>JAMJFZ010000183.1:1847500-3047500 GCA_026225945.1 Cricetomys ansorgei | reverse complement strand
TTAGAGGGAGAAGGAAATGGATACAAAACTTAGATGCAACAATGAAAAGGTACCCTGCAACAGAATTTACGCCTAGAGCCATGGCAGAGTTCCTGTTCTCTAAGAGATTGCTGCTATTTGTTTTTTTTAGAATGGAAACCCTTTTTGGCTGGGGGAAGGGAGTCAGGTACATGTGAGGGCGGGAGCCTGCAGAGCTGTCAGATCCCTGGGGCTGCAGTTAGAGGCAGTTATGAACCGCCACATGGGTGCTGGGAATCAGCTGGGTCCTCTGCGAGTCTTAGGTTTGTGCTCTCAACGTCAGTGCCATCTGTCCAGCCCACATGAAAGATTAGTAACATTTAAGGGAATTGTTTAAAATATATTTTGCTTTTTAAGATTAGTATACATACACCAAACATTTGGCCTGGTATAGGTAATAGTATAAACTGATTGATTCTCTTGAAAAGAAACAAACAAAAATCAGCTTTGACAAAATTAAATATTTTCAAATTAAAAAAAACTATTTGGATCTGAGAATATCGATCTTCAAACATAATAACTAAGTTCAACTAATCATCTTTATAATCAATAACGATTATTACTCTTAAGTAGATTGACCCCAGAATCATAAGTAAAGGCAAGCTTCATTTTCTCTAATACAGTTAACTATGAAGGCCAACAAGACAGCTCAGTTGATAAAGGTGCCTGCTGTCACTACGCCTTGTGTGCTTGAGACCCAAGCCAACCCTTGTAGGCACTCTGCAAGTGCATCATGTGTCCACACACACACATATCAAAAACCAATGCATGACTTAATTCCAGCATTTGGGAGGCAGAGGCAAGAGGAGTTCTGGGAGATGAAGGCCAGCCTGGTCTACATAAAATGTACTAGGACAGCCAGGGCTACACAGTGAGACCTTGTTGCAAAAAAACGGGAAGGGGGGGGTGACCTATCAGTTAAAAGAACTGGCTGCTCTTACAAAAGACAGTGTTCAATTCACAGCACCCATGAGGCAGCTCGCAGCCTCTGCCCTCTCCATCCAACCCCTCAGTCACCAGGCACACACACGGTACACAGACATACATGCAGGTAAAGCACTCACACACATAAAACGAAGGACAAAAGAAAAATTTTAATTGACTTTGAGAAATTGTTTTAAACTACCATTTTAAATTAAAAAATGACAATGTTCACAGGCTTCGCTGATACACGCTAAATAAATCAAACCCAAATGTTAGTCTTCTTAAAAAATCAATAATCGCCTTCTTATACCTCAACCACAGCAAACTTACTAGACTTTACACACTGCAGTAACACCACCTTATTTCTTCCTTCCACAGAGAGACTGTCAAACCCTCAGGAGACAGCTGCTGGCCACCAACTTCCCTAATGACTTCGTCACAAAGGAATTCTTTTTTAATATTGATTCTATGCGTGTGAATGTGTTGACCACATTCATGTGTGTGCACCACGTGCATGCCTAGTGCCCACGGAGGCAAGAAGGTATCCAACCCCCTGGAACTGGAGTTACAGGCAGCTGTGAGCTGCCAATGGGTGCTGAGAACGGAACCCTGGCCCTCCGGCAAGAGCAGCAAGCTCTCTTAACCACAGAGCCGTCTCTCCAGCCCCCGCCCCAGGAGAAAATCCCCCGATCAATCCAAAGAAGGAATGTGATTTTACATGAAAGTAGCCACAGTGCTTTTTTCCTTTAAAATGTTATCTACCGAGGTCACTGCCGCTTGATGAAATCCCAGGTCATGCCTTATAAATGCAGCTTTTACTGAATGTTTCTCTGCTAATATAAGTGAGTTGTTACTCAATGATTTAAAAGTAAACACTGACCATCATTTATTTCCAGTGCTCTTTGCACGGGCGCACTTATGAGTCACTGTGTATACATGAAGATCACCGCACGTTTCTAAGCGGCTGATTAAAAGTAAAAGGGGGCGGAGCTGCAGTCGGTTAGTTCGGTCCTCCTGGCAGGGAGGAAAGCCTGAGTTTGATCCTCAGCACCACATAAACAGGGTGTGGCGGCAAATTCTTGAAACTAGCACTTAGTACTTTGGAGTTAAAGTAGCAAGTCCAAGGCCATTCCCAACTGCATAAGAAGCTGGTTCTCAGCCTTCCTAATGCTTCGCCCCTTTAATACAGTTCCTCATGTGTGGCGACCCCCAACCATAACATATTTCCCTTGCTACTTCATGACTGTGATTTTGCTACTGTTATTAATCATAATGTAAGTATCAGATACGCAGGATGGTCTCGGAACCCTGTAAAAGGGTGGTCTGACCCCACAAGGGGTCATGACCCACAGATTGAGAAACAATGGCATAAGGCAATCAAAGCTATCCTGGGCTACCTGAGACCCTCTCAAAATGAATGAATGAATGAAAATGAATGAAACAAGTGTAAACAAAAATGAAGACCCTCAAGGGTGGTTTCCTGCTGTTAGACTCACAAGGCCCCTGAAGGCGGGGACATCTCTCCCCACGCCTCCCCAGTCTTCTGCTCATCTTGCAAATACAAGCCAAGGCTTCTGGCTAAGCACATCCCACATCTACAAATTATAATCCTAAACAAGACCCTCAAACCAAAGAAAGCAGAGATGAAAGAGATTCGTCTGACATATTAATAACTTGTACACAGCAAAAATGATGCCATAAGCCAGGCCACGAAAAATAGGAGCATCCAACACAAACAACATATCATCATCCTATAAACAGCAACAAAAGCAAAATATGAACATCCAAATTATTTTTGGAAAAATTAAAAAATAAATAAAAAAAAAATCTAGAAGCCAGGCATGATGGCAAGATGAATGAATACAAGTCTGAGATGAGTTCCAGGCTGGCCCAAAACAAGTCTGAGATGAGTTCCAAGCTAGCCCAAAATGCACAACAAAGTCTTCTCTCAAAAAAATAGCCAGGCACACATCTTGAATCCCAGCACTTGGGAGACAGAGGCAGGCGGATCTGTGTTCAAGGCCAGCCTGGTCTACAGAGTGAGTTCAAGGCCAGCCAGGGCTACACAGAGAAACCAGTAGTCTTGAAGGGGGAAAAAAAAAAAGAAAGAAAGAAAAAAGAAATCTGAAGATTATCAATAAACAACATGTTAAGAATGCCTAGACTACTTCCAGTATGAATGAAAGTTATCTGCAAACAAAAATATTCCATTTCCATATTACCTATCAAATTACATCAAAATAACAAACATTTAAATATCCGGTACTGGCAAAAATGTAGAGTAAAAAGAGATGAACCTCATTTCTGACCACATCTGACCATATCTAGTACAAATAAAGATGCACATGTCAGCAATCGATGACTCAGACTCCAGGCTGACTTCCCAACTCTGTGCATGTGCACAAAGTAATGTGCACAGACACACGCTGGACAGGGCAGGAAACGACCTACATAATCCTTCACACACAACATATTCCCGTGATGAAATTCTGAGAAAAGGCCATTGAAGGAAGTGAGCTGACTCTTACAGCTGAGAGCTGGGTGGGAAAAAAATAAACAAAAAACACCGCCATCCTCCAAAGACGACAAAATACGAAAGCATTCATTCCTGAAAGGGCTCTGCTATACAGCGGCGGCGACGGGTGTGAACCTGGAGGGATCCCAAATACACTCGAGCTTGTACTTTAAAGGGGCAGCTTTTATAGAATGGGAGTTCCATCTCAATTAAAAAAAATAAACAAATTTGGTCCGCGTGGATACCCCTCACTGTGAGTTGTGTGCTAGCATGTACGAGCAAGGTAAGTGCACAAATGTAGGTAAACAGAACAGAAGACCTGGGAAGCATTTAAAAGCCTTTGGCTATACCTGTAACACTAAATAAGATAAAATACCTGTTTTATCTTAAGAACAAGAAACTAAGTAAGATAAAATATAAGCATTCGTTTTTTTCCAGGTAGTACAGACTTGAGTGTTTGGTATATAATTCTTTATATTTTCATATGAAATTTTAAAAGCAATAAAAAAAAAAAAAAAAAGGTATGATGGTTAAAGACTTTAAACTCAGCATTCAGGAGTCAGAGACAGATGGATCTCTGAGTTCCAGGCCAGCCACGGATATACAGTTGAGACCTTGTCTCAAAAAAAAAAAAAAAAAAAAGAAAAGAGAAAAAGAAAAAGTCAAGTATGAACTACACAGAACACAAAACATACATAATGAAAGGCAAACAGCAAATAAATACGTGTGAAGTTAACAGTATTTGACAGTATTAATCAAATAAATGCAAATTAAATGGGTATTTTTTATGCTGCAAACTGACAGGGTTTTCTTTTTTTTTTTTTTTTTAAACTGTTTAATTTCCAGTATTAGTAACCATGTGGGAACTGGGTTATCCTCTAACCCATGGGTAAGGATAAACTAGGACGTTTATATTGTTTGAAAGAAAGTTTATGAATACCTACAAAACTTTAAAATCTGTATACTTTTTGTTTGTTTTTGTCCTTGAGATAGGGTCTGATTCCGCAGCCCTGATTGACTGGAACTCACTTTGTAGAGGTGAAAAGCTGGCCTTGAACTCCCAGAGAATTGCCTGCTTCTGACTCCTGAGTGCTGGGATTGAAGGTGTGTACCACCACACCCAGCTAAAAAATCCGTATGCTTTTTAACTTAACTATCTCACTTATGGAAAATCAGAAAAACCACGAAAAGTGAATGTCAGGGATATCTACTGCAGCATTATTCAAAATAAAATCAAAATAGGGAGCAATCAAAAAGTTCAAGCAAAGTGTGATGAATTCTGTTTAATGTAATGCTATGAAACTGAGCAATGTGAAGAGTTCCAGGCCAACCAGGGATGTCTAGTGAGACTATGTCTGTAAATGACAGACAGATATAGATGGATGGAGAGATATAAATTGCAAAAATATATATTCTATATTATAGTATATACATTATATATAATGCATATACCTTGTATGTTTGCTTTATACATGTCATATATATATATATATATATTGCATACAATATATACAAAATAATTATATATTAATTACAAAAATGTATCGATTAAAAGATATTAATATTTAAAAACACGTACATATGAGTAGATAGATGTATATCTACCAAATATTAACTGGTTTCCTAAAAAATTTCAAATGGCTTCTTTCTCTGTATTTATTAGGTTTTTCTATAAATGCATATATATCTACACCTTAGAAAAAACATGATTTTCATTTACATTTAAATGCTATGAGCACTTCATAAAGGTTACAATGTCCAACTGCGGCATGTAATTTCCTACTTTTTAAAGATTTACTTCTGTGTGTGTATGTAGGTCTACATGAGTATACTCCATGTTTGTGAGGGTTTTAGAGGCCATAAAAAGGCACTGAATCCTCAGAGGTACAGGCCATGGGAACCATTGACACGGTGCTGGGAACTGAACCAGGGTCCTCTGGAAAGGCAGCCAGCACTCTTAACCTTGGGCTATGATCCCAGCCCAATAATTTCCCCTTTTCTAAAGATGACTCAAATCACTGAGATGGTGGGGTGGGGGAGATATGGAGAGGAGAGAAGGGGGAAAAGTCAGGAGGAAGAGGACAGAGACAGAGAGTGCCTCCTCATATTTAAGGTAAACTTACAGGATCAGTGGGTGCCTCCGCACTCTGGGTTCACAGAGGAAGTGCTGCAGGCTCACCTCAAGTGATCACTGTACTAACAAACCTCTGCATAACACAAGCAGGATATCACCCACAGACTGTAAAACCAACTATGAAATACAATCCGTCAAGACCCAGCCTGGATTATCCTCTTGTGAAAAGAAACAGTGAGATAATTATTTTTCCCTTGGCATCTGAGGAAGGGAAACCTTGAAACTCCTATCTTTTCTTCTTCTGTAACACGCGTATTATTATTGGCAACAACAGTGATGGCAACAACGAAGATTCACTTTATACATGGCAGGCACTTTATCCATGCCAAACTGTATGCTGAACACCCAGTTTATATCAGCCATAGCCAGGGGTAGCCGGCACAACTCAGTGTTCCTCACGCCTGGTCCTGGAATGGTGGCACTACACCTCTTTCCCAGGGGCTCTTGTTTCTTTGTCTCCTTCTCAGTTGTACACAGTGTATCTGGGGCTGTATGGCTTAAAGGAACACAACTGGCTGAATACAACAGTAGCCACTGGGTGTATTGATGAAACCAGACATTAAAAACATTTGTAGCACAAACACGCACTACTTCTCATTAATGTTTGCTGTCTTAAAAATATTTTTCATTAAAGCAACATATACTGACAGGCCATAGGTGCGTTATCTTTACATAGAAAATCATCATCTGATTTGTGAGGACACAATCTGAAGTTTCATGAGTCGGAGAATAATTAACATTGAGGATATTTAACCTTGGATTTACACGTTATAGCTCTACAACCATTCTCATAACACAAATGAAAAATAATTTAAAAAAATAAAAAATAAAAGTGGACAATGACCAAAGGCATCCATCTCCTGACCCAGCTTCTGGGACAAGTCTGTAGTTCCTGGACCTAGTCCCTCTCCATCAAGAAGCAACTGTACCTCCTGCATAGTTAAAGATCACTCTTTCATGATCTGCTTAAAGGAAATCTTCTGTATTAAATTTGTATTGCTTCTACTTCAGTCTATCAGAGTATTATGTGATCAGCGTGATCTTATATGGGATTCTTTCCAATAAAGCCCCATCGCCACCAACACAAGATCACCAATCAAGGCAGCCACTGGCAAGACTGATGCCCAGAACCCAGAATCTATTCACACATACACACATGTGCAATCTGGGGAGGCGCATTCCTCGGGCTCACAGGGACTTAACAACCTGCCTCACCAGTGAACAGCTCTTTAAGATGTCCCTCAGTCTACACAGAGATTTGCCACTTTTTACAGATTTCCATCACTGGAGTGCACCCATTTGACGTTCCCTACGTCTTCCTTCCTAACTTTTGCTATTTAAAATAAAAGTCACAAGAAATAGTTGATATGTTTCTGTACTTTCTAAGTCATAGCTACTAGTAAATACCTAGTAAATCTGCTGGGTTCAATGATATAAACATTTGAAATTTTAATCCATTTTAGCCAAAGGCCCTCTGAGCTTTCCATGCCCAATTGACATTTTCACCAGCAGCAGATGAGATTCCCCAGCAATTCATCTGTTCAGTAGCTCGGGAAGTTGTGTGCATGTTGCTTCACCCTGGTGAGTTCTAAGGCTGTGCTGCTGGTCAATGTAATTCCCATCAGAACCTCATGCAACCGAGACCCATCCATCCTTATTTTTTTAATTTGTACCTTTTTAAATGTCTCTTAAGACAAAACATACAAGATATACACAAAGTCCTAAACGAATAAATCTTCAAATATTAGGTACCTTTATAAAAAGTTACCCAAATTACTTCAAAAAACACAGTCAGAGCTATCTAATAAAGCTAGTCTCAAATGCATGACTCAAAGGAGAGCTGTAAGGGTGTACTGATTACGTTTATCTGCCCACTCAAAAGACTAAAGGCGACAAGTAAAAGCTATCAAATCATACCAGTGGCCAAATTAGCTTTCATAAAATAATAAGCAACAGCTTTCACATCATAAATGTCAATAGAACAGATTGCAATAGCCAGTATGGCTATAATTGGAAGGAAAGTTCACTGAAATTTAGATCTGCCTGAAAATGAAAACATTAATATTTTAAATGGAATGTTTTGAATATGACTATTCATTTCAGTCATATCAGATCAGCATAAATCTTTGCTAATAATAAGTAAGATACGGTCTTTTCCTGCAAATAGATAGTCTGAAGATGCATCAACTCTGACCTGCCTATTCTTCATTAGCTAATGGGTATTCCAGGCATCAGTATTTCATCAAAATCCCTTTTCTAGGATTGTGTGCCAGTCGTTTGTCTTAGATTAAAGGTCTCCCACGTGTCTTTGTGACAGAGTAAAACCTCACTTATTCAAATCCAATTAGTTGGATTCTGAAATGGTATATATAATTCTCATTCTCACTATAATTTCTTCTTCTACAAGTTCTCATAACATTATTGGGAAGTAAAGGAAATCAACCTGAAAATCCATTTGCTTTTTTGCACCAAGGATTACAAAGCTAACGAACGACTCATCCATCTTCATAGCTGAACAGTTCATGCTCGGATCTGGGGTCCCTCAGCTTATTAGCTACTGCATATAATGCAAGGGAGTTAACTGTCACCACTAATAGTTTAGAGCATAACCATTACTTTAAACCTACTGTCCTCAGATCTTCCTCAAACTCATTTCTGCGGTTCCTCCCCTTTTCCAACTAGTTAAACTTTATCTTATCAATTATGTCCACCATATAGCAAGACACAGCACCTTAAAAGATAAGAGAAGCCTTAGAGATGCCTGGTAATCTTATTCCCCATTTATTCTTATCATTTCCAAAGATTTGATAAGTCAAAAAAAAATAGATTCCAGGATTAAATGGCACACTTGGTGTTGCCTGAGTCTACAGCCAACTGCTCACCATGAACAGTGAAACCTCTCGCAATCTGAATCATGTGTAATTACAGTATGACAAGGTCTCTCCTGGGCCATATAAGTTGGCATTTTTCCCAAGCCTTGTCACATCCTGGGAACCACACACCACAAATAAAAATCCAAAAATAAACATTTTAAAACAATAGCTTATAGACTACATAAAGAAGGAACTCCACAGTTGAGAATAGAAACTATAAAGTCCAATCAACAGACATCCCTCACTAGAGAAGACATCACTGGCTATCACGTGCTCATCCCACCTTGCAGGTGTGTGCTCCATGAACAACAACCCCTCCTTCCCTCAGGCTGGACAGAAAAGCATTACGTATAGGAAGCACAGGACAACACCACCATACATACCCCCTGAAGCAGAGAAATGGTAGTATACAGGAAAGACAGGTTTTTGATGCTATAATGCCTGCTGGCTAAAATCATTATCAAGGTGCCTAAACAAAGTTACCTTAAGAGCAACATTTTCTAACAACTGAGTTGATTTTCCTAACACAGTAAATACTGCTTTCTAAAGTGTATTTTTGCCTTGAAGTGGATGGCAGCCAAATGGCAGCAACAGAGTACCAAGGAGCTCAGACAAGGAGCTCAGAAGGTGCTTTCTTTTGTTTACACTCCTCTGCAGTAGCTCTACAGACACATGGGAAGACAAGAGAGATTCCAAACCGGCATCAGCCAGTCACCTGCAGACAACCTGGCAATATACATTCCTTTCATGGCTTTGAGGAAATACGTAGTGTCTGTCTATATACCATATAAGATGCTAACAAATGCTAAGTGTTACCTCCTATTGGCCATGTATACTACTACCCTCTATGAGAAGCTGGATGTATTTATTAACCATTCAACAAAGCCCATCAAAATTTCAACTGTTCAAGTTTTGAAAAGGAGCTATAAACCTAACCACGAAAGGCACAAAAATAAAAATCCTACTTCCCATTATACAAGCACTGAAAATGAACACAAACGCAAACTCCGCCACCTCAAAGGCGCACATCCTTTCTCTTCTCTTTATTCAGCCCCTGAATGTTCAATAATTTCCACATCACTCTAAGCAGAATGGATTTATTATGATGCTGCTCTAAGAAACTGCAGGAGTTCTAGATGCCAATAAAGATTACGGATCAAATGGAAGATAACTACTAACCATTGTGTCGACTTAGATAAATAAAGCTGCTGGCAAACAAAGCACCTTATTGTATTTGTACTGTTACCTCCAGTAATCCAACTAAAACAACCAGACAACAGCTTTCCAGGGGCAGGAGGGAACAGAAAACAGTATTTTCAAAGCCCCTTCAAACATCTTTTTAAATGACACCCCTTGTCTTCTCCCCCCCCCAAAAAAAAAAACCATCCTGCTCTTTTTATTGAAGATATTTTGGACCACAGAGCCTCAGCTGGAGTATGCAAACTAGACTTCAAGACTGAGAATCAAGGTGTAGAACTGGACCTAGGCAAAACAACAGCATCTTCGCCTGAAACTTGGTCTTCAATCTTAAAGGAAACCCCCTCCCAGTTTGAGTCCCAACATGAGGACACTTCAGAATGTGGCTCAAAATCTACTGAAGCAGTAAAATGAGCAAGGGGGCGTATGTTGCAGAGAATAAGTCTCCCAACTAGTAAAATCCAGGCTGGGCTGGGGGTGAGATGGAGGCTTAACTCCCAAAGGAAGAGCCTACAGCAACTGGCACCTAGTGCTTCAAACACAGAGAAGGCCTGAAGAACCTGACTCCTCTAAACGGAACAATAACTACCTCCGATGCAGTCTTTACTAGTAAGGCAGGTAAATCTCCGTTTCTTTAGGAAGGTGGAAAGAGACGCAAACTGTTTATTCCCTCCAGCCCGGCTCTCCAAACCCCCAAACCCAGTAACTAATTGCACCTTCCCCACAGGACCGCGGCAACCCCAGAGGGCTGGGATGAAAGAATAAACACACGCGACACCTGACCGCCCTTTCTCTGCGCTGACTTCCCGGGAGCCCGAGTCTACGGCTGGCTCGCGCAGGCAGAAGGCAGCAGAGACCTGGCCAGCGCCGTGCCGCCCCCCCCCCATCCCGGGTCCCAGGCTAGACCGGGTCAGCGAAGCACAAGGAGGTGGGGGACCGATGGACATGGAACTGCCCGGGGATCGCCGAGGGGGGCCCCCCCGCGATTGTTTCCTAGCGAGCAAAGACATTTTTTATCAAGTCTCTTTTGTATCCGAGCCCTACCTCTTTTTGGCCTAGGGAAGCTTTCGTGCAAGTGGAAGACGACTTTCTCCACAAAGTGCTGAATGTTGCTGTGCTCCGGGCCGCGCACGAACACCATCCAGTCGTGGGTGAAGCCCTCCACCGTGGGTTTCTTCCTCACCTGGGCGCGGTGCCCCAGCTCCAGCTTCACCTGCACAGCACACTGCGGGCAGGGGGAGGAGAGACAGCGTGAACAACAGGAAGGCGACCGTTCGCCGCTCAACATCGCGCCTGACATTTTTTCCCTCCTCCTCGGAACGCACATAAAAGGAAACGGCGGTGCCCTCGGCATCCACGATTCACACGCGTGGGCGCGCGCACCCCACACCCCCAGATTTCGCCGAGCTGGGCCGGACCCGGACCGGGCCGCAGGGGCCCCGGGCGCTGCTGCATGGCGGCCCGGATTGTAACGGAATGCTACCCCTGGTCGGGAAGGGGGTCGGGGAAAGGGGAGAGCACGACCACCGCGGCGGGCACGGCCACAAACGCCGCGGTCACGGACCGGGAGACAATCGCGAGGGGATGTCGAGGGCGCTAGCTTTCCCGGCGTGGGAGGGGAGGTGTCGGGGATGAGGGGCCGGGGTGCTAGCGAAGCCCCTCTCCCCCGAAAGTACCGCGGCGACAGGCTCACGCCGAGCAAGTCTTTGTGTACGCGTGTGTGTGCGTGCGTGTGCAGCGCGGTGCCAGGCGGAAGGTGCCGATGGGCACAAACTCCCGTGGTCTTTCTTAGCACGGGGTCCGCGCACAACACCAAGACGCCGTCACACACTCACACACACACACACACACACACACGCCGAGGCACCCGTAACTCAAAGCACCCCGCACCCCGCGGCGAGCAGCCCCCCACGCCCCGCGAGGCCAGCCCCACCGAGCCCCCGCCGCCGCCGCACACTTTCAAGAGCCAAAGTGGTCGCAAACTCCCTCCCGCCTCCTTCCCTCCCCGGAGAGCCACGGACGGAAGGCAGCGAGGCAGGGCTGCGGGAGGACCGTCGCCGGGTCCCCCCCGCTCCCCCCACCCCCCAACCCCTCTGGGCCGCGCACACCGGCCGCCGGGGCAAAGTTGCGAGCAGCCCCGCCGCTGTCAGCCCGCACGCTCGGGCTCACGCGCGCGCCGCGGAGAACGCACCATCGTGGCGGCCGCGGCGCTCGGCGGAGGTGCGGCCGCGGAGGGCTGCTCGCCGCGTCCCCGGACCGTGCCCGCAGTTCCCGGCGGCGGCGGCGGCGGCGGCGGCGGCTGAAATATGGCTGAGTTATTATTCGCCTCCTTCCA
The DNA here is from genome assembly GCA_026225945.1 of Cricetomys ansorgei. Classification (NCBI taxonomy): domain Eukaryota; kingdom Metazoa; phylum Chordata; class Mammalia; order Rodentia; family Nesomyidae; genus Cricetomys; species Cricetomys ansorgei. The sequence continues at coordinate 3,035,504 of JAMJFZ010000183.1, read as the reverse complement.
CCGGGTGTGAGTGTGTGTGTGTGTGTGTGTGTGTGCGCGCGCGCGCGTGAGCCGGAGGGAGTGTGAGTGCGCTTCTTGCGATTGCAAAGAGGCGAGGCGGGCGGGAGGCGCGCGGGGGGGGGGGGGGGAGCGGCGGCGGCGGCGAGTGTGCGAGAGTGTGTGCGCGCGCGCCGGGGGTGGGGGGGGAGCGGGTTGGAGGTGGGGAGGAGGGAGAGGCGGCAGCTCCCCGCGAGCAAAACCAACCTTTCTCTAATTGGAACCGCGGAGCGCTGGCGCTGTCTGGGCTGCGGCGGCGCGGGGCGGAGGAAGAGAAGGAGGGGAAGGGTGGGGGGGGGAGAGCTTTTTTATTATTATTATTTTGCATGTACTTACCGAGCTAGCCATGCCTGGGGGCCCGGAGGTTTTGCCGGGGTGTTGTGTGGTACCCCCCTCCCCCGCCCCCTTCAGCTGTAATTCATGAAGACGCTGCTATGAATGAGAGCGCGCCCGGGAGCGGAGGGTAGATGGCGGACATGCTCTGCCTTTGCCCCCACCCCACCCCGCGCTCGCTCTCTAGCTAGCTGATTAAAACTCAGCCCCAAAAGCAAAAGCAGCAGCAGCAGGAGCAGGAGCAGCAGCAGCAGCAGCAGCAGCAGCTCCGGGGCCAGAGGATGAGTCCCGAGCATGCGCCGTGGCGCCTGACACCCGGGCTTCCAGCCTCTCCGGGTGGAGGGAGGGCGCGCAGGAGGGGCGGAGCGCGCGGGGAGGCCGAGCGACCGAGCCAGGGGGAGCTCGAAAGAGCCAATCAGCGGCCGCCTCCCGAAACCCCGGCGGCCCGCAGCGCCACACTGGAACGCCTCGCTTAAAGTAACAGGTTCCTGCTGGGGGGGGTGGGGGGTGGGGAGGAAATGGAGGGGAGGGGGCCCGGCGCTGGGAGAGCCGCCAGCTGGGGAGCTGTCCTGGCCCCTGTGCAAACTCCGCTCGCCCTACAATAAAAAACGGATTAAAACTGCTGGAATGTGGCCGCTGCCTGCAGCCCCCAGCCGCCGGAGAAGGTTGTTAAATCGAGTCTTTGGCGGTAGTGAGCACGTTCGGGAAGGGGGAGCGGGCTTGCTTTGACTTCCCAGCGTGGATTTTTATGGGTTTGTGCTGGAATGGCAAGATCGCACACTCAAACAAACTTAGTTAAACAGAGAGCGAGGAAATCCACGCGACGGGGAAAAAGAAGAAAAAAAAGCCTCCAAATAGCAATCTCTGGGGCTGAACAGCCCGCGGCAACCTACGTCCCTCCCCCCCTCCCTCCCCTCTCCCCCCCCACCCCCGCTGCGCCCAGGCAGCAGCCCACCCCGCCCTCCTGGAAATTTAAAAATGAACGCGAAACAGGAATGCCATTTCCTTCCTGGGAAACGCCTCCCGCCTTGGCGATCGCGGGCTGGGAAGCTTCGCAGAGCCGAGCCCAGGTGAAGGCGAGACACCTGGGAGAGCCCCGCGAAGACCCTTTGGGAACCAGCTTCCCAGTTGTTGTCTTCCCCCTCGCTGACAACCTGCTGAGTTGCGTCAGGGTCTGTCCTCTAAGGACGCACCATGCGACTGGGAGCCTTAAAATAGATAAAGTTAATACTGACTGTAATGTGCATAAATTGGATTATAATCTTTAGGCATATTGGTGACAGCCCTACGTAATCCATCTCTGAGTATTAATCCATTTAGGCTCCCGGGTGACAGCCCGTAGCAGGGGTGTAGTCAGAGTCGCTCTTCTACAAATATCCCAGCTCCGATTGTAGTTTTTGTCTCGGTGGCCATGGATAGAATATCAAGTCATACGTGGGACGAAAAAAAAAAGAGTTACTAGCTTCCTCTAGAAACACAGACAACCTTTAAAGAGGAAACAGATAAGATCTAGACGAGATACGAAAACGAGAGATGGGTGTGACTTTGTTTCGTTAAAGCTCCTTGCACCTTTCTGACTTAATTCCTTGAACTGGTTTGGAGGAGGCTGTTTTCCGGACTTTATCTTCTGCTCAATACCCATTTTCTCAGGATTGCCAACTTCTTACATACTTTTCTCCCTGTTCTTTTATCTCTCTTCTTCTTTACGACTCAATTTTTTGCTTTTCCTCTTTTCCTCGCGCCCAGAGATCTTGAAAGCACAACTCAGCCCTTGCATTGAATGCTTCAGAATAACGGAAAGGAGGTTGCCTGAGGGGCGTCCCGAGTTCTCGAAGGTCCTGTTACGTCTTCCCACCGCTCACACGGTGGATGATGGGAATCAGAATCACTTCTAGACAAGTCTAAAGCGGCGAGCTTCCAACTCCAGTAATGTGGTTCTCCTAAAACTGGTATTCCTGCCCTCAGGATTCAGCAGAGGGGAGGAAAGGTCTGAGGGTGAAAGTAAACGCAAGTCCAAGGACATATTTCTCAACCAAGCCCATAAATGTTTGTCATCTTGTACGTGCATGTGTGTAAGCACTAAGTTTGCACACACACACACACACACACACACACCTGCTGTGCATTATTAAACTATTCGTCAAATTACCCAATTGCAAAGGACTGACTGCTTTGGAATGACGAGATTGGAAACTGAAGGTTATCTGAAGAAGTCATTTCTACCGAGTGGTGACAGCGTTTGTGCTGATTCCAGAGTCCATCTCTTGGTATTCCCTCTAGAAACTGTAACTTGTATTTATTAGTAAAAGGGATCCCCTGCCTCCCCCCTCGACTATGTGTGTGTGAGAGAGAGAGAGTGAAATGTTTACAGAATTCTCATTTATTCTAGCAATCACAAATAAATCATAGAATCTGACAGTCTTTCCCCAACACCCTTCCTTTCTCAAAGAATGCTTTAACGCCCCACCACCACCACCACCACGTAAAGTCATTCCCAATCTACAGACACTGGAGATTTAAAATCTGCCAGTAGATGGCGCACAGAGCCCTTCCACCAACGTCCTTACGTGACCCTCTTCTCGACGAAGAAAAGACTTAGAGCAGGGGAAAGAAAAAGAAAACACAACCCGGAATACCCTAGGTTCAACTTTAAACAAAGGAATTTGCACCAGTCTTTCCATTTCTTATTTGCAGCTGTTTTAATAAGCTGGCTGTTAACAACAATAAAACTGTGCTAACAAATGTATTTCCTGTCCATTTATTCTAAAAATCTTCACTGTTTGAGGGATAAATGTGGAAAATCAGTACTTGACAATGTAAGTATAGAAAATGCACCCATAGCAAACCGAGGCGTTTGAAGCGCACTTGGGAGGCTGAGCAGGCGGCTCAAGGTTTCAAGGCTAATCACAGCGACATAGCAAGTCTGGGCTACATGAGACATTGTCTCAACAACAAAAACAATGTACTGAAGACAATTTAAGACAAACCTCAATGCTAAATAGCAGACACTGGGAATAAATAACATTGAATGATCAATGATAAAGGCATCTCCTTGTCCAATGGAGATTATCTCATGGGAATTCATGCTGTAACATATAGTACAATATGGAAATGGGTTATTCTAATGAACAGAAAAATGACTGACATCAAATTAAATAAGAATCGTGATGAAGAATGAGAAGGTTCAGTGTATGCTCCTGCATACAATACCACCCCATCGCCACTGGCTAGGCTCCTGCCTTTTCATCTAATTGCTTTGCTGGTTTGGAACATCAGACCAGTTTGGATGTTTCTGCCCCAACAAAAGGGAAAGATAGCCTTTCAAGCCTGGGTAGGGTGTAACAAAACACCCTAAAATAGATTTTACCCATTTGTTGGGACAGGTTATTGGTACACAAACTCGATTAATCAAATCAGCAAAAGTTAGCCATTGTCCATCCTTCACTGTATGGATTTGTCAGGGAAGGGGAAGGTCCATGGGAAAAGTAACTACCAGATAAGAGAACAGACAGTAGACATTTTGCTAGCTTTACATTCAGAATAACTAAGGTTTTCCCCATGACGGTCTATTGTTTTTTGTTTGTTTGTTTTATGAAATGCATTTACCAATGAAATCTATTTACCAAAAGTGGATCATGTGTCACAAAAAGAGCTAGTATCTAAGACTATAAAAATGATAGGGGTCTAGGGATGTAACTCAGTTGGTAGAGTGGTTTGCTTTCCTGCACTCACGGGCATGGTGGTACACAGGCTCCCTAATACACTCAGTGGGAGGTAGACACAGAAGACTTAGAAGTTCAAAGGCATTCACAGCGACATAGAGAACGTGCAGCCAGCATGGTGTGTATGTGGCCTTGTCATCTAAAAAATAAAAATAAGAATGATGGTTTCTGCTGTCACAAAGTCCATGGCTCCATAGCACAAAGGAGAAATTTCACCAAAACCATTTTTTCTTCTTTTTCCATCTCCTCCTCCTCTCCCTCCTCCCCTCCTCCTTCCCTCTTCATTTCATAATACCTAAGTTTGAGGTAGTTGTATATGTAGCAAGCAGCATAAATCTAACACAAACAGCTAAAGGACAAGAAAAAAAAAAAAAAAGAGGCAGGATATAAGACTCTGGGACTGCTGCCCTCAGTTCCACCTTTAAACACCAGAAAAGGAAGAAGAGTAAGCAGCAAATTCCTAATGTTCTTTGCCTTGGATGTAAGTCTTCCTATGATTACTTTCTTGGAGTTTATTTTGGGGGGAAAACAAATCCCACAATGAATGGAAGCTAAATCTTTTCAAGATCAGAAGCCGAGAAACACTGTTTCTTATGGAAATGTTCCTTTGGAATGTTACATGTTTAGTTACAATTAACTCATGGTTCAAGGGTAGTGTGTTGGGAACACACCAAAAATAATTTGTTGTCCACTCAATGCCTAGTGTAAAGGCTGTTTTCAGACATACGTAGTGCACCAGGCTTGTTTAACCCACAGAGTCTCTTCGTGTGTAAATTATTCCCCGAGAGTCATTTAAGCAATACATTTATACATTCAGAATACAAGAGTGCCTCCACAGTAATAATTTATTAATTTGGTAGGCTGTATCCCTAATTTAATAAATAGCACCTCCAGGCCTGAAAATTAATTGAGGATGTTCTGTATGATGAGCGATATGAAGCACTGTAAGCACTGGGATATATCAGTAGAGTGTGTATGAAAATGTCTCTCTAACCCCACTGGGACCTCAGTGAACTAGCTGCAGGTGAAACACACATTGAATTGAGACAACTTGCAGGAAAAACTATCTCAGAGCTAGAATGTTTTACAATGTCTTCTGGTTCTTCATCTCTTCACAGACAAGTAGGCGATTTTCCATTATCCAAAATTAAATTTTCCAATTTCGAAAATTAAAAAATTTCCATTTTTTTTCATTGTGGTGTTGCTGTTTTTGAGACATGGTCTTATGTAGCTCAAACTCACTCACACTTCGGCTCTTGTTCTCCCAAGTGGATAACACGCATGTGCTACCTGTTCATCCATTGCATGTGTGTGCGCGTATATTCATGTGTCTATATGGATATGCATGTGTGTGTAGAGGCCACAGATCAACATCGTGTGCCCTCCTAGTTTTGTCAGAAAGGGCCTGTCCATAATCCAAAAGCTTATCCATTCTGCTAGACTGGCCAACAAAGAAGCTCTAGGGATCCACTTGTCCCTTTCCCACACCACCACCAATGGGGATGGGTTTTACAGGCACACCATATCTAGCCTTTGGGCACTGAGGATCCAAATGGAGATCCTCATGATAGCACAGCGGACACTGTTGTGGAAGTTTATTTTTTGTTATGTTTGAAATTGTTTTATGCACTGTTGGGTGAGGGGCCATCATAGGTCTTGGTGTTTTGTATTGTCTGCAGGTATTGGGTTTCTGTGGGGGATGTTTGATTGCTAATGATCTGCACGTGCTATCAGTAGCACACTTAATGAGTTCTGAATCAATAAAGCACCTGAGCTGAGATGCTCAGGCTTCCACTGTGAGCATGGCACTGCCATGATGGTACTTCCCTCTGCTGAGGTCTGGCAGGCTTACAGATACGAATATGCCTCCTTGTCCTGTTTGCTGAGCTGCTACAGCAGCTTACTACAAGACACAACTGGCTGAGCCATCTCCCCAGACTCTCCATCTTCTTTTTTATTTTATTTTTATGCCTATGAATGTTTTGACTACATATATGTCTGTGCACCACATGTGTGCCCCGTACCTGCACAGGCCATGAGAAGGCTTCAGATCTCCTGGGACTGGAGTTACAGACAGTTGTGACCTGCCCTGTGAGTGCTGAGGCCCTCACCCAGGTCCTCTGCTCCTAACTGCTGAGCTACCGCTCCAGCCCTTTCAGTCATTCCTTATGACTTCATCTCTCTGATTTTCAGTGAAACTTTTATTTTCTTATACCTGTTGACCTCTTGCATTCATATATAGTGAATTGGGAGTCAAAATAATCATTTTATCTTAAATATAAATTATATTCTGCCCTATTGGGGAAAGTGGAAAATAGAGCAGGCCTAAACACTAATATAGATACTAAATAATCAATTAAAGAACAGAAAAAGAAGGAAAGAAAGGAGGAAGGGAAGGAGGGAGGGAAAGAAGGAGGGAGGGAGAGAGAGGGAGGGAGGGAGGAAGGGAGGGAAAGGAAGGCAGGTCCTCTGTACACTAAATTGTGTGACAGTGGCTTGGAACTAACATAAAACCTCTAAGAAGTGGGAGATTTACTACCGCCTAGTAGGATCAGGTGTCTTTGCTGGGTTAAGTGATTTACCATCGGCCCTGAATAATCCACGAGTATATTACCCACTTTGTAGATAATCCACAACGGAACAGTTTATGTGTAGGGATTTTTCGTGTGAATTTATGTTAAAAGTGAGGGTTTTTTTTTTAAGTCTACAAAATATATTTGACTGCATTTATTTGTTAGTTTACATTTATAGTTTTTTCTCAGAGAAAAGTTATTTATTAATCTCTCCTTTCTCTTTTGGAGCTTTTAAAATATTTTATAATTTATTCTTAGACAGGGACTCATTATTTAGTTCTGGTTGACCTGGAACTCCCTACATAGACAAGGCTAGCCTCAAAGTGACAGAGGGACCCACCTGCCACTGCCTCCCTAGTGTTGGTGTTAAAGGTGTGTGTCATCGTGCCTGGCCCTAAATTTCCTAAATGTGATTAAGAGTTTAAGATGTAGCTCTGTGTGTACAGTGCTTATGGGTTTCATCTCTAACACTGTACAAAATCAAGCATGGGTTGCACACCTGAAATACCAGCATTCCAGAGGTAGAGGCAAGAGGAACCAAGTTCAAGGTCACCGTCAGATAAATACCACGTTTAAGACCAGCCTCAGCTTCCTGAGAAACCTGTCTAAAAAAATTAAAATTAAATTTAAATTAAAAAAAAAGATAACTTCCAAGCGAAATGGTTAAGAGTATGTTCTGGTCTTATAGACCGAGTTCTGTCCCCAGTACCCAAGTCAGGCAGCTCACCCCCACCTATAACCTCGGTTCCAGGGAGATCTGATGCCTCTGGCTTTGAGGGTACCCACACTCACATGCAGATACTCACACAGAGGCACACATGCATACATATAACTTTAAAAATATTAAATCTAAAGAAGTTTTTCCTAACAAAAAATTCTAAATTGCATTAAGCCATTTGTCATCCTACATATAGGCTTCTTTAACAAAGAACTATTGATCTAGGAAACAATGGCTACTACATGATGGGAAAGAAAGAATATTCATTACCAGTGTGCTGAATCAAAAGAACCCTTGGAGGCTATTACCCATTAAAGCTATATTATACAACCACTATAAAATCAGAGAAGAAGAAGTTAATGAAGGACTCTCCTCTAAACTGTATACGATAGCAATTTGGGGTGGAATCTCTCAACAGGAGATAAAAATTACTAATGAATAGCAAAAGAACTGTATTTGTTTCTAGGCAATTGGACCTCTAATATTTATTATTTCAGTCTTTTGTCTTCTGTTTCGTGACTTTGACATTTTAGTTTCATTCTGAATTCAGTGCATTCAATTAACTTTTAGTGGCTGTCCATTGCAGGTCAATCAGCCACTGCTCTTGGTTCCTTTAAACCAAGTACAAATATCAGATACCTCCAACGCGTTCATCTTTTTCAAGGGATTTCGTAATTATTGGTAGAATGTTGGTAGATTATTGTAATGAATGGAAGCTGTTATTAACTATCTAATTGTAAATCCTGGTTAGCTGCTTATATTTCTAATTTAAAATAAAAAATTGGTCGTGATTCTGACAGTCATGTATACCTAAAAAAGAAGAAGAAGAAGAAGGCCGGGCATGGTGGTTCACTCTTTTATTCCTGGTACTCAGGAGGCAGAGGCAAGGATCTCTGTGAGTTCAAGGCCAGCCTGGTCTACGTAGTGAATTAGAGGCTGCCCAGAGGTTGCACAGCAAGACACTGTATCAAGAAAACAATGTTGAAGTTAGTTACTAAAATCACAAGCGAGTACTGAGAATGCTTCCAAAAGAAAAATTTCACTTTCTAAGGCTCAAAATGGCAAAATATAGGATGCTCTGAGGCAAAAATCTATAAAAAAATAAAAATAAAAACCAAGAAATTTAAAAGCAAAGGCTTCTCCTTACAGTGAACTACTGCTTAACATACTGACTTACTTATTTGTTATGTGTTACACATAGCGTACAGATACAGTCACCATAGAGAAGTCGGCATTTTTCAGCTTCTGGTGCACTAGTTAATGCACTAATGAATTTATTTATGTTTTCAGTGCACTAATCAACTTAATCGAAGCCTGTGAACCCATGCAGAATTATTGAGTGAAAAGCTTTTTTAAAGATTATTCACAAGGTCTTGTTGCCTCACTCCACAGACTACATACTAACTGCAAGGGAGAGAAGGCCTTTTCACTGGAGAATTTGGTCCACAGCTCCTAACCAAGTAATCAGGCTGCACATTGTGGACAGTCGAAAGAGCAGACCGAATGTGTCTCACGGTCGACACAGTGAAAGGCACACAGCACGGCTGCGCAGTATTCACGCCCAAAATGTTCATCTTGAACCGAACCATGAGGAAGAAGTTAGCCAAATCCAGATCAAACGGAAACATTTACCAAAGTGACTTACTTGATCGCTCTTTAAAATATCAGCGGTGTAGAAATAAAAAATAATAATAATAACAGAAGAAATGTCTCAGATAAAAGTTTTCTGAAGAGGCACAGTAGTCGCGTAGAATGAATTCTTAATACTCGCCTGGATTCCAGACCTGAATCAAACACAAACAAAAACCAACCTTAAAAAGCTGGAGGAAGTCAAATAACTATTGTGTGTGAGATGACACAATTTTACTAATAATTAGCTTCCTGATGTGCTAATGGTGTTCGAAACAAAAAGGTGTTGACCGGAAACAAGTAAAGATACAGCTGTAAATTAAGATAAAAGAGAGAGGGGTGTGCAGAATTGAAGTGGTCATTTGCTGCCTTTTCCGATGTGTCCTTTATCCAAACGTAAAATTCAGAAGAATTTTTATACTCAACATTTTTTTTTTTGAAACAGGGTAGGGTCTCCCTGTGTAGTTCTGGCTGGCTATGTAGACCAGGCTGGCCTTGAACTTGGAGATACTTGCTTCCTCTGCCTTCGGAGTGCTGGGATGAAGAGTGTGCACCACCGGTCCACACTTTGAACTTAGAAGACCCTCCTGCCTCCAGCTCCTAAAGGCTTGCACCATCACACCTGGGGATTGAACCCAGGCCTAGTGCGCGCTAGATAAACGCTCTGCCGACTGAGCTACACCCCAGCCTTCTTTTTCCTGTTTTCCTTCTCTTTTGTTTTTGTTTTTCTCCAACTTTCTCGGATCCTGTCTGTATCTAATTTATATTTTCTCCTTTTGCCTACCTTTCGTTACACTTGTATTCGGATCGTGAGGATGCGGTGGCTTTCGATCGACACGGTTAAGGTCAGCATCTTTGGTGATCTCAGCTCTTCTCTGGCAGTGAAGGGCGCCAAAAGGGAACAGGATGCATGGCATTTTCAGCCTGTGCTGCTGAATTAGTGACAATATTTTCATTGAATGTTCTTTCAAAAGTGGATGCTGTGTGTGAAAGGTTTCCCTCATGAGATTACAGCAATTTAAAGGTCATTCAATTCTACAGACCGCTAATTGTGCCCCATTAAGCATTTCTCAAAAGAGAAAAGTGTGTGTGTGTGTGTGTGTGTGTGTGTTTAACAGCATTCAGGGACTGCCGATATCAGCATTGTCTAACTTAGATATTTTCCTGGCTCCCCTCGCTGACCTGATGTATAATGCACTGACTTTTCTATTTTATTGCTCAAGGGCAGCTGGATGAGTGGCTTTGGCTCATTTAGAAGCCATTTAATGCTTTTGTTCTCAGTTAATATTTCCCTTAAAGGTCACCTACCTCTGACACCTGTCAGGTTGCGCTCCTCATAATCAGCTTGGTAAGGCACAGCCAATGCACTGTCCGAAGATTGGCCAGCATAGCAGATGGAACATAGCTGATTAATGGATTGCTCTGTGGGTTCAGGTTTTTTAGGCCCAGGTTCTTACCGGGAGCTTTTTGCTTACGGGGTACCAGAGGCAGAAATGTAGAGAGAGAATGAACAGAGTAGAGAGCTCTATGTTAGAAAGCACAAGAGCAGCCTTCCCTCACCCCAGTGCCTGCCAAAGGGTGGGGAAGGCCCCTGCGTGGAAACAGGGAGTGAAGCTAAACTAAACAGGAAGCAAACAAATCCAAACCACTAAGGTAAACAAAAAGCCATACCACAATTCAAAATGTATGAGAAATTGGAATATAATTTGGATATTACAGGGAAATTCGTTGACTCCAAGGAAAAACGAGCTTAGAGAGTTCTCTTGAGTTTTGTCCAACAGACTCGGGGCAGAAGCTACAACCGTACGTAGTATAGTCCATATCATCTCTCAATTAATCAGTTCTGATATTGTGGTTCTTACTTCCACTATGGCTAACCTGTAAACAAAAGCACCAGAAGTGTCTGAGATTTTTCAGACCTCTTAAACTTTCATTCAGTCAGCCCTTCAATTTCCCAGTCCAGCCCTATGTTTAACTCCATGCACTGGTCTCACTGTATGTGGGATGTTTTGATTAGGGAGGCTGCTCTTTGGTCTACTTGGAACTAAACCAAAGTTGTGCCTTAAGGCAGTGGTCATGTGCACATAGCAATGGAAAGATGTAGAAACAATCTTCAGGTCGTGATGTAAAATGTCTTAGATCATTTTGTCTTCCCTGACTCAGTACCTTGGTACAAACTTTTTAGCTAGACACTCAAAGTGCTCATTTTGTTGTTTTGTTTGGGGGAGAGTATGGAAAAGTTTGGGTTCCTCTAATCTTAATTAAAGTAAAAGAACACTTACCATATTCATGGTGAAATACGCAGAACTATTGATTGACTACGGTAGAGCAATACAAACCGGAGAAGCATTTCCTCAGTTTCCCTAACACTATAGATTACATTAACAAGTATTTATTGTGCACCTATGATGGGTGTGGTTTAAATAGAATTCAGTGGAAATGTAACTGGTGGGATGGGGATGGAGCTGAGAAGAAAAGGCACACTTCTTTAACCCCAGTTCTTTGAAGGCAGAGGCTCTCTATGAGTTCAAGGCCAGCCGGGTCTACATGAGCTCCAGGCCAGCCATCGATGCATAGTGAGGCCCTATTAAAAAAATGAAAATAGAAAAGTCCGTGTCTTGCCTACAGTGGGAAGGTTCTCTCCCACTTAGCTGCACCCTCAGCCCAGAAAGACAATTTGGATAAAGCAGTGTTAACTGAAAGAAAGAAAAATAAATATTGTCCCTTCCAATGTGGCAGGAATGTGTTGTAGTGTTGCTGAGAAAGACAGTTGAGCACCTATAGTGACATCGTGTATGCTGTCAGCAGGATACGGGATGCCTTTGTGAGAACAAAAACGTAAAAGATCCTGTGGAAATGCAAACCCTGGTGAATAAAACTGAAAAGACCTCGAAATGACCCATCGACGGGTCCATAGTGGCCACCTGTACGGGACTGAGCAGCTTACCACTGATGACCAAGAAAGGCACAGGATCTAGGCGTCGAGGGGCAGGAAGCAATCAGCAACAGCACTGGCCTCCTTCAACACCCGTTCCGTGTGAGTGAAGCCTCCTGACACTGGCTGAGCATCGCCTCTTGCTCTCCCAGACCCACAGCAACTGATGAGCTGAGACATGTTTGCATTCTGGCCCAGTCATATTGTGACAAGATGGTTTCTCAGTCCTCAGTTCTCAAGTGTTAAAAAGAAGAACTGGAAATCACTCAGAATAATGCTATGTATTATTATCTGGTCTCCTCTTCACCCCCAGCCCTCCTATCACTCACCCGTATTTGTCCAGAGACTTAACAGACTTTGTCTCTTGGTCTTAATGATAAACACAAGTACTTCCCTATCCTTAAGTTAAAAATAACTCATTACAGTTAGAAAGAAAAGAGGAGTAAATACGTGGAAAAAAAAAAGGAGAAGGCAAAAGAGATAGGAACTAGAAATTATATAGAGAAATAAGAAAATCTGTTAGAAGGAGGCGGCTCCGTGGTTGGGAGGACTCTCTGCACTGCATTCTCACGCAGTGGCTCACCACCATCTGCAACTCCAGTTCCCCCGGATCCAACAGGCATGCACGGGCTGCACACACATGCTTGCAGGCCAAAAAATTCATGTATAATAAGCCTAATAACTTTTTGAAAACTTGCAAATACGTTTCATTGTAGGTTCCCGGGGCTGGGAATATGGATTGTGACAGTTAATATTGTTGATTGTCAATTGGACAGGATCTAGAATCAGCTAGGAGACGAGTTTCTGAGCAGACTGTAAAGGATTATATAAATTCGGTTAATTGAGGTGTAAAGACTCACCGTGAGGGATACCATTCCATAGGCTGGTGTCCTAGACTGAACGAAAAGGAGAGTTCTAACATTCATCTCTCTCTGCTTCCCAACTGTAGCTACAATGTAACCACCTGCTTGAAGCTCCTGAAACCGTGCTTTCTCTGTCAGGATGGTCTGCCCTCAAACTGTAACCCCAAATAAACCCTCCTTCCTGAAATTGCTTTTATTGGGGCATGATATTACAGCAACAGAAAAGTATCTAAGACCGAAATTTACCCAGGATTATAATCCCAGGAGCTATCTAGAAGCTAAAACAGGACTCTGTCTCAGAAAGGAGGGTGGAGGTTCTTTGAAATGGCATATTGCCTGGGATAATCTCCTTGTTAAGTAACAAGAACAGTGAGAAGTTAATATAGGCACAGTTAGAACTCCACAGTTTAAGAATGGAGAAACAAGGACATTCACGAAACAGGCTCCTATCTTACTAACCCGCATTGTCTGGGGGAGAGGGGCAACAATCCCCCGTTCCCAGTTGGGATGAGCTAGAACACGCATGTTGCTTTTTGGGTTTATTTTTATTTTACGTGTATGATTGTTCTGCCTGAATGTGCACATGCGCACCATGTGCGTGTCCGGTGCCCACAGATCTACCGGAACTGGGGTTTCCATTGTTTGTGACCCACCGTGTGGACGCAGGGAATTGAACCCAGGTCCTCTACAAGAGGAGCCATTTCTCTTAACCTCGGAGTTGTCGCTGCAGCGCCTGAGTCAGAACGCCCATAACCCCGGTGTGCTCTGGCAGTAGTCTTTAACCTCATTTCTCCACTCCAGTTTTGTTTTGTCTTGTCATGTTCGTCGTTTCACAAGCCGCCTTGTGTTTTATGAGTAGAACCCTCGGCAGATGCGAGCCGAAGGTAACCGCTGGGACTTCTTTACTGAACTGTACGTGTTTGGAGTCAAGAGTTCACGGAACTCACATGTAAATATGCAAAAATGCTACAAAATGATAGTAAATCCATCTTAGCAGTTTTTTTTTCCCCTATAAAAGCATTGATTCAAATATAACTTGGCAAACCGACTCCTCAATGTCAAAGATAAAATGATTTAACTTTTTTATATAAGAAGCATTTGGCAAATCTGGAGAGCAGCATCAATTCTGAGCCAACCATGCTTCAAAAAGGAAGCTCTTTGACATGAGAGGTTTGTCTCCAACTGGCAGGGTTTAGGAGCAGACATTCCTAAAATAACAAATTTTAGACATCTTATTTTATTATAAAAATAGAAAAATGTTTCCAGAGCTTGTTTTTGCTCTGGGTGTGTGTGTGTATCTGTACGAATATATGCTAGAAAGCAAACCCACAGAGCAAGGAAAACTAAACTATACTTCCAGAGTGCAGAATAATTTTCAATTAAGCTGGGGGCATTAAGAAATAAAGACTGCAAAGTACTGTTTGAGCGTAGATAAAGTGTATTTTCTTTTTTTGTTTTTGAAAGCAAGCACTAGCCGGATTGTGGTGCCTCATGCCTTTAATCCCAGCACTTGGGGCAGACACAGGCAGATCTCTGTGAGTTCAAGGCCAGCCTGCTCTCCAGAGTGAGACTGGTCTCCAGGACAGCCAGAGTTACAAGAGAGAAACCCTGTCTCAAAAAAAAAAAAAAATCAAGAAAGCAAGCACTATACCACTGAACTAACTATATTCCTAACTTAAACTCTGATTTTTTAATTAATGTGTGTGTGTGTGGGCGCGCGCGCGCACGTGTATGTGTGTGTGTCTACCCGAGTGTCTTCCTTTATTGGTTTCCATCTTAATACCTTGAAACAGTCTTTCACAGAACCGGAAGCTTAAGTTTCAGCTAGGCAGAGGGTGGCTCTCCCCCAGGATCCACCTATCTCTACCACTCCCCTCCCCATGCCACACCCAATGCTAGAATTACAGGCATCTTGGGACACAATCATCTTTTTAATGTGAGTTCTGGGATTTGAACTCAGATCTTGTATTAGTCTTCTCTCTGTTGTGTGAAAATACACCAGGACCAAAAGCAATGTGGAGAAGAAAACGTTTTGGCTTACACTTCCCCATCACAGTCTCTCACTGAGTGAAGTCAGGCCAGGAACTCCAGGCAGGAGCTGAAGCAGGGAACAGAAAGACTGCTGACTTGACACGCAGGGGGGGGGGGGGGGCCCCTCCCACAGTGGGCTGGGCCCTCACATCAATCCTAAGTCATGAAAATGCCCCTACAGTCTTGCCTACTGGCTAACGGGATGGGGCCATTTTCTCAGTGGAGGGCCACTCTTCCAGATGGCCCTGGCCCTTGTCAGGTTGACAAGACACTCAGCAGTACAGATTCTCATTCTAGTACAGGAAGTGCTTTACCCACAGAGCATCTGCCCAGCCCCAAAGTAGTATTTTTAAAAACCACACACCAGTTTCTATGTTTGTTTGCTTTCTTTCTGTGGATACACATAATTCTCTAAGTCCTAATTCTCTCTTAAGAAATAGAATTAGGGCTGGAATGGTGGCTGCTCTTCCAGAGGACCAGAGTTCAGTCCCCAGCTCCAGATCAGCAGGTAAACGCTCTGTTACTCCAGCTCTGGGGCATCGAACAGCCTGTGCTCCTTATGCGGTCTGCAAGACTGCACACGTCACATACTCACATAACTTCTATAAGAAAGAAAGAAAACTAAAATGTCTGCACTTTCTGAGTCCTGACAGCTCTCATTTACTAGTCACCAAAAAGCCATTTTCAGGAGGAAAGAAAAAAAAAATTCTCGCAATAATCTCCACACCAAAGAGGTTGAGAAGAGGGACTGTGGTTTTGAGGACAACCCAGACTACACAGTTAAGAGCTTCCCTCAAAAGTATGATGGGGAGAAGAACCGGGCAAGGAGTCCAGGGTACCACTTACTTCCCCTCTCTTTTTAAATTAAAATTAAAAATTTTTAATTTTACTATATTATCTTATATGTGTAAGTGTTTGGCTGTGCATACGTGTACTGCATGCATTCCTGGAACTCCAGAGAGGCCAGAAGAGGGTCTCAGATGCCCTGGAAATGGAGTTGCGGATGGCTGTGAGCCGCCATGTTGGTGCTAGGAACCCAACCCCGTTCCTCTGGAAGAGCAGCCGGAGCTCTTAACCACTGAACCATCTCTCCAGCCCTCCGATTGCTTTTCTAATAGGTATGGACAAAATGCCTTGACCAAAGCTACCTAAGGAAGGAAGGGTTTGTTTTTGGCGTACCACTTGAGAATGTGGACACCGTGGTGGGGGAGGGGAGGCAGGAACGTGAGGCAGAGGATCATTCTGCGTCCATAGTATGCTCAAGAACTAAGCTCCATGTCTAAGGCAGGGAACGGAGGGTGGCCAGGAGCCGGGGTATGTTCAGTGGTAGGATGCAAGCTTGTACAAGGCTCTGGTTTTAATCTCCATTATCTTTCCGCTCAAAAAAAAAAAGTGACCAAATTGCCAAAGTGTATCAGCATATTCATCCTATTTGACCTAAACAAATTTTGGAGGTTAATGATTTAAAATAACATGGACAAGGGCTAGGGATATAATCTAGCAAATGTGAGGCCCTAGGGTTAACCAGAACCACATTAAAAAAAAACAACAGTATGTAAATTTGGAGGAGTTTTATATAAAAATCCGAGTGCCCTACTTCTGAGGGAAAGGCAGTCACAAGATCCAGCCACTTGAGGCTGACTCAGATGAATGAGTCAGCTGAAGCCCAGTACAGCCTCCCTTTGAGACTCGGTACTTCTGTTACCTACAAATATGTTACAGGGGTTCAGGGTCAAAGTCTGGGCTGGGGCTGGGCTGGGTGTGTATAGGGCCTTGGCCTCTTAGCCAAAGAGTTGAAAGTAAGGGTTCACACAGGATTTTCAGAATAAGCAAAGAAATTTAGAGCATATCAATAGTGCAGATTACAGAAGAATATTCCATCAAGATTGACAGCAGGAGCAGGGTACGCAAGTGAGCATGCTCAGCAGAGGACTTTAGCTTCCTCTTACGGCATTCTAAAGGAAGAGCGGTTTGGCTGCTGAGGAGCTGCACCTCAGCAGTGCTCTTGTTTGGTTTTTTTGTTGTTGTTGTTTTTGTTTTTGTTTTGGAGACAAGGCTTCTCTGTTGTCACTCTGGCTGACCTGGAATTGTAGACCAGGCTGGTCATTAAGATCTGCCTTCCTCTGCCTCCCGAATGCTGGGATTAAAGGCATGTGCCACCACTGCACCTGTCTCTTCCCATAATGCGTCTGATTTTAATCATATGAATGCATGGGCTTAAGATGGTAAAGAAAGAAGTCTCTCTAAAACGTTATTCGAGAAGGGATAGAGAAATGGCTCAGCAGCTGAGAGTGCGTACTGCTTTTGCGTAAGACCCAAGTTTAGTTCCCGGCACCTGCTACAGGATGTAACTTCAGCTCCAGGGTGATTGGATTCCTCTGGCTTCCACAGGCATCTGCACTCAGGTGCTCATACCCACACTGTTTCTCTCTCCGCCCCCCCCCCCCTGTCTCTTACACACACACACACACACACACACACACACACACACACACACTTGAGCTGAGAGGGTTCTGAGGTTGCTAAGTGCCCCGTGTAGAGAGGGCTGTGTGTGTACCGAACTTGTAGGTGAAGGATTAGGCTAACAAGTACATTAAGTGGACATATGGCATAGCCTCAGGCTACTAAACTGTGCCCTCTGCTTGCCTGCTTCACATCCGCTCAGCCGTCTCACTCAGTCCGCTCACTGGAGATGTGAGCCCTCTAGGGAGGATGAGGAATGTGGCTCATACATCTGAATGCTTACTCACCAGGGAGAGGAACTGTTTGAGAAGGACTAGGAAGTGTAGCCTTGTTAGAGTAGGCACGGACTTTTTGAAGGAAGTGTGTCGCAAAAGTTTATTTCTAGTTATGTTTAAAATGGAGCTGGGTGATGGTGGCCCACGCCTTTAATCCCAACACTTGAGAGGCAGAGGCAGGCGGATCTCTGTGAGTTTGAGGCCAGCCAGAGTTACAAAGAGAAGCCCTGTCTCAAAATAAAAAGAAAAAATGATTGTTTTGTTTATTTTGGGGGGAAGGGCTGCCTAGGCCTTGGCATTTTATATTGTCTGCAGGTGTTGGCTTTATGTAAAAGATGTTTGATTCCTCATGATTTGCACGTGCTCCCTGGCAGAGCCATTATGAGGGGCCAGAGTTTGTGTATCAGTAGAACACCGGAGGAGCTTCTGCGTCAGTAAAAACACATGAGATCAGATGATCCGGATTCCACTGTCCAGGATGGCGCTTGTCATGACAGGTAGTTCCCTCTGCTGAGGTCTGGCAGGGTTTGCATCTATGAAAATGCTTCCTTGTCTTTCTTGGTGAGCCATGCAGTAGCTATAAGCCACAGAAATGTGTCATTGGGGCTGGCCTTTGAGGTTCCAAAAGCTCATACCAGGCCCAGTGTCTCTGGCTCTGCCTGCTCATCAGGATATAAAGCTCTCAGCTGTTGCTCAGTGCCTCGCCTGCCTGCTCCCTGCCGTGACCATGATCGTGGACTGACCCTCTGAAACTGTAAGCAAGCCCCCAATCAAGTGCACTCTTCATAACAGTCCCCCTGGCCGTGGCATCTCCTTATAACCATCGAGCAGTGGTGAAGACAAAGAACACCTTGTTGCTAGAACCCTGTCACTCACTACGAGGGACAGATGTGAGAAACCTCTGTAAGGAATGTGAGGAAACATTTTATATCCTTTGTTTTGTTTTGTTGAGGCAGGGTCTCACTATGTAGACCTGGCTAGCCTCGAACTTGCTATTAGAGGAGGCTAGCCTTCCACTCAGTGAGACCCACTTGCCTCTACCTCCCGAGTGCAGGGATTAAAAGCACGGACCACTGTGCAAGGCCTTCAATGATTTTTTTTCAAATTCCGTTTGGAAGACTACTCAGAATCACCACAAAGGATACAGGGCCTATTGCAATGGAGTCTTGCTTGGCCTGATGTGGAGCTCAGTCCAAACACAGCATGGCAGGAACGAATGCGGAACCTAGGAGCAGGGGAGGGGTCAATGGATGGACCAATCCTGAGCAGGAGCATCAGGGGTGAATGGCACTCTGGCTGGCCGACCAACGGGATCAACGTTGTTAAGGGTTCATTTGCTGTTCTCTTTCCACCCCCATCGTGGAAGTCCAGTGTGTCCGCAGCTGTAATGTGTCTCAGGCAGCAGTGCTCCATGGCAAGTCCCCAGCATTGCCAGTGCTGTGTTGCTGTATTTCAAGCTCCAAGAGGAGAGCTCAGGTTTGGAATTTAGTATTAAGAAAGGTGGGGTGAGGTGACACAAGCCTTTAATCCCTGCACTTGGGAGGCAGAGGCAGGCAGATGTCCGAGTTCCCAGACCGCCTGGCCTATATAGCAAGTTCCAGGACACCCAGGGCTGCATAGCCAGACCCAGTCTAAAAGAAAGAAAAAGGAAGGAAAAAGAAAAAGAAGAGAAAGGGGAAAAGGAAAGAGAAAAGGAGTATTAGGAGAGCTAACTGGGGTCATCTCTCTATAGCTTGAGGTTAACCTAGGAGAGAGTGTGGCAGGCCTGCTTTCAATCCCAGCACCAACAGAGGATTTGCACAAAGCAGTGATTTAGCTAAGACATTAAGTCCATCTACATAACAAGGAGGCCAAGTTTGTAGGGAAAGTGGGGTAGGAAGAAATGCCTTTAGGAGGAAAGGAATACTGGGCAGCAGGAACTAAGGCTACCTCACTGAATTAAGCGGTCAATGGGAAGAGAAAAGGGTTTTTAAGATGATATTGGGGTTTGTAGATCGCTTTCTGGGATTCAAGAAAAACCTAGAGATTATCTAAAGAATGTTTATGTCCCGTGGGATCATTCTACTGAATAATACTGTTGTAAGTTTCGGGTTCAGTTAAGAACAGCCAGGTGTGGTGGCGCGTGCCTTTAATCTCATCGTATGAGAGGCAGAAGCAGGCAGATCTCTGTGAGTTGGAATCCAGCCTACAGAGTGAGTTCCAGGACACCCAAGGCTACATACAGAGACCTTGTCTCAAAAACAAACAAACAAAAAACAGTTAAAAACGGCTTTGAGTTATCAAGGACTACCTGAAAGGAGAGGGCTCTTAGCCTAAAGGGTAGAGACTAAAGTGACTCTGGCCTCGTTCTTTCCACAGAATTTGAACTAGGACTGCTCACCGTTCTCTCAGAGGAAGGGTGGGGCCGGCACTTTCCTCCTGGCTGTCAGCTGGGACAGACTGTGGTCCAGGAACAGAGAGGGATTTAGATCACTACAAAATCCATGTTCCAACATGGTAGCCGTTTCATGGGGTTTTCAAAGTAACAGAACAAAGAAAGTCATAAACCAAATGCACTTATGTGTGCACTGGGGGAAACACGGTTGGAGGTGGGTTCCATAAAAGCAGGAAAATCTCAGCTACAGGCCTCAGATGCTGTCTGACCACATTCTTAGCTGTTCCGGTGTGTGTGTGTGTGTGGGGGGGGGGGGACTTGAGCTCTGTACATTCCAAAGGATCATCCCAACAGTCACAAAGATGGTAGAATACATACGTAAAGGGTTAATAAATGGTTAGCTAGGTGGCTAAGACAGCCCAGGAGAGGTTGTAAATGGGCTCTGGACTTGCAACATTCCAACCTCTCCACAATCATTCACATTCTCAACATTTAATTAGCCTTGCAGAAGGTTCAGTGCAAGGGTGCATTTTTTTCCCCCAGGAACTTCCCTTCACACTGGTAAGTGATACTTTTCTAAACCCTTAAGATAATGGCAGGAAATGAAAGCATTCCCTGATCTCTGAGGTTCTGCTCAGAGGAAAACTATGTCTTTAATTTTTTTCACTTAGCGAAAAAATTTTTATTTATATATGGTATTTATTTATATATGGTAAACATCATTATAAGCATTTTACTTAACTTGTGCTAAAAACCCAGTAATAGTGCACGATGCTGGGGACATTGTCTCCCTTTTACACCTGGGCAATCTAAGTTGATGAGACGTTAAATACTTAATAGAAGGTCTTAGAACTAATAAATAGGAACATTATGGGGTGGCAGTGGTTTTGATTTTTGCTGACAAGTCCTTCATTGCCATGGAAACTAGACTAGTTTTTCATCATCTGATCAACCAAAAATTAAAACCTCAGTCCTCTAAGGTCAGGCTCAATGGTATGAATGTTTTCTCTCTCTTCATTTGCTTTTTGTTTTGTTTGGATGCTGCGGGTGGAAGAGAAGGCCTCACACATCCTAAGCTACCCATGACCTATACCGACCCTTATCTCTGTTGTAATAGTGCACAGTGAACCCTAATAAATGTGGGAACATCACAGGTGGATGTAGATCAATAAAAAGAAGCCTTGAAGGCTCTAAGAAAGCAGGCTGAGCAAGCCATGAGCAACAGGCCAGTAAGCAGCACTCTGCCAGGGCATTGATTAGCTCCTGCCTCCAGGTTCCTGCTCTGTTTGAGTTCCTGCCTGACTTCCTTCAGTGATGAACAGTGCTGTGGATGTGTAAGCCGAATAACTCCTTTCCTCTCCACCAGCCCAGGGATGACCCCACCCGCAATGGGCTGGGCCCTCCTCCATCAATCACTAATTAAGAGAATACCCTACAGCTGGATCTTATGGAGCCATTTTCTTAATTGAGGTTCCCTCCTTTCAGATGACGCTAGTTTGTGTCAAGTTAACATGAAAATATCCAGCACGGCCACTGTAACAAAGGATTCTTTTACGTATTATGGCTCTGTCATATGATCCTTTCACAGAGGTCGCTTGAGACATTACATTACGATTCATAACAGTGGCAAAAGTACAGTTATAAAGTAGCAACGGAAATAATTTTATGGCTGGGGGTCACCACAACATGAGCAACTGTATTAAAGGGTCGCAGCCTTAGGAAGGCCGAGAACCACTGCTATCACCTGCCAAATCACCCCATTTTGTGTCCTCTGTCGTCAGATGGTGAAGAGATGAGAAGCCTGCTCCTGAAGGACCCTGCATGTCATGCTCAGTAGAGCTTCTTCTGTGGTGCTGAAGGAACACGACTGAAACAGAGCACAGGAATCACACGATTTGCAATACTTAAAAGATCATCCTGTAAGAATGGAAGCCACACACAGTCTCATGGAATGTGCCATTCTGAGATGTCGTTAGCAGTAAACTAGTTGCTTAATGGATTTGTAGGAAACAAAAAACTTTAAATATCTTTCTCAAAGGGATTAGAAAGCAAATAATGAAAGGCTTATACACATCAAAGAAAGTACATTAGGAAAGACTGTAAACCATGCAGCCAATGATGTAGGCAGGGAGAGGAAGAGACTGCTGCTTACTGGATGAAAGCATGCTTCGCCTCCATCCTGATTCAAGAGGGAACCCTGTCTGAAAAGGCCTGCCAGCAGGCTCGTAGTCTCTGATGGCCTCGCTAAAGGAGGCTGTATCCAATCCCTCTTTCCACATCCAAACTGGCTGCATGCTTCCATACACAGTTGTGTTCTTTATTGGGGGAAGGAGACTCGCTCAGAGACTCACTATGTAGCCTCAGCTGACCTAGAACTCATGGAGGTCCACTGGCCTCTGCCTCCTTAGAGCCCTTGGACTAAAATGTATGGCTTATACAGAGGTTTCTATGACCATGACTTTGGGAGCCTCCATATACACACACATGTACATAGGTACACAGACACTTGCATACACATGAACACATGCATAATACATACATACATACACAAGCATAATAAAAATGCAAAAAGCTAAAATCTTGACAATTTTTTCTGGAAAAAAAAAAAACCAAAACAAATTTAAGATCTCAACAGGAGTGTGTTATGGTGTTTATTTTGTCACTGGCTCACCAACCTTAAGGATTTATGTATTTCCTGTGTATGTTTGTCTGGATGTATGTACATGCACCATGTGCCTGTCTGGTACCTAAGGAAGGCAGAGAGGGTGCTGGATCTCACAAATCTGGAACTTTGGACAGTTGTAAGGAGCCATGTCTATACTGAGACCTGAACTGAGGTCCTCTGCAAGAACAGCAAATGCTCTTAGTCACTGAGTCTTCTCTTCAGACCCACCAGCCCTACATTTTTTAAAAATAAATTTTAGTATATTTTTAGCAGAATAAAATATACACTGATGCTTTGTACTGCTCTGTAGCTATTAAAAGCAAACCGTTGCTCTCTAGTGGTATCCACTTTTAATCCCAGCACAAGGGAGGCAGAGACAAATAGATTTCTGTAAGTATAAGGCCAGTCTAATCTACATAGCAAGTTCCAGATCAGCTAAGGCAGCTTAGAGAAACACTGTCTCAAAAAATAAATAAATAAAAGCAAATTGTTAGCCGAGCATGGCGGTGTCTGCTTGTAATCCCAGTCCTCAGTAGGACCAGGTGGCTCAGAAACTCAAGATCATTTTCAGTGACACGGTGAGTTTGATGGCAGCCTGGGCTTCGTGATACCTTGTCTCAGAAAGCCTCTGCCCTCAAGAAGAACACAAACAGAAAAAGCAAATTATTTTCTGTATTTATTGCTCATCTGTATTTCTGCTTTTAAGATTTGTCTGTAGTTTATTCTTATACCCTTTTCCATGGAAGTTTCTATGTTGTTTTTATTGATTTTAAATGCTGCACACATTATCGATCAAACTACTACAACACTTTTGTCAGATATCATGAAGGATTTTCATGCTTTGTAATTTACCTTTCAATTTTTGAGTTTCTGTTGGAGTAACTTGAATTTTTCATGTAGTTAAATGTTTGGTTTGGTTCCTTAATGATTCAGTCCATTGATTGTACTCTTTAACAATTCTTCCTTCAACTCAAGAACAGGTACGTAATTCCCCAAACATTCTTCCAGTTTTTCAACCAACACCTTGACAAACATTGATTTTTGTTTCAGATACATGCTTTAAATGCTTATTTTACATTGAACACTTTTCAACTTTAACATGAGGAATTAATTTTAAGGCTGAGAAGATGGCTTAGCAAATAAAGCCACTAGCCTTGTAATCCTGCTGACTGGAGTTCCATCCTCAGAACCCGTGTTAAAAAACAAAACAACAACAGCAACAAAACCAGACGCCGTAGTGTTTATCTGTAACCCAAGCACTGTTATGGCAAAATGTGGGGGCAGAGACAGAAAAACAATGATTGTCTGGAAGTTCATGGACCAGTCAGCCTGGCGTAGACAGCAAGGGAGCCTGCCTCCACAGTGGGGAAGGTAAGAACTCCTGAATGTTGGTTTCTGATCTCCACGCTGCATTCAGACACACACACCATATATATAAATGGATAAACACACACACACACACACACACACACACACACACACACACATATATCCAAAAAAAGAATCAATTTTAGCTGTGCATGGCAGCACATGCCTTTAATCCCAGTATTTAGGAGGCAGAGGCAGGTGACTCTTTGTGAATTAGAGACCAACCTGGTCTACATAGAGAGCTCCAGGATAGCCAGGACTTCACAGTGATACCCTGTCTTAAAAATAATCAAATAAAATGCATAATTTTAAAATAATGAATATGCCGTGTATGTGCAGGTACCCGTGGAATCCCAGAGAGGGTGTGGGATCCCCTGGAACTGCAGTTACCGACAGTCGGGAGTGGCCAGAAATGGTTGCAGGAAACCAAACTCTTGTCCTCTGAAGAGCTGGAAGCGCACTTAGCTGTTAAAGCATCTCTCTGACCCCCATCAATCCTTTATAAAGTGCTTCCTGGACTGGGGATAGAGCTCAGTAGACTGCCTGTCTAACAGGAAATATGCACAATGGTATGCACCCTGTGATCTCAGCACTTGGGAGGTGGAGGCAGGAGGATCAGAAGTTCAGGGCCCTCCTTGAGTTCCAGGGCAGCTGGCAGTGGTGGGTCACACCTGTAATCCCTGCACTTGGAAAGGTGAGAAACAAAGGTTGCCACATTGCCATGAGTTTGGAGGCAGCCTGTGTTACACAGTGCAAACCTGTCTGGAAAAAAAGATATTTCTTATCTCCTCTTTATTTTTTCTAACTAATCCATTCTGGAACCACAACTTCAAGCCTCAAAAAATATCCCATTTGGCTTTTGATTAGAGTTGCATTAAGCCTGTAAATTAATTTGAGAAGAATTGGCACTTTTATAACAGTCACTGTTGCCCAGGATCCTGGTAGGACCCTTATTCATTCAGGGATTCTTTTATAATTTTCAATAAAATTTTTAGTTTTATTTATACTGTTCCTGCCCGTTTCTTGTTACGGTTAATCAGAGATATTTTATATCATTCATTTCCAAGTCAATTACAATCTGACTCCTACCTATTAATCTTAATTCCTGCTTTACTAAAATGTAGCGTGGGGAGAGAGAAGAGGGGAGAGGGGAGAGAGGAGCAGTGGAAATCATTTCAAGAAGTCTGAGGCTCAGAAGTAAGAAAGAGAATGAGGGAAGGAGGCAGGCTGAGGCTTGGACACACGGGCGAACACAAGGCACATTCCCCTTGCCCGCGCTCCTCTGCTTTTTCTCAACTTTTCTCTCCATTGCTGATCTCCCATGCCTACATATATCTGTCTTCTGATTTTATTCTGATAGTTCCATTATCTAGAAGTAGAGGGGATATTTCCCTGGTATATTAGTCAAGGTCTTCTAGAGTAGCAGAATTTATAGACTGAATCTATATCTACATATACATATACACACATAAAGAGATCACACACACACATATATAAATATATGTATATATTTGTGTGTATATATATATATGGTCTTCAGTGGTCTCAGTGGTCTTCAATGGATACTGGGATTCTGAAGAAGACGGTTCTAATGTTAATGAAGGAACTGATTTGCTAGCAAAGCATAAGCGAGCAGGCAAAAACCAAAAGCTTCCTTTTCCCTTGTCCTTAAACAGGCTTCCAGCGGAAGGTGTGGCCCAGATTAAAGGTATGTCTTCCTGACTCAAGATCTGAATCAAGGATGTATGGCTTTCTGTCTGAAAACGTTGGAAGTGGATTCACCTACTTCACACCAAGCAAAAAAGTCTCTCACAGGTGTGCCCTCCGTTTCTGGATTGTAGTTCATTCCAGAGGTTATCAAAGTGATAACCAGGAATGGCCATCTCAACGGGATTCCTAGGCATCCAGAAGAACAATGGGTTTTGTGTTGTGTGGTATTCATGGGGGATTCTGCTCAGACATGTGTTTAAGCCAAAAGAGTCTTTAGCTAGCTAGTGACTTCACTGGGCGTTCAGGATCCCAATGTAGCCCCAAGCCCTTCTCAGGGTGAACTTTTAAGCAAAAATCATGCCTGGGTTGACATACTTCAGTTAATAAGAACAGTTAGACAGAAGTGGAACTACAGACGCCAAAAAGCAAGGCTAATTAGAGACTTCCCCAGAACTATGGACTTTGATGGATTAGGCCTTCGTTTCAGTTTTGTCTATGGGTTGAGTTTTACAGCTTGAACGGCACTTCCATCATGGAGTCAGTTGTGTTAAGGTCTGGGGCCTATTTAGGCTTGGAGCCCTGTTACACTTGGCTTGGATATGCCCACAGATTCTGAGACTATGGCCGACACAGCTTGGGCTAGTGCTTTTGCCTGTGGGCAGAGATGTTTGTGGGATGAAGGCAGGAACCAGTAGAAGTTGAGGCACTGGAGATTGTTATTGCTCCTAGCCCATCTGCTGTGGCTGCCTTGCTGTTTTTTTCCTTCCTTGCAACTGTGTTACTCTTAGAAACCTTTGATGCAATTGACAAACACCTCAAGTTCTCTCCTCTCTTTTTCAGTCACATGTTGCTTTGGTTTTGTTTGGTTGAGAAAAAGAGGGCAGGGCTCACTGTGTGGCCTTGAAATCCCTATCCTCCTGCCTCTGAATCCCAACGGCTAGGATTAAGAATTGTTGGAGTCCAATAGCACGCCCAAACTTGTATTCTTTATGTTTGTTTTCATTTTAAATTTCAAACCTTACTTCTACCCATTCTTCTTTTTTGTCTTCTGCAGGCTTATATCTGTGGCTTCTGCCTCTTTTTCTTCTTAAGTCTTCATAACCATCTTATTCTGTGTCTTATTTTATTTTATGAAAACTTACTTCTTCTTAAGTTTTTATTTATTTTTAAAAAATATGTACCTATGCATGCATTTTAGTTTGCTTTAGATGTTGTGATAAAACCGTATCTATCACCAAAAGTAGCTTGAGGGAGGAAGGGTTTAGCTGGCTTACTTTATGGGTCCTGATCACAGTCTACCATTGAGAGAAGCTAAGGCAGGAACTCATGCAGGGCAGGAAACCGGAAGCAGGAACTGAAGCAGAGGACACAGACAAATGCCGCTTACAGGCTTGCTCCCCTTAGAAACCCCAGGTCTACCTGCCCAGGGATGATGTGTTCCACAGTGGGCTGAACCCTCACACACCCATCATCAATCAATAAAATGCCCCACAGACATGCCCACAGGCTAATGTGATGAATGCAGTTCCTTAGCTGAGGCTCCTTCTTCCCCCATGAGTATAGTTTGTGTCAAATTGAAAAAACAAAAACAAAGAAACTAACAATAGCGTGTGTTGCTCATGATCGCATGTCCTGGAGGAAGCCAGTTATAGGTGGTTCTGACCTGCCTGCGGAGAAGGAACTCAGGATGGCTCAGGTTCTCAACCTCCAAGTCATCTTTCCAGTACTCCGTGGCTTTAATTATCAATTGTTCAGAGCTGAGTCTCAAATCCACTGCTACAAGCCAAGTCTCATTGCATCTTTCGATTAAACCGATAGTGAGACTTCAACTGTAAATCCCAAATCCGATCGAGAATAAGACCACCACAATTGAGCCAAATTGGAAGCAAGCAAGCTTTAATTAAATTAAATACTGGCCAGGAAGATGGACTCTGACCAGGTCCACTCTGAGGTTCCCAGGTAAACTTGTCACTTCCAAGTTCCCACAGAACAGACCTGAGTCACGTGGCACAGATACTTACAAAGGCAGAACCCATAAGTACTTCCCACCAGGTCCAATCAGTGGCAAGTATCTATCCTGATGTACTTCCTGTGTGGGTTATTTCCCGCCTACAAGCGACCAAGAACATCCGATGCATTTGGAGCACATTCTGTGCAGTAGGGTCAACTTGGGATCTAGACTCTCCCTACCCAACATTCCAAGATGTCATGTCCTCAGGCCAGGGAGATTCAGGACTGTCTCACCTGAACCGCCCCACCTAGCACTCCAGGAAGTTACGTCCTTGTTCCGTAGATCTCTTAGGCAGAGTAAAACATAACTTTTGCTCCTACACAACTTGCTTTAAATACAACTACAAGAATAGTGGCTTAAATTGTGTTTGGGCCATAGAAGACACTGAACATAAAGGGAGTATTTTAGAAACATTAACTGTGTCTTAGAATTAACAGTAGACATACTTTTCCATTTTTGACCTGTGTTCAAGTAGGATCATCTTGTTTTTATTTAAATTTCATCTCTAGGAAACAGAGAGCTAGACCTAGCTTAATAGTTAGAATAGCATGCTAGGAAATGACTATTTACAGATATCTGTCCTAAATCTTTGTCACTGAGCCTTTTTATTTTACTTTATTTTATTTTTAGACAGTCCAACTCTCTATGAAACCCAGGATCTACCACACAGGTGCTTGGATTATAGGTGTGTGCCACCAAATAAGGTACAGGTAAGTCTTTTTATAGCTAAGATTCCTACTTGGTGATTATGGCAAGGATCCAATTAACACACGGGAAATCATTTCACAGTCCGTGAACAATTAACGGTGAGCACGCAAAATGTGTATTGTTCTTGCATAATTTTGCCTGTTTACTCTATATCTGTGATATGAGCATTAAGCTTGGTTACTAACAAATTGCAACAAATAAGGTATGACCTCTTTCTAGAAGGTTCTCAATGACTTCATTTCAGTGCTTTACTAACACAACATGCAACCAACAGTCGTAGTATATAGAATATATCAACTTAAGTGCCAAAGCCAGTATCACTTTGATGGGAAATGTTTAGAGACATCCCATTAAGATCAGGAGAGGTGTGAAAACATCTACTATCTCTATTATTCAGCACTGTTCCAGAGATGGAGCGGTAAGTCTAATGGCTGCGAAATGCCAAGTGCGGTGAGCATGCCTATGGTCCCAGTGTGTACGCTGAAGCTCGTGGATGTGATGCCAACCTGTGGTACACCATGAGATCTTGCTCTTCTAAAAAGGTAGAGCCAGTTGTGGTGATGCAATCCTTCAGTCCCAGTACAAGGGAGACAGAGACAGGCAGATTTCTGTTAGGTCAAAGCCAGCCTGGTCTAAATTGTGAATTTTGGGCCAACCAAACCTACATAGTAAGACTCTGTATCAAAACAAAGCAAAATTTGGTAAGCTATAAAAGCAGCATTCGAAATAAGAGATAAGACTGCTCTTCCTGGGAAGAGAGAGGATCTAGGTTCTATTTCCTGCACCCACCTGGGGTCTAATAACTGTGAGGACCAGCGCCCCCTTGTGGTGGGCGGCCCTGACCTCAGCTCTCTCCCCTGGAGAGTCTTGCTTCCCTTGGAGACCTCCACTTCCTGGTGAGATGTAACAAACCAACCCAGTGTTCAGGTCCTGACCAATTAGTGAGATCCCCTGTTTCATTTAAATAGCCCATGAGGCCGCATCTGGTCGTGGCCATGTTTTTTTTTAATTGGGTGACCCTGGCATGACAGAATGTGCTTGGTGGAAATAAACTGCTTTGTATGGCCGTACACATGCTCAGTGTCTACCTGAGCTGTTTTGGGGACCTGACAATAACCATCTGTAACTCTGCCTCCAAGGGCGTTCCAGCACCTTTACATATAAAACAAACGTAAATAAATCTCAAAAAGGAAAGAAAGAAGGAAAGAAGGAAAGAAAAGAAAAGAAAAAGAAACTAAAGGTAAGCGTGGTGGCTCACTTTTAAAATCCTAGAGTTTGCGAGATGACGGGCACATCCCCCATCCTAACCATTCACTTTGATTTTGGGACCGCACCCATTTTAGGTTGTAAGGTTCTGTTCCCTTTATTTTATTTTATCTTTTTTCTATTTAAAAACTCCTCAAGGTGTTAGCCTGGCTCTGCTGAGTCCTGACTCAGAAAAGTGTAACTTTTTACTTTTCTCCTCGTTGTCTGTTTCGGATGCTGGTCAGAGCCTGAGGTGCTCTTTTTGTTATCGCTCACCCTGGGCTTCCCTGCTGTCTCAGCTGCGGTGCAGGCTCTGGTCAGTCATCAGTCATGCGGTTTACCTCTGTGGCTAATTCAAAGGGCATGGTGCGCTCTCTCTCTCCCTCTCTCTCTCTCTCTCTCTCTCTCCTCTATCTCTATCTTCCATCTATCAATCTACAACAAACTTCTTCTCTAAAACTTCAAACAGACAGAGAACAATCATTTTTTTGTACCTCACGGTCCAAACTTTATACGGCTCTCTGCTTCAGACTCCCACTGCTGTGCCCTCTTCTTGTCTTGGTTAAGCAGGCCCGGCTCTCCAGATGTGCCCTTCTCTTGGTCTCCCTTTGTGCTTCTGGGAAGACAGGCTGGCACCATCATGCCCAGTTTATGCAGGGTTTGGGGTCAAACCCAGGCCGTGTGCATGCCAGGCAAACACTCTACCAACTTAGCTGAATCTCCAATTCCAAGAAGATCTTTTCTATTTGTGGTGCCCTGGTGATATAAAACCAATAAATACCTAAGAAACAAGACTATGGAGAGGAGAACTAAGTTCAAGGCACAGTAGTATTTTGCATACATTATTATATATACATTATCATATAAATACTAATATATTAATATATTAGGTGAGTTCTGAAACTTCCTTATGTTTGAGGGTCATTACTGACTTGCCTCTCTTCTATGTTCATAATATCTGAGCTGATTCTAACACTATTTATCCAAGAAATTTATTGTCTATGGTCTATCACTAAGTAACATCCTAGGGACTGGGGTCACAAGAGCTGCTGAGCGTTTCCAGTCTGAGCACATATGTGAGATAAGAGGACCATATCAAAGGGATGCAGGCTCTAAACGTCAGTGAGCAGCCGACAGCTTCAGACAGCACAGTGGCCGTCAGATGATTGACAACAGGGAGGCCAGAGTCAGAGCAGGTTATGCTTCCCTGACCCCTTCCCCTCCCTCTCTGAAGATTTATCCCAGGGCATGTTTGTATGTTTCTGTTTGTTTGTTTATTTTGCTTTGTTTTGTTCTGCGAGACAAGGTCTTTCTATGTAGCTCTGGCTGTCCTGGAATTTGCTATGTAGACATGTGCCACTATGTATGCATACATGAGCTTACACATATAGGATGTGTGTACCCTGTGCTGGCCTGGTTCCAATAGATGTCACAAGAAGGCATCAGATGTCCTGGAGCAAGAGTTACAGATGATCCTGAGCCCTGTATGGGGGCTGGGACCTGACTCCTCTGAAAGACCAGAGAGTGCTCTCAAGAATTTAGCCTCCTCTCCAATTTTATAAAGGAAAAAAAAAAAGTTTTAAAAACCATCTCCCAACGGTGACCAACTGTGAACTCTTCTATGGAAATTGCAGTAGAAGGTGTTCTTGCTGTTTTACCTCTTTTTCCTTATTAAGCCTTATCAGCAAAGAGTCTTATCCTGATTCCGAACAGCGGCCTTTGTGCTTCCAGGAGAGGAGGGGTTGGGCCTCAACTTCAGAACTGATCTCCTGGGAATCTAAGAAAGACACTAATTTTCAGGCCTGTGAGAGTTCTGTGGAGATAAAAAACAGAAGCAAGGAGCAGGAAACCCAGTCTTGCATCAGGGTGAGGGTCCCCCGGCACTCCTCCTTGAAGGCGGGTTTGGCTATGACACACCTTCATGTACCTAGCAACATCTTCAAGCTTCCTCCGCAGATTAGGGACCAGGGCTTTTCTCCGTCTCAGGCAAGACAAAGAGAACACTGCCTAGTGACTCCAGTCTGAAACTTGGGAGGGGAGCTCCTTCAGAAGATGCCCGACCAGCGCTGGCTTAATTTGATTTAGTAAAATGGGAAAGCGTGACTCCGTACCCCATATGTAGGAATTATGAAGCAGGGGACAGAATCGGTGATTTGAACACGCAGCCTAGCATGATCCTCAGGTAATCATGAGGCGATGACGCACAGCTATGTTTATGAGGACTAAAGACACCGAAGATCAACATGTGTGAATTACATCGGACTCGTTTTCAGACCAGGGCAAATTGTGTTTGACTTGTGGGCTTCTGGTTACTAAGGATACTGGTAAGTGAGAAGTAAATATTTCAGAAATATAGAGGTCCTCAAGTTAATCCCTTTTGGGGTTGAGGTCCACATGAAACTAATATATTTTGCAGCCCGATTCTCCTTGTGGGCATCACACTGTTTCTCCTTGGATTGAAACAGTAGGCCTTGACGCTAACGCAGATGACACAGCTTGATTATAACGCGGTGTTGGGATTCTCCTGCAAACTGTGTTTGAAACACTGAAGGTGTGATTGGCTTTAACCCCAAACATTTAAAAGGCATCGATGGCTTTCTTATGGATAGTCCAGTTCCTCAATGCCTAGTTTTTCTCTATATGGATTTGGGCAACGTACATAGAGCAAGACAAACCTTTAAAATTATTAATCGTGAAACACAAAACATAAAAAAATATTAATTTTTAATATATTTTAAAAGTATTTTAAATATTTTATTAATAACAAAAATAAAAAATAATAAAATAAAAAATAAATTTTAATAGTTTTAAAAAAAATTATGTGTATGTGCTTTGTCTGAATGTACATCTGTGCACCACCTATATTATATGCCTGCCACGGAGTGCTAGGAATCAAATCTGCGTCCTACAGAAGAACAACCAGCAAGTACTATTAACCCCTGAGCCGTCTATCCAGCTTCTATTTTTATTAGTTTTGAGACAAGGTCTCACTGTGTGGTTCTGACTACCCGGAACCGCTATGTAGACCTGGCTGGCTCACGGAAATCTGCCTGTCTCTGCTTTCCAAGTGTGAGGATTAAAGGCATGTGCCACTATGCCTAGCCAAAATTTACCTTAAAAAATTATTTTCTATTGTTATTACATATGTGAGCCTGTGACCATGTGTGTGATCACATGTATGCTCACAGAAGAGGGTGTCAGAGCCAGAGTTACAGGCAGTCATGAACCACCCAAAATGGGTGCTGGAATCTCAACTCATGTCTTCATGAAAGAGCCATAAGCTCTCTTAGCTGCTGGGACATCTCTCCAGTGCTCTCCTCAACTGACTTATAAAAAATTTCAAAGCAGCACAGGGCAGACGGCTGTCACTCAAGGCAGCCTGAGGTAACGACACATGATGGCTCTGTTGGACAGCTGTTCTGATGTCCTTTATGAAGGACTAGATCTTTCTAGGATGGACAAGACAAGCCCCAGTATCTGCTAGGAGGTCAGTTCTGAGGAGGACCACTGGCTCATCTGAGCTGCCTAGCCTTTATCCCAGAAATGGGAGGCGTGCAGCTCCTAGACCTCCTTGCTAATTGCCATTCGCTCTTTGTAGCTCCTCCTCGTATCTTCGGACTGTTTCCTCTTCATGGAGGTGCTGTGGTTTGAGGGTGTCTCTCGAAATTCACATGTTGGGATCCCCAAATTCATTGGTTGAGAGCAGTTGCATATGGAGCCTTTAAGAAGCAAAAAGAAGCAATTAACTGGGCAGTGGTGGCGCACACCTTTAATCCCAGCACTCAGGAGACAGAGGCAGGGGGATCTCTGTGAGTTCGCCCAGCCTTGTCTCCAGAGTAGTTCCAGGACAGCCAGAGTTATGACAGAGAAACCCTGTCTTGAAAGAGAAGATGAAGAAGAAGGAGGAGGAGGAGGAGAACAAGAACAAGAAGAAACTAGGCTTAGAAGAGGGCGAGGGTTAGAGGGTATAGAAGAAGAGGAAGAGGTGGGCTAGGAAGATAGCTCATCAGTAAGCTGGAAAGCTGTTGGTTGCACAACCACCTGTATTTCATCTGCAGAATCCAAATTCAAAGCACACTTTTGTGACCCCAATGCTGGGGAGGCAGGGACATCCCCATCCTGGGCCCCAGTCCATCCCAGTCTACTCAGTGAGACAGCCTGTCTCAAAAACATAATGTAGGGGCTAGAGTCTCAAAAACATAATGTAGGGGCTAGAGAAATGGCTCCGTGGTTAACAGGATGTGCCGCTCTTGAAGAGGACTCAGGTTGGGCTCCGAGAACCTGCATGTCTGCCCACAGCAGTCTCTAACTTCAGTTCCAGGGGATTCAACGCCCTCTTCTGGCCTCTGTGGACACTGTACCCACAGGGTGCACCTATGTACATGTAGGCAAAATACTCATATACATAAAATAAAAATAAATAAAATCTTAAAAAAGAAAAACAAATTCTGCCCTAGAATAAGTAAAAAGGTGGTTGCCCCTTGAGGAACAGTGTCTGAGGTTGTTCACTGCTCTCCTGTGCCCATGCAAACAATGCATCTGCACGTACACACACACACACACACACACACACACACACACTACTTTTTTTTTTTTTTAATAAATTAACTAGTCGAAGACATTCTGCTATACCAGCAGAAAACAGCAAAGACAAAGAGACTGTATACCTCCAGAGGAAAAAGGCTCCTGGCTCTGCCTTTAGAAACTATGTTGCTAGAAAGAGTAACAAAATTCCACTGAGATGGATATTCTTTGTTGTCAACTTGACTACATCTGGAATTAACTAAAAACCCAAGTCACTGGGCACACTTGTGAAGGAGTTTTAGTTAATTGATTGGATCATTTGAGGTTGGAAAACTCATCTTAAATCTTGATCATTGATGTCAGAAAAGCCACCCAAAATCTGGGCCTTCCTGTGACAGGCTTTATAAAAAACATGGAAGAAAGAAGCTCTCTCTTTGCCTGCTTGCCCTCACAATCAATTCACTGGCATTAGAGCCTCCTTCTTTGGGATTCCAGCATATACTGAAGATCAGCTGTCGAGGAATAGCTGTGTGTGAAAGCTAAGGTCTGCATTCCAGAGGCTACATTCAGAGGCCTGTGTGGTCTGGATGGAATGTAGACACACCTTTAACCCAGTATTCAGAAGGCACAGGTAGTTCACGCCTTTAATCCCTAGAAAAAACAGTGGAAGCAGACACAGGAAGCAGAACTCAGAAGGAGTCAGCATCAACAGGAAGTGACATTCCAGATAAGTCAGAGTGAATGGCAGACAAAGTGACTAATCTGAGGAAGAGTTAGGAGATGCAGGACATGTCCAAATCCCACTGGAAAAGGCAGGCTCTAAATTCTGTTAAGGAGATTTACAGAGGAGTTAGTTAGTAGACAGAGTGAATCAATTGAAGGATCAGTAAGAAAAGTCAGTTGAACAGTCAGTTGAGAAGGAGGCTGAAGAGTCAGAGTTCAGAAGGAGCTAGTCAGAGTGGCTCAGTCAGCAGTAAGTCTCTGAAGGCTAAGGCTGAAAGCCTTCTAGGTTTGGGCAAGCAGTTTAAAAGTTGTAGATTATACAAAGGCTGAAACCTTCCAGCTCAAGGATTGTGGCTAGATGGTAAAGAGGCTGAAATGCTCTCGGGCTTCATGGCTCTGGGCTAGAACCAGTGATTTAATTATACAAAGAACAAACTGTCCTTTGCGCTGAACCAATGGCTACATCTCATGAATCTACAGCTACAATCAGCTGAGACATCCAGCCTTATGGACTGAACAACTACTGGATTCTTGGACTTTCTGTTGGGAGATAGTCATTGTTGAACTAGCTGGACCACGGACTGTAAGCCGCTCTAATAAATTCTCATATGTATAACACAGTTCCTCATGTTGTGGTGACCCCCAACCATAAAATTATTTTTGTTGCTACTTTATAACTGTAATTTTGTTACTGAGTGGTGTCTCAGTAACAGTAAGACCATCCGAAATATGTGTTTAACGAAGGTTGAGACCCACAGGTTGAGAACCAGTGACCCTAATGGCACAGTTTTCAGGGAGGGGTGGATATTATAATGTAGGTATTCTGGAGTATGGTTCT
Source organism: Cricetomys ansorgei (assembly GCA_026225945.1). NCBI lineage: Eukaryota > Metazoa > Chordata > Mammalia > Rodentia > Nesomyidae > Cricetomys > Cricetomys ansorgei. The sequence goes on along the minus strand of JAMJFZ010000183.1, from coordinate 2,999,760 downwards.
CCAAACAAACAGCTTCCATGGTCAGATCAGCTATGCCTGCTTGCAGGAGACCAGCAGGAAAGGCCTGTGGACTGTTGACATTTCCTCAGAAGAAGGGTTGTGGAGGGTCATTAGACCCTCTCTTGAGATTCTAGGGGCTCCTCAAAGCCATTTGTATGCAAGTCTGCCTTGATTGCACTTGTGTCCAGGTGGCACGACCTTAGGGTCTTGGGAGGTGCGATTCAGAACACCTGTCTTGGAATCTAACTAATCTCAAAAGCTGACATTGGACCTCAGTCCACTGGAAAAGATAGTTGCCACCAGATTTAGAGTAAAAACCAAGTGGGCATTCTGCCTTGCTGTGCTTGCTAGCCTGGTGGCCATGAGCGCCATTTTTGCAAAAAGAGTTTGCATTGGCAGGTTACTTTTACTTTATGTGTTTCTTTGTTTGAAACCAAGAGTATTTGCTTCTAACACATGCATTTTAGACCAGGAGTAAAAAACTCTTTAGGAGGAATTTTTTTTACCATAAAACTCACAAAAGAAAGAAGAAAACAAAGAAACAAACTAAGAGTTCAGATAGGACTGGATCCCAAAAGTTGTCCTGTAACCTCCATACATGCTTTGTATTACACACGTATACACACACACACACACACACACATACACAAACACAGGCACACACGAGTACACACACATGGTTCTCTGTATGTGTTATCTGAGTGAGCCTCCTGACTCACATCTGTTGTCCCACTACTTGATAGGTAAAGGCAGGCAGATCAAGAGTTCAAGGTCAATCTCCACTATATAGCAAAAATTAAGAAATTTAGACGGTCATAATGAAGTCTTCAAATTGTCATCACCAAGCTGCCTTTGCTCTCCTCTACTTGAGAGTTCATGCTGAAAATTTGTTCCATTTAATCCTGAAGGAGCGCTAGTGGTCTCAGATTATCCGGTCTACCATGGCTTCCTTTTAACCACCGGATAGAAAGAAAAGCAAAAGGAAAGGTACTCTCTTAGCCTACTTAGAAGTATAAATGAAGTAGAAACATTTTAATGTTTATTGACATAAGCAAAGTTGTCTTAACTGTCGGAATTATTACCCTGGGCAAAAAACACCCCCACTGATAAGCAAGCCCTTAAGGGCTGCTCCTGTCTTTATCCATGGCCTTAGCTAACAGGTCCAGAAGCAGGAAAGCTGTTTTTATATCTCTACTTTAACGTTATGTTATAAAACAACATCTTTACAGAGAAAAAACATTCAAAGGGTTGGGGGAAGGAAAGGAGTCGGGATAGGCTCTGAAGGTTGTTCACGGCTAAAATGGTGGGATTGCAGGGCGGCAGGGATGGCTGTGGAATAGACCCATTAGTGGTAATCGGAGCTGTCGGGAGCCCTCAGAACTGGCTGACTCTGAGAAGGTTACCTTCCACATATGAACTTGCCTATGCTTTGTGCAAGTCTTGTAAGGAGGCAGAATGGCAAAGCTTAAAGAAAAAAAAATAAAGCTAATAGAAAGCTGGGACTGGCAGTGTTCTGGACTAGAATGAAACGCCTAGCAAAAAGGGAGTGGAAATCTCACTCCATCTTTATTGTCCATCCTTCCCCCACCCACTCGGAGAGCTGTCCTGTCTCTCACTTAGCTGCACTGCCCTCTGAACCACGGTTAGAAAGGATCCCTTGCCTTCTGACTTGGAGTTACACTCAGCCCAGGGAGTTCTGGGAGAGACTGAAAGATGGGAGGGAGAGGCGAGACTTTCTATGTCTTTGCTCTTAGATGTTTGATTCTGTGGCTTGTTTGTTCATAGGCCTTGCTGGGCTGGACTAGGTTGAGTCAAGGGAGACCTGAGACTGTAAAATTCAAACAGACATCACTTAGTGTCGGGATAGGGCAGGGCTGGCCACAGAGACCAGAGTTTGAGGGCTCTTTAGATCTTGACTAATAAACACTTCTCCCCCTTGGTGCTGGAGAAGCTAAGCCTGGAAGCACTCAGTGCAGAACTAGAAAGATTAGTAACTTCTTACAGAACTCTTCTTTGCCTGATCTGGTTCAAGTTTCCTTAAGTTAGAGTAGCAGTAGAGACCCACTAAAGGAAAACTCCTGATCCAAAGAATAGAGTGTCTGGCCTGGGTGGAAACAATAACATTCCAGTTGGATGGGGTCAGCAGTCTGGCTAAGGAACCACCCTGCAGAAGGAGGGACCACTCCTAGGGAGCCAGGTTCACCTTAGGCTATGTTAAACAGATGGGCAGAATAGTGATCCCTATAGAGATACTGTACTTCTCCTTCCCAGAATTCCCATGCCCTAGCAGGAAGTCCCCAGAGGCCTGTGGCCATGAGGTTCTTCTGGGACTACTGCCTCCTCTGCCCACTCCTCAGAAAGATAGACTTTTCCTTTTCCTTTTTTTTTTGTATTGTTTAGATAAAATTCATGAAATTTGGAGAGTGTGACTGAACTGGGACCTTTAACTCTGCCCACCCACACATACTACACATAAGTACCTGAGGTAAAAGTCCCATCAGAATCTGAGGCAGGGGGAGGCACAGAACCATCTCCAAGAAAGCAGAAAGATCATCATTTCCTTCTTTCGTATGTATTGTCTAAAAATGCAAGTCAGAGCCAAGAACAAATTTGCTCCTTTGTAAGACCCACTTTTTCTAGTATATATAAGAAATCTGTTCCAATAAGCCCCATAGGCTAGTACTTCAGTCACACAGCCATATCTTAATGCAATGATGTCTGAGAAAATATCTGACTAAGAGAAATAAAAGACTGCCTTAAGTTGAGGACAGGCCAACTACAGTCTGTGTGCCAAAGACATCACCCTCTGAGTTAATGAGCTAAGAATGACTTTCACGTTAAAAAAATAAAAAAATCCAGTTTATTACAACCTGTCAAATCAAGGAAAGAAGAAGAAGTCTGAGGTTTTGAGTTAATTTCCCAGGAACAATAAAGGAAAGTGAACTTGCTTTTAGGACAGTTGGGTGTGAATTGCTTTGCTATATTAAATAGCAATATGTACTATGTGCTTATTGGACAGTGACCTACAAAGTACAAAAGATTACCCTGTACATCAAACTCTTCTAGAGTCTACACAGTGTTCCCAATCTGCAGAAGAAAAAATGTTAGAAAAATAATATTTATACTGGAGCATCTTATCGCAGCAGGATTTCTAAACACAGAAAAAAAAAATGAAGAGATGAAACCAAAGTACATTTTTGAGAGATGCCTGTGTTAGTCACAAAGCAAGATGGAGAGGTCCAGACTGTTAGCCCCTCAGTGAGAACTTACTTGAAGAATTACAATACCAGGAGCAACATGAGTGGTCAACTAAAAACAAGAAAATGAGGACCGAAGAAATGGCTCAGTGGTTAAGAGCACAGATCACTCTTGAAGAGGACCTGAATTCAGTTCCCAGTACAAGTGTCACAAATTCACAAATTCCATTAAGACCAGCTTCAAGAACTCTATCTCCCTCTTCTGGCCTCTGTGAGCAACTGCATGCACATGCACACACACACACACACACACACACACACACACACATATACACACATACACAAATTAAAATATCAAAAACAAAATCAACCAACCCCCCCTTCCAAAAAAAAAAAAAACCAAAATAAAGTAAACTGATCTTAACTGGTTTTCCTGAGCTTTGGATGAATTGGCAGATATTACCAATGTTATTAAAGAAACCACTGATTGCGCTGGTGCGATGGGTCTGTGGGTGAAGGTGCTTGCTGCTAACCCTGATAAACTGAGTTCAATTTCTGGATCCACATGGTATAAGGAGAAAACCAACTGCTACAGTTTGTCTTCTGTCTTCCATACACGTACCGTTGCACATGTATGTCCCTTAAAATATTGAGGACTTTGATGCTCTAAATGTCTGTGGGGAGCAATTATGGGTCGATGTATTTTAAAATATTCTTACTTATTCTTTGAGAATTTCATATTTATACAATTATATGTTGATCGTATCTACCATCCACCACCTCTCTCCAGATCCCCCAGCACCCCCTCTCCAACTTCGCACCTCCTTTTTTTTTGGTTATTAGTAATCCCTATGAGTCCAATCAGTGCATCCCAGAGGCATGTGGGCATGGTGCCAGCCAGTGGGGTATGGGGACCCAGCTAGCAGCCATGTCCCCAAAGGAGAGTGACATCTTCTCCCTCCCGGGTATTGCCTCTGGTGAGTGTTTTTGAAAAACATATTAAGTCAATACAACCCGAAGCACTGTTTGCTGAGATGTACTGTAACTGACAATGCTGAATATTGGTGGAGCAGAGAAGGCATAGAAAACATGTGTATAAAGCTTGTGAAGTGTTAGTATTTACAGGTAGTTTTCAGGAAGTGTTTAAAGCAATTCTATGGTGTTTGCTGTTGTTTTTATTTGTTTCATTTTGTTTATGAGACAGGGTCTCACTATGTAGCCCTTGCTGGCTTGAAATCCAGTATGTAAACTAGGCTGGCCTTGAACTCGCAGAGATCTGCCTCCCTCTCTTTCCCTTGTGCTAGGATTAAAGACATGTGCCTCTGTGCCCAGCAGGCGAGCCTCTCTCAATTACTATTATTGAATAGGAATGGTTTTGAAAACTAACTTTTGCTTCAGATTTGATTATATTTCTCAGTGTGAAATCACAAGGCAGCTTTGGCTTCTGTGAACATCTCACCTACGGTAAAGTCATTGTACGACTAATGCTGTTTCCATCACATGTGATGTCAAGCTGTTTAATACTCTCGTGCCATCAGACTTTTAAAAAGAAGCAAGAGTTCCATTTCCACTAAAACTTTGCTGATGATATGTTTTTATGCTCAATCTGTAGTTCTAATAGTATTTCTTGGGATCTCAATGCAAATGGGAAAGAAATTTCCATACATCAAAATGCATTTATGGTATACAAAAAAATGCGAGGACATGGTGCTTTCACAGATTGGAAGGATATCACCAAAATAAGCACATTACCCAAGATAATCTACAAATCAAATATTATCCCTATGAAAATCCCAAGGACATTGCTCATAGAAGTAGAAATTAAAATTTTAAAATTTGTATTGAACCATAAAAGGTCCCCAAATGCAAAGCAAGAGCAAAGTGAGAGACATTGTACTTTGTGATTTTCAAAATGTATTACAAAACTACAATAACCAAAGTAGAATCAGATTAGAGCTAAGGCCCAGTGGTAAAGAATTGCCTAGCATGAAACCCGGGGTTCCAGAAACAACACAAGCGAATATGCATTTCCATAAAATAGACCAATGGAACTGAACAGGCGTCTCGGAAATAAATCCGTACTCTATGGTTAACCGATCTTCAATAAGGATACCAGGGCCACACAATAGGTCAAAAGTGGTCTCTTTAATGTTTCTTTCTTTTTTTTTTTTTTTTAAACTTTCCTTTTTATAAAAATTTTTTTTTTAACTTGCTATCCACATGCAAAAGAATGAAATCAGATCCTATTTGATTGTGTTGGAAAACAATCAATTAAAGTAGATTGATAACTTGTACTTCGGACCCATATATGTTGAACTATGAGGAGACAATATAGGAAAAAATTTTTGAAATTTGTGGTAGTGATAATTCTTTTGACTATGACACCAAAATCACTGTCTACAATCCCAGTAGACAAATGGGATTGTACCAAACTGAAACCTGTACAACAAGGGTAACAATCCACCAGAATGGACAGATTGTTTGTAACATAGTACATCTAAAAGAGGTTCACATGCAGAACATACATGGAACTCAAGCAACTTAATAGCGACACAAACCAGCAAATGTAATAAAAAAATGACCCGAGCAGCCTTACCTACTGGAGGAGGCCAGTACTTACAGCTACTTGGGAGTCAGAGGCAGGAAGAGCAGAAGTTAAGGCCAGGGGTACAGGTAATGAGTTCAATGGTAGCCTAGGTAACTATATTCCTGTCTCAAAATACAAAGAACAAAAAAGGGCAGGTGCTGTAACTCGGTCATAGACTCTTGTCTGGTGTGTCTGAAGTCTGAAGCTTGGGGGTCGGAGAGTAGGGAATACGTCTATCTCAGTTAGTTAAGCCTTTACAGAAGTCCCCCCACACAGTACAAATAGTACTATCTTATGAGGTTGTAATTGTCGGTCAGCATAATCTCCCTTCTACAGAACTCTCCTCTGGACTAAACTGCCACCATCCTGGGCCATTCTGCTGGGCCTGCTCTCAAAAGGCTACCACACCTGGGCCTGTTGACGCTTTATCTTTCCTCAAAGAAGGAGGTAGGAAATGTCATGAGATCCTCAGCTGAGATCCATCTCTGCCCCCACCCCACCCCCAATCACTTGTAAGCCAATCTGTCCTAATTGCACTGCTTTGGGTGAAGGGGCTAGAGCAGCAGTTCTCAACCTATGAGTCTCTCTCAACTCCTTTGGGGTCAAATGACTCTTTCACAAGGGTCACCTAAATATCTGCATATCAGACATTTACATTATGATTCATAACAGTAATAAAATTACAGTTGTGAAGTAGCAACAAAAATAATTTTATGATTGGGAGGGGTCACCATGACATGAACTGTATTGCAGGGTCGCAGCCTTAGGAAGGGTGAGAACCACTGCTCTAGAGGATATAGGTGGGGAAGAAAGACGTGAAGGGCTTCCATCTAGGAAACCGTGGGGAAGCCCTCATCCCTGTAGAAGCAATCCTTCCACTGTGGCTACTCAAAGGTCCCCTCTGTCTGCCCAGATCCCTCACCCACTGCTCTGTGAGTAAGCCTAATAAACTCTCTGGTTCTCCTGGTGAACTCTGGAATCGCGCCTCCTATCACTCCCAGGGAGGACATTTTAGTAATAATCTCCAAAGGAAATAAAGTTAGTATCTTGTGTTGATATCCACACTCCTTATCTCACGAGGATGGGTGGGTATGGAGACTACCAAATGCCCACTGATGGATGAATGACAAGAAGAACCACGTATGTAGTCACGGTGTTTTTGTTGTTTCTGCAGTACTGTGAATAGATCTCATGCCTGCTAGGCACGTGCTCTACCGCAGAGATGTTCCTCTAGCGATCCTTGGTGATGTTGATTCTTCTGAGTTTTTTTTTTTTTTTGAGGGTCTTAAGATACAGTCCTGACTGACCTGGAACTCCCTCTGAGTATCAGGCTGACTCCGAACTCACAACCTTTGCCTTCCATGTGATGGGATCAAAGGCGTGCACCGCCATACCCAGCACCTAACATGCATAAATATTAAAAGCATTATATCAAGAAGGATAAAAAAAAGACGTAAGGAAAATTACTCTCATTTCATTTCTTTGGTGATATCTGGTGAAGCAGAAATTCTAGTCCATTAGAGAGTACTGTTATCAATGGGGCTGCCTGATCTTGGGCTTTCAACTTCAAAATGGCAGTCGTCCATATTGTTTTGGGTGTTTCTTGGAACTCCTGGGCTAATAAAACTCAAAGGGAGCTATCCCATACCTGGCTTTGAGATTTTTGTTTAGAAAACTGTGGCTTCAGGGAAGGAGAGCTGGCTCAGTGCTGGGAATTGAAGTGCTATACTGTTGAGATACATTCTATTTGTTTTTAAAATGTGATTGCTTCAGTTAATAGACACACACAGCCAATTCATATCTACTGCTCCACCTCACACTGTTCAAGTTACTGGGCATGTGAATAAGGGCTTCCAGGATCAGCCAGGCTTCAGACAAATAAACAGACCCAGAGGAACCAGCAAAGCCAGGCTGGGTAGCCGGAACCTCCTGGGTAGCCCATTGGACCCTGAGAAGGCATGCACGGTTATGACTCTGTAAGTTCTGTTACACAATAAAAGCTAGCCATCACAGGTGATCAAGGCAATATTTTGTTTTTGTCTCTTCACTGTGCTCTAGTAGCTGACCTGTGTGGTGAATTTCATCAGATCAGGAGAGAGGGAAAAGGGGTATTTAATTCCCCCAGCCCCTTCTTCTTGTATCCTCAGAGTCTAATGTGTTTCATGATCAAATGTCTTCCTTCCTGATAATCTTACACATGCAGAGTCTTCCTACTGTAGTTAGTACCTGTGTGCAGGGGTGATTTGGGATTGCCCATATTGCTAAGTCTCCCTTGTGATCTTTAAAAATCCTGCCTAGAGCCCTGTTATAGTCTCTTATTAAGTGCTTCCAATTTTCCTAATCTGATTATGCCATCTGTTTCTTGCTGGGACCCTGACTGAGAAGTAGGCCTTATCCAGAAGGTAACATCTTGGCAAATATCTGAATGATCAGACAGAATGAGTCATGAAGAGAGCTGGGGGCAGTGCCAGGCTCTTGCAGGAGCAAGGACGCAGGAGGATCAGGTCCAGAGAGCTGGAGGGTGTGACAGGAAAGGTCAAGGTGATGTGTGTCACGGTGTGTGTGTGTGTGTGTGTGTGTGTGTGTGTGTGTGTGTGTGTGTGTGTGTGTGTGATAGAGTTGCAAGGCCCAGAGCAGGTAAACCACCCACGGTTTAATTGGCCTGTGTAAGGACTTGGGCTTTTATTTTGAATGGAACGGGGACAACTGGAACCACATACATCTAATTAAATCTAATGAGTTTGCTCTCTGTTATGTGCAGACAGTCGCTCTCTGTGACTCAGTAGTGAGTGTCTCCTCCCAGTGCGGAGCCTGCTGATAAATGTGTGGGCGTGCTCAGTGTGTGAACTTGCTTGGGTGCAAGTTCAAGGCTTTCTGTCTCCCTTGATGCTGTGGGTGACATGACCTCTCTTTGCAGGATTCAGAGTACAGTGTCTCTCTTTTTTTGTTAGCATATTCTTTTCAGTTCTACTAATGATTTGGGAGTGGAGACATTTTTCTTACTCTTTCTTTTTTTGTTGTTGTTAGAGTCAATAGGCCCTTCTATGCAGGCTTCAAAAACTACTTATCTAAAGGGTCTTTTACAATAGAGAACGAACTGCCTAGCTACTTCAGGGAGAAGAATACAAGGCATTTAACAGAGAAATACTGTCTGCTTGCCTACATCTTAGAGATATTGTGGATATTGTCTTGAGACTATTTAAAAGGCGAGGAGGGGCTGGAGGATGGCTCTGCAGGTGATGACACTCTGCGCCAAGCCTGAGGATCTGAGGTGAACCCTGGGGATCTGAGGTGAACCCTGGGGAACTGCATGGTGGAAGGAGAGAGCTGTCCCCAGCAGGTTGTTCTCTCATCCACACTCACATAAACGGCACACGCACGCTACCCCCCGCCACAATAAATAAATGTGATTAATAATTTTAAAAAGGCGTTCATCTGCATATACCTGCTATGCATGCAATAGCATACAGGTTTGTGGCATATTTTGATGATTTAATGGCTATTAAAGCCAGGAGGAGATCTAGATCATCCAACACTCTCTGTGTCCTCTGGCCCTTCCACCTCCTCATCCCCAACTGAGGAGGATGAGACAGGTGGATTGCAAAGTTGAGTCTGGTCTGAGCACGACAGGGAGATCCTGTGTGCTTGCGTTGGCAGGTGGGGAAGAGAATGTGGTGCCAGGGAGAAGCACAATCTCCGGAAAAATAATAGTTTTTGAAACTAAACACGTTTATAAAAGTTCAATACATTTCCTAGCCCAGACTTATATATTTCAGTCCGCTGTTAGTGAAAGTTTTGTTTGTGGTCGGTAGCTTCAGGAACTCTTTTTGGTTTTCACGTATAAACTTTTCATCCTGCCAGTGTGTTGGCTGCTGAGTTGATCTCCAGGGTAGGTTGGCTGCACACAGTTCTGGACTGCACCATTCACCTTGCAATTCCTGTGTTGAAAGCTGACTTTCAACGCAATAGAATTAAGAGCAGGGGCTACAGCTCAGAGGTTGAGAAATTGCCTAGCACACACTAATCCCTGGGTTATTCTCAGCATGGGAAGGGTTGGGGAAGAGAGAGAGAGAGAGAGAGAGAGAGAGAGAGAGAGCATTTAAAGGTGATTAGGTCAGAACAGCTCAACCCTCATGGATGGGATTAGTTTCCTTTAAGAAAGGTTTGAGAAGGCCTGCTGAAGCACGTCTGTGATCCCAGCCCTTGGGAGGCTGAGGCATGAGAATTATGAGTCAGTCAACCTGAGCTACCTAGTGAGATCCTGTGTCAAGAAAAGGGGAAGAGGAGGATATGACATAGGAAGAAAGGCGTGAAGGGGAGAGGGTTCCAGGGTAGCGGGAGAGCACAATACATGACGTTTGATCCTTGGGCATCACCAGAGAGAAACAAAAAAGAAACAAAAATGGGAGTCTTTACCCCTTCTGCCATGTGAGGAATCGTCTGTGGAGTGAGCAATGTGCTGATTCTTCCCTTGGACTTCCTTGACTAAGGATGACAAGGGACGTATTTGTATCGCCAGTAATACATTCGCCAGTCGAAGGTATTTCCTTAAAGAAGTAAAAGACGGGCTAAGACTGTTAAAAGCAGACTCAGTATTCCACACGAAGTCCTAGAGTACTCATTCCGTACGGGCAGAGAATTTATTGACAACACGGTGTTTGGGCTCAAATTTTGGCTTTGCTATCATCTAGGCCTTGATCAAACTGTTTCACATTTTGTGCCTAGGTTTCCTTATTTGTAAAATATAATAACTCTATTAATTCACTCTGCTCTGTGAATTAAATAAACTGATACTGCTGCGGACACAGTACATGTTCAGTTTAGACCAACGAGCCTCAAGAAACAGGGATAAGCTGGGTATGGGGGTGCACATCTTTAGTTCCAGCACTTGGGAGGCAGAGGCAGGCAGATCTCTGTGAGTTCGAGGCCAGCCTGGCCTACAAAGAGAGTTCCAGGACAGCCAAAGTTACAACAAAGAAACCCTGTCTCAAACAAAACAAAAACAAAACTAAACAAACAAGCAAACAAAAAATTAAAAAAAAAAGAAGAAAGGAGATACAGGAATAGACAAAGAAAAATTAAAATGCTCCTAAAATTCGTGCTTGAATATCTGGAAGACTGATGAAAATATCATCAAACTAATAAAACCAAAAAAGCCATTATAAACCCCACACAACTCCCATCTCCCCAAGGATAAATTGAATTTAAGTAAATTGAGTTTGAATACAGAAACAGGTTCAAAATTAATTTAGGTGAGTTTTTACAGAATGAATAAGTTATTGGGAGATCTGGAAGTGGTCTGTGGAATGTAATTACTTTTCTGAGGTACAGTATAGGAAACCAAGAATTTCCTGTTAACATACACTAACCTCGCAAACTTAACTTAGAAAACTGCTTGCTAAGTTCCTACGGTACAACTATTGAATCAGAATCTCTAGGGCGCTCAGGTTTTTTTTTTTATTTTTTTTATTTTAAAGCTTCCTAAAGCTTCTAAAAGTGCACAGGGGTTCAGAAACAGCCTGGTAATAGCCTTCTATTCCTTTTAACGTTATTATCATTATCATTAATTATTATTATTATTTTAACGCAGTTTGTTTTCGTGTCTGCCGTGTTGTGCCAGGTGTCACTGACTTCTCTTTTGGGACCACCCCTCCCCACTTCGCTAAAGAAAATGCTTGATTATAATAAACGTTAGACAACAATAACACTCAGGGCGAGGTTCTTTGAACGAGTTCTCCCTTAATCAAATAAGCAGAAATTCCTGGGCCTTGACGACTGTGCAAACAGAAGGACCCGCACAGCAGGGAGAAGGGAAGGCGCCGAGCTGCAGGAAGCAAGCTGGCTCTCTGCTTTAATATTTCTGAACCTCTGGTATTATCAGTACCAGGCCCCCTCCACCCCTCTCCCCTGCTTTGCACAGTCTCCAAATAGCCAGACGCTGTCCTGCATCTCCCAAAGCTGCCCAGGGGCAGGCTGCCCTGGCTCGGTGCAGTGGCATCGCCAGACAGGATCCTTTGATCTCACGCCCCACAGAGTCAACCCGAGCGCGAAGCTCTCAGCCTGCACCTCTGCGAACTACCGGAGCTGGCTCGGGCTGCGCACCACCTCCCAGCCCGCAGTGCGCCGCCTATGCCTGGGTGCGCATGCGCACACGCGGGGCGGGCGCCCCAGCCGAGGAGGCGGGACTGGCTCCCGATGTCGCCTCTTATTGGCTGTCTCCATCAGGCCCCGCCCCCGGGTAGAGGAGGCGGCTCGCGGGCCACGTCAGGCCCCGGGTCCCCGCTGCGCCTGTGGCAGAAGTGAGGTAAGCGGTGCGGCGTGGCCGTCTGTCCGCGGGCGGGCAGTCGCCATGTGGGCAGCCGCCGCGTCGGGGCCGCCTGCAGCCGCGGGCAGACGGCCGAGGGCGGCCGAGGGCGGCCGGGGGCGGAGGACTCGGGCTGGTGTGCAGGCCGGCGGCGGAGCGTGTGGCGGCAGGGCCGGGGCGGCGCGGGAGGCGGGCAGGGCACCTGCCCCGCTGCCCCCTCTGCCCCGCGGGGCGCCCGGCTCCGGGGGTAACTCGTCCCGGAGCGGCTCCCAGGTCGGCGGCGCCGGAGCGGCGGGCTGTGGAGGGGCTGGGCGGCCCGAGAGGCCGGTGCGATCCGGCTGGCTCAGCTGCCTGAGGGTGCAGTCGTCCCCATCCTTGACCCGGGGTCTGGTCCGGGGCAGTGCCCCGGGCTCTGGTGCCCTCCTCCCGGCCGCGGGTAACTGTCCCATCCCCGGGACTCGGGTGCAGGTCCTGCTCATCGGGTGCAGAGGGTTTTGGGTGCGCATTGCCTGCGCTCTCGCTCAGGTCTCTGGCTCTGAGGAGTTTTCACGCGGGGCTCCCGAACGTCCAGCAGCGAGGTGGAGGCTCGCGGGCACCCGCCTCTGTGTAGCACTTACCGGGAGTTCGTTCAGCCGTGGTGCCCTGTCCCCCGTGTTTGGAGGTTTTGAGTTCAGTGAGGTCCTCCTCTCCATCATGCAGCCATTGACTCGTTCATTGCAAACTTTTAAAACCAGTTCCTTGATCGTGCGACACCCCTCCTGCCTTCCAGTTGGCAAGATCTGCGATGGAATTTTTTTTTTTTTTTTTTGCTGTTGTGGCTCATTTTTCAGGGTCCAGGTTTAGATGCAAAAGATGGAGCTCCCTAGGCCCTCGCTCGACCTTCTAATAAACTCGTTGACCCTGAGGGGTAATCGCAGTAACTGTGCCACAGACAGATGCGCGGCCCATGGGAAAGTAAAGGGACGCGATGACAAGTGTTCTGTGATTTTTGGAACGTTCCCGGAGAGATGGGCCTACAACAGATTTACTGAACCACGTTAGCGTTTGGGGAGCAACCCAATTAAAAACACACGACGTGTTTTATGACTTTGTATTTTACGCATCAATGACAAGTGATTCTGTTCACACACCTTTGAGTAGTAAGCGAGTGCATGGTAACAATTTTGTTCGATATCCAATTTCCGCAGAGAAAGCACCATGACTCATCTGAATTTTGAAGCATAATAATCATGCACTTTTTAGTTACAGATAAAGGTACTCTATACAGACATCTGGACAAGAATGCAATTTCCAAAGCACTCGACTTGCTTTGGTAGTAATTGGTAGCCAAAACATCTGCCTTATTTATTTATCAAGTTAATCTTATTAATAGCTACCCTTTCTTCCTTGTCAATATCTTGCTTATTTTTTACTGTTTTTTTTTAAATTAAAAATATTTCAATATTTATTGTATCATGTTAATAGTTGCTTGATGTTTCTAATTGAGGCCTGGTAACTCAAAAGTAAATAAATTGTGACTTCAAGGTAAAAACTACCTGTAGAGCTGTAGTAGTTTTTTCATGTGGTGATGGATTAGCGGTACTTATAAATAGAACAGTTTACCTTTTTCTAGTGTAAAATGATTTCTAACATAATTATTCTGATATTCTGAGCTTTATGATGCCTTTTAATGTTGTCCATAAACTGTTAGTTGAATTAATATTAAGGGTGTATATCTATTACAGTCACTATTAGCAGTAAGTATAGTAGCTTTTATATGATAAAATACAGCACAGCTTTAGAAGTATACTATAAATCTGTGATCCATGAATAGCAATACATTGGGCGGAGCTTATGCGTACCTCTTCCATCGTGGGAAACAGGAATTCCTAAGCTAATAGAACAAGAGATGTTTGTCAGTTTCCTCTACTTAAATTATTTCAGACATTTATTTAAACAGTGTAGTCCCATCCATTTTCAAACACTCAAAGCACCAGACTAAAACATTTTAAAGTGTGGTCTCTCAGTTTTTTTAATGTTTCAAGTCACATTGAAAGCAATAAAATGGCGTTTGTGGTTTTTTATCATTTTGCTAATTCATATTTTTATTCGTTCAGCCTGAGTGTGCATGTATTTGTTTGTTTTATTATTTGTTTATTTGTATAGTTGAGGATGACCTTCAACTTCTGATTCTCTTGCCTCAACCTACGCAGTACTGAAATGAAAGCAAACACCACCCTTTCTGTTTATGTCTTGCTGGAGATTGAAATCAACATCTTGAGTACTTTTTCAAAAATATTTATTATTATTATTATTATTATTATTACTATTATTATTACTATTATTACTATTATGTGTGTTTACATGAACCCAGGTGCCTGTGGAAGATAGAGGCATCAGAAGTGCTGGTTCTGGAGTTAGAGGTAGTTGTGAACCACCTGGTGTGAGTGCTGGGAGCCAAACTTGCATACTCTAGAAGAGCAGTCCGTACTCTTAACTGCTGAGATGTCTCTCTAGGCATCTGAATACTTTGGATCTTAGTAAACTGACAATAATGGTACATCAAAAATGCATTTAAGAATGAGCATGATGCGCAGTCGTGTGGCTGAGACAGGTGGCTTTCTATGAGTTCCAGGCTAGCCATTGCTATATAATGAGAACCTGTCTGCTTCAGATGATAAAGTGTTTCCTAGGAGACCTGGAGTTTGGATCTCCTAGCACCTATGTACCTTGTAAATAAGTGGGTGTCTGTAATCTCAACATTCAAGAGCTGAGACAGAAGATTCCTCTTGCAGGCTACTATCTAGACTAGCTGGAATTGACCAGCTAGCTATGGGTCGAGTAAGAAACCCTGCCTCAGTGAATAAAATGGAGGGTGATTGAGGAAACCACTTGGTGTTAACTGTGTGTTTCCACACACATACATACATACCCATACCTGCATAAGTTCCTACAAACATGCCAACACCCATGCATGCATACATACATACATACATACATACATACATACACATACATCTCTATTCAGTCAGATGAATGATTACTTACTAGTTTTGCTGATAAACATGTTGAATAAATGTTATAATTGTGACTATTAGAACTGTACTTTTATGTCTTGGTATATACCATTTTCTCTCTTGAATCCCAGCACTTGGGAGGCAGGGGCAGGCAGATCTTTGTGAGTTCAAGGCCAGCCTGGATAGTGAGTTTCAGGAAAGCTATAAATATATAATAAGAGAGATTCTGTATCCAAGAACAGAAAAAGGAAAACCTCTTTCTTTGGCCCACTTGCTTTCAAGATTGACTTTAAATTTTACTGTTTAGCAATCGTTGAGTATGTTGCTTACATAACTAAAGCTTCAGTTTCCTGTATATACTGTCAGGACATGATTATGTCAGTGAAGGGAAATACTGGAAAGGGTTTATATTATTATTTTGAGTTTTGAAGCATTTAAGTAAATGGAACTTTTGTCTTGTATGGGTGTGCATGCATGTTTGTGTGTAAGTACAGGTCAGTGTGCCATGGAGCTCATGAGTCACCTGACATGGGTATTGGGAACCAAACTCAGATACTCTGAAAGAGCAGACTGTTCTTTTAACCACAGAGCTGTCTCTCCAGCCTGGATTAGAGACTTTAATAAAAAAGTTTAAAAAAACTCTTTATTTTATGTGCATGGGTGTTTTGCCTGCATGTATGACTTTCTACTATGTATGTGATGTGCCCAAGGATGCCAGAAGAAAGCATTGAATTCCCTGGAACTGGAGTTACAGACAGTTGTAAATCACCATATGGGAGCTGGGAATTAAACCCACGTCCTCTGGAAGAGCAAC
The DNA here is from genome assembly GCA_026225945.1 of Cricetomys ansorgei. Lineage (NCBI taxonomy): Eukaryota > Metazoa > Chordata > Mammalia > Rodentia > Nesomyidae > Cricetomys > Cricetomys ansorgei. The sequence continues at coordinate 2,983,862 of JAMJFZ010000183.1, read as the reverse complement.
CGGTGCTCTTAGCCACTGAGCAGTCTCTCCATCTCTAGATTAAAGGCTTTTAACCATAAAATATTTTCAGGTCACAATGGATTATTGAAATATAACATCATTATAAGGAGGCATCTTTATTGAAATTTAGACTTTTAGGGTGCTGATGGGATGTAGGGCTCAGGCTGGTTTGAGACAAGTACAGAGAGTTGGGTGGTCACTGACCTGGACATGGAGTTGGTGACTTGGTAGGGAGGAGACGTGGAGAAGAGTAGACTTGTGATCTTGGATTCTGAAGTTTGAATGCCTGGCTGTAGTGGTCAGAGAGCATGAAAGAGATACTCGGTGTCATCCTCTCAAAAGGAACAGGGCGAGAGGGTAAGTGTCCTGGAGGCGCTTCCCCTGCACCTTGAAGTCCAGAAAGTTGATTCATCTCTGCTGTGGGCCATCAAGGACAGAAAGTTTAGCTCTCACTGAGTTGTGGAAGTAGAGACATCTTATGAAGAGCTAAGGATGCAGTAAGATTTATCGATTGGTATCAGAGTCCAAAAGGTCGGGAGGGAGGTAAGGGTGTTCAGTGAGATCTGTAAAGTGTTCTGAAGGGCTGGCTAAGTCTGTAAGTTGCCTGCTGTGCAAGTGTGAAGACCTCAGTTCGGGTCTCCGACACCCACATGATAGCTGGTGTGACCTTGTGCCAAGTTGATGAGCTCCGCTTCAAACAATAAGGCAGAGAATGGTAAAGGATGATGCCCAGAGTGGACTGCTGGCCTTCAGTCACGTGCGCATGCATCACACACATCTGCACGCACACGTGCACACAGTCACATGAAAAGGTATATACCTACCACACATACGCACACATGTACAAGCGCACATGCATGTGTGTATGCTTGTGTCCACACACACCACACTCTTGGTTTGGTTTTAAGGTGGCAGAGCTTCCCTGAAGCTTTGATGTTCCAGTGATTTCAGATTTTGAGGGAACATTCCCTGGACAACCTCCAGCCATGAAGTCGTTGTTTTTGTTACAATAGGAAAGCTTGTGGAGCACAGATTTTAAGTGAAAAAAAGACACGTTAGGGCAAAAAAATACTATACTTATTTGTCCAGTTGTTTCCCTTCTGTTTTTCTTTAGTCCACTTTATTTGATTTAAAAAGCTTCATTACGTTTTATTTATTTACTAATTTATTGTATGTATATGTGCACTGGGTTATGAATATGGCGGTCAGAGGTCAGTTTGCTGGTTGGCTCTCTCCTAACAGTGATTTTGGGGTTCAAATTCAGATTGCTAGGCTTGACAGCAAATGTTTTAATGCTGGAGTATTCATTGGTTCACGTCCATCCATCCATCTATCCATCCGTCGAGACAGGATATTTATTCATAGCTCAGATTCATGGCAATATTCCTCCTCATTCTCTTGAATGTTATTATTACTTTTAATTGTTATTTATTATTACTGTATGTGAGTTGAGTGTGTGTGTTAGTGGTTGCTGTGATAAAACACCATGTCCAAGACAACTTAAGAAGGAAGAAGCCAGGAGGTGGTGGTGCCCACCTTTAATCCCAGCACTCGGGAGGGAAGAGGCAGGCAGATTGCTGTGAGTTCGAGGCTAGCCTGGTCTATAGAGTGAGTTCCAGGACAGCCAAAGTTACAACAGAGAAACCCTGTCTTGAAAAACAAATAAACAAACAAAGCCACCACCACCACCAACAAAAATAAAGAAGGCAGAGTATATTTAGGTTTACAGTTCCGGAGGGATAAGGGGCCACCATCTTTGCAGCGGGTAGGTGTGGCAGCAGGCAGGTCGCTGGAGCAGCAGCTAAGAGCCCACATCTTAAACTGCCACACTTCCAGTCTTGAAGTTAATAGTAGAATATCCCAAGGCAGAAGTGGCTCAGTGGCTAAGAGCACTTAACTGCTCTTCAGAGAACTCCAGTTTGGTTTCCAGCACTCACACTGGGTGGCTCACAACTGCCTAATCTCCAGTTCCAGTGGATCTTATGCCCTCTTCTGGTCTCCAGAGACACCTATACTCACGTGGTGCACATAATTCATGCAGGTGTGACACCCCCCCCCCCACATAAATAAAATAACAGTTTATCCCAATAGTCCTCAAATTTAGTGCATAAAGATGGAGAACTAGTTTACTTTTGAAATGGATTGAGTGCAGTCACTTTGTAAAGTGTAAAGCTAGCTCTCTACCACTGAGCAATACTCTCAGCCAACTGTAGATTTCACCTTTCTTATGTTCAAGAAAAAGTCTTCCCAAATACCCTAGACTGGCCTTGAAGTCAAGGCAGGAAGACTGCCTTATCCTCCCAAGTGCTGGGCTACAGGTGATGCCTGGTTATCTATCTAGTTAATGTCTTTTGTCTGTTCTGCCGACAATACTGTCAGCACAACAGCCAGAGTAATTTTTTTTTTTTCCTAGAATGTGAGTTGTTATGTTTTCTTTCTTTTGCCTGAAATCCTCTAATGGCTTTTTCTGCTAACCCCCAAAAGGACAGAGTCTGTCTCTGTAGTTACCTTAAAGGCTTGCTATGGTCTGACCCATTTTTGCCCACTTTACTGCAATTCTACCTCTGCCAATTATTTTAAATGAACTTGTTCCTCATTCATACAAGCCATGTTCTCACCTTGGCTTTTGTCCTGCTTTTTCTCCCCTACCTGGAGTTCTCTTTTGAGACTGTGACCTGTTCCATTACCTCCTTTAAGCCTTGGCTCAGTGTCAACTCTGTGAGTGAGCCTTTTCGTGTCCATTTTCTATGAAACTGGAACTGTTTCCTAGTGTTTCTCTTCTTCTGCCCTTGGTTACGTTACGCATAGCAATCATTTTCACAGGTGCTTGTGGTTTCTTGCCTTCTCTCCTAAGATTGTAATCTAGCGGGGCAGGAGCTTCTGTCTCCATGTGCTTCCTACAGAGCCAGGCACATGGGGCATCTAGGAATTTGTACATAAAATATTTGTAGATGTTGGTATTGCAACTTTTTGAAGGCTCAGGTTTCTCTTCCATATTTTATGGAGAAGCCCTTGTATTAATTGTGAGCAGTCATGTGAGGTCATTTTTAGCTTCCTGTTGCAAATACCTTTGTAATCCACTTCTTATTTGAATTTGTACTATTTTTTTAAGGTCTGCTAGGGAGGATTCTACATCAAGGCTCTTTATCTTTTGCAAGAAAAGTATGATGGTCTTCTTTAACTGCGCTGGATGCCTTGGCACAGAACAGAGACTCACTTTGTGTTCAACATCAGTTAAGGTTTATGGGAAAGCTGAAGGCTAGAGTTGTGGCCTAGTGGGAGAATACCGGCCTAGGACGTGCATGGCTGTGGTTTGGTTCTGCTGCACTCCCAAAATCAAACCAAGTCAAAACAAAAGAGCAAAGCTGGTGGGTGGGGCTGTGGCTTCTTGATAGAGCACTTGCCTGCCATGTGTTACATTCCCAGTGTGACATAATGGGGATGGAGTGTCCCAGCACTCAGTTGGCAGAGGCACAAGGATCAGATGTTCAAGATCATCCTAGGCTATTTAGGAGGTCCAGGCCAGCCTGAGCTAGCTAAGATTATCTCGGCCAACCAGCCCACCAGCCAGCCAATATAACAACAACAATAAAAACGGTAAGGCAAAAATGAAGTGGTAAATATGAAAGGGGCACAGTATAAGGTAGAAAATGTAAAATATTAATATCTATGATGGTTTCAATAAAGAACGAGGACAGCTTTCCGAGATGGGAAACCTGGACGGCTTAGGCAGAGGGTCTTGCCTCACACGACTGACTGACTGACCTCAGACCCTCATGGCTCTGACCTGGAGCGCATGGTGTCTAGGTATTTTATTGAAGGGGAAGCACCACCCACCTATACACAGGCCTTAATGCTTAATGAATAGAACTTCCACAGTATACCAATCCCTAACTTCAGCTGGCTGACATGATGCCTTTTTACAGGACAGTCAAGTCCCCGGGCAGGGCAACGTCTTCCCTGACCAGTGCTTAGGCTGAGGGTGGACTCCGTTAAGTTCTTCCGTTAGCATTAATACAGTATTTCAGTGGGCAGAATCAATAGTAGAACAAATGCTCCTTTCAAGGACCATTGGGTAGACAATCGCTGGTGCTCCAAACCAGCATGCTTTGTGCATTCCAGAATCCATACCTAGGAAGCTGGTTCCAACAGCTAAGGAAGGTGACCTTCTGGCGGTGACTCTGGCTGCTGAACACAGCAGCTGTTCACAGTTTTTATTACTGCACAGAAGTACATGTAGCTGTATAATATTTGAGAATAAGTTCAAATACACTGCAACAAGAAAAAATTCAAATCTTTTTTTAAACTGTTGAATCTTTCCCCTCAAAAATATTGAACTGAAAATATCAGATGAGAGATGTTTTGCTATTCAAAATAAAAGTATTTTACATTTTAATATATGGCATAATCACCTTATAAACTCAGTTTCAACCATGAGATTATGCTAATGAGTGTAACATTTAGAATGAATGATTCAGAATAAAATTTATAACCTCTTAAATGCCTCATTTTGCTTTTGTTGAATGCAATTAATGAAATCTTCATTCACAAAGAGGAGTGATACATGATTATAATTTTAAACAATGAACTTCGAAATCTTACTATTTTTAGTTACTTATTTTACTCATTTTATTTAGTCTTGTAGAGTCCACATTTATTAATTAATTCACTTTTGTGTGTGTGTGTGTGCATGTGTGTGTGCCTGCGTGCATACGCGCACGCAGTCTTGGCGCATAGCTCACGCTGGTCTTGAATCTGGAACCCTTCGCCTAGGCCCGCCCAGTACTGGGATCACAGGTGTGTGCCATCACGCACAACTGGTTTACGGCGTTTTAAGCTGTGTGGGATGCCTAGGGCTTGCAGGGCTCCTGAGGTTTTCCGGGGATCCTACAGTAGATGGGGCTTGGCAGATGTCGCCAGCAGCAGCGGAGCTGTGTTTGCGTTCGCTGTGACTCCTGAGCGCAGCTCAGCATACGAATTCCAGCATTTGTTGTGCGTACTCCAGGTTGGCTCCAGATAACATTCTGCAGATGAAACGGTGGACTCTAATCTTGGCATCCTTTTGCCGTGTAGTCTTGCCTCGCAGGCATGAACAAAGGCCAATCATACTCTAAGGATTTAGGAGGCTCGCACATTGTTGCAGTATTTTAAAAGCAGATGGAAGACTGCTTAGTTGTCTTTTTTCAGTTTGTTTCTGCTTCCTTCTCGTTACCCGAACCATAGTTTACAGGTTCTGCCTTACTGTCTCTAACAGTCTAGCACTTTTAGTCCACCAACAACTTAAGAAACAGATTTGTTTGCTCACCTTGCAACCGAAAGCTTGTTCTCTGACTAGAACTGATGTGTAAATGGTGACTGTAGTTAACAACAGTGTACCGTGGACCTGGGAGACGACTCAGTGAGATAAGAGTGCGTGCTGTCCAAAGCACGAGGTCTTGAGTTCAAAATTGCGTCACCCACATAGAAAGCCTGCGTGGCTATAAACCCTGCAACCCCGGCACTGTGGGGGATGCGATAGGCCACGCACCACACGTACCACACGCACCACACACATACTTACACGCAGAGTAAACTTATGTTTAAAAACATGCTGTGTTGTGTACCAGAACCTTGTGAAAGTAGATCTCAGCTGTTCCTGACCTGCCTTCCCCACAGTTAACTGTGGGGTGATGGAATGTTAATTAGATTGATTGAAATGAACAGTTCACGATGTATACATATATCAAAATTTATGCCCTAAGTGTATGTAATTAAAACTCTAAAAATTACCATTGCTGTTGTTATTATTGTTATAATTATTACATATATTATTATTATTATGGCGGTGGGGCGCAGTGGTTTCCATGGTGCTTATGTGGAAGTCAGAAGAGAACTTTCAGGCATTTGTTCTCTACTTCCATGGTGGGTCCCAGGGATCAAACCCAGGTCTCCAGACTTGCATGGCAAGCATTTTACATTGCTGAATCATCTTGCTAGCTCAGAATATGTATGTGTGTGTGCATATATATATATGAATGAATCAAGGTCTTATTATGTAGCCCTGGCTGGCCTCAAACTCATTATGTAGACCAGGCTGGCCTTGAGCTGAAGAATATTCATCCTCTCTGCCTCCTGAGTATTGGAATTAGAGGCCTGTACCACCATACCCTTCCAGAGTATATTTTTGTGTGTGTGTTAATTCACACATACATATATATAAAACCAAACCTCAGTACAATATGGGAAAATATTAAAAACATAAATAAAAATATATATCTAACGTCTAACTCCTATCTGTACCCCTATACCATCTATATATACCTCTATATTCTTCATGTATATATAACCAGCCTGTTTCTCATGTAGTCAAGACTGGCCTCTAACTCAAACCTACCATGTAGCTGGGGAGAACCTTAAACTAAAGTGTATCCTGCTCCTATCATTTGCATGCTGGGATTACAGGGATACACCAACATGTCCAGTTTTTATAAGTCACTGGGTCTTGAACCCAGGGCTTCCTGGATGCTAGTCAGTCTCTCTGCCAGCTAAGCTACGGGCCTAGTCCCTCTTCTGTATTTTTGTAACCTCATAACAGAGGTCTCATTTTCCTTTCCTTGTTTTACTTTATGGTCTATTAACCATAGAGACCATGGTACTCCTTTAAAAATGCAGCTAAACTTGTCATCTCTGTCTCAAACACTCCGGTACTTCCGATATAGTCTCAGAAATGTACACGTCTCGCAGTAGAGTCGCTGCCAGCCCTAATGTGACCTGGCTCTGCTTCATTCTTCAGTCTCCCCACCCAGCTGCTCATCTCAACCATGCTGGTGCCTTCAGTCTTCCTGGAACTTGCTAAGCGTCCTTCTGCCCACAGGGCGCTTCTTCTGTTAGCAGTGCTCATTATGTCTTTCAAGTGTCTGTCCAGCTGTCAACATACTATTTTTATTTTTAATCGTATGTGTGTTTGTTGGTGTCTGTGTGCGCACGCATGCACACACAGGTACAGGGGTGCCTGCTGAGGTCAGAGGTGTCAGATCCTCCTGGAGCTGGAGTTACAGGTGGTTGTGAGCTGCTCGGTGTAGGTGCTGGGAACTGAACTTGAGTCCTCTAGAGAACAGTACACACTCATCACCGCTGAGCCACCTCTTCAGCCCCCAGAGACCTTCCTTTATTCTTCCACAGAAACGAAGACTTTCCTAATCCTTACCTACCAGTGACATAAACTCTGGCTTTCTAGATGCTATGTTGTATGGATATTGGAAATTTAATATAAATGAAATCTTTGTGCTGCAGTTTTTCCAACTAAAATTCTGTATTCTCTTCCAAATTAAAAAAAAAAAAAAAACAAAACAAAACAAAAAAAAAAACAACACACCAGAGAACACTAATTCCCTCCCCCCAGAGGCAGATGATTAATCTCCTGACAAATAGTTTAAAACCAAAGGTAATTCTGTTAGATTAGTTGTTTGGAATTCTGTGGGACTGTTATAGCCTCTAATAACTCAAAAGGTGTGACTTTCTCATTAAATAGTACTTAATAAGTGGAGTAATTGGATCAAATGAGACTCTTTTTTTTTTTTTGATGCTATGATAAAATTGCCTCTTAGGTAGATGATAGAAGACCATGGCTCCCACTGAGTAAATAAGATCACTGACTTTTATAGAGAGGAAAATAATTTATCTTATGCTTTTATTTGGATATAATTAATAACTCCATTTTAATTAGGGAAAATAATATATGCCTATTATCAGAAAAAAAAATTAACACAGCAAACATAATGACAAATGTAATAGAATGTAATCACCCAGTACCAGAAATAGCTTGTTTATATATGTTGTGTATTTACTTTGTCTTTTTTCTTTTCTCATTTTTTAGCCTGTAGAGGCCAGAGGAGGGCGTTGAGGGTTTTTTCTTTACTCCTCTTTACCTTATTCCTTTGCGGCAGAGACTCTCCTCGGTCCTGGAGCTAGGCTGGCAGCTAACAAGCCCTAGCAGCCGCTGTCACTGTCAGTGCTGGGCTTGTAGCCTCTGCTGAGCTGTAGCACCCAGGCTTCACCCTGAGCACTGGGACCCTGCTCAGGCCCTCGTGGCTGCTCAGCAAGTCCTCCTAAGCTCTGCGCTGTCTTTCCTGCTCCTACGTACCTTCTAATCAGGAAATGCCTTTGAACAAAACTTGCTTGTTCTTGGGTTTTTAGTATTCTTGCTTCACTTTTGAAATGGGGGGTGAGTAGAACGCAAGGATTTGCAGCTAGTGGATGTAGCCGACTAACGTAGGATGTCAAGCTCAGCCCTTGGAACAGCTAGTCGAATGCTGAGTCTCACAGGGTAGTTTCGGTTTTGACCTGTTCTGGGCGTTCACCTAGTTCATCTTTTACAAAGTTCCATTAAGACTATGTGTGTTAAAATACTTTATATTGGCTTAAAAATTTATGAAGTTAAATTCTTGTAAGAAGCCATGTATTATTTCATAACGTTTGTTTAAAAAGAATCTGAGAGCTGGGCGCAGTGGCACATGTCTTTAAATCCCAGCATTCGGGAGGCAGAGGTCGGCCAGCCTTTCCACGTAGTCACATCCAAGCCAGACGGGGTTCTATGGTGAGACTCTGCCTCAAAAAATAAACCAAACCAACCAACCAACCAAACAAAGAAACCAGTAGCACCCCCACTTTCCCCCAAACAGGAAGAATCTGGGGATGTGAGGGCAATGTGGCTGACATCTGTCACTCTTGATCACCAGGGTTAGTTCAGCTAATCCATCTGGGTAGGGAGGACTTCCTTTCACCCCTCACCACACCAGGTGCATCCTTCCTGAAGCTACACAGGACGGTTTACAGAGCAGCCCCATTCTCTAGCACGTGAGGGTTGGCGATGTGAATGGTAGACACGTGCTTAGCATGCTGTCGACCCTGGGTCCACCCCAGTGCCAGGAGAGAAGCAAGCACAAAACACCAAGCGAAATTCTAAACACCTAAATTACCTTCACCCAAAGGCATCCAACACTCTGTCCTTTACGAGCTGGATGTGAGCGTCTCCTCCCAGGCTCCTCTTCTAATTCTTGATGCTGTTTGTTATCTCGTTAATGTAGAACTCTGTTTACTCATGATTTCCTGCCCAGAGTGATCCAGAGGGTCAGTCAGTATCAGGTTATCAAGAATCCTACCTACAGATCTGGCCAGGAAAAATGCTAGCTGTTCTTAGAAAAGATTAGTAGGTGTTACAGCTTTGGGTAATTATATGTTTAAAATGCCTTTTACCCCAGTGGGAAATACAGCGGGCGCTGCTCTGCGCTTTTAAGGGCTGTGATGTAGAGCAGATTAAGAGCTCGGCCGTGATAAACGGTAGCTGTCAGCTGTGGCACTCATGCAAAACTTATGATGCATCCGTGTAACAGACTCATTTCCATCTCGATCTGGTTCAGCTGCAAACAGAAGGATGCTGGCGAGGTTTTGCATGTGTTTTGAATTTTTAAAAAGTGTTCCCAAACGAAAAACAGCCTATTTAGAATTTTGTTGATTTTTGAGCATTGGATTTGACTGATGTTCACCTTGGTACAACGTCTACAATCGTTATTTGCTTAATTAAAAGAAAATCTTCAAATAAGGGATAAATGAACCAATTATTACCAACCTTAAACATGTTGGCAGCTGACTTCAGCGTACTATGTTAATGTAGAAATAAAGTTATTTGAAAATTTATTGTTTATTTCTTATCAGTTTGTTTTGGTTTTTGTGTTGGAGTCTTAATTAGCAAGGAAAGTTAAATTCTCAGAACTGGACCTGGTTAAAAAGCACTTGCCCTGCCATCTAGGACAGGAGTTTGAATCCCAGCACCCACGTTACAAGCTGAGTGTTCCACACAAACATCTATAATCCCAGCACTGAGCAAGACAGCTGGGTTTGCTGGCTTCTAGACCAGCTAAGACTTGAGCCCAGGGTTCAAGGAGAGATGCCACCTCAGAGAAACAGTTGGAGAGTGATGGAGGGCACCTGATGCACACACCTGTGTACATGTGTGTGCATACAAACACACACACACACACACACACAAAAAATGTAAATAAGTATATAAATTCTCTGATTTTTCATCTTGTGCTTTGGGCAGCCGCTCCTGATTCTAACATCTTTGAGCTTATTTTATATCAGCGTCTGTGTTAAACATGGTAATCCAACGGCTGCTTGTACGCTCAGCCCTGCGATGGGGAATGAAACACAGAAACTCAAGCGACTCAAAAGTGCAGGACATTTCCTCGGTAGCTTGGGGAGTTCCTTCCTGATGTGCTTCCTCATTGGCATCCAGGGGCTGAACAGACGCAGCTGCCACACAGATGGAAACGACCCCTTCACAAGGAGCAGTCCCCCACATCTTGAGCTGGAAGACATGTCGGAGACCTAGGTCGTGTCTCCCCCCCCCCAGTTTGTCCACTCTACACCGTATACACATGCACATACTTTCTTTGATTGGAATGCAATGTCAAATCGTAGTTTAAGCCCTGAGGTAGCTGCAGGGACAGAGAAAACATGGGGCAGCTTCCTCTAGATCAGTGGTTCTCACCCTTCCTGATGCTGAGACACTTTAATACAGTTCCCCATGTTGTGGTGACCCCCAACCATAAAATTAATTTCTTCTCTACTTCAGAACTGTAGTTTTGCCGCTGTTATGAATCATAATTTAAATGTATGATATGCAGGATGGGCCTAGGTGACCCCTGTCAAAGGATCGTTGACTCCCCATAAAGGTCTCGATCACAGGTTGAGAACCACTGCTCTCGATCATTGTGCCTTTGGACATTTGTTTCTTCCTGGACATTCCACTGTTAATCTAAACCCTGAGTTTATGTATGCAGACTCATCCATGCACGTTTCCCTGTTTAGTGGAGCTATGCTTTGAACCACGAGCTGGGGTTACCTGCCGGCCGCATTCATCGGGAAGTGAAGCCGTCTTAGTGTGGTAGTCTGAGCAAGCGCTTAGGTGAACAGTTGCTCTGATCTATTTCGATGATAATGTTTTTATTAAAGAAAATGGGCTGAGTGTGGTGGTGCACACCTTTAATCCTGTTACTGGAGAGGCAGAGACAGGTGAGTCTCTGTGAGTTATAGGCTGACCTGGTCTATATACTGAGTTCCAGGCCAGCCAGGGCTACATAGTGAGAACTTGTCTCAAGAAAAACAAAAAACAAACTAACCTAACAACAAAAAAACCCCAAACAAACCACATGCATGTATACACACACACACCACACACGCACACAGACACACACAGACTACACACACACACCACACCACACACAGACACACAGACACACACACACACCACACACATACACAGACACCACACACAGACACACACACACGCACACAGACCACACACAGGAAAATATGAAAATGTTGCTGCCAGTGCCTTTTGATTGGCTAATGCTGTGGTGAAAGTGGCCAGTCCTTATCCTTTGTCAGATGCTCATTAGGTGACCTGAAGTCTGAGAGTCACATGTACAGATGGGGGGATGTATTGTTGGCAGTGGTGCCGTGATGCAGTGTGGAGTCTTGGCTCGTGTGTCCTGTGCTCTGGGCTCCTTTAATATGTGGCTTTTGCACATTCGTCTTGACTCAGTGTTTTAGGATTTCACTATATTCAAAGACAGACCTGTTTGCATATGCAGTTCTGGGACTTTGACTTGACACTGTATATACAAACTTAGGCAATCTTTTACTTTTTTGGTTTTCGAGACAGGGTTTCTCTGTTGTAACTCTGGCTGTCCTGGAACTCACTCTAGACCAGGCTGGCCTAGAACTCACAGAGTTCCACCTGCCTCTGCCTCCCAAGTGCTGGGATTAAAGGCGTGTGCCGCCACCTGGCTCAAATTTAGGCATTCTTTTTAAGATTTCCTTCATTCCCTGAAATAGAACAAATAGAATCCCACCAAGAATAGCACTAGCCAACATATAAAAAGGGTTTGCTATGTGTTTGGCTTTGGGCGAAAGGCTTTAATGCGTTATCATAATTTCAGAAACACAGAGTCAACTGTCCTTGACGGAGGGGTGGTGTGGTGGTTTGAATGAGGATGACCGGAGTAGGTGCCCATGGCTGAGTGCGTGGTCCCCAGGCTGTAGACCGTTTAGGGAGCACTGTAGACCTTTTGGGGAGCTCCACTGGAGAAGGTGTGTCACTAAGGCAGACTTGGAGGTTTCAGGAGACTTGTGTCATCCCTTTGTGCTCTCTGCCTTCAGCTTGCCATTCAAGATGTGAGCTGTCAGCTGTTCCCGCCTTCAGTTTTCCATCACTAACCCTTTGGAACTGTAGCCTCAATTAAACACTTTCTTTTAAAAGTTGCCTTTGTCATGGTCTTACCGCAGTGACAGAAGAGTCGCTAATAAAGTTGGTTAAACATGTGAGTCGGAGATAGATATGTGATGGCTAGTCTTGGGTCTCAACAGGAGACACCTGTGGGAAAACACCCCAATTGAGGCATGGCCTCCATTAGATTGTCCTGTGGACAAGTCTGTGGGGCATTTCCTTGATTGCTAAGTGACGTAAGATGCTCAACCCACTGTGGGTGGGGCCACCCCTGCGCCTTGGGCCTGAGCTGTATAAGAAAGCTTGTTGAGCAAGCCAGGAGGAGCAAGCTCAGAAGCTGTGATCTTCGTGGGTGTGTGCTTCAGTTTCTGCCTTGGCTTCCCTCCAGGATGGACTGTAACCTGTAAGCAAGGCAAACCCTTTCCTCCTTCTAGGTGCTTTTGGTGATGCTGTTTATCACAGCAAAGAAAAATAGCCAGGACAACTTTGACTTCTCTGCTTCACTTGTGCTCGCTCTCTTTCTCCCCCCCCACCTTTCCCCTTCTCTCCCCCACTCTCTCTTTCCCTTTCTCTCCCTCTCTCCTTTCTTTTTTGGTTTTTCGAGACAGGGTTTCTGTTTTGCCGCTGGCTGTCCTGGAACTCATGCTGTAGAACCAGGCTGACCTCGAACCTGCCTCTGCCTCTGCCTCAGGAGTGTTGGAGGCCACCGCCTCCACCCTGTGATTCACTTGCTGTTTTACCTGGAAGTGAGAAGAGCAGTGCCCTTGTGGTGGGGTGCATGCTCCCTGTGAGAGAATGGTTGCAGAGCTTTTGCAGTGCTTGCCTGCCACACGGTGAAACTGTAGGACCATAGGCATAGTCCCTTAAAACCGAAGTGAAAGTCTCCTGGGATCTTAACTTGAAGTGTTTTTGGAGCTGTTAATCCAATATGGTTTCTCGGTTCTGTGATGGCCTCTGTGTTTACCCAGCGAATTTCTGTGACCAGGAACTGGTTATGTTGAGGCTATAGTGTTAAAAACAGGTGCTCTCTCATTTCACTGAACAGGGGGCTGGGGGTGGGGTAGGATGGAGATGTAGAACAAGTTACATTGACTTGAGAGTTTGGTTAACAGCTGTGAAAAATATAGTTGAGGGCCAGCCTGTTGTAGCCAGTCAGGGCTAAATGTGAGCCCTTGTCTTAACAAAAGAAAAACCCAGTGAGCTCCAAAGTTAAAAAGAGCCCGAGATCCCATTCACACCACAGTTAACTTTTAACTCACATGTTCAATACTGTGGGGCATATCCTGAGGCTGGGGTGCCATAGCAGGGCAGGGCAGGCTCTGAGAGGGCAGGGAGAACGTGAACCAGCCGCTTGAGCAGCCAGGGTAAGAACCTCGGGACTGGGAGGTCCGGCCCCAGACGGGCAGCATGCTTGAGGGGCTGAAGGAGCAAGCCGAAGGTCAGAGAGGCGGAAGTACCTGGCCTCTGGGTTGTGGTAAGGAGTTGGGTTTTATTTTAAAGGGCGCGGGGAAGAAGAGGTGCTGTCAGCAGCGGAGCCATCTTTCCAGGCCCTCAGGATAGCTCTAACTGAGCTGTGATTGCTTCCCATTGTTGTCACCCAGCTGGGCTAGTGGAATATTCTCTGGGTCCATTTCTGGCGACGCAGATCATGTCAACAATAGAGAAATTTCATATAAAATTCTGTTTTTGATTCAGTCTTCTGCTTTTAGTCCCACTGAGGGTGGCAGTTCAAGCCACTAAGCTATAACTTTTTTATTCTGCATGAATTTAGTAATTTAATTTTCATGAAGAATAACAAGGTCGATTGTCACTCTGTAGCAATCGAGAAAAATACTGCCATTAGCTTGTGATCGGTCTACGTGATTCTCTCCAAGAGTAAGGCCTCATTTTGATGTGAGAAATACTGAAGAGACTGAAAAAAATGACAAGGTTTTAAAATGGTCTTAAAGTTAATTAAATCTATCCGGTAAAATCACACTGACCCATTTCTGATATTACATGAGCATAGGTAGAAATGATGGGCAGAGTCTTCCATCAGTTTTTCTCCTAGTTTTTGCTGTTCACATTTTATGAACCCTTTAGTGATAGGTTTCAGTAGCTGAAGTGATTTAGGCAACAGAAATTATTCTGATTTATTTCTTCTTCACCTTTCTTCCTCCTCTGAGACAGGGTCCCAATGCGTTGCTCTGTCTAGCCTGGAGCTCTCTATGTGGACCAGGCTGGCCTCAAACTCAGAGATCCCTCTGCCTCCCGAGTGCTGCGGTTAACTGGGTGTGACATCAGGTCTAGCTTTTTTACAATTTGTTTTTGAGACTGAGTCTCCTGTACTCCAGGCTGGCTTAGAACTCACTGTGTAGTTGAGGATGACCTTGAACTCTTGATCTTCCCACCTCTACCTCCTAAGTGCTGGGGTTACAGGTGTGCACCACCACATCTGTATTTCTCCCCCACTCCCCTCGAGACAAGGTCTCATTATGCAGCTTTGGCTGTCTTGGAACTCATTTTGTAGAGAGAAACCAGGCTGATCTCGAACTCAGAGATCTGTCTGTCTCTGACTCCCAAGTGGTAAGATTAAAGGTATGCTTTACTATGTCTAGCGACTTTCCTTATTTCTAAACAATATATTAAGTTTTGAATAAAGATTTTTATATTTGTAACTTGGTTAAAATAAGAAAATGGGCTCTGGCTGCAGTGGCTCAGGCCCATTGTCTCAGCTATTCTGGAGGCTGAGATAGTCTTTCTTGAGTTCAGAAGTTTCAGGCAGCCTGGGAAACAGTGAAACTCTCTCTAAACAAAGCACCCCCACCAAACATCACAAGATGTGTTTTTGTAGAGAATTAGAAAATGCACATGAGCAATACCCACTCCCCAAGGCCCACCCAATTCAGTTTCCAGGATTTTTAATATGCATTTTTGAAGCCAGAGTAGTTGGGCTGGACTTGACCTCTTTGTTTTCTACATGACCTTGGAAAGTTGCCATCTTTTTTTAAGTTTCTTTTTTTTCTCTTGATTTACTTTTTAAGTGTGTGTGTGTCTTTCTGTCTGTCTGTGTCTCTCTGTGTCTCTGTCTCTTGTGCAGCTGCCTGCATTGGCCAGCAGAGAGCGTCAGATTCCGTGGAGCGGGAGGTGCAGGTGATTGTGAGCCACTTGATGGGGTGCTGGGAACTGAACTCCAGCCTTCTGCAGCAATGTGTTCTTAACTGCTGAGCCGTCTCTCTCCAGCCCCTATTCTTACTATTATGTTGGTTTTGAGACAGGATTTCACTGTGTAACCCAGGCTGGCCTTGACCTCAGAATTCTCCTGCTCTAGCTTGTAAAGATTCTTTTGTATGAACATAAAAATGTTTAAAAGTGTTTTATACTGAGCAATTTGAATAATCATTTTTTGTACAAGCAGACTCATTTACCATTTGGAAAAAAATAAAAGGCTTTCTTTGAGGACTTAGATTGACTACTATAAAAATTTTATTCTCTGTATAAATAAGACTTTAGATTTTAAGAAGCAACCATTTTTCATCTGTATCCTCTTAAATGTATACCATGTAAATATGCACATATGGTACTTTAAAATCCAGGACTACAGAAAGTACTGTAACAGGCTGGGCATTATTCAGTTGGTGGTTTTGTTTCTTATTTCAAGTGACTTGTTCTCCTGGGCCGCAATCAGTTCCAATTTCCTGCCTTTGATTTTAGATTCCTGCCTTATTTTAGATTTCCATTTAAAAAACTGTGGGGATAGCTTGGAAGGATCTAAACTGCAAAGGTATGTTTGATTGTAGTTTGATGCACTTAGGGAGTTGCAACCAAGGAGGTCATCGCAGGCAGCTGGTGGTCACCCGTCTGCACAGCACTTGAAGTACAGGCTTACATCATTTAGGACTGTGAGCACACTTGGGTCCTTACTGGTGGTGCAGTGAATGAAAGTTGAAAGTTCCTAGCACTTCTCTTGTCTCCTGAGCTGTGGTGAGTTTCTCTTTCGTCAGTTCTCTTTAACCTTTCCTGGGAGTATGGGCTGGCGGAGGCAGTGCGGTCCTCCCGATTCAGCTTCCAGAGTCGCCGGGATTGATCACACAGATGCACCAGGACTCCAGCTGCTTCTCACTTTTTGTCGTTCAGTTTCTTTATTTCTCCAGCTGGGGGTGGGGTGGCTGGGAGTGCGTAGGGTTTTTAAGGTGATGTCAGGTCCCTTATTCTAGTTATGGAAATGCTGTTTGCTGCATGCAACAAGGAAACCCAAATTTAGAGCTTCAAAGAAGGCGGACATTTATTGCTCATGTAATACTTGGGGTTCCAGGTATGCCAGTGTCTTAGGATTTCCATTGCTGTAATAAACACCATGACCGCAAGCAACTTGCTTCTGTATCTCGGTCGGTGACTGAAGGGAGACAGGGCGGGAACTCAAACAAGGCAGGAACCTGGAGGCAGGAGTTGATGCAGAGACCATGAAGTCAGGAGCTGATGCAGAGGCCGTGGTAGAGTGCCACTTACAACTTCTCCTCATGGCTTGCTGGCCTGCTTTCTTGTAGCACTCAGAACCAGTAGCTTAGCAGTGGCACTGCCCACAATGGGTAGGGCCCTCCCCCATCAATCATTAATTAAGGAAATACTCTACAAACTTGCCTATAGCCTGGTCTTATGGAGGTATCTTCTCAATTGAGACTCTCTGTTCTTAAATGACTCCAGTCTATGTCAAGTTGACCAGCTAGCTGCCAGAGCAGCAGGTCTGTACTAAGCTGTTGTTGAAGGATCCAGGTCCCTTCCCCTTCTGCTTCCCCTTCCCTTCCCCCTTTCTCTCCCCTTCCTCCCTCCCCTTCCAACTTCCCCTTCTCCCATAGAGTTTAGCTCAGGCTGACTTTAAACTCACTATGTAGTAGAGACTGGCCTTGAACTCTTGATTTCCTAACCTTTTCCCTAGAACTGGGTTGCAAGAGTGTACCACATGCCTACTCCTTCAAGTTTCTCTAACAGTGTCCTAGGTTATTCTCATGTGTATAACCTGGCCTGGCTGTACCTAAGCTCGCGTGTGGTTGCGTGGAAAAAGCAGGTTCCATTGGGAAGTGGTCCATCACTCAGACTCTAATATACCAGTGTGGACTCTAGGACACAATGCAACTAGTCAGATTACAGGTTTATAAATGCGACAGGGTAGGCGTTGGGATGGCTGGTGGTCCCCCCTCCCCCCATATCATAGTTCTATCTTTTTAAATTACTGTCTTGAGCAAAGAGCTCTGTGACACTACTTGGCCCACGGCTCCAGCTTGGGTTTGAAATTACCAACCAAGTATTTCCTAGGGCTGGAGATGTAGCAGTGGAGCGCTTGCCTAGGATTCATGGAACCCTGGGTTTGGTCCCCGACACCACATGCAACTGGTTATGGTGCTGCATGCCTGTAATCTTAGCTCTTGGGAAGCAGAGGTAGGAGATCAGAAGATTAAGGTCATCCTTGGCTTCATAGCAAGTTCAAGGCCAGTCTGGTCTATAAAAGACCTGGTCTCCAAATAATCTTGTTAACTCACATAATTTTAGATTTGTTTTAAAGGACACAGAGACTGAAAGTTGCTGTTTGGTTGAGCTTGCTCTTAAAGGTAAAAGCATGCCATTGACCTCTCCATGAACTTTCTCTCTTTAGGAGTCACACTTAGGTTTTTAAGTGTCTTGTCCTGCTCACTTGGGAATATAGATGGCAGTTAGACTTTAAAGCTTTGAAAGAAGAGCTGAGGTTGAAGCTTGAGCTTCTAATAGGTGTCAGAATTTAGCACTGGGAGTGGAGCAGGGCCTGCTGCCAGCCCTTAGGAGGAGGAGAAGTAGGGGTTTAGGTGGAAGTCTCTGGAAGATACAAACATTTGTGAGCAGAGCAGGCAAGTTCTGTGAGTACAGATTCCCCCAGCCACCCCACTCCAGTGTCTAGCAGAGCTGGTCAGCTAGAAGAGTCTCAGTGCCTTGATTTCAGCATTGAGGTCGGAACCCAGGGCCAGATGCACGTTAGGCAAGGGCTCTACCATCAAACATGCAGAAGTCTAGTTAAAATTGATAGTGTTCACTAGTTCTTCATCCAGACAAAAATAAGAGGTGATTGCCCCAATACAGCAGATCCCTCTTGGAATCTTGGTTCACTTTCTATGCCTTCAGCTCTTAGTAATTGTGTTCTGAAAATACTAAATAGAAAATTCTAGAAATAAGTGGGTGGTGGTGGCACACACCTTTAATCCCAGCACTCAGAAGGCAGAGGCAGGTGGATCTCTGTAAGTTTGAGGCCAGCCTGGTCTACAGAGCAAGTTTCACGACAGAGCTACAACAGAGAAATCCTGTCTCAAAAAAAAAAAAAAAAAACAACCCCCCCCCAAAAAAAAACCTCTAGAAATGAAGTTTTACTTGTACTCCATTTTACATAGCATGGTGAAATCTCAACCAGCCCAGTCTTCTGCTTGGCACGTAAACCCTCCAGTGGGTCTGCACTGGACACTCTATCTGCCCTTATTCACACAACATGGTTTTCAGTCATCAGATGGGATAGTGTAGTATCACAGTGCTTGCATATAGGATTTGGTATTGTCTGCAACTCCAGACATCCATCAGGGTCTTGGAACATGCTCCCTAAAGTTAAGGGGGAATATCTTACGTGTTTAACACCCTCAGGCGGAGGAGTCTCTAGCTCAGCGCTTCTCAACCTTCCTAAAGGCTGCGACCCTTTAACACAGTTCCTCATGTTGTAGCGACTCCGAATCATAAAATTATTTTCATTGCCACTTCATCATTGTCATTTTACTACTGTTAAGAATCATAAAAATACCGGATATGCAGGATGGTCTTAGGTGACTCCTATGAAAGGATCATTCCAACCCCAAAAGGGTGGAGACCACAGGTTGAGAACTGCCGCCCTAGCTGTGGTAGGAAGAAGCTAAATAAGTGCCCTGACTGATAATCGCAGTAGCTGATAAAATGTTATTTTTTGAGTCTATAAAAAAAGGTTTGATTAATGTGATAAATTTATCAAGTTGATGACTACATTGCCCGTGGAAAATAGCTTTAAGAAGGTACTCTGTGTAGCCTAATTTCTGCATAGATTGAGACCTTCCTGCACAGAGATTTGGTAGTCAAGAACACTTAGTCAAATGTCTGTCTTTATGTTCCTATGACCCCACAGTTCCTCCATCCTCCAAGTCCCTGTGTAAACAGACACTCCTCTGCTGGGGTTTCATAGCACTTCTGAATATAATTGATAGCTCTTTCTCATTTATTTTTAAGATTGTGCCTTTTGTTTGATGTTTGACATAAGTATTTCTGTGTGATGTATGGTGTGTATTTTCCAACTCTGGAGAAACTTGAGAAGGAAGGTAGAATGCTCAGTGCTTCATCTGTGTGATTCTCTCTCACTCTAGAGGGCAGCCAATTGATTTATTTTCTTGGAAATATGTATGGGGCTGAATACCTTAGCAGATAATATGATAATTGCTTATATAAAACAAATCCTTTGAGTCATGGAGAGTTAAAAGACCTCATTAAAAATTCTCTTTCTGAGTTAGATGGTCAAAGAAAGCATGACAGATTGGAGATAAATCTTTTCAAATCAGACACTCTTTGTAGTATGTGATTTATGGATTATATTGTGATTGACTTCCTTTTAGTAAGAATGTCATGATAGGAAGTAGTATATAATTATTTTCCTTTAATATATCAAATGCCCAAAGGAGGTGGAGATTAAATATAAAGGACACATGGCTATCCAATGCTAGAGCAAGCACATGTATCATTTTTTGAAATTCCCCAAGAGAATATGCTTTTGTATCCTGCAAAGCCAAATGGTTGTGATTAACCTCGAAGGCTAAGTCTTCAGCAGATGAAAGATGCTTGCAATTTGTAACCTCTGCATAGCCTATGAGGTTTGATATCGAACCCTAGTGCAACATAGATGGAGGTTTTCAGAATGTCTGATGGCTATTTTGCTAGGAAAGACAAAGTCACTACATTCAAAAGTGTACTTACTCTCTGTGTGGCATCACACTGAAAATTTTAAAAGCTGAGGCATTTGACAGCCATACATAGGTAATTTTGACTGAAACAGCATCCTGTTCACACTGGCCCACTCCTGATGGCAAAGGCATTCTTTCGGGTGGCTCGACTCCTTAGGGTTAGGTTAACTCATCAGGTCCTAGAGACCATGTGGTCATTCAGGCGTCCTGTGCCAGGATCTGCGTGCTTAGCTCATTCTCTTCTTCAGTTCTGACTGTACTGATAAGTGAGGAAGTGCATTGTCCTATCGATTGCCAGCTGCTTCTCCAGACACCCCAGTCTGTCTTCTGCTGAGTAATTCTAGATCATCAGAAAACTGTACTGGGCCCTGTTAGCTGAGACCCTGGCTTACTTACATGTTACTTTATAGTTTTGTCCAGGGTTCATTTTTATGTTGCTTCAGGAGTAATATAAAACTTTTATCATTTGTCTTTGAGAATATTGCATGTTGCATCTTTTTGCAGCCCATATATAAAACAAAATGTGACCGATTTCTTTATGGATGTGAAAAACCTTTGCTTTCTTTGGTAAAGAATACCTTTTCATCTTAAACAATAAAAAAGAGAGGTAGATAATTCACTTGGCATAGAACCAAATTTGGACACTAATTTTAGCACTGTGTCAAGAAAATTAGTGTGTTAATTAAAACATACCATGTGGACCAGTGGTTAGCAAATATGGCTCACTTAACACCTGCCTTTTAAAAATAAGATGCTATTACAACATAGCCACGATCATTTCTTTTCTGATTTATTTACACTTTGTGTATATCTCTGTATGGTCTGTGTGAGTGCTGTAGAGGTCAGAAGAAGGTGTTAGAACTCCTGGAGCCACCCAACATGGGTACTGGGAACTGAGCTCAGGTCCTTTATAAGAGCAGGATGAATGCTCTCAATGGTTCAGCTGTCTCTCGAGCCCCTGACCAGCCTGGGATGGTGTGAGTCAGACCAAAGATTGTAGTAAAGGAGGAGGTTGGTGTCAGCGTAGCCAATTGGGAAAGGCTTAACAGATGTGCTAGGAAAGGAATTTAGTCTTAAATAGTGGGAACATACAGAGAAGGACAGTCTATGTGGTGAGAAGTTTAAATCAATCCCTTAGGAATGAGCAGACATGAGCCCTGTGACCACTGAAGCCTTTTCCACCTGGGTTGGGATTACGGCAGCGAGAATTGAAGTTGAGTGGATGGCTGCTGGTAGACGCCTTAGCAGCTAGGCTTCGCCGTTCACTCTTAATCCGTGAGGCAGTTGAAGATCTTACAGATTTTACGCAGGGAATGATGTAATGGTAGAAACTGAGGACAGCCAGTCAGATGTAGGCAGTACGTTCCCACTCGGCGAGCCTCAAGACTGAGCAGGCGCAGGAGGAGGCCCAGCAGGAAGAACACAGTTTCCTGGAGTGAACAGTGGGGCTGTCATGGAGTTGAAAGCAGTGGGGGAGGAAGCTGTGGGGGCAGAAGGGAGGCTGACTGGGTGGGTAACAGCTCTTCTGAGAGGGAGAGCGGGCTTGTTTTTGATAGTTGATTTCTGCTGCTTGAGAACCTGACATGGAGAAAGTTTGGGGTTGTCGGGAGGTCTGAACTCAATGATAGCTGTTTGCAGTGAGTTCTCATTAAGGGAGGGGAACACTGGACTGAGAGGCTGGATGTCCTCAGAAAGCATGGGGGAAAGGGGAGCCGTCTGCAGAGCAGCCAGTGTGTGCCTGGGCAAGACTGCTGGCTCACAGCTACTTCCTTGACTGCTAGGATCAGATGCGTTTGCTAAGCTCTGGGTTAGGCAATGTTAAGTTAAGCAGACTTCTTGCTTTTGGTCCTCTTCAGTTCTTTAATAAATGCACGTCATTACTTACATCTCTAGCTAAAGTGTTGTCCAATTAGATTCACATGCCTCACTTAAAAATAAAAATAAAATTATTAGCCTATGTGTATGTAGGCCTCAAGACAACTTGTTGGAGTCAGTTCTCTCCTTGAGACAGGGTTTCGCTGTGTAGCTGTAGCGGTCCTGGAAGTCACTATATAGATCAGGCTGGCTTTGAACTCCCAGAGATCCTCCCACCTCTGCCTTCTTAGCCCTGGGACTAAAGGCTACATTACCATCGCCAGCACCTTCCGCCTGGCCAATGCAGGGTCTCTTGGTGTTTCACCTGAGCTTCACACTCCATGTTGCCTGGCCCATGAGATTCTTGGGTCATGGGTGGCCCTGACTGGCATGGTGAGACCAGGCTGGTCTCACAGATCTGCCTACCACTGCCTCCAAGTGCTGGGGTTAGAGGTGTGCATCACCACGCCTGACCTACATTTTCTATAAGAAAGAAGTACTTCTTGTCTGTTATTTGGTAAGTTCCATGGCCGTAGACACGTTTGTCTGTCTTATTTACTCTGTTTCCTAGGTACCTAGAATACTGTCTAGGTATGTGATAGCACTTAAATATAAACTAAGTGGACGAGTCCTTAAGATGTGAGTGTATGTCTTTTCAGATCCTGCCCCCCCAGTTGCACCCCTCTCTCCAAACTTACTTTTCTGGTTTTCCTAAGGATTCACTTCGGCATTCTGTTATGGTTTGTTGTCAATCTGCAATTGACACAGTTGGGAAACTGTAGTAATTTGCTTAAGGTAATGAGTAGGTTTAGGCAGGGAACAAGTTTGCAATCTTAGAGCAAATTGTGTCGGTGCCATGAAAGGTCAGATTCAAGGGAGTAAAGTTGGACATAGGTGTTGAATCAGAGAGCCATAAATTACTCAGGGAGTTTAGCTTCGGAAGAAGTGAAGAGAGTAGTTTAAGATGCTGTAGCTTCAATACAAGGCTTCTTTGTATGTTTGTGGTTTTTTGTTTATTATTTTTTATGATGTAACAATATTAGTCTGTGTTAACTGTAATAAAGTATCTAAGGTTAAACAAAAAGATTCAAGTGCATGTGCTTGATGCACCTCTTGCTGGCAGAGTTCTGAAGCCCCTCAGGAATCCTATGGCAAGAGGCAGGGAATGTGCTTGGGTCTCCTGACTTGTCTCCTTATAAAGCCATCAGTGAAGGCGGCTGTATCCTATAGTCGTACTCTATTGTGGTGGCTCAATACAGAAGACAAGGAGGCATTTCATGGTTGCAAACCTTTCCAGACCTCAGCAGGGGGAACCACCGTCATGGCCAATGCCATCCTCAACAGTGGAACTCTGAGCATCTGAGCTCAGGTGTTTTTATTGATTCAGAACTCCTCAGGTATTCTACTGGAAGCACATACAGATCATTAGCAATCAAACAACCCCCACAGAAATCCAACACCCGCAGACAATACAAAATGCCAAGGCCCGTGCATTCCTTTTTCCAACATTGCACAAAGACAATTATTTATAACTAAAAATACACTTCTGCAGCGGTGTCCCATGACTTTATTAACTCTACTCACCTCCTGAGGGCCCCACCTCTAAACACCTTAGCTGATTTTTCACCCTCTGAGGTGTCCACAATTGTGGTTAAATTTCAAAACATGAACTCTTGGGGTATATACTCAGATCATATTCATAACAGAGCTGGACAGTTTTTACACGGTGCTGTGATGATCATGCAATTAAAGCATCCTGTATCTCAAAGAACATAGTTGGGGGAATCAGTCCTGCATGGAGGGTGGATAAACTGAGTCACTTACACAATCTTCCTGTTCTGTGTCCTCCTCCCTCCACTTTCTGAGAGCAGTAAAGTTGAGAGGTTTGGTGTAAACATTAAATATTGGTGCTGATTCCTAGCTTGTTCTTTTAACAGACAAGTAGTTTTTTTGATGGGTATGGTTGAGGTCATAGCTGAACTTCCTCAAGTTCAGCTGCAGATGGATTCTTGCTGAGATGAAAGCGTCTATAAAGAGATGTGTAAGCTTAAACAATCCTGTCATTGTTTGAATCTCCCTTAAGCTTTTTTGTTTTAAGAGAGAGTTTATTTATATTTTACTTTATATGTACAAGTGTGTGGCTAAGTGTGTATGTGTATCATGCGCGCACAGGTGCCTAGGCAGTTGTAAGCTGCCGTGTGGGTGCTGGAAGTTGAACCCTGGTTCTTTGCATGGGAAGCAAGTACCTTTACCCCCTGAGCCCTCTTTTTAGTCTCCTCCTGTAAGTTTTGATTCATAAAAGGATTAGTGTGACTGAACTTCAAGAGTAAAATGATTCCTCTTGTAAAGGTTCTGTTATGTGAACTCAGTTTTGGGATTAACTTGTAGGAAAACACCAAGGGTTGTTGGGCATTTTTAGTTTATTTATCAATGATATTTGAGTGCTGAAGTGGGAATCAGCAAAGGTTATGCTAGAAGAATCTGTAGGGGTCCATGCTTTATTTCCATTGCTGTCTTTTAAAATTACTTTGATACTGTTTGAAGAATAATTGGTTTGAACTCCAAAGGGATTAGAGGGCTAATGAATCTTTTGTTTTGATTACAGACGCTGCATACATATATACGTGAGAAGCAAAAATGTCAGATGATATCAGGAAAAGGTTTGATTTTCCAAATTCTCTTATCCAGTCACAGGTAATTTTTATTTATTTTTGCTGCATGGTAACAAATCAATCCTTTTGGTGGATAGTAAATTAAACTTCATATTTTCACATGAAATATTTTCTTCTACTCATGACTTATTTTAGTAACCAACTCTTTTATGAGCTAGTAAATATATTTGAATTAGAAAAACTAGTATTTAAAATTGTTCAATTTCAGCTTCTATTTATTTTATATATTTTCCCCTGTGAGTAATATAATCTTGATTAGTGAGTATCTGAATAAGGTTATTTTTTGCCTGTGTTTAATAATTGGGAACAGAGGTAGATGGTTTTATATATCTCCACAGAGTATGAAGGATTAATATTTAAGAAGATATATTCTACCTCTCTACAGCTATTAAGAATACTAGATTTCTTAATAATGGTATTCAATAATTAAAACATCCAGGATTAATGTAATATATACCTGCTGAGATAGAAAATTGGGATAATTTAATTTACAGAGCTTTTCAATAATTAAGGCAAGTGGTTAAAGTGATGATGGTTTTCTAGTTAGCTGCTGGCTAAGTCGAAACATTCTGATAAATCTAGGTACCATAAATGCTTACTGTCTCTTTCTATGAGTAAGGCTGGACAACCAGGGAAAGCCAATTAAGTCTGAAGGCTTAACCTGGACAGTGTCTTGGATGCTTTCACCCATTGCCTTCGGAGATGCCTGCTATGGAATCAACTTAGCTGGGTAGTGGGGAACCCTTCCATGAGGAGTAGAACACTTCTTATGCAGGATTCCCTTCTACCTGGCTGGGTTAGAGTCATACCCTGCTCTGTGCAGCACAGACCCTTCCCCTGAAGGAGAAGTGAGGCAGACACTGTCCACAATTTCCATTTTTCTGTACCTGGATAACCTTCCTTAGCATAAATAAAAAGGAAATTCTGACGTGCATTACTGTTAAATGAAGCTAGAAGTATATATGTATTGTTCACTGTAGATTGTCTATTTCAGTTCTTCTATGGAAATGAAGTAGCAAGGTATAATGCATCCCGTGTGTACATGTTTCAGAACCACGTAGGCTAGTTAGGCTAACATCTCTGCTTTTTTAAAAGATGAATGGAAAAGTGGATTCGAGAAATTAAATCTCTTTGGGAGTGAGGAGATGTGTAGCATCAAATTTATTTTCTTTCAGTCCTTTTCTAAATGTGGGCAATAGCTTTTCTGAGTGTCTCTGTTGCATTTCATGTTGGTCCTTGGGTCCTTATGAGTGATGTATCTACTGTTCTTTCTTAACTACTGCTTTGAGACAGAACCACATTTCATCGGTTGACACGCAGCCTTTTCGCATTTTGGAAATTAGATGGCATCTAGCATCTGCTAGCAGGTGTTGAACTACAGTGGGTACTGCACGCACATTTGTGAACCTGTCCATTCTTTTTTAAATGAGTCTAGAAGAGGTCTCTGATTAACCTAAAATCAAAATGGCAAATTACAAGTAGCACTGTATATCAGAGATTGATTGGCAGCCCTCTTTATCCCTTAGTGATGGGTAAAATAATGCTGCATCTTTTCAGTGACACACACGGCACAGTTTGTACAATAGGAGCTCGGGCTTCTCATTGGTCCTCAGTTTTCTTACCTTTTGCTGGGAGGTCAGAGTCAGCAAGTTAAACTATTGTTTGTCTTTATGTAAGTGAGAGATTTATTTCACAAAACTCAAGCATTGAGGTCTTAAATCATTTAAACATCTGAATGTCTGAAACATGTGCTCATTGAGTGAGGGAGCAGGTGCTGTGTAGTTGAGCTTTTCTAGAGACGTAGCAAGATTGACAGCTGTTTTCCAGCACTGTTGTAAATGGTTCCAAGTGCAGGACACACTGTTGTAGTAGTGAACATTTCCCTGGCTGTGTACAAAATGGCGTGATTGTTGCCAGCCAATTTTCTGTCAGTCAGCAGAACTAGGGGCCTGACACTGAGGCAGTAGGAGGTAATATTTATGTATTTATGTAATCAACTCTCCTAGAGTCTGATTTTCTTTTTGGGCTCTTTGATTAAAGCAGGACGTGGGAATTTTTTAGAGATTTACGAGACTGAAAACTTAATCAAAATCTAAAACCTGTGAGAAAGGAATAAATAAAACAGGGCCACGAGATGGCTCACTGAGGAAAGACACTTTGCACGAAGCCCGAGGATGACCAGAGTCCGGTTCTCTGGGTATACATGGTGGAGAGACCTGACCGCTGCAAGTTGTCTTCTCACTGCCACATGTGGGCGTGCACACGCACGTGCACACGCGCGCGCGCGCGCGCGCACACACACACACACACACAGACACACACACACATGCACACATGCGTACACGTTTGCGCACACACAGAGACATGTTCACAGATACATACACATATTAGTGCGTACATACACACAGAGATGCTCACAGGTACACACACAGACACAGAATGCATGCGAGTGCGCACACAGATACACATACACATGTGCGTGCACACACACAGCCACGCTCACAGGTACACACACATGTGTGCACACACACACGCACACATGAATGTAAAAGCATCAGAAGTGAAAACAGTGGGATCTAGAGGAGGGAGGTAGGATGGAGGAGGGAACAGGTACTTTTGGGTCTCTGTGGGCTGTGACCATAAAATTAAGGGTGAACTCTCCATCTTCACTAAGAACACCATGGAACGGGACAGATTGCATTTAGGTGCAAAGATGATCTCAAAGACTGGGGTTTTGTCTCATGGTTTAATGGGTTATGTAATCTCTAGTTGTCTTTAATAGTAGGCAGTAGGGATTTGAGCTGAGGATTGACGACTTTAGCATCTGTGAAGTCTGTTTTGTTCATTGCCTCCAAATCTGGAGATTTGGGTCACACACGCGGCGGGCCCCAGCCAGTGTATTTCTACATGGCACACCACAAACGGGACTTTTGTTTCTTACCAGTTGCCAACTTGGCCTGCTCATGCACTCACATGAGCGTGACGTCGATTACTTACAAATGCACCCCTTGGAAAGAACTTCCGAGTGATTATGCTCATTAATTCTGTTTTGTTCTTTTAGGCTGTAGGACATCTCATTGCTGCCGTCCTAAAAGAGCATGGCGGTTCAGAAAAGATACACCAATCCACAAACCAGGTCTGTGTTTAACTTTGTTTTGTGTGTGTGTGTGTCCCGTTGCTTAGCTTCTTGTCAAATCGGCACAAGCCTGGATCACTGAGGATAGAGACTTCAGTGAGAAGATGCAGCCATTATCACCTACAGGCAACTCTGTAGGGCATCCTCATTAATAACTGGTGAGAGAGCTCAGCTCCCTGGGGTGGGTGCTCTGGGAGGTGCCACCCCTGGCCAGGTGGTCCCAGCTTGTATAAAAAAGCAGGTTGAGCATGATAAACCAGTAATCAGTGTTCCTCCATGGACTGGCTCAGTTCCTGCTTTGATATCTGTACCCTGGCTTCTCTTCATGATGTATTAACCTTTTCCTCCCTCGGTTGTTTTGGCCATGGTGCTTATTGCAGCGGTAGGGAGCAGGCACAGACAGCCCCCACGCCCCTGTTCTCATCTTATTTAGGTGCTTGTACCTGCTGGGCCGCACTCTCTTTGCTTCCCTGGTAGTTCACGTCACTGTGGAAATGAACTCTGAGTGTGAGGATTTTTGCATACAGATCTTGTCTCACTTTTCTCCCCTTTCTCCTTTTCCCTTCCCGTCTCCCCACTTCTTCCGTCTCCCCTACCCCCTCTCTCCGGTGTGTCATGTTCTTATAACATTCTTTTAAACGTGGACATCTGTGGCTAACTCCAAGTGTTCTCTTCACTTTCGGTGGAGAAGGGCAGGAGCGGAGTGAGGGAGAGCTTGTTAGAGCAGGTGACATCCTACCCCCGAGGACGGACACAGGGCTGTGTTGGGTGTGGGAGGTTTCTCCTGCTTCAGCTCAGCCCTGGATCCGAGCTACCCATCACCGCAGAGCAGGTAAGTACCCAGAGCTGAAGCAGTGCCCAAGAGCCCAGAGGAGCCAACTGGGCCTCCGCCCATTGACGCTGTATATTTTGACTTGCTAACGGGAAATTGCTCAGCATGGGTGCCTGCGGTAAACTGCAGAGATAAATTTCTGTCCCCAACAAAAATAAGCAGATTGCCTTTTTCATACTTTCTTTTGAGTATGTATATGTGTATCTGTGTATGCATACATGCCTCAGTGTACTCTGTGTGTGTCTAGACAGCTTGTGAAAGTCTGCTTTCTTCTTCCCCAGTGAGTCCTGGGGTTGAACTCAGGTAGTCAGGCTGGACAGCAAGCACCTTTGTTGGTGGAGCCGTCCTGCTGGCTCCTCCCATTTTGTGTGATTAGCCACTCTGTATCATGACTTTACGATGCCTGTTATGTGGAAGTGAGTGTAGCATGCCTCACTAATTGGCACTTACCTCCTGTGTGATAGTCGTGTAAACCAGGGTCTCCAAGAGCCCTGATCCCAGGCCTTCCTGTAATTACCATCTAGTGATGTCGCCTAAATCTCTGGGATTTATTGAACGTTAAGTCCTTTTAACTAAATGTTTTCTCCCCACTAATAAATGAGTGCCCACCTCCATAAGGACACAGCATCTGAGGCAAGTTTATTTACCCATTTATCTTACTTTTCTGGTTTGATGATGGAATAATGGCATTGAGGACCCTGGGCTATTGTGAAAACAGATTGTCTTCTGAATAAAAGGGGAAACAGAATATAAATATTTCCTTTCCGCGGTAGCTGACTTTTAACTCTACTGTTCTTTTGGTAGTGGGCTCTTAAGACTGCACAGGTTTCAGCAGCTACCAAGGAAGCACAGCAGTGTTCAGTGGGAGCCGGGGATCCTAAGTGATCTTGAATTGTAGATTCTTCTTTTCATTTGGTGTGGTGGTGTGTGTGCGTATGTGTGTGTGTACATGTGTGATGCATGTGTGTGTGTGTGTGTGTGTATGTGCGCGCGCGGGCGGCGGGTATGTGTATGGCGTGTGTTGTATGCACAGGTGTGTGTGTTAATGTATTCACCTTGCGTGTGAGTGTGGAGGCTGTAGGAGGCAATTTGGGTCCCACCCTATCAGTCTCGGCTTTCCTCCCTTGAGGCAGGGTCTCGTAGTAAGCCTGGATGGTCAATTCAACTAGAGGCCAGCCAGCTCAGTGCGTCTGTCTCCTGCTACGCTAGGGTGCAGGTTGTTGTGCTTGTGCTACAGGTCCCCACCCCCAGCCTTCTCGACAGCCCCCAATCTTACCTCTCTAGTAAACCACATCAAAAGAGAAAAAGCTTCATTATGAGTGTATCTTTTATAATTTTTAGTTATCTGTAAGTATATGCAGAGCTTCTGGCCTGGAGTACAGACACCTGATGGTAGTTTCTGGGACTTGAACTCAGGTTCTCCGGAGAAGCAAGCAGTATATGCTCTTAAACCACTGAGCCATCTCTCCAGCCCCTTATTGTATATTAAATGGCAAGGTCATTTGTAGTCTAGGCTGCCTTTAAATTTGCTGTGTAGCCAAGGATACCCTTGGACTATTTCCTCTACCTTCTAAGCATTAAGATCACAGGCTTGTGTTACCAAGATTATTTCTTGTAAACCTCAACATACTTAATCCAAAATACATCTAAATATGGATTTATTATTAGTGAATCTTTCTGAGGTGGGGGAGGGAACCCTTGAGTTCTGAGAAAGTAAAGAAACTCACAGTCCCGATTTCAAAATCCGAATTTCTGTGGACTTCTGTTCCCATCTGGTACGCCTGTATTAATGAATATAGATTCTCACTGTGAGGGGAAGAGTCATGGTGTTTTTCTCCGGCAAAATAATTCTTTTAGGATCCGTTGCTAGCCATTGCAGGAGGCAGTTGCTGGTCCTCTGTCTGCCTGTCTCCATCTGTCACAGCCTACATTAGATTTGAGAAGTTTTAGCGCAAGTGAGGGCGGAGCTGAGGTGCATGTGGGTCACAGAGGCTGGTAGTAGGAGAGCAGCACTTTGAAACTGTCATTGTCAGAGAAGCTTCAGGTGTAGTTAGTATCTGGAGTTCAACTTAGGTGAACCGAGAGGCCAGCTGATAGCGTCGGGGCCCAGACAGATTTTGCAGCTCAGCAGGTGATACAGCCAAGTCTACACTGTGTCCCGATGCTTGAAATTAGCCTGCACTTCTGCCTCGCGGCCAGCCTTACCGTGCAGCCAGGTGCCAGCGAGGAGAGAGGCACTACAGCAAAACAAACCTATCCCCCTTCCCGGAAAACATATTTCAGTTTCTTGTAGGAGAAAAGTGACAGCAGCCTCGTCCTCGGTACGAGGCCAGCCCACTGTGGACAAGTTCCACGTTGATGAGCGGTTGTGCTCACGTGTGAGCGTCTCCTCATCCTCAGGGCCTTCTAACCACTGCTTTGCTTGCAGACGGCCGCCTTGAACTTGCTGTGGGAGAAGTGCTGCAGCGACAATGCGGTGGTCCGCACGGCCTGCTGCGAGGGCCTGGTTGCTCTCGTAGCCCAGGGCCACGCGGAGTTCGACTACGTCCTCAACGGGATCCTCAACCTGACCCCTTCCACCAGGTACACTTGCTGCCGCGTTTGATTAAAAGTTTAAGTTTTTAGAAACACAGTTTGCTGACTTCCCTGCTAAGGGTCAAGAACTCGTACTGCAAGCATGAATTGACTTATTTTAAGACTTACCATGAGCATCCCTGCTTGCAACGACACTGTGAGCACTGTACTGGCTATCCACAGTCAGCCCTTGGCACCAGGGGTGTGCAAGAGAACTACAGCACGGTTTCCCTTAAACGCTTGATGACCGGGAATGCGCCTTCCGAGTATTCCCGGGGAGCAAGTTCTCTGGACTTGTTTTGTACAGCCATATTTAGTCCATTCACAGACAGACGGAGTAGAACAGTGGAAGGGAGCAGAGGGTTGCCTTCTGAGAAGCAGGAGCATCTGTGAAGTCCTCCCTGAGAGCTGAGAGCTCTGATACGGTGCTAGTCTAGGACATTTGAGGCTCTGGGTTCTATCACCAGCTCTACCAACAAAAGAAACCAAAACAAACAACAAACAAACAAAAAACCCCAAAAACCAAAAAACAGAAGTACCAAAACCCAACCTCCCGGAAAGGAGCTGCCATTCTTTGCTTGGAGGACTGGTTTTTCTGGAAGAAATGTTAAATGTTAACATTTGACAGGGAAGCCTCCCTGTGCAGCTTAAAGCCATTAAGACACAGGCACTTCCAACACACTGAATGGTCTCCCCAGCCCTTCTGCTGAAGAATTTGGCCTTCACGGTGACGAGGGAGCCTTCCCTTCTCCAGAACTTTGTAGTAACTCAGTCGTACCATGTCAGTGATGGGGCAGCCGCAGTTTTCTGGGGAACGTTTACCTGTGTCTGCTCACTGACCAATGTCCGTGATTTATCCAGGCTGACAGCTGGTCAGAAGTAGGGCTTGTCCGTAAGAGGCGGTGCCTCATACCAGCTTTCCCAAACCAGGTGCTGGTGCAGCCATGGCTGTGGCTCATGAGGCCTGGAGTTCTCCAGTCTTCCTTGTTCATCCCTCCCTCCCTCTCTCTCTCCCTCTCTTCCTCTCTTCCTCTCACTGTTCTGGCATAATGTGGAATGCTTAATCTCTTTTCTGTCTTCAGAGTAGCTGTGGCCATCAGTGTGTAGAAAGCACTCTGGTTTGGAGTCGGTCTCCATCACCTCTGTTCTTATGTTTCTTTATAAATCCTGGTCCCTCCAGTCACCTCCTTGTATGTTATTGATTGACTTTCAAAATTAGCTTTCTCTCTACAAGCCTAAACCCTGTCACATGGTGTATATGGTCTTCTCAAACTAGCTCTGGCCCCCCATTTATGTTGCTGCCTCCCATGACCCACCCTTCTTCTTGGATATAATACAGCTGCTCACTTCTGTAGGAGGCGTCACCTTCACTGTCCTTCAAGAATCAGCCATGACACTTGTGCTTTTTTAGCTGGGTGGCTTGCTCTTTCATATTATCTGACCTGTGTTTTACTATCTCACGCACTCTTTGTACTTAGTGGAGGACTGAATGGTTCTGAAAACTTAAGGATTGTGTTGTTACTAAAATTTATTTTGCCTCTGTCTACACACACACACACACACACACACACACACACACACACACGAGGGAGAGAGGGAGAGAATGAATGAGTAATTTTAGAAAGAGCCTATTAAAAAGTATTTTTTACAGTTCCACTGAGGAGGGTATTTGAAAGTAAAGACTTTGTCTTTCTTACTCATTAGTTGACTTTAAGTAACCACGTGGATTTTGTCTTACTCCTTCCTTTGATTTCTCAGGTACCAGTAATGGTGTTCATCCTCTTATGTCCCCCATAGTTTTTAAATGCTTTACTGTCTATAGAAACTGCTTGCATTGCAAGTTATACTGCTTGGGCTATGAGATGGCTTAGCGGGTAAAGGTGTTGTCACTAGTCGTGAGGGCTGATGGTGGAAGAGGGGACCGACTCCCAGGTTGTCCTCTTGTACACTGTGGGGTGTGTGGTTACACACACACACACACACACACACACACACACACACACACACACACACACACACTGGATTTGTAAGCAACCGAGAGGACCAGAACAGTGTGTTTGTGTGTTTAAATATCACTTAGGACCGGAGAGACGGTTCAGTGATTATGAACACTTGTTATTCTTACAGAGGACCTGGGTTTGGTTCCGAGGTACCCGTAAGGTGGCCAACAAGCATCTGTAGGCACATGTGTAGTGCATATGCACACATACAGGCAGAACACTCCTGCACATAAAGTAAGATCTGAAAAAAAGAAAACAGCACTTAGACCAGGTTTAGGTATTCACCTTTAATTCTAGAGGATTAGCTTAGAAAATTATGCTGGCATGGGGCATTAATGACACATTAGTATAAATCCTCAATCATTATTATGCATCATAAAGTATAAGCATTGCTAGTAGTGAATAATCCTGTCATCTGTTTGTAATTGACAGTAACATTACTTCTTAAATGTGTTTTAGAGTAGGTATAGCGTTTATATGGGCTTAGGAGGCAAAGTCTCTGTTCTCTTTCCTGTTTTTCTTTGTAGTGGCAGACTGGTACTGTAGTCTCAGTATCTTTTAAAGAATATCTTTTGTGTGTGTGTGTGTATATATATATATCTCACATAACATGTATATATAATTTATACACAACAACTATTAGCTGTTAATTGGAAATCTGAAAATTTATATGCACATATATTTCCTTTTTCCAAAACCAGAAGCCATATATAGTATAAAATTTTCTTTAAAAAAATGTAGATCCGTTGTCATTTTGTAGCTTTTAAAAATCATTTTTATTTTATTTATGTGTATGGTGTTTTGTCTGCACGTATGTTTGCATACTTCGTGCATGTCTGGTATGCATGGAGGCCAGAGGAGGACACTGGCTTCCCTGGGAATGGTTAAAAGAGGGTTGTGAGACACCATGGGGGTGCTGGGACTCACACCTGGGTCCTCTGGAAGAGTAGCCAGTGGTCCAAACCACTGAGCCAGCTCTCCAGGCCCCATAAGATATTCTCAATCTTACTTTTTTTTTTTTTTTTTTTGGTGAAAAAAATCAATATTGGAACTCATTCCATAAATACATAGACTTTTATGATTTTTCTAGCTGTATAATCTATTATATGGAAAAATCATAATTTACCATTTTTCCATTTTCCAGTGTTTTGCAAATATAGGCAGTGCATCAGTGTTCCTCCATTAAACTAATATCTAAAAAATAAATTTATTCTTCGGGAATTTTCTACAATGTATTTTGATCATATGCACTCACTGGCGTCTCCCGAATCTGTCCCGACTCCCTGCCCGCCCAACTTTGAATCCTCTTTTTCTTTTCTTCAAGCCCTCACTCTAATTTGTGCTGCCCAAATGCTCTTGGCTATAAGGCAATTCCCTAGAGTGAGGCCAACCCGCCAGAACTCACGCCATTAAGGAAAGCGGAATCTCCTCCTCTCAGCAACTGCCCATTGCCGTAGCTTCTTCTGGGTGGAACTTTGTCCCCACATCCCCGCTCCATGCCGGGGTTTCTGTGAGGCCACTGTCACACACCCACTGTTCCTGTGCGCAGTCGTCCTGCTGTGTCCAGAAGATGCTGGTTCCTTGTAGTGACCCACTGCCTTTGACTCCTCCCTCGCCCTCCTCCTTTATGATCCCGGGCCTTGGGAGGATGGTTGTGACATAGATGTCTCTTAGGCCCGAGCACTGTGCAGTCTCTTACTCTCTTCGTGTCATCCACCTACCGGTCTCTGTGTCAATAGCTGTCAACCACAAGAAGGAACTGCTCTGGGGAGAATTAAAACTCATTAATCTGTAGGTACAGTGATAAGTCATTAGGAATTGATTTAATACTCTCATCCACTTACCAGAGTAGTAGTAGTAGTTTCTCGCCTAGGGCCCATGACCTGTTAGGCACAGGTTCTTAGCCCAGCGATGGTGCCAGGTATGGGCTCTGTCTCACAGAGAGGACCTGGAATCCAACCAACACGTGTTTGGTTATTCCAATAACATTCACGCCTCTGCTGTACCAATGGTCACGACCTGCCAGGAAGGTGGTTACTGTAGCTCTCAGGATTCACCACTGGCCACGACTGCCCATCCCCCCCACCCCAACCCGGTAGTGTTCACAGCACCGTCCAGCACTGTGAAAGCTAGACAGCAGGGATGAAGTTTCTAGGTCATTATATGCTCGGTTTCTCCATGTTCCGGAGGTCACCAACAGCAACAGCAATAAGCTGCAATGTTTTGGGCGGATTATGGGACTCCCACTGGCCAACTCCAAAAGAGATACCCATTTCTGGCTCTGAGCCATTGAAACCCAGGGATTGGCTTGTTTCTGCCTCTTGGATTGTAAATGTGTGCCATTATGCCCAGGTATTGTTTTTGTTTTGTTTTTATTTTTAAACATGGGTTCTGGGATACAAACTCAGGTCTTCATGCTGAAAGGCAAGCACTTTACTAACTGAGCCCCGGTTTTCTTTTTAGCTGTTGTGTTTTGAGGCTAGGTTTTGCTGCATTGTCTTCTCTGGTCTGGAACTTCTGGACTCAGGAGATCCTCCCACCTCAGCCTCCTCAGTGCTGGGACCACACGTCACCGAGCCTGGTTTCCAATGTAATTGTTGACTCAGTTTGATCACAAAGTGTGTTATCTAAGAGCTCAGTTTTCTTTAGCGTCGCCAGTAGAGGTAATAACTGCTTGCATGTCAGAAAACAGAAATTTCTTCATTTGCTTTATTTCAAGTAGCAGAGCTTTGAGGTTTGTAGCAATTATAGAAACCAAACTTTGTACTGCTCATGTTTTTTGTTTTTGTTTTGTTTTGTTTTTTTTTTTTTATAAAAAGCAAAATGAGAATGAAATAAGAAACAGGCTAATTAAAAACAGGGATTCCAGCTAGCCTGCTCTTCAGTGCTGCTCTGGGAAACTTCAGAGATAGAAAACCATGCCTGTCTTTGGGATCTAGAAGCAAGAATGACTTCGGCTGAGATAGTGGGTTTTCAGTTTGTACCGCCTAAGTCTCTTCTTGCCTTGGGATTTTCTCTTCTCTTATAGAGGTTTATGGGGTTGTAGCGATACTTGGGAGCAGAGCCACAACAAGACTAACTGCCGTTGGTTTAGGAAATTATTTCTAAAACGTATCTTTTCCTATCTTTTAATTAACGTCCCTCAGGATCTAAGGTGGGGGCATGGTGGGGAGAGAAGATGCCAGCAGTGAGCAGCCTCTATGGAGTAGACAGACCTACAGAAAATGTGGCTGTGGAGTGCCTCCGTAGGACAGTAGCCTAGCAAGGGGGAGAGAGGTTCAGAGAAAGGAAAGGTCAGTGGGTATCTCTGGCTGATCACCAGCTCCGAGGCCCCTGCAGGTCCAGTCTATAAAATGGCCTCGGAATGCAAAAGGAAGGCCCCTGTCACCTGAAACAGCCCGCAGCGTGCAAGAGGCTGGCTCAGAGTCCGTTCCATTGTATAGTCTAATTCTGAGAGACTTGCCATTCGTAGCGCCCTGGCTGTCTGAACTTCAGGGAGTGGCTGGGAAACAGTCTGGCTCTGCTTGAGAGACTGTGCTCTTCAAAGGAATAGCTTGATGTCCCAGAGTGTTCTTGCTTCAAAGCCAGGGCAACAGGAAACAATTGTAAACTAGTCTTTATAGCTTCTGTAAACAAAGACATGGATTTAAGGCCTCTGAAATGTTCTTTTAATCAGTAAGGAAATTTGAAAAAAAAAAAAAAATTGCTTCTCTAGGGAGGGTGAAGGAACAAGGACCATAAAGGACACACAGTAAGGAAATGATTATCACCCTGAATATGAGTTTTGAGATGAATGCAAACTGGAATTAAAGCGAATGATACATAGTGGCGTATACTTTCCTTGTCCTTTGAAGAATTGCTCGTTTTGAGTTTAGATTGTGTTTCGTTTCATCTTTATATGAGTTTAAGGATTCCCAGAGTAAGGAGTTCCCACTTCTCATTCCTTAGATGTTTTTTCTTTAGCTTCCGGAAAGCTCATGCAGCCTTTGTTACCGTTGCTTAGTAACAGGATTATGAATAAAATCTTACTCTCCTTTGGAGCCAGGTATTCAGTTTTCGATATTGAGGTGTCAAGACAGCCTGTAATTTCAGCTCTGCTGTTTCCCCACCCCCTTCTTTTTTAAGGAGGGGGTGCCTAGTGGGAAGGAAGGCTACACTCTGGATAAACTAGGCTAGCATTCAATTCGTGTGCCTTTTGTGCTTTCAAACAGGGCAGGGACCTACTGTTAATGTATTTTACAAGGGTTTATTGAAGGTGGGAAATTAAAGTATATATTCTGAAATTCTGAAAGTGTGTTTTTAAAGGAAATCTCACATAAAAGATTAAAAATTTCATAGTCTAATGCTTAGAAACAATCCTGAGGATTATTTGGAGTTAAGATTGAGGATAATTGAGAAAACGCTCATCTCTCAGGCTCGCTCTCGTATTGTCGATCCTCTTCCCCGGGAAACGCAATTGCTTTGTTATCACGTGGGGACAGCTAGTGACGGTGTAGACACATTTCCTGGCTGTCCGTACTGAAGATCTTTGTACCACTCAGCTTCCTTTCCCTCATCTCATCTGGCAGGCCCAGGCCCAGGGGAGGGGGTGTATTTGAATGAGGCTCCCCGAGATGTATGCAGGATGCAGACTTTACCCTGCAGCCTCGGCCTTGGGGGTGGCTTTAGGTGTGTCCACGTCACAGTGTTCATCTTCCTCTCACCACATAGGGAGTCAGTAGCGGACCACGCTGTCCCCCTCCCCCCCCGCCCCCCAGGTGTTTCATGGTTCACATTTCTCGTCTCCTCTAGGCCTCTTAGCTTCTTTGCAGATGTTCTTTCCTTTCTCTCCATCTCCCCCCAAGCTCTCTTAATGCTCTGAACAGAAAAGCAACTCCTTACTTTCCTCGTCTAGGACATTCTACCCTGTTTCTCTTCAAAGTTCCTTGATGTGACTGAAGCTTTGTTTGCTGTGATGAGCCATATTCATGCTAAAGTCTTCCTGAGTGATTTAGGCAGAAGAAATTTGGCTGCTTCCTGGTACTTAGAAGATAACTGAGCATACAGGACTTTCTTAAGGATGTTCTCAATAGTTTACATCTTAGATTTTTTTTCTTTTTAAAGAGACATTTGTTCCCCCAGTTATTTAAACACGAATTCCTCATGCACTTCTCATTTTTCTCCTCCTTTCCTGTGACTCTCTCTCTTTCTCTCTTACTTTTTCACACATTTAGACAATGATTTGGTCATGGATCTAATGTTTCTTACTCTCCTCTTTGCTGCTGAATTTCTGAGGATGCTTGAGGCTGAGCAAGAATCCCTTTCCGGACTCACAAGTCTTTTCTAGTTAGAGGTACCTGGCCTATGGCCAGGTTTGTACCTTTTGTACCCATTTTGGGATGTTCTTGTTGTCCCCCCCCATCTCTTTTTATTTATTCTATCCCTGGTCAAGAAAGGGTGCTTGATTGTACTTGATATTTGATAACGTTTTGAAAGCCGAAGCCAGACATGGTGTATTTTCTAAAAGGAGGTGGAAAGTGTGATCAGTGTTTAGTATTGTGATCAAGTAAAATCCCAAACAAAGGAAACTCAACACTTGTGATTCATATGGACAGTCCTGATCATTTATACCATCTGCCTGGTGTAAAGCAATTTGCATAAATGGTTTGAATTACCATAGTTCGTACAACTTGGCCAATTTCTTTCTTGTTCATTATATGGGATTTTTGGAATCCTCAACATCATTATCGATCCACACTCTTTAATTATGAGATCCGAGCCTTGGGTGTCATGTCTACCGAAAATTGAGGTTCTTTTCGTAATGTCTCTGGTTGCTGAGATGTGGCTCAGTCCTGAAAGTCCCTTTATTCTCATAGTTCTTGAATAATCTTGTGTAACCTGACTTTAAAAATGAAAAAATAAAAAAATTACAGAAGGACATTGGCACCAGGTTCCTGAGCATGTTTGAGCATGTCAGAGCTCTTCGGCCTTGAGTTACAGAATCCACCTGAGTTAGCTCGAGCATAAGCTACTCTGTTTACTGCTGCTGCCTCTTCTCCCCCTCTCCTCTCTCCCCTTTTTTCTCTTCTCTCCTTCTCCCCCAACCTCACAGTCTCATGTAGTCCAGGCTGGCCTCAAACCCACTCTGTAGCTGAAGATGACCTTGAACTCCCCCCGATTCTCTTCTATCTCCAGCGTGCTGAGCTTACAGATGGACACTGCCATGCCCTGTTTATATGATGCTGGGGATCGAACCCGGGAGAGAACCCTTGCATATGCTAGGCAAGCTCTCTACTAACTGAGCCATATCTCTGGCCTGATCTTTCTTTCTGTTTTGCTTTTTGGTAAAGGCGGCTGCTCAGAACAGAAATGCACATGGATGTCAGAAACAAATGGGATTACAGGGCATGTATTTCATCCTTGAATCTCACTTCAGACTGAGTTTCAGCTGCTTAGCTCACAGGCTAACCACTCTGTGTTGCCATGTCTTACATATGTAAGGTCTGGGCTGTTTGAGGTCAGAATTTCAGATTCCTGAGGGCAGGACCTGACGATGGATCACTTGGCTCTGCCAGGACCTGTCTGTATTTGTTTCCTAGGGCTGCCATGAATGCCTATAAACTTGGTGATCTAAGTTACCAGATATGTGTCCTTTCATAATTCTGGATAGAAAAGTCAAAGAAGGGCTGGGGTTGGGATGGAATCTCTTCTGTCTTCTAGCTATAGACAAGTCCCGTCCCTCGGCTTGTGGCTGTGTAGCTCTGGTTCCTCCCTTGTACCCTCTCCAGCACTGTTGCTGTGCGTGTCTTTGGGTCTTAGATATTCCTGATCTTTCTTTCACAAGGATGCTGGTCATGGGTTTAAGGTCCACTCAGGGTGGGTGGTTCTTGTGATCTTGAATTAAATTAGCAAAGATGTACTTTTCAGGTTGTCACATAGGTGTGTAGGGGATTAGAACTTAGACACATTCTCTAAGAGGTCACAGTTTAGCCCTCTATAGGCAATGTCTTCGTTGTACAAGAATGCATATGCTGAAGTCCCTTGTGTAGTAATTGAACTGGTAGAGAAGGAGTATTAACTCCTCAAACAGAAAAGAGATCTCCATGTTCCCCCAAGAAGCTTTCCGAATGGGGATCAGTGACTCTGGAACGTCTCCCTAGGAACAGGTACCCATAGGACATCTATCCATCTTGAGGTTGATCTATGAAATCTTGTTTTTTTTTTTTTTTTTTTTTTTCCCCGAGACAGGGTTTCTCTGTTGTAAATCTGGCTGTCCTGGAACTCACTCTGTAGACCAGGCTGGCCTCGAACTCACACAGATCTGCCTGCCTCTGCTCCCAAGTGCTGGGATTAATATGAAATCTTATATGCACGCACACACACAAATGCACCAGTATACACACAAATGCACTTGCGTATGCACGTACATTATACACGGACAGAAAAACAAGACAGAATAATTTCTCCAAACCAGAACAATAACCAAGAAAACAAAATAAAATCAAAATAAAGGAAAGTACCCTTAATTGTTTGCTTCATAACCTTAGCTAAAATTCCTCATGGAATTTTCAGAAAAGCCCTGGGCAAGGGAGGCACTTTCATAGGCAGTGTAGTGTCCTTGCATTAGGAGATACTTGATACCTGCTTGTTTACATTTTGGTGATGTTAGTAGTTGTTCACATGCAGTAACTAGCTCTTTTGATTCTTTAGAGGTTTCAGAGTAACCCTAAATAGCAGTTTTCCTTCACTTACTTTGTGAAGCACTGCTATAAGGAGAACTTTTCCACTATTTACCTGGTTACTCAAAAGTACAGTTTATAAAGGTAACACAGGACAAGCACGCACACACACTTTCTATTTGCTGTGCTCCAAAGAGGTTGAGGCTGGAAAGATGGTTCAGTGAACGGTTAAGAGCACTCGCTGTTCTTCTGGATGACCCCGGTTCAGTTCCCTTCACCCGCCTCAGGAGGCTCGCAATGACCCGTAACTCCGGTCTTGGTGGGTACCTGCGTGTACTTGCACATAGCCACAGGCATCCATACATACCTATACAGATTTAAAAATAAATGATAAAGGTAAATCTTTAAAGACATTCCAGAGAGTTTTTTTTTTTAAACATCCTTTGGTATGCAGAGTTAGATTTTCTTTTATAAAAATTGTAATGGATTATCATGGATATAATTATGGCTTTAAGCACAATTAAAACTCTTTTGAGGTTTTATTATTGTCCCTCTATTTCTAAGGCGGTTTTTGGAGTCATTCTTTAGAAGCAGCCTGAGGAGGGGGGGTTAAATAAAGTCTAAAAAAATCCTAGTGTTCAGTGATTTTCCATACATAATAAATGCATTCAGATGGAAAGAAAATAGCATCTCGTAAAAGGTGCTTCTTGCAGATGCTCCCACATTCCTTTGCACGAGCCATATATTATTGCTAGCTCTCTCTTTGGAGAAATTTGCAATGTGGGCGATTTGGCTACATGGTTGATAGCTGTCAACACAGTTGTTGAGTTTTTATATGCCATCTGAATATTTATCCCTTTCCTTATTCTGTCTGGAATCTAAATAGTTTGAATGTTGCAAGTATATGGATTAAGGTTCATTAAAAACAAAAACTCTTAAGAACAAAACAAACACTGCCTTGTTTCCACAGAGCTTCTCATTGGGCGATAATGTATATATTATATTGATTATATTCCTCCTCCCTTGTTATAATTCTTTCATCGTTTAATTGTGCAGCCCTCAAAAGGAGGGATTTCTGTAAATAAAACCAAAACTACTACAATTGTTAGTTGAAATCAACTAAGTAATGAATTTGGATGTTAAAGAGATTGATCACATGCTCTAGTTTCTTTTTTTGTTTTTGAGACAGGATCTCTATGCCATGGCTGTCCTGGAACTCACTATGTGGACTATACTGGCCTTGAACTCTCAGAGATCCTCCTTCCTCTGCCTTCTGAGTGATGGAATTAAAGGAATTCACTAACATGCTGGGCTGTACACTCAAGTTTTAATGTGAATGTGTTAAATCCTGTGGTTGGAAAACTAAATTTACCTTCAGAGCTTGCTCCCCTCAACAGCTAAGCGCGGCGTATTTGTTACATCTGCCTGTCCGAGGCATCCGCTAACGGAGGCATGGACTTGTCTCTGTTCCCATGCTTGGTGTTGCACCGTCACAGTGAGCAGAGCGGACATAACTGCTGCACTTCTACGTTTTGGCTCAGGAGGAAGGATTGTCACCACATAGTTTCTCATATTAACCCGCAGAGATATAAAACGTATGTTAATGTTTGTTCAGACAGATTGTTCTGTGCTGTGAGGCTGTAATAAGAGGGCTCGACAGGATCACATGGCCACTGGGGGCTTTCCCATGGGAGCAACATTAGCATGAGACTAAGGGATAATACAAGTTATGTAGGCGAATGGGCGGGGCAGAACTTTCTATTTACAGGAAGTAGTAGGTGACAAGTTCCTGCACGGGAGGCTGGATGCTCGGGAGGCTGGAAGGATGTTCAAAAGCAAAGGGAGAGCCATTTGACATGGGGCTGAGTAAGGAGGCAGGGGCCAGACCCTGATTGAAGGTATTGATGGATGATTCAGAGAATTTGGGTCTTTATCCTTGGGTACAGTGGGGAGCCACCCAAGGGCTTGATCTAACAGGTGTTGGGAGTTCTGAAATGACAAGTCTGGCCTTAGCACGCAGATAACGTCCTAAGTATTAACTCTGGGTAAAGGGCTAGAGGAATCGCAGGTAGATTAACTCAGGTGGTTGTGGCTGTTGTTCAGGAGAGAGGTAATAGCTGCTTCTCCAAAAGATGGGAGAAACAGATTTGGGAGGTTTCGAGGTGAGTTAAGTATGAAGATGCCTGGAAGGAATGTCTGTCAAAGGTAGCACCTTGACTTTTCATCCGCTTTCCCTCTAGTCAGCAGAGAGCATCAGAGGAGCAGGTGTGTGGGAAGAGCTCAGATTTGCACAAGTTGAATATGGGGCCATTCAGATGCTGAGTAGACAGCAGGCAGCTGGATATGTCCACCCTGCCCCCTTTTAATGATGCATCTCGAACACACTCTGCTATGAATACGCTAGGCATAATATCTAATCAGCTCTTTTTTTTTTTTTTTTGCCCTGATTAAAAGTCTTTGCTTTGAGTCGTTAATTAACTGTTCTGTGTACCTGTGTACCTCAAACTCAGGCAGCCCGCTTGTCTAAAAGCTAATTCCAATTCCTGA
The DNA here is from genome assembly GCA_026225945.1 of Cricetomys ansorgei. Lineage (NCBI taxonomy): Eukaryota > Metazoa > Chordata > Mammalia > Rodentia > Nesomyidae > Cricetomys > Cricetomys ansorgei. Next base: position 2,940,348 of record JAMJFZ010000183.1, on the reverse strand, counting down.
AATACTCCTCGGAAGGTTACTTTCTCAAACTTAACATTTAAAAACATTATTTTTAGCTTAAGGACTCTTTTGTTAGAGTTTGAGAGGAACCGCAGCAGGGCAGGTGAGCCGAAAACCTTGGCATGAACGAGCTGGGAGGAGGGAGCCTGGGAGAAAGTCACGCCTTTAGTGTTAGGTATGGAGGTTAGACAGATGGTGAGAAAGCCCAGTCTCCAAGCAAGTGATGGACAGAAGGAAAGTTAGGCTCTTTTGAGTCAGAGCTCAGAAAATCAGGTTGCATGGAGGAGGCTCTGTAAGTTGCTGTCACTGTCAGCAAGGCTTTCGTGTGGCTTAAGGCCAGTCCTTAGTAAAATACACTGTTACCTTGAAGTTTTTGCTCATAGTATTTCTTTAAGAGATGATCTGGCTTACCCTCTTGTCTTCAGAGTCCTTCCTCAAATGAGATTCTAACCCCTCTCCCAGTTGAGAGGAATTTAAAGCTTTGCACGTGGCAGCAAGTACTCTTTTTGAGCCTCATCCTATACTTCTGTCTTCCCACCCCAGCTCCTACATGTAAAGTGACTAATCAAGGCATGTGTACCTTTTCTTTCTTTTTCTTACAAAAAAAGATGCCCACTTTTAAACTGGAAAGTAGTAGCAGGTAAAAACTTTTTTTTTTTCTGTTATTCAAAGGGAGGCTTGGAGTCAATTTTAATAACTTGAAAGAAAAAATTCTAGGTCAGGCATACTGTAAATCTTGTCAGCCTCCTGGAGGTGGAAAGGAGAAGAGAGAATATGTTGCTGTTTGAGTTAGACTGGCAAGGAGATCAGCCCTAGGGGGTCAAATGAGAGCAGACCCAAAAGAACTCCCTAGTACTTTGTGGAGACTGTACTGGGGGCAGGGGTTTTTTGAGGAAATGTACGTTATCTCATCAAAGGGATAATTATTCCTTCTGTGTTTTCAGCATGGCTTACTGTGAGCCCACCTCCCTGAAGGGGTGGGCCCTTGGCCAGGTGATTGACCTGCCCAGCTCGATTAACTCTTAAGGGAGGAGGGAATAGCATATCTCTATCCAGAGGTGAATTCCTACCTTGGCTAGGAGGCAGCTGCTTTCCTTAGAGGGCCTTCGGTGGTATGGAAACATTCCCGCCTCTGAATAGGGAGCCCTAAGATCACTTAGGATCCAGATTGGGGATCAGAGTTTACAAACAGGTTTGCATGTCTTCTTCAGCCAGGACAGGACCAAAGATGTTTTCGGCTTATGGCCGACGACATAACTTGAGGTCCAATTCCTCAACTGTGTCTCATTTCTGTCTCATTTGCTCACTGTTACCCACCCTGAAGAGGAAGCCCTGACCCTAGGGAGTCAGGGTGATGACTGCATCTGGCTTCTCTCTGTCGGGTGGAGGCGCGGGTGCACAGCTAGAGAGAGTGAGGGAGAAGTAAAGGCAAAGCTTCTTAGCCTGACAAGCTCCAGGCAGGGAACTAGAGGGGAGAGCTAGAGCCATGGACATGTTAACATTAAAATCAGACAGAGTCCCGTAGAGTCCCTGCTTGTGCTCACAAGAGCCTCCATCCTCTGGCTCCTCATTTGCCTTTGATTTTGAAGGTGGAGCTAGCAGGTGATGATCCCAGGGTCTGAATTCAGACCCTGGAGTGGTTAGAATCTCAGTGCGAGGCCTGTGCGTGGCCCTGGAGCGTGCTCACCTGTCGTGTCCTCTGGAGCTTCTGTAATATCTCTGTATGAGCTTCCTAGCCTGTTCCTAGAGGTTCTGATCAGACCTGTCTCTTCACGGTTGCCACATGTTACTGGGGAAGTTGAGGTCCCACATCCTGGGATTCCCAATCTCATTACCAAAAGAATTTAAAAATGCACTCAAAAGGAAGCCTGAGGACAATTTTATTAGTTTAAAAAAAAAAAAAAAAAACTCCAGGCTAGACAAGTTGTAAATCTCAGCAGCCATCTGGAGGAAGAAGATAGAGAGGAGAGGAAGCCATACTGTTTGAGTTGAGCCAGCATGGAGGTCGGTGGCATGGTGGGAGGGGAGCTTAAGAGAAAGGGTGGAAAGCCCAGATTGAAGAGAGAGCTAAGCCAGGCTCTGGGCTGAATCCGAACACAGGCAGAGAACATAGGAGAGCTGCACGCTCTGGGGATGGGATGCAGCGGAGCATCCTGAAAACTTGCTTTTAATCATCTTTAAAAAAAAAAAAAATCACTATTTTTTGGGGGAAGGGCAGGGGTCTGATGAAAAGTAGAATAAAGGCAGTCCTAGAAAGCCTCAGCATGTTAGGTTGTGGGAGAGATTCTCCAAGGCCTGGTCTTAATTTTCCCTGGGACGTGGAGAGAGCTGGGGTCTGAAATGAGATCTAGATGTATGGAATTCGAACAAACTCTAGACCAGTGAAATTGGAATCTTATTTTTAACCCTGAAAAAAAAAAAAGTGCTTCTATGTGCATCCTTCCCAAGTGTTTGAAATAATTCTAAAGCTTGGTTTTCCTGTCCTGTGCAGGATGGGGATCTTCCCGTGCCACCGCTGACGAACCTGCTCCCGTTATTAACAAATTCAGAATATCCTGTAATGTTAGAAGTGCCTAACCACATCCCCGAGGGCAGTCACACACACACACACACGCACACACACACACACACACTCACACGCACACGCGCGCACGCACACACGAAGGTAGCCAACACTACTGCATCTTCCATTGAGTAGATGCTAGGGTTTAACTTGCAGGATGGTTTCTAGATGCAGAGTGTATGGGAGGGAACAGGGCATCTTCATCTAAAGGTTTTATAGACAACTATAAAATGGCTTTCCACAGAGCTGACTCTGTGCTTGCTCAGTGCGAAAGTGCGTATTTCCCGGCTCGTGCATCTACGCCGGGTGTTACGACTCTTACTCATTGGGATTTGTGTGGCTATATTCTGCTGTTTTCCTTTTTTATGGATATTACTCCTCTATCATCTAGGTTATAAATATTTAGCCTCTCACTGTAACTTTGTTTTCCTTCTCACTAGCTTTCTAGAAACTGACTTCAGTTATATATTGGTTTCTGTTTATTCTTTTCCTGTTAACTATTATTTGAATATTTATAATCACTTCTGGAAAATTATAGTTGTGTTCTTCTGTCATTAATATTGATCTCACATTTTTCATTTACTAAATTCTTATGTTTGTCTATATTAAGAAATAAGATACAACTTGCATATTATAAAATCAGCCAGCATTTTAAAATATTGCATTAACTGATTTTTACTGTATTTTCAAGGGTGTACAATCACTATGAATTAATCATTTTTCTCCTCCATGATTGTCTGGAAGCCAGGACCTCAGATGTGCTAGGCAAGGGCTCCTCACAGAGGGGACTGTCTTAAGTCCCACAGTGCAGGCTGAGGCAGAATGTAATCCTGAGACCTGGTTTGTTATCTCTAGTGAATTTGCATATTTGGAAGAGTCAGATTCTAGGGAGGCTCTGAGGAGATCCAGTGACTCAAGTCACTCCGTGACTGAGGCTAGACAGTCCCAAACAGAGCGGGTTCTTCAGCTGTCACACTGAAGGCCCCTCTATCTTTGTAGAGGAGACTATTGTATGGGCGGAGCCGCTCCTCGTGGCCCAGGTCCCTCACAGGCCAGCCTCCCGATTCTGCATAAAACAGAAAGATGATGACTTGTAGAGGAGGAGTGTTCTTTCAAGGCTGTGAATATTTACATAACTTCCTTCTAAGTAAGAGAGGTCTGGAGACTTAGAGTGGCAATCAAGAAGATTGCCAGAAGAATCCTAGCAACCCCAAGGGAGAGAGGCAGGCAGGACCTCCACTGTCCACAGAGGTCTGTGGATAATCCACATTGTCCACAGAGTCTTGGTCTCTCTGAGGTGGGCTGCTCCTGGTTCATGGCCTGTCCCCTTGCAGATGGCCCACCTCACCAAGGGAAGGACCGGGCCTTGGGCAGCAGCCATGGAATGCAAATAGTTTTGCAGAGTTGCTAGTCAGGAAGCATCTCCGAGCCTTTGGAGACTGTTCTGTACCTTCCATTGCTGCGTAAAGACAAGCACGACCTCCTTGTATTTGTGTGCTCTGAGCAGACCCCATGCCACCATCCAAGAAGTCTCTCTTATGCGTATTCTATTCAAAGGCTCTTGGTGTGGGTCTTTGGCTTTGGCCCTGTTTTTCCCATCCATCCCCACTCTTAAGTTGTATATCAAACTGTCTGTATTAGCCTGAAGTATTTCCAGCAGCTTTCTCTTATAAAATAATATACCATGTACACTATAAAATTTTTTATATACTATAAAAATTTCTGTTTAATTTTATTGAGTTACAGTGAGATTGGTCATTTCGTTGAAAGAGGTAAAGTAATGTGAAATTGTCATAATCATTAAGGGATATGTGAGAAAGCTAATCTTTGACACCTATTCAAGAACACACATAGAAGACATAATCGTGTGTGTTCGTGCGTGTGAGTGGGCTTGCCTGTTCGTGTGCATATAGAAGCCAGAGGTCAGTGTTGGCATCTTCACTCCATTGCTCTCCACGTTATTATTATTATTTTTTATCACTTTATCCTCTTGAGATAAGAGTCTTTGACTGAACCTACCTCCTCCCTCTCCTATCCTGTGCCCTGGCATTACAGATATGCTCTGACATGTCCAGCTTTCACGTGGGCCCTAGGGATCCAAACTCAGATCTTCATGCTTGAACAACAAGCTCTTTATCCCCTGAGCCCCAGGAGAAAGAATCTTTGCCCGAGGACATTGACTTAGTGTGGGGTCTTTGATAGCTTATGGATACAAGACAGACCCCATGTCATACATATGTGATCCCTGTCACGAAAGAGCCATCCGCTGACTCTATACTTGCACATAAGAGAATGTGTATGAAAAGGAAAACTACTGTTGAAAGCACTGTGGAAAATTCTTTAATTGGAAGGGAAGCGTTGACAGCCCCAGAAGAATCAGCTCAGGAGCTGAGTCTTAGGAGCTGTCGATGGCAGTGTGGTGAGGTGGATACAGCATGAGCCATGCATGTGAACTACAAACGGTGCTGACATCTTCCAGTAGCTGGGACTGGCAAGATGACTCAGCAGTTGTGAGCAGTGGCTGCTCTTCTAGAAGACCCAGGTTTGACTCCCAGCACCTACATCAGCAACTCACAACTAACTGATTCCGAGGGGATCTAATACCTTTGGTTTGGCCTCTGTAGGCATGCACACATAGAAATAATAATTTATTGTTTCCCATTAGCCATATTAAAAAAACCCTAAAGAATCTGATAATACTAATTTTAATAATGTGTCTTGTATAACCCCAGATATCAAAATACTACTTTGACATGCAGTCATATTTTACATTCTTTCTGGTTTAAAAAATATTTTTACATGCATGGGTGTTTTGTGTGCATGATGCCCGTGTACCACATGCATGCCTGGTGCTCACAGAGGTCAGAAAAGGCATTGGATCCCCTGGAATTGGAATTATAGATGTCATGTGGGTGCTGGGAATGAAACCTGGGTCCTCTGGAAGAGCAGCCAGTGCTCTTAACTGCTGAGCCATCGTTCCGGACCCTCATTCTTCCTAACTGAATTTTTTTTTTTTTTTTTACTGTTTAAAATTTAAGTCTTTAAATCCAGCATATGTTTTGAGTGTAGCACATCTGGTTTTGGGCTAACCACATTACCTGTGTGCCCAGTAGCCAAGCGTGGCCATGACCATTGGCTGCTGTAGTCTTCTGAATGGTTAAATTCTTTGCCAGATGGAAAAATTTAAATGCCATTAAAAAGTACAGTAAATGCCCCAAGTCCCATGTAACTCAAGTCTTGACCCTAAAGTTAATGCTGGCAATATGTCCTCTGTTCTGAATGACAAATGAGCAATGGTCTGTTAGGCACTTAGCAGATTGCTTGGCTTACAGTAGGTGTTTAATAAACATTAGCAAACATGATTTTTAAATGTTACTTTAAAAAAAATTAGTAAATCTTATTCTTAAGATTTCTTTCTAGTCAGCAAGGGAGACTCTTATTTTAAAAGGATACTTGTTTTTCTTTTTGATATATTCTATCTCCTACAGAAAACTAAGGAAAAACTTTAAAGTATCATTCCTCTTTTTATTACTTTTCTTTCAATGGCTTTTGTTTTGCTTTAATTGGTCCCCTGGCCCACCCTTTTGAGTGGTTAATCCATTTCATATGTCTGGTTATTTTTCCTGGTCTGCTCATATTTGTGAATGACTTGATCATCCATTCTGGGTTACTGATGTGGTCACTGACTCGAATTATGTGGGCTAATGCTTGCTTTTTTCCCCTGATTGGTTTTCCCCAAGTGTGTGTAGGGAGGAGATCGATAGCTGGTTTGATTGTTTGGCCGTGTTTTTCTTTTTCATACATGGGTCTTGGCTTTGCTGCAAAGTGAGCCGAGAGCCTGAAGGTAGGTGCCCGCTGTTCAGCGTGGGTGGCAGATGCTCAGTGGTTCAAGAATGGTGGTATTGGTGGAAGTGTAGCTCATCAGAGCCCTTGACCAGTGTGTGTAAGGCTCTGATGTCAGTATCTCACATCACAAGAAGGAAGAGCAGGTTTAAGTACCTTCTTAGCATATTCGTCTTCAGTCTGGAAGATTCACACGTTATTCTATTTCTTTACAGGAATATGCATGGTCTGTTAAAAGCCCTTATGAAATTATTACAAATGCAGGCTCTAAAGGAAGGACAGAGTGGGGAGAAGGACATTCGGGATATATACACTATCAGGTAAGTCTTCTCTGCTGTTGCTTTTATATTTAACTTTAATTAGAAAATTATATCATGTGTGAGTGTGCATGTGTGGTACTGTTCATGACTGTGGGTGTGTGAATGTGTTTGTGTGCATATGCATGTGTGTATGTGTAGAATCTGGACGGTGACTCTTGGTGTCATTCTCCCCTTCCACTGTGTGGGTCCAGTATCCAACTTAGGTCCTCAGACTTGGCGTCAGAACCTTTCCCTACGAAGCTATTTTGCTGTCTTTCTCCCCCCCCGCCTTTCTATTTAAAGGAATTGTTATATCATTAGCTAAATTATAATTTAATATAAGTATAACAAGGTATAATCCCTTAAGAATTGGGTTTTTGATTTAGTAAGACGTGTGCACAGTCATTGTAGGCCTTCCTTTTTCTGGAAGTAACTGTTTCCAAGACAGAAGGGTGACCGAGTTGACAGCACGCATCACCAGTGTGGTTTCAGGGTTGCTTCTTTGGAACTGAAATCTGTTACTCAAAATTGTAGTGAATTTTCCCTGTGGAATATGTAATTGTCGCTGGCTGTGTAATCCCAGCCCTCTGTCGGCGGAAGCTCAGGGATCAGCACTTCCGATAACAGGAGATTTGTTTCAAGAACAACACGCGACTGCTTTCTGTCAGAACTTTGACAACTGGAGAGCTCATGTTTTAGAGCTCTTGTGTGTGTGTGTGTGTGTGTGTAAGTGTGTGTGTAAGTGTGTGTAAGTGTAAGGAAGAACTTCAGGAGGCCCTAGGTTGGAGTACAGTCCTCCCAGTCAGGGTCTAGTGAGGAATCACCCTGGTCTTCTCTTTGTCACCCGCAGAGTGTAGTAAGATAGGGTTACTGTGAAAAGAAAACATGACAGCAGCAACAATAGAGCGCCCTGGGTCTTGTGGGGGATTTTCTGGTAAGGGGTATGTCAGACTCTGTTAGTGATGATGACCTCACCTATTACCTGGAAGCTCCCAGAAAACCCTTTGTTTATAGAAGGACTGTCAGCCGAGGACCCAGAAGATGTGTGTGACTAGTTCATGTCACCTTAGGTACTTGATACATAAAGAAGTTTCGTACTTCAGAGAGTGAGGGTCCCGGACCGTAAACAGGAGGTTGGCGTAGGGGTTGGTGTAGGGATGGCTTACACGGGCCACGGTGATGCAACAGGGAAAACACACTTAGTGCTTGAGCTCACAGCTCACAGTTGACATGGCCGATGCTAGAAGCTCTGAGGGCAGGTGAGGAGCAGTGTTGCCTGGCGAGTCCCTGCACTTGTGGCGCTCTTCTCTTGAGCAGTGTCCTGTCCTGCAATGCTAGTGTTGCCTGTGCTCCATCTCATTGTGTGAGTATGAGCTATTTTTTAAAAAACAAGGTCAGATTTGTATTTTGTATATTTCTCTTGGCATGTTTTCTAGAATCTTCAAATACATAGAAAAGTTAGAAAAATGTGGTATAAATACACCTTTTTAAAAAAATTTTTTGGTAACCCTAGTGGGGAATGCCAGCTGTAGACCAAGCTAGCCTTGAACTCACAGAAATCCATCTTCCACTGCCTTCCAAGTGCTGAGATTAAAGGCGTGGACCACCGCACCACAAACACTGTAGGAACTTGCAGTATACGGGGCAAGCTTTCCAAATGGATAAATATTGCTCCCCTCCCCCCATCTCTCTCTCTTCCCTTTTCTCTTTTCCTTTCTCCTTTTCTTCTCCTTTCTTTCAGCATGATAGTAATGCAAGGTTTGCAATGCAAGGTGTTAGCTTGCAGTTTCTTTTTCATCCATTCCACTGAGCAGAATTGATCCTGAAGAGTTGGTGAATGGATCTTAATATTTCTGGAGAGGCATTTCTTGCTCTGCCCCATGTTTAAAAGAAATTCAACATTTTGGTCTAAATTTTCAGGATAGAAAACAGTTCGATTTAATTTTTGTACCATTGTTTATTCATTTTTCTGTAGAGAAGCTACTAAGGTTTTTACTGATTTCCGTATGACAGTTTTATTGAGATATAATTCACAGACCACGTGAGGGACACATTTAAAGTGCACAGTTCACTGGTTTTTCATTCAGTTATGCAATTGTCACCGAAGTCAAGTTTAGAACATTTCTTCCTCCCCCAAAGAAATTATTCATCCTATTAGTAGTCAGTTTATATTTTCGTCCTTCCCAGGAGGGTATTTTAAATCTTTGGTTCTTGGTATTGCCTGCTCATCAGAACCACCTGGGTATGCTTTAAAAGAGACAAATGTGGTGCCGTGGACATATCTCACCGGGCTAGAGTCTCTGCTAGGAGCCCAGTTCCTTTCTCTAGTGCTCTCAGGAGGACCCGATTCTCAGGGAGTCCCTGGGACAGTAGGCTGCCCTCTGCTGTACACACAGTTGACCCCAGTCTCTGTTGATGTCTAAGGCAGTCGCCAGAGACCTGACAAACTCCCAGGTGATGTGGCTGATGCTTCCCCTCCTCCTCTCCTTCCCTTCACCAAGTAGCTGAGCCGCCTAGCATGAGCAACTCCTGGGAACTTGTTAGAAGGCATCTGCCTGGGCTGCCTTGCAGGCTGCCTGAACAGGAGCCTGTATTTTGGAAGATTTTGGTGGGTAACTCACGGACTCATCAATGTCTAAGAAGTACGAGTTTAGATGATGGTAAAGTGAACTATTTCATTGCACCGAAATGTTATGGTTGTTCTTGTTCTCATGCTGATTGCCCTTACTCTGTCTGACTCCACTCATCTGCTGTGACTCGCCTGCTTTCCCTGTTATAACTCATCTTATCTTACAACTGGTTCTCCTAACTGCAGTCTTATTTTCACAAGGCAAGAGGTGCAAGGTGTGACTAGGGAGCCCAGTTTAAGGAACTAAAGAGAAAGGGATATGTAAGGTTTGCCTTGAAATAAGGTGGCACTCTGAGAGGTCCAGAATCAGTCACCCGAGTTGGCATAAATCTGGTAATGTTTACAGAGAGCCCTTATGTGAATGGCTGCTTGGCATTATAAATCTGTAGGGTGTAATCGAGTGTATTAGAGCCTGAAGTTTCCCCGGAGGGGATTGTGTATGGCAAGAGCAGAGGGAAGGAAGTCTGAAGCGCAGATTCCCCTCAAGAGAGCTATGATCACCTGAGTCAAGCATAAAATTGTCGCGCTGGTTAAAGCCTGCTTTGCTCTGTGTTGGTTAGCAGTGCCAGCCAGCCCTGCAGAGGCAGCCGCTGAGCGTGCCATGAAGCACAAAAGTGGTGTCAGGGACTTCGGACTTCACTGTGAGGCACAGGATTAATTTGAAACCATAGTATGGCATATGGCTTTTGAGTGTGAAGCCAATCTGTATTTTTCATAATATTAAGGACTTTGCCAGTATATAACTGATAAATAAAAAAAAAGTTTGCCTTTTTGTTCCAATGGCTGATGAATTTGAATTGTAGTGACACAGAATACATGGCCATTTTAACTGGGTCTGTGGAACGCCTTTTGGCATGCAGGTGTGGGAGAGATGATCTGAGGACCAGACTTAGCAAAGCTGTTCCTTCTCTTGAGCTCAGAGTTCAGTGGTTTTCAAAGCCTGTACACATACAGAAGACTTGAGATGCTCAGAATTACTGCTTCTCAGTGTTGCTTGCCAGAGATGCTCATTCATCCCATTTCCTGTGACTTGGGTGTCATTTGCTTCCTGATATGAATGTGGGTCATTTCATGTCTCATACTTAGAACATCTTTCTTCAGCCCCACCCCCAATTGATGGTACCACATATGGGCCGCAAAGGCCCCAGACAGCGCAGGCTGGAGGGCATCTTGAGTGGTTTAAGCCCACTTCCTTTCTTCAGCGTAACGCATATATACTACTCAGCATCAAGGAACTAAGTTTGTCTTAACACATGTTAGCCATGTACCATGGAGAGGCTGGGAGCAGAACTATAGGGTGATTCTTTAAAAAAAAAAAAAAAGCCAAAGAGAGCAAGCAGATGCAGAGAGATGGAGGTCATGGATTCATTCAATGACTTAATTCCATGACTCTAACATTTGCTAGTGTCTACCAGGTCAGATGTGGGTGGGTGGTTGTGGGAGCAGGAGAGGAAGAGAGTCCTAAATACCCTCTTAGAAACCCACACAGGTTGTCAGGGCTTCCTATGCATAAAGAGTTTATCTTCAGAGTTTTCCGTATGTGCTTTTGCAACCTGGGACTGAAACACACACTGTCTCTGGACTTCAGTGCAGTTGATTACTGACTGTGTTTAGACAGAAAACTGGATTGTGTGTGTGTGTTGCTGATGAGGTTGATCTTGTTCCTTCTAGAACAGTGGTTCCCAACCTATGAGTTGCAACCCCTTCGGGGATCAAAAGACCCTTTTGTAGAGGTAGCCTAAGACCATTTGCCTGTCAAATACTTACATCATGATTCATAACAGTAGCAAAATTAAAGTTATCAAGTAGCAATGAAAATAAGTTTATGGTTGGGGGGGGGTCACCACAACAAGAGGATCTGTATTAAGGGTTGCAGCATTAGGAAGGCTGAGAACCCTGCACTAGAGTGTCCTCTTTGAGTGTCATGGCTTAATCAAGATTAGATGGCTATATTTTAATAGGACTGTAACTCTTGCTATCTTTGAGAATGGGGATAACTGGGAGAAAAAAGTAGTACATTTGGTTCCTGCAATTAGCTCAGGAGACTTAACCAAGTGCAAAATGCCAGGTGTGTGAGTCTCAACTGCAGCCATGCATTCGAGCCCTCTGAGGAGCTTCTCAACATACTTTGACCGAGCAAGACTTAGAATGCTGTGGGTCAGCCTGAGGCCCTGGTGCTTCGCAGTTGCCCATGTGACTCCCGCGAGTTCTAGCGGAGAATTGCTAGCCTGTGGTTCCAATAAGGTGGGGTGTCTTTACCTCCAGACCTTCAGATCTTTTAGTAAGTGGAAGGTTTCTGTGTGAATCCTGATTACATGCTGGCAGCCAATCCCAATTTTTTAAAGAATGAGGTTGGCAGACACGTCTGCTCGCAGGGTACAATCTGTGGACAGCAAAGTTTATGACCTGCTTTAGGAACTTGAAACTCTTTTTCAGAACTTTAGAAGTGCTTTTCTACTTGTAAACAAATTTTAAACCAATTAACATGTTTTCTCATTTTACTGTTATTAAGGCATCTTTTAGTTTAGATTTTCTTCTCCTTTTGTTGGATCTGAATTGCTGGCTGCAAATGTGAATAACTAAATTTTTACGGTTTGCCCGTTATTAGAGGCTACGTTTCTCATTTGCTCTGTAATATGCCGCTTCCATGAAGTTTCATCGTGTGCTTTGCTTCTAAATTTTTTTTCTCTGCATATTCATATTATGGCAATCTTTTTACGGTCTCTCTTCTCTCAGCAAAAGTGAGGAAATAGCTGTGAATTCATGAGCAGTGACTGCTTGTTCCAGAATTTGTGCTTTATTCTGATGTGCCAGACAGTGGCTGACATGCACAAATATCAAATGTTCAGAATCCTATTCGTGGGAAGCTGTACTTTGTGGAATGAGGGAATATTTAATGACTTGGCAGATGGTGTACCCTGAAGTAGGCGATGAGGTCAACAGAAAAGGATGGTTGGCCCCTGAGTGGATCGAAACTCTGTGCCTTATTATATGTGTATCCAGTCCTCTGCAGTTTTTATGGGAGGGGAATTAAGGATTTAAGGACCCTAAAGGCCAAGATACTTCATAACTCATGTTGTTTCCCGACTTATCACTGAAGTCTGATTTATCCCTAAGGGTAATCAAATTCAGAAAAACCAGAGAGAGGTCCAGGAAGCACACACACATGTACTGAGAGTGGTTGATATCAAAGTATAACACTATCTTTAATTTTGGCAACTGGTTTTTCCCCCCCTCCTAACACGTAACTTTTCGCATTTTCTCTTACTGTGTGTTTTGAAGGAAGACCCGGCACCAGCACTTAAATAGCTCACAGTTTCTCCAGTGCTGACCCTGTGCTGACTGACAGGTCCACGTGCTGGAGGGCTGAGGAAGGAGAGGCCCGCGCACAGCTCAGGAGAGGTGGCCGATGTGTGGGGTGTTGTGTAGGGTGTCGGTCATCTCTAGTTGTCAGTTAAGAAATTACTTTAAAACGTGGAAGCCTTTCTCACCCTCGTCGTGTCTTTTGTGGCACCGGGATCTTTGAATAGCACAGACAGCGCCACGTGGACCCCACGCCCTGCGATGGCCGCCCTGTTCATTGCAGGTTTAACTTTGGTCGCCTTGTCACTCTGAGGCCTAGTGTCCTCTCTGCACAGATGTCCCTCTCCTGTCACGGGAATCTGTGTGGAAGGCACCGAGACTGTGCAGAGCCCCGCTTCATGTCACCCACTGTTCACTCTGATGGCTCTAAAACGGAGACCCCCACTCCCCAGTACTTCACGTTGGAGCCAGAGGTGGTTTAAGAGGTGGGGAAGACAAGGTTTCAGGAATAGATGAGATTTTGCCTTGGAATTATTTTTTCAGGGAAATAGAATTTAATACATTTATTGTATTAATGTACTTCATTGTGATGCAGAGATGTTTCTAACATCAAAAAGGCTTGAGTGTGTGGTTATTCATTTTTACTGTGATTTTGTTTTTGTTTGAGACAGGGTATCACCACCTAACTCTAGCTGACCTGGAACTCATTATGTAGCACAAATTGTCCTTGAATTCGGAAGTCTGCCAGCCTCTGCTTCCCAAGTGCTGGGAGTAAAGGTGTGAACTACCCGATTTTGTGTGTGTGTGAGTGAGAGAGAGGGAGAGGGAGAACGGGGCATGTATGTGTTTTGGAATACATGTGGGGTCAGTCTTTACCTTCCACCGTGTGTGAGGTTCCCTCTGGTTCACTGATGCTCACACCAAACTAGTGCATGGAAGCCTGTGAGCACCTCGGGCTTCTGTATCTACTCTCTCTGTTTAAAAACATGAGGATTGCCAGCTCTCCCTACTATATACAAGCTTACATTGTCCCTGGGGATCTGAACTTGGTTCCTAAGTCTTACAGAGCGAGTACTTTACAAACTGAGTCATCTCTCCAGCCCTTAAGTTTAGTATTTTTTTTTAACTTAAATTTCATCGTTGTTATTTTGAGATCGGTTCTTGCCGCTGGCTCAGGCTGGCTTGGGGCTTGTGATCTCTTGCTTCAGGTTGCAGAGTGCTGGGGTTGCAGGCTTGGGTCATCATACCTGGCTGAAGTTTAGAAGGCTTCTAGTGCTTCATTTAATTGAGATATAATTAATATGGCACAAAATCCTTCTAAGGTATTTGAGTCTGTGACTTTAATTAAACTCATGAAATTGTCTAAATTCCTCTACTAAATTTCAGAACTTTTTACCCCTCCCAAAGGACGCACCATCTACAAGATCAGTCATTCCCATCCACCCTGGAAAGCACTGCTATTTGGTTCTAGAAATTCTAGAAATTTCACGTGCTGGAACCATATAACGTGTGGCCTTGTATGTATGGCTTCTCGGCATGTTTTCAGGCTTTATCCATGTTGTAGCATACCCCGACACGTCATTCCCTTTATCCAGGACATGGATATACCACGTTTTATTTATCTCAGAATTTTTTTTATGTTCACCGGGAAGTGTGTTTTTAGTGTTTTGCTTTTACATTTATACTGAAGCTAACTACTTTAAAAAAAGTTATTAAAAATAAACCGTAGTCTTTATTACTGGAGAGGATAATCAGGTAGGCATTATTTCAGGTGAGACATAACCATATGTGATTCTCTTTGGGGACAATGGTGTTTACGGTTCTGAAAACTGGTTAGCCCAGCTGATGGTAGCAGTTACCCTAGATATATATATAGCTCTGCTTTAACGTATAGGCACTTACCATCGGGGGGTTACTATCAGGATCTTCTTTAAGAGACGCTTCCAGGTTTTGGACTTTGACCTAGGAATGTGTGAACACAGCTTTAAATTTTTTTCATTTAGGTTCAGAGGGCTTATGGAAATCTTTGTATAAAGACCAGGAGGAGGAAGATGATGAATGGAGTGTCAAGGTCACTTTTGCCCCTTGACAAGCCCAGTGGGACCAAGTTAAAAAAAAAAAAAAAAAAAAAAAAAAAAGCAAGCCAGGGCAGTGTTTGGGTGAGCAGGGGCAGCAGTGCTTTGCAAGGTCACCTGCTTTCTTCGCGGTCGGATTCTGTCCACATGAACGTTTTTGCTTCTGACTTCATTCTTCTTTTCTCTCTCCCAACTCTGAATGTCTTTGTTTATGAATTTTCTTGATGATTCTAATCATATGGGATCTGCAGCTGGGATTGACAGTCATACCTGAAGAATAGGCTTACGCATCTTATACATCTCCAGCCAGCAGTCTCCCCTAGAAGATGTACAAAGTTTTCTAAGTATAGGTGCTGATATAAAAACTGTCATGGTTTTTTTAAAAGCATGTCTAAGGCTACAACAATAATATCACTTTTTAAAGCTTATTTATCGTGTATTATCATGGCATGACTGAATGAAAGGAAGGTCTTTAAGATCTCTAAGCACCCATTTACCCCCCCCCCCCCAATCCCAAGTCATCACTTCTTCTTAAAGGATAACTTTGTGTCAAAAGTCTAGTTCTCAAAATAGTGATCCCGGGGGAAGGATGAGTATGAGGGTAGAACCACAGAAAGAAGCATGTTTGATATAAATCTTACATACTCCCTACCTGCCTCACAGACCTAAGGAAAAATATAATCAGTTACAAATGGGAAGATTAAAGCCCTTTTTCTCTAATATTTTTTTGAGGGGCTTCTGTGAAAAGCACACAGATTCGTTTTGTAATTATGTTACACATTGCCTTATAATTACTGTTAATTTCTCTTTCGATGCATTATTTTCCTCTCTATACTAATATCTATGTTGTAATCCTCATAACTTTCTTATTGTCCATTTTTTAACTTATTTGTACATTATAAAACAAACAAACCAGCTTCTCACCAGCACCTTCCAATCAAAATTCCGAGCAGATAAGGAAATGCTTTTAAAATGCGAATTTGAGGGAGTAAGGACTGCACAGCTCCTGGGGCCCAGCTGCGTACAGGGGAGCCCATGGCGACCACGGCCGAGACTCGCAGGCATTGTTCCTCGCACAGAAAAGGCAGCCGTGCTAGTCATCGAATTCGCCGTGTAAATCAAATCACAGCTCTCTGATACTCAGAGACGAAGCAAAGGGCCGAGGTGACCTAGAGGTCACAGATAACTTTTGCTTCCTGACTGAGCTGCCGCACTGTTAATTTTTTCTATCCCCTCATTTCTATTAAGATTGATGCGTTCATTCTCGAAAAGGTGACTACAGTTGCATACCTTATTTCATCACCGCCTCTGTGATAGTCTGGCAGAACCGTGCACATATCATTTTTCTTTCCCTCTGCTCCTTAATTTCAGATGCAAGCACTGCTCTCTCCTGTCAGTAACACAAGTAAAAGGTGGGGGGCAGAGACATATTTGCATCCAGGTCTGCATGCTTCTCTGTGGTCCCCCTGCCCCTCTGGACCGTATGGACTCTGGACCAACAGCTAGCTTTTCATAATCTACTTTATTCTTTCATTTATGACTTCATGCATAAAGCAGTTTGAGTTTTAAAAGATAACCTGGGAGGCGACTTTGCGCGTGTGTGCGTGTGTGTGTGTGTGTGTGTGTGTGTAATTACATTCATTGTAGAAGTGCATTTGGCATACAATGGGAAACAAAATATTAAGACAGAGACCCCACTTCGGCTGACTGCTCTAACACACATTTACTGGCTAGTGTCGATGGGGCTCTTCTGTTTGTTAGGTATTATGTCATGATTTACTTAAGATATCAGTTAAAACATTTGCATATCACACAATAGGAAAGTGACAAAGAATCTTCAACCAGTTGGTTCATGTGGCACACCAGAGAGAAACCAAGACTCAGAGAGATTTACAGGCATGGAGGCCAACGGAGGGTGACCTGGTTGTCTGACTTGTATTGATTTTGGTCTTTAGAAATGATGTTATTCCCCTTTAAGGAGAAAGCAGATCTATAGGCTATCTCAGGAGCTAGGGAAATTCTGATTTAATCATTTCTCTTCCTGGACACAGCACTTTACTTTCCCTGGAAGCAGACAATGCAGGGTGTTTCTCTCTGAGATACGAATAGGTGAGGTCTTAGGTTTAGCAGACACTGGCCTTAAAACCGTTCAAGCTTGCTGTAGAATTACTAGTGTGAGTGCCATCATTGTGGTTTGCTGCCTTTACAGGCTTTGGTCACATCTAGTTCCGCGCATCCTGTGCTTAGGACTTAATGTCCACATGGATTATGCAGCTCCAGCTCCGTTAGCTATCTAGCTTGAGCTTATTTTACAGATGAAGAAACTTGGGTCGAGGGAGGCTAATTCTCTTGCCCGAGATCCCATGTCATGTTGGAGAATGTAAATTTGGAGATGAGCATGTAGCTGCTCAGTCGCTGGACTGCTTGCTTAGGATGGCACAGTCTGTGGGTTTGGTCCCTAGCACCGCATGAACCGAGCATGGTGGTGCATATGTAGAATCCCGGCATTGGGGAGGTGGAGGCAGGCCACGTAGTGAAGTGGAAGCCAGTCTTGGCTATGCAGGACACTGTCTCAAAAGAAACCCCGAGAACTTAAATGCGGAATCGATACTTTTGCGCTCCCTGCTCCCACTGTTTCATCCTGACTCCCCAGTTTAGCTTTCTCTGAGACCGAGGCGTGGCTACATAACGGTGAGAGTCGAAGGATGCTGTGTGGCTGTGGCTTGTTCAAGACCCGCCACAGTGATGGCAGAGATGATGATATGGGGCACTTAGGCTTGTTTTTCAGAACATGCTGCTCAGTGGCCGCAACCGTTGGTTTTGCAAGTATGAGGACTGACTAGGAGGCCATCCCGCACATTTTGAACAAGGCGTGGAGTAAATTGGCTGCGTAGCGTGAGTAGCAGATCTGAGGGTGATGGGTTTGTTTTGGTTCAGAGTTTCAGTTCCAGCTCCTCAGGATAAGAGGCGCCAGGAATGAGGCAGATACCAGTTCCCTCCCTCTCTTCCTCCCTCCCTCCAGCCCTTCGCCTTTTGAAAATGTTCTTTCTTGATGTTTCCTGCCTCCGGTGTGTCCTGATCATTCCCGTCTGCAGTCCTTCCCTCTCCCTCAGCCACCCTGAGCTATCCTGCTCCCACGCCATGCTCTCTAAACCTTATAACTCACTGAGTGCCGTCAGTGGTGATCTTGTGGCTTGATCTTGCGTGATAGCCATCGCTGTAATGACGTCGTGGAAGCAATGGCCGTGTCCCACCAGGAGACATTTCACAACATTCCTCCGAATCTTCCCGCTCTTACATTCGTTCTGCTCCTCCTCCTCCTCCTCGAATGTTCCCCGAGTCATGGGTCAGGTATTGCCATGGATGTCCAATTTGGGGCTGAGCCCTCAGTAGTCACTTACTCTCGGTAGCTTGACCAGTTGAGTCTCTGCAGCAACTGCTGGACACCCTAGAGAGACGTTGCTCCGGCCAAGGTTGAGGACAGCACCGATCTATGTGTGTGGACATAATTTTTCAGAAGGTAGTTTGGCAACATGTTGATTTAGAAAGACAATAATAATAGGTTCCTGCTTAGGATCTGTGACCTCCGGGCCTTTGACCAGATTTACAGTACCAGGCATGCATTCTCTCCTGTGGAATAAGCCTCAAATACGAACCAAAAGAAGTTGGCCAACCCCCCCCCCAACCTTTTGGGCATATCTTACCTGTCAGGTCTCTGTTGGGTCATAGCATTGATGTTTCTTCCAACCAGCAATTTGCATAGCACCTTCTGGCACTGTTAAAGCTAGCTAGCAGGGAGGAAATTTCCAGGTCAGTTCCAGTGTGGTCCCACTAGGTCCTGCATAGAGTATGTCATGTCTTCAGCACCTGGGTTTTACCACCTAGTTCTGCTGGGTACCCAACAGCCATATCAATAGCTGTGTTACTGTGTTTTGGGGTCTCATTGACCAATAACTAGTAGGGAGGTGTAGATCATTGAGTATTGAGCGCCCCCCACCTCGCCCCCCAATCTGCACTTCCAATTTAAAACTTCGGAGTTTAAATTGTCCCTTCAAATGCCTTGAATTCTCTGATTTGGATATATTTTAAAGAAGTCCAATGGCTAACAAGTGAAACGAAGAAAGAAAAACCTTGAATAATCCATAAATTTAATAATCAAATCTTGAATACATCAAGAGCGATTTATACTCAGCCTCATGACATTTTACGCGCTCTAATTATAATTTTTTTTGGTAGGATAATAACTTCATTTTCTGTCATACTCAGATTAGCATCTATATTCTCTGATGTTTATTTTAGAATAAGATTTATTTTGTAAAGGAATAATTTTACATTTTTTTCCATCCTAAGCCTTCTAATTTCTCTTGTGCATCTAGCACTAATTTTTGTTAAGCATCTCTCCATGAGAAGTGTAAACTTCGGTCACGATCGATCACTTTTAGTTCTGTGTAAGGCAGGGCCTGGTATCACGCTCTGTCCAGCTGTGTATTTCCCTTTGTGCTTGCTGTGGCCTTCCTCAGTGGCTCTAAATCAGACTAAGTTTTGCCCCACTGGGGACACTGGGCAGAGTCTGAAGACAGTTTTGATTGTCAGTACTTGTAGGAGTATCGGAGCACCTGGTGGGGGAAGGCCAGGCTGCTGTTAAGCAAGCTTGTGGTGCATAAGATGCACCTCTGCCCTCCCAGCCCCGCTCCCCAGTGAAGACTGTGCATCTGATATGCCAGTGGTGCGAAGACTGAGGCAATCTCATGCACAGTGGCAGTGCAGTTGGTTTAAGAAGTGTATCCATCCTATTACTTTAGTATAAGCCTTATATTATCTTTCTGTGTAGTCATGTATCAATTCAATGATTCATGAGGAATTTAGCTCTTTGCTTCATTATGCTTAAAGTATAAAAACAAGTTTTAGCAATTATAATTGATTTCAGGTTGTGTTCATTTTAAATAGTGCAATATTAGTAATCAAATACTAATCAACAGCAAATGTCAATGTTTTCATTTTGTATGTCACTTCTTTCAAGATGATTGGTCTCTTGTAATCAATATTGTATATTAGTCTTTACAGTATTGTCACTTGGAGTGGACATAACCAGTTGTCCAGGCAAGTTAATTATCCAGAGGTCTAAACCAGTGATTAATCTGGCTCCTTGTATATTCTACTTAATCTCATCTTAGAGATTAAGTCTGAGATGCTAACTGGAATCTGTTGAATCCAATAGCTGGTGAAAAAGACTCTGTGTTTCTTGCAACAAAATGAATGGTTTCTTGCAGTTCAAGTGGAACAGAGCTGAATCAGAATAAAAGCTGTTTGCATATGTGTGTCATTTCTACCATTTTAAAATTAACTGTCTTTTATTTTGACCTGATTTAATTTGAGTGTGCTTAACGGGAGATTGATCTGCAGTAATTTTTGTGCAGTAAGTTTTGTGGGGGTTTGTGGGGGACAGGAAGAGGAATGAGGGTGACAGGAGTAAGGAGATGTAGTAGCTTTTGGGGGAGCAGGAAGAGGAGTAAGGATGAATGGAATAGGAGCTGATTTCCTTTTAATTTTTATTTTATGAGTATTAGTATTTTGCCTGCATCTTTGTCCATGTTTGGGTGCCAGATCCCCTGGAACTGGAGTTACAATTGTGAGCTGCCAAGTGGGTACTGGGAATTGAACCCAGATCCTTTGGAAGAGCAGCCTGAGCCATCTCTCCAGCCCCAGGAGCTGATTTCTAAGAGAAGAATTGGAAAGCATTTCAGTGCTTTGTGATTGCACAAAAACTTTGCTGTTAATTTCTCAGATTTTCTTCTTAAGCAGCCACGAATGCCACCATTAGCGAGTGGGCCTGTGCCCAGCCCCTTACATCAGCGTGCTTACCAGAACACATAGGAACAGTAATTGCAGTCTGTGTCTAGGAAGTTCTGCTGGGATGTGCTGAGTGGCGTGTAGATAGGACTTGGGCGTACTCAGGGCTTCGTCTCAGTGAAAACTAGAATCAAAGGTGATTCTGTTTAGGTTTACCTGCCAAAGAGTTTGAGATTCGTATTTGATTTTGGTGTGAGTTTTGAGGTGTGACATAAACAGCTGTGTGGAACCATCCCTACAGCAATGGCTGTAATCTGGCAGTCAGAATTAGCCTGTGTTTTAATGAGCAAGCCGCCAGCCTGTGAGGTAAGTATGTGGTGGATAAAGAGATGAAGGTATAATAGCCAGAAATTGTGGAGCACTGTCAGAGGTATCTCACACAGACCCTGTGTTTAAGTGTGATAGATCTACTGAACTTTTCTTTGTAAGAGACAGAATAAATCAGAAAAAGTCCTACCTTTGACTTGCTTTTTCGGAAGTTTTTACCTTATAGCAGCTGTCAAAGTATGGAACATGTTAGAATCACCTATAGATTTTGTTTTAAATTTGCTAATGCATACACACTATTTTCAGCAACCCCAAGGTAACTGAGGAGTTAGGCATTGGACGAGAGCTCCACAGACAACCCCGACCTGCAGCTGTGGATGGAATCAGTGCCTCATAACTGGACTGTTAGACCTGGGTGGGCTGGGCATTTGTGTTCCCCAGTTTCTAGGTGATGATACTGATGTACCGGAAAAACCACATGCCTTAAGAACCAAGAGAAGCCTGTTGTGGTGGTTCATTCTGGTAAAATATGCCTAAGAGGCGGGAGGGTTGTGATCCGAAGTTCAGGCTACTGAGATGGCTCAGTGGGTGAAAGCTCTTGCAAAGCTACTGGCCGGAGTTCATTCCTGGAACGCACATAAGCAGCCAGATGCAGCAGAGTGCATGAGTCATTACCGCTCCTCTGTGGAGATGGGCAGCGGAGACAGGAGGATTGCCTGGAAGCTGCTTGACCACCTAGTCTGGAGTACACCGTGCAGCAGAAATAAGAGTAAGGCAAAAGCTGTCTCAGAAGTCGTCCTGCGACTCGGCTCCTGCCCCACGCTGCGTGCCCTTTCCTCAACAAACAAAAAGTTAAAAAGAATCAAGCGGATGTCTCTGAGAAATCCCTTGAAGGCTGCAGGTGTTTCTCAGTGGGGTTAAGGTTAGGGTTGGCTTGCCTAGCACCCTTGAGGTCCTGGGCTCTGGTTAGGGTTAGGATTAGGGTTAGCTTGCCTAGCACCCATGAGGTCCTGGGCTCTGGTTAGGGTTAGGATTAGGGTTAGCTTGCCTAGCACCCATGAGGTCCTGGGCTCTGGTTAGGGTTAGCTTGCCTAGCACCCATGAGGTCCTGGGCTTATCCCTAGCATTGTACAAATAAGTTTTAATATTTATCTACATCTACCTGCTGCAAAGCCTGATGACTGAGTTCAGTCCCTAGAACCCACATGGTGGAAGGGTACCACTCCACAGCACCTTCCCCTCACCCACCAAATGCATAAATACATGTAAATTGAAAAATAACAGTGCATTCACAATTGTTATTAGGCTGTTTGATCTATTGAAAAAAATTGACTGGTGCTTGGCATTGTTTCTAAAGCTCCATCTGAGACCCCTCGGATTTCAGATCCTGTGTTTAATATAGCCATTTTAGATACCTTATGGAAATAGGCCAGTAGTTGTTGTAGTTTTAAGCATTTTCAGTTTGGACACTTTGCTATTTGAGATGGGAGGAATGTTGTCTTTTTCTTTGCCCTGAATATGCTGGAGCACATAGAACCATGTGCTGAGAAGGTAGGAAAAATCAAAACGGGCTGGAGAGATACCTCAGCGATAAGAGCACTGGTTGCTCTTGCAGAAAATCAGGGATTCAGTTCCCAGCACCCACATTGCAGCTAACAGCCACCTGTAATTCCAAATTCAGGGGATCTAATACCCTCTTTTGGCCTCCAGGTACTTGATGCACGTGGTACACAGACATACATAAAAATAAGCAAATTTTAAAAAAGTAAAGAAAAATAACTGAGGAGACACGTGTACTTACACAAGCTAGCCTAATGTGACAGGACAGGGAGGTTTGCCTGCGTGGGCAGGGACAGAAGAGGGAAGAACGAAGACCTCCAGGGGTAGTTTGGAGAGAGTTACCGCGTTTAGGAGACTGGCCAAAGTCTGGGCTATTCAATTTCAGGATCCATTCTGAAATTTAGACCTCTAAGACTCTGGCTCCATTTCCCATTCAGAGAAAAGTTAGATGAAATGGGAAAAAGTCAGTTCTCAGGAACCACCTCCCTAGTTCAGGAAGTGATAGTTCTGTGACATTATAGATCCTGGAAAATGTGTGTAGCTGGCGTCGGCTTTTTTTGCCTGCTCCATTTGGCTATGGAGAATGTGTGCTCCTGAAATGACAGTTAACAATGTGCTTTCCTGTGTTTCTCAGAAACCGTCCTCAGCCTTTGATCACCGTGCTTGAACACAGGCCTGATTGCTGGCCACTACTCCTGCAGCAGCTGACAGCTTTTTTCCAGCAGTGCCCCAAAAGGTAACGTAAAATATGGTAAACAAAGGACACAGAATGGCGCGCACTAATTTTAGGGCTGCAGCCGTATGTTGTTGTTGTTAGCTGCCGTGACTGTGACGTTCCTAAGGAGAGGAAATGTTCTAGAGCTGGCCGTCCTTTCTCTTTTCTTCCTAGCAGTAAGAGAACATGATCTGCCAGGATTATTGGTTGTTGAACTACCCAGCAGAGAACAGCTGTTATTAAACCCACCTCTGTTGAATTATACCCCGCTCTGTGACTAAGCTCACTGTTTTAAATCTCCCTTTGCATTCTGTGCCCTGTCTTTGCTTATTGCAAGTGGTTAGATGTCTTTTGTGTCCCCACAGCAACCTGCGGTTTGATTGGTAACGTCATTAAACTTACTCTTGGCTTTATAACCTGCAAGGTAGAGATCCTGTTCCATCATCTTGCCTTCACAATGCTCAGAGCGTGCCTTGTAAATCTCAGGTTGTTGTGAGCAAAGCCCACGAGTGGGTTGGAGATTATTTCACCATAGCAACTCTACAGTACCTTGCAAACAGTTGAAAGAAGGTGGTTCAAAACCATTGCCTTCGCTGGAAATGATTTTTCATAGGTAGGATATTAAAATAGTTACTTGATAACCCCTTTTCACCTCTGTCAGAAACAAAAAAAAAAATCATAAATTTTTAAGGTACATTTGCCTAATGAAATTTCTTTGAGCCATATAGGAAAATTTAAATTGCTCTATATTGCTCTCCTTCAACACTACCCCCCAACCCCCAACCCCCAGATAGTGTGGGTACCACGTAGCCTTGGCTAGCCTGGACTTTACTACGTAGATCACGCTGGCCTTAAACTCTGAGATCTGCTTGTCTCTGACCTCTGAGTGCTAGGATTAAATGTATGTGCTACCATGCCTGGCTCTTCGAAAGGTAATTATCAGTTCTAAATCTGCACTGCGGGGCTGTGTTGTGCAGGGTGGAGTTGATCACGCTGGTTGCACTTCTTCAGTGGCCTCTCAGATTGAACTTCAGGAGCAGTAACTTCAAGTTGTTGTTCAGAAGGTGAGAGAGGTCGGTTGCTAATAGGATAAGATCATGAGTGGCTTCACAGCCACGGGAAGGAGGCAGAATTCCAGGTCTTCCCATGTTAGGAGCTCTTGATTAAGCTAGGTACTGAAGTCAGACATACTGAGATGTCAGTATGTCTTCATGCTAGATCCTTTGGGGTAGCATTTACGTAGCAAGCCTGTGTTGTGATTTCACTCTAATTTTTAAGGAACTGAGAATTATGTAAATTAACATTTTAGACTTTAGGTCTGCTACCTTAAGGTTATTAACGTAGCACTTGGCTTTTGAGATCAAGGAATCAGCGAGGACACCTTCCGTGGCTTATTACAGGCTGTATGAAACATTGGTGGCGGAAGTGGGCTGAGAGCCTCATTGCCTCCATCCTGGGTGTTTCTACTGTGTCTCCTTTAGTAGGGAGCTTAAACATAGATGGCAGGCATATCCACAGATGTAAGTACATGTTTCACATTTTAAATGTTCTTTGTCACTTTCAGATTTGGGCTGTTTGTTTTATTCTCTTCCTTTTTCTCTGTAAGCCCCACTGAGACAGTAATGAGTCATCACAGAACTTCTCAGATGCAGAGTATGAAATCAGAGAGTAAGACAGGGCAATTTTTAAGTAGTATTTTATCATTAAGGAAACACAATAATACAGTTTCACTTATGTTAAACAAAAAAGAATGCTTGGTTCAGCCTTGTATTCTAGTTAATCATTTCTTATAAATAATAAATGAAAACACTGAATAAAAATGAAAAAGAATAAGGCATACTTGATTGATGCATGCTAATCTTGAATATCTATAACTTAATGTAACCACATTGATCGATTGCGCATCTCTTTGAAGGCCTGGCTCATAAAGTCTTGGTGATGCCGCAGTAAACAGAAATCTATGGTCTGTGCCCTCATTCGGATTAGTTTGGCAAGGGATGGAGATACACACATGCCATGATGATAAACGACTATGCTGTGGAAGCACAGAATGGAGATCTGACCACAGACCACCTGTCAGGAAAGGGAAAGGACCCTGGAAGTCATTGCAAAGTGGAGAGCTGGAGGATGATGGGAATAGAAGGACCCGCAAGTAGGGGCCCTGGGGGGTAATGGAGGACCTTACGTAAATGTGATGATTCGGTGGAGAGTCAAGTGCAGGTGCCGAGCCGGCAAAGGCAGTTCCTGAACCATGGTGGTGTCGTGACTCAGCTCACTGTTTGTCACAGGACAGAGTGTCTCAAGTTAGTTAATGATACGATCGGGTTTTCATTTTACCTTTGAAAGTCCTTCTGACAAGATGGTGTCTTGGGATTAGGAGCTATTGGAGTATAATGAATCTGAACATATATTAAAGCTATCTCAATATATAATGTAACTCCTTGGAGTTGGAAATTCCTAAGAAGAGGTTGTGGGCAACTACTTCATTCATCTGTTTCTGTAGCTGTGTATCAGAGCTACACACACACACCTTTATCTATCTCTATCATCCATCCATCTATCTATCTATCATCTATCTATCTATATCTTTATAAGACTCTGGTAAAGATCAAATAAATTTAAACCATTAAGTGCAATTGCTTGTATATTCTACAGGTTAGCAAGGTAACAGTGTAAAGTAGCCATGAGCTACTTTCTAATCTATGAGCTCACTAAAATCAAGACACCCAGTAGATGCCTAAAATTATGGACAAAATTGAAGTATGTATAATAATAGAAGTATGTATGTGTAATAAAGATGCTGTTTACTAAAAAAGAGAAAAGTTAACAACAATCATTTACCACAGATATTAGTAACTTTAGCATGAGGTTTTTTTTCCTTTATTGAGAGCTATGACTTGTTCATGAAAGGAAGTTCTTTCCAGCTTGTCCATGGCACTTCCAAGATGCCATAATGGCTGTTTTCCTTCGTTGGTGTCATCAGTGAGTAAAATAAGGGTTACTTGGGCACAGATAGCACTGTGATACTGTGACAGTTGTTCTGACACCAAGATGGCTGCCAAGAGACTCATGATGGCCTAGAGCAATGGCTGGAAACCTTCCTAACGCTGCGGCCCTCTAATGCAGTCCCTCATGTTGTGGTGACCCCCAACCATAACATTATTTTTGTTGCTGCTTCATAACTGTAATTTTGCTAATGAATCGTAATGTAAACATCTGATATGCAGATGGGCTCAGGTGACCTCGGTGAAAGGGTCGTCTCACCCTCAAAAGGGTCGAGACCCACAGGTTGAGAACAGCTGGCCCAGAGGCAGAGTGGGTCTGGAACATTCTCATGCTACTCAGCATGTGTACAACTTAAAACTTATTAGGTACTTATTTCCGGAACTCTCCATTAAATGTTTTCAGATCGCGATTGACTGAAGGTAACTGAAATTGTGGAAAAGAAAATCTTGGAATACTCTAAATATGGACTGTCATGGTAATAGGATGATTGTATGGATTTATTTTACAAATTTTATCTACAAAGTTTTCCTACAAATGCATGCCTGTGTGATACCCTTGGAGGATAGATCCTGATATCTGTGATTCTGACAAACCTCTCAGATGGCTCTTGCATTCACTGCAGACTGGGTTGGAGAGTCGCCACTGTTCTAAAGTGCGGGAAGAGTCCTGTAGTCCTGGGAATCCGGCTCAGTGCCCCCCAGTCTTGAGTCATCCCCTTCACTACAAGAGCTGTGTATCAAAGATCCCACTGGGTCACAGCATATGCAAAAGCTACTTGATGCTGTGACGGTTTATTATGTGCCACTTACTGCCTGATGGTGTGGAGAATTCCCCGAAAGGAGCTGTGTTGGCAAAGATCGGCTGACGGTGATGTGGAAAGGTTAGAGTGTTGCGGGTCTAGCGTCTAATCACGGTTCAGTTTGGGCTTACGTCAGCCCCATGAAGTCACTCCTCATCCACCTCTCTTTCGGTCCTAACATCCTGTGATGGATAAAAACCTCTTGGAATTTCTTAGCAAACCTTTAGCTCCCACCGTCCCCAAAGCTAGAAAATACTGCCAGAGCATCTGAGGCTTATAGGAGAGATTCCCCATCTTGCTGTAACTACCTCTCTGATATTTGCACCACTCTATTTTAAAAAACAATTTGATTCTTAACTTTCTTGGTTTTATTATTATATAAACTCTGTGAAAATGTTTCTCTTTTGCAGCTTGGAACTTTTTATTTGGGAGATCTAAATGTATGTGTCTGGGCCGTGGTCACTCGGATTTTGCTCCAGAGTAAACCTTGTCTTTTTTTCCTTGAGGTGAGGGCTGTTTCTTCCAAGGACATTAGCATATTGAATGCAGTGACTGACTGACGCCATCACATGACTTGCAGGTCAGACGCTTCATGTATCCAAATAATGGCACCATTTCTGTGGTATCTCTATTGCGAACCATCCCAGTTACAAGAATATGCCAAGCTCCGACTGACGCTGCTCAAAGTCTTGCTTCAACCCGGAGGTCTCTGTGACGACGCACAGCCGTCTGTATTGGAGCAGCACACACTTGAGCTGTGCTGTAGCATGGTCCCATACTTGCAGGTGAGGCTCTTCACTGTTCATCTCCCTTCCCTAATGTGAATATCAGCGCCACTGTGCGAGTATTGGTAGTTTACGCAAGGTAGTTCTAGATCCTTTGTGATTGGGCAAACCTGGGAGACCATCTAGAAATGCTGGAACCACCTTAAAGAACACAAAGGAATCAAACCCAGATTTAATAATCCATACTCTGTTAACTAAGTTCACTGAAGTATAGATCAATACTGTCCATTTTGGGATCAGTAGCAATGAAAACTACAAGACTCATTAGGGAAGAGAGTTTTTGAGCATCTCTTTGTGCTGTATACTAAGAGGTAGAAGAAAGACAGAGCAGAACAAAATAAAGCACCTCTGTGCCATCTGAACGAAAAGCCTGTCTGAGCATAGGCGGGCTGTGAGGGGCAGGACTTGGCTTGCTGATCGCTACATTTGAGTTGTCGCCTGTCTTTTGGGATCCATTGGTGGCCCCCAGTTTTGCTTTTCAGAAACCCACCGTGTAAGAAATGAGTTAGCATGTCACTTTAATTCCTTATGAATCATGAATTATAAGGCTTAGAGACAGCCAGACCCTGGCATAGTACAGCGGTAAGGGGTTGAGGGGGAGAGAAGCCTCAGTTACTCTCTCTGACCACAGTTGCCCGTGTGCTGTGACTCTCACATAGTGGTTCGTTTGTCAGGCTGTCCCATCCCATGATCAAGGTCGGGGCATCTGTGGGGATCTGAGCGCCATGCTGTTCAGCTGATGCAAGGAATCTGAGGTTGTATTTCAAAGTGATCACTTTGGGTCACAGATGACCTGTTTTAAGTCTGTGTTTTAGCAAGGAGCGACCAGAGTGAATCTTCCCCCTGTGACTCATAAACGTGCCTTCCTGTAATCAAGGCAGAGAAAAGTTAATTAAAATGAATTCTCCAGTGGCTTCTCTAAAGCTTTTGTTTTGCGCGGGTAGTAAAGCATCTACAGGCAGAAGGTCTTCAGCTGGGGCAGTCTTGCGACCATTCCTTTATCACCATGTTCTATGCAGGTTGCTCAATGTTAGCTTTCTTCATGAAAAGCTTAGATGGTTGTAGAAGCACACTCTGGGATGGTTTTGGGAGGCCCTCTCTTTTTACTGTGACTCAGCTAGATAAGGGAAGAAAAGAGGAAAACCTCACATGAAACAAACCTGTTTTATCAAGAGAATGAGAAGCAGGAGTCACAGAGGCTACATAATCTAGCTCCCCACTTTTGGAAGGCATTTCTTATATTCTTAAAATGATGACCACCCAAGCCATTGAATATACTCCTGAGAAGTAGACTGTCGTCAAGTACTTCTGTTGACCTTCATTCATTAAACAATTACCCATTAATCTCTCTTCTTCCTATAACAAAATACAAGCTTTAAACCTCCTATCCGTGTCTGTCTTGTTTGGGTTTTCTCTCTCTCTTCCTAACTTTCTTGCCTGTCTTCTTTTTTTCTGCCTTTTGGGGCATCATTAAATAACAAACGAAAAGAAACAACAGCAGCGAAAGACATTTGTTTCCCTGAAATGGTTTCTAGAATTTTCACTGTCCATTGTTCTGTATACTAATAGGTGCTCTGAATGTGCTGCTGAGAAATGCTCTTCTCAGAGGTAAATGCAGTGCGGTGGGCGTGGCCCAACCCATCCTGGGCGCTAGGAAGGAAGCGCGCTGAAGTTTTATTACTGTGCCTTGAGAAACAGCTCTCCCACTCCCATTGGTTGAGGGTGAGAGGGTGGTCAGTGAGACACCTGCTTAGTTTCCCCTCAACCAGTGGCTTTTCTATTGTATGTTTGTGCAATTATTTTTTATTTTAAATGATTCTTGTCACATCATACATTATCCATGCTATGTGATCTATTTTTACTAGAGATAGGACATTGCTTTGAATTTATTTTTAAGAATTTTGATAATGCTAAAGACTCTTATAGCTAATCTGCCGAGATTATTTTTTTTAAATGGAAAATTTCCAGTATGTGCAATAAATATATCCAAGGGAATAAATCACCACATAAACAGCAGGCTCTTGTGTCTCGGCTATCTTTTTGTAAGTACTCTTTGAACTGTTTTTGCTTTATGTTTGCAAAAGAACAAAATAGGGAGGGTCAGTGAGATGGCTCAACAGGTAAAAGTGTTTGCCACCCAGCCTGCTGGCCTCAGTTTGATTTCTGGGACCCGCGTGGCAGCCGAGAACCAACTCCTGCACATTGACCTGTGACCTCCACACATGCATCCTGTTGCATGCTTGCACACACAGTAAATAAATGTAACTTTGAAAAGAACAAAACAAGTTAGCTATTGTGCTGTTGATATTTTATCTGTAAATTATTTCTCTGTTCTTTCCCCTTCATCTTTTGGAAGCCCTCTGGCTTTCTAGGAACTCGAATTGTGTATAACTTCTGCTGACTTCTTTTTTCTAATGGATGGTAAGCAGTGGTGAACTTGAGGCTCTACTCTTGATGAACTTGCCGCACATGAGCATCCTGACTGCAGCAGATGGTTTACTGTTTATAATTTCTGGGAAATACCAGGATTGCTATGAGTAGGGCCACGCCCTTAAAAACTCCAGAACTTTGAACTGAACAGCAGGGTGCAAATTGAATCGGGATTTTCAAGGACACCCTTTCTGTCTATTGCATTAGCCTATCAAGATACCTGCCATTTAAACATGGTCTTTGTGACCACTGTCTCCACTGCGCTTAATGATGACCCTGCGAAAGGTCCGTGCTTGTGGAGGGAGAGCTTCCTGGTGCGTGTTGATAAAATGGTAACTCTACTGTTGCCAGGTGTCTGTGTTGAATTGGAAGAGAATTCAAAACCAGCTTTGAGGTAATGTCCTTTGACTTGTAGGCACTGAACATAATTTGTCTTAAGACCTCATTTTTCAGAGAAGCTAGAAAAATAAAAGAATTCGTGCTGGGAGCATCACTTGGTGGCAGACTGTGGAGTTCGAGCTAGACGAGAGCGGCTCAGGCTGTAAAACTGACCTTGGGCTAGTGAGGAAAGGAGCAGGCAGAGTTGTGGAGGTGAACAGTCACAACCATGTAACTGCATCTCCTTCAAATCTCTGTAGGCTTATAGACAGTTATTGTGTTGGAAACTTCTTGGATAGCTTAAAGTTACCATATAACCCTAACCAGTGTAACTTCCTTCAACAGATGCGAGACCTGATGCAGACAACAGAGATGATGCAGTTCACCGAGGAAGTCTGTCTAAGCCTTCTGCGCCATCCTGATTTCTGGAAGAGTCAGCTCGCCCAATTGGCTCTTCAGCTGCTGTGCATCTGTGAAGTTAGCTTAAAGATAACTGGGGAATGCTCATCCTTAATTCAGCTTTTACAGCGCAGTGTTGAACTGCTTGGGGAGGTAAGGCCCATGTAAACTTTTAATGTGCTAATTCTCACTTTAGAAAATCTTTGAGAAACTGGGTGTTTGTGTTATGTAGTTTATTGTATGTCGGAGGTGATTTGATCTCATGTTCTTAGATCATACTACTGCAGCTATTTATTACAAAAGAAATTATTAAATAATCTTGTTTCATCACTTAAAGGTCTACCTCGTTCGTATTTATTCATATGGGACATAAATACTGAACAAGTGTTATGTTCTAGAACCTACATTCTGTGATCTCAAGATAAAGACATGCAAATAAACAGTTCTAATAGGGTAAAATAAATGTGTTCATAGGACCATATTTACAAGGTAACAGGAACCAAGTGTGATGACTCACACCTGTAATCCTACCAATCGGCAGCTGAGGCAGGAGGATTGCTATAAGTTTGGAACCAGGCTGAGATAAATTGTGAGTTCTAGACCCATCTGGCCTACAGAATGAGATCACACCTCAAAACAAAAACAAAAGCTGGGTGTGGTGGTGTACAGCTTTAATCCCAGTGCTTGAAATGCAGAGGCAGATGGACTCTTGAGTTGGGGTCAGCCTGGTCTATCGAGTGAGTTCCAAGTCAGCCAGAGCAACCTAGTGAGATCTTACATCAAAAAATCCAAAACCAAACAGACAATATATGTATATGTGTGTGTGTGTGTGTGTGTGTATGTATGTATGTGTGTATATATATATATATATGTATATGTATGTGTGTGCATATATATATGTAGATATAAAAATTTATAAATATGTATATATGTATATATAAAAATGTATGTATATATATGCATAAATATATGTATGAATATAAATAGATATGTATTTATGACATTTCTTGTTGCTTGCCCTCATACTAATGTTCCTGAGGTTAAAAAATGTTGAAAATTAATTTGAGAACCCTCAATGCCTAGTTGCATAATGATTCGAAGGAGAATAAAGCAGGCTTCTTATGTATTTGGAGGCTATCATCCGTCACGTTCCTCTAGCTTCATCTGCTGGATATTCAGTGTAAATATTAGCGTACCCTTTCTCTTTGCTCCCTTTCAGCTTTTCTGTGGGAGGTGTGTCCTTACATACTTGTTTAGGTCTGTTTTTCAGGCTGTGTGGTGTGCTACATTTGGCTTTAGTGGAGCCATTGACCTATTGATTCAGATGCCTGTCTCTTTCAGGCCTTTTCCATTTCAAGCAAAATAAATTCACTCCTATCACAAAAATTATTAATGATTTGGAGGAAACTGGGTGATTTCTCCAAGTGTAGAATAGACTAAACACCTTGCTTTTCAAAGGTTAGGAACTGGCAGTTTCTAAGAAACTGTAACTGGATGACTGACTCACTTTGCCTTTCTGTTCTGTGTGAGTCAGTTGAATTCCTAGGCAGAATCGTTTGTGGGCATAGCTGGTGGAGTCCATGCTGGCAGAAGATGGGATGAAGCAGAGCTGTGGTTCTTGGAGTGTGTGAGCAGAGCCTTCTCTTTTGTGTCTTCTGCAGGAGGCAAACTTTATTACAACCCGCTTTCACTTTCTTTTAAAAGACATTTCCATGACTAAGACTGTACAGTTCTTGAGAAGATTCTTGTTAATTCTTGCTAGTGGTAGCATCTCTAGGCCAGCATATGTTATTAATGCCTGTCATAGGGCAGTGTTCAATTATAGCTTTCATTTAAATTGAGGACCAAAAGTGTGATCCCAGATATTTTCCGTCATTAGGAATCCCGTTGACACCTGTAGCTTTTACTCTTGCTTCTTTCTCTAGCCAGGCTCTGTGTTAGTCGGAGTTTCTATAAAGGCCAAGCAGAGCCTGTGTTATCATAAAAGCAAAAAGGATATGAGAGTGGATATAATTTACAAATACGATCCCAGGAAGCAGACCAGGAAGGATTGAGCTGGGAGAAATAAGGCAATGTGGCTATGGCTATAAGCAACCAGTTGTTCCTCCCAGAAACTGTGTGGAATATGTTTCAGGCCATAAAGAGGGATCCAGGGCAAGGAGCAAGCATCTGTCCATATGTCGTTCTTGCCAGTTTGTGAAGCTTTCCTCTGTGGGTCTTGAACTTCCAGAGCTTGCAGTTTAGAGTCAGGAAGCAAAGAGTTGTGTTGTGAGGCCATACGGGAAAATGTTCAGGTTGATGTTTATATAATGACAGATGTAGTTGTAGCTAGTGGAAGAGCCAGGAGAACTACGTGGGACTTGGTAAGCTGTCCTCACGCTCTAGTGGATGGCCTGACCCCCATGCACATGCCGGCAGCATAAGGGGAATCAGTGGGTTAATTTAAAAGGAGAAGAGCAGAGGAGGAGAAGACAAAGAGGAGAGGAGGAGGAGGAGGAAGAGCAAGAGAGAAGGAGGAAGAGCAGGAGAGGAGAAAGAGCAAGAGAAGAGAGAAAAGGAGGAGGAGGCATGAGACTGGGGAGTTGATGTTTTGGGAGGAGGGTAGTCGGGGGAAGTGAGGAGGTAAGATGGGGATGGATATGATCATATTTCATTGAATACATGTATGAAATTCTCAAAAGAATAAATTAAAAAAAAATAAAGAGTTCAGGACATACTATGTTATAAAATTTGTAAGCAACTTAAGATAGATCCATCTCCTCTCTCCCTCCCCCCTCTCCCCCCCCCCCTCCCCCCTCTCTCCCTCCCTCCCTCCCCCCTCCCCCCTCCCCCCCCCCCCTCTCTCCTCTCTCCTCTCTTTCTCTTTGAGAAAGGGTTTCCTCTGTGCAGTCCTGACTTTCCTGGAATTTGTTTTCTAGACCATGCTGGTCTTAAACTCAGAGATCCACCTGCCTCTGCCTCCCCAGTGCTGGGATTAAAGGCATGTGCCACCACCACCCAGCAAGATCTATCTCTTTTAATTCTGCAGCATTTACTTTTACTATATTTCTGCTATCCCAAATCTCCAGGTCCTTTTCTGTGGCCCTCTGTTCTGTGTGGGCCAGTCTCATGCATCCCAGAGAAGGTCACTTTCATTTATGATTACTTACCTATAAGTTCTAGCCATTAAAAATGCTTACATTATGTTTTTAAAAATTGAGATGCCTTTTTTTTTTTTTTTTTGGCCTTTTCAGTGACAGCTCATATGAAAGAGGCATTTAGCCAAGCCATACTTTGTCATGCTTTGTCTATAAACCTCTTAGATGTTTCCAAATTTGGAATGTAACTAGTTTTACTACCTTTCTGTTTTACATGGACATGTAGAAACTGAGGGAAATACGGCAGAAAATGGTGTGATAATGTATATCATGATTGTGTTGGTTTAGAAACGATTATCGTCCTTGATGAGTATAGATTGCTTGCTTCCATGCTCTCAGCTATATTTCAAAGCAGTGAACATAAATAATTACAAAAGACACAAATTGGCACATGATTCCTTTATTATATATTATTAGTTTCTTCTTTCTTTTGATGTTTTATTTTTAAAGCCTGTACAGCAGGGAATGAGATGATTTTATAGTTGAGTTTCACTCTTGTGGTGGTAAAGGTTCCACAGAGGGAGCTTTTCATTCATGCCAGGATTGGTGGGGTCTCGCGGAGCGCCGTGTCTCCCTGCCCGCTGGGATTGTTCTCCCGCATCTGTTTCTTCACCACGTGGCTCCGTGACACGTCCACCCGCTCCCCCAAATCTCTTTTCTGTTTTGTCTGTCTTCGTCCTCACAATGTGACTCTGCAAGCTCTTCTGTAAAATTTCTGAATGGACTGAACTTACCTTACCCTTCTTGTTTTGATCATCTGTCGTCTTACTTAGTTACTTACTTACTTACTGTTCATGTCTCCGTTTTACTTACGTCCTAGCTGAACTTCATGACTTTGTGTTCTATGGCTGTTTCTTTTATTACAGTTAAATGTGCTTGATAAATGACCACTCCTGTCTTCTTCACATTAAGTTTCTTTTATAGCGCAATCCCTACCTCCTTCACACTAATATTTCTTTTCTAATAGTACAGTTTATTGAACTGTATTTCACGTAATTTACTATGTAAGTTATAGAGGTAACATTTGTATAACATTAGCTAAGTAGAAATATTTAGCTACTTTTCCCTAATGAAATGTTCCTAGTCCAGAGTCTCAGGCTGTCACAGTGACTCACAAGGGTCCGCTCCTCTGAAGACTTGTCAACGTATGGTACAGAGTTTTCTTCTTTGACAAAAACAAAACAAAACAAAATGAGCAAAGCAGGGAGGGGTGACCCAAAACCCAGAGTTTTTCTCTGAGCATTGTTTTGGTGTAACTCTGTTGCCTTTTAGTCCCTGATTTAACACTTAACTTTCCCTGTGTGGTATTAGCTAGTTATTCTTTCCGTAGCTCACAGTGGACGAGGGACTCTGCACACCGTTTACAACTGCTCACCGAAACACACTTTCCTTGGACACAACGGTGTGAAGCCATGGTTTCTGGATGCTCTTCAGTGAACTTCTTTGTTCCCTTTATTTTAGGATTTTCCTGTCAACTTGGTCATTATTGGAATTGCTTTACTCCTTCTCCAGACTCCAGCAAGTCAGCAGAAGCCGATATTAAACCTAGGTAAATAGAAAAGCGCTCGCCAGAGGCCCGTGAATCTGAGTGTTGACGGGTGTCGCCAGGGCGGTGTGTCATGCTCTTCCCATACACTTGAGTTCCTGGTCTGGGTTGTTCCTAGTCTGCCAAGTGGACGTGCTTTCTTCCCCCCAGTGCTAGCCTGTGTGTGGTTCCACGTCTCAGAATTGGCCCAGCAATTCTCATGCACTTCAGGCTGTGATGGAAGTGGTAGTACAGTGCCACTTAAAAAATGTACATGTAGACATTTTCTTTATTCATAATTATGCACCAAAGTGAGAATAATATAAGACCCATGTAAGAAGTTTGGAGTGTGGCAGGTTGTATTTGTTTTGAAATTCTATTTTGTGCCAGAGGGATGACTCAGTGGGTAAAGGTACTTGCTGTCATACCGACAGGTTGAGTTTTATCCCCAGAACCCGCATAGTAAAAGGAGAGAACTGATCCCATGAGTTGGCCTTGACTTCTACACACACACACGCATACACACACACACTCACTCTCTGCAAAAAAGACTTGCTTATAATTGATGCTACCTTGAACAAATTGTAAGTAATGTTTTTTGTTTTTTTTTTTTTTAAATTAGTTTGGTGAAATCAGATGAATGACAGGTAAAGGAAGGCATGTTGAGAGGCAAGCAGAAACGTGCTAGTTATGGAGAGTACAAGAATCAAATTTCTTACTGATGGGCAAATAAGATATATCTTGAATTTTTTGCTTTTTTTTTTTTTTTAAAACGTTCTGTAACTTCGCTTGGTCTAGTATCAAGTATGTGGTAATAAAGGACTGCAAATGACTTTAAAGTGACTTAGATAAATTTTGCTATGGCTTCTCCTGTGGGACTTTAATTTGTCAGCATCTTGAGAGTGCATTGCTTGGAAATGGGCTCAGCACCTGGAGGAGACCAGATCTCTTCTTAAACTGCTCTCTGCCCCTGCTTTTGCACAATGTCTCAGATCCATTGTCTCTACCGCCCCTCCCCCATTTGGATCCACTTTTGTCTTTTCTCTAACAGTGCACGTGCTATCTTCCTGGAGGCGGTGAGCACCAGGCCAGTACTTCTGTTCCTCTAATAAGGTGTATCGTGGTGTAATTGACATATCATGAGATTTACCACTGAAAGTGTATGATAGTGTTTTTTAAATTTATTAGTCTGTACAACCAGCAATTTAGTTTCAGAATTTTTCTATCATCACTGTCCCATAAATTTGTTTTCTAATGTTATTAATATTTTCCATTTGCAGTCCTAGAGAAAACATTACTCTGTCTTTGAAAAAAAAGAAAAAAAAAAAGTACTGGCTGCACTTCCAGAGGTCCTGGGTTTGGTTCCCATCACTCACAGCCTGTCTGCAGCTCTAGTTCCGGGGATCCTGTGCCCTCTTCTGGCCTTTGTGGGCACTGCATGCATGTGGTGCTCAGACAAATAAAAGCAAAACAATATGAAAGCAAAAGATAAATAAAAATAAAAAATCAAAAGTAAACAACGTGAAAGTATTTATGATTACTTTTGTCTCTGTGTGTATGCACACACATGACATCGCATGCATGTAGAGGTCAGATGACTGAGTGTGTTCTGTCCTTTCAGCTCATCAGGGTTTGCAGGGCAAGCACTTTATCCACTGATCCACCTCACTGGCTCCACTGTCCTTCGTCCTTGTAGACTTACCTTCTTATATAAATAGATCGTGTTTGTTTTATTGACAAAAAAAAAAAATTTCAAAGCCCTAGGGAAACTGCATTTCTAATTCTGAAGTTGCAAACATATGTTTTGGCTCATGCACAATAGAAAAATAACACAGCACCAAGCAAATGTACCGAGCAGCTGCTAGCTAGCAGACTTTTCTTCCTCTTGTAAGCCAAAGCCTGTTTTGAGGTTATCTTGGTTAAGGGAATAAACCACACTGAAGATTGTTGAGGCAGTCTGTCATTTAAAACTGGTTAGCCTATTGGAAAACTGATTTTCAGAGTAATAGATAATCAAGAGAATGTCAATCATTTCAAATTTAAAATGCAAGCATAGTAGAATATACTGTTTACTTACTAACACTAGACTTGCTTATCTTGATTATAAATAAAAGCTTATAAAATATTTGGAAAATTAATAACATATTGGATATGTGTGCTCTATGTGTTTCCTGTTCTTTTAAAAAAAGAAAATAGATTTTTGTAATGTCTTAGAGACAGCTATGGATTAAGGCCAATATTTAGGGAAAATATGTTAGAGCAACATGTGTTTGTACTTCAGTTCATGTTAAGATTTGACTTCCACATGATTTAAAACAAAACACTGACAGCACATTGATGTAATTTAATGCCCAGGGATTTTTTTCTTTTTGGTTTAGCGAGGAAATTACTATATTACTTTGATAATTTGGCTTTGAACTCTATGAATAACAACTTTAAATAAATCGGAGTTTATTCAGTAACCTTGAAAAATATAGTTAAAAAAAATAAAGTCTACTTACATCCTAACTCACGCCATATCAGTCTGCAGAAGATCCTGTGCAGAGCCAGCTCACTGCACATCTGTCTGTGTGCCTCTGACGTGGAGGCTGGGTTCCATGAAGAGGAGCCACTCACTGCAGCCGGGTTCCGTGCCTTGGGGTTTTGGGACTCCCACAATCCACTTCTTAGCAGTCAGGTTGGCGGGCAGCCCTGCTTCCCCTGGCTGCTCCTTAAGCATGTGCTGGAATGATTTGTGGCTTATTTGTTGAAGAAGCACGTGTGCTGCCCTCATTATCCACTGATCAGGGACTTATGACCTCTTGGTTGTTTGTTAGTAGTAGCTGAGAGGCTGTAAGGGACAAATATTTAATTGTATTTAAAAAAATTCACGGCGACCAAAAAAACAGAGTCGATTTATATAAACCTCCTGATATATAATATCCGTCATCTCTAAAAGTGTCCTTACTCTTCTGTTACAAGTATAAACAACTTTTAAAAAGATACAGTTAGCTTTTATGTTAATGTTACCCATTTTTATCATCCTTGTTGTGTCTGAGCTGGTTGTAAAAGAACAAGAAATTTGTTTTACTGCTAAAATAGCATTTTGTTTGACTAGTGTTAATTAAAAAATTGTGACCTCTTATTTTGATGATCAGCTTTGAAGCTCCTCTCTCTGGCTGAGGGTCAGAAAATCCCAAAGGCGTCCCTGCTGCTCGTGGTGCCGCTTCTGCAGATCCTGTCCTCCACTGCCCTGGAAGACTGTCTGGCCGTGGCCGAGGAAGGTCCCTCCAGACAGCAGCTGGCTCTGAATCTTCTGGAGGTGCTGCAGAGGGACCGCCACGGAGACGACCACCATATGGTAACGAGCTCCTGTCTCCTCCTCCTCAGGGTTCACGAGAGTCTCCTGGCATTTCTTGGTGGAATTTCTGTTTAGTTGTAAGCTCGTTGTGCTTCCCAGGTTGGTCAGGCAGTGGTGTGGGAGATGTTACATTTCCATGCGCTGTGGCGGGAAGGTGGACGGTCCCATGGTTAGTAAGTTTTAGAAATGCTGTAGGATCTTTCTTCCTTTTTTGAGTTTCCAGTGTATGTTAGCCACTAATGGCTCTGAATAGTCTTGAGGGAAAAAAACCCCTAAAATCTGTTTAATAGAGTGCTCTGTCTGTCTGTCTGTCTGTCTATTCTATTTTATACACATGTAGGTGGGCTTCCACAGAGGCGAGAGAGTTTTAGATCCCTTGGAACTGAAATTGTGAGATATCTGATACGGGTCCAGACTATTGCAAAAACAGTCAGTGCTCTTAATTACCGAGCCCACTCTCTTGCCTGCTCTGGGGCTTCTTTAACATGTTGAGCATGGAGTCTTTCATTCCCAGAGACCATTAATGTGTGTCTAACATCTTGCTAGTCAGGGTTTCTCCCAGGTAGGGAATGTCCCTCAAAGCCTAGACGTTCCCCGTCTTGGGGTTAGTGTAAGATTTATATGGTATGTCATGTTAGGTTTCCTAGCCAATGGCTCTGGTTGTCTCTAGTGTTTTCCTGCCTACAGTGGAAGACAACAGGCTCGTCACATGCTTTTTTGCTGCCTTGCAAGACTGTCTGACCACGGATGAGGAAGGTCCCTCCAGACAGCAGCCGGCTCTGAATCTTTGGGGCTACAGTAGAAGTGGAAGTCTCACTCATCTCATTCTGTGCTTTCCAGTCTCCCCTTTCTTTCTTTGTTTTTCTCTTATTTTAAAATTGTGTGTGCACACGTGCGTGTGCAGGTGTGTGCGCGTGCCAGTGAATTTTCGTAGAGGTCAGACAACAGGTGTCAGGACTCAGTTCTCCCTTTGTCCTGTGGATGTATCCAAGGTTGAACCCAGGTTGTGAGGTTTGATGGCAAGTGCCTTTCCCCACTGAAACCTGTCGTTGGCCCTTTGTCTCCTTCTTCTGTGATGGCTGGGTCCCAGGACATTCGCGCAGGGCCCATTCTCTTTTCACACAGGGGCTTGGTAAAATGTTAGTTCTTTTCAACTCCCCTCTTAGGGGTTGGGATGAGGCTTAAGTAAGATAAAGCCAGGAAAGCATCAAAGCCTCTGTGGAGGGCAAGTACAAATAGAAGCTGCAACGTGCTTGCTGCTTCACGGAAAGGGTACATTCTGTCACCCGCTGCGGTGCTGGAGCATCAAGGGTC
This sequence comes from Cricetomys ansorgei, assembly GCA_026225945.1. Taxonomy (NCBI): domain Eukaryota; kingdom Metazoa; phylum Chordata; class Mammalia; order Rodentia; family Nesomyidae; genus Cricetomys; species Cricetomys ansorgei. The sequence continues at coordinate 2,900,131 of JAMJFZ010000183.1, read as the reverse complement.
AGTCACCATTACCCTTACCTGAGAATGTATAGGGAATGGATTAAATGTGTATTACAGCTCCCTAAATCCAGATTGTCATAATGTAATTATAATTCTTGAAATAAATGACTGACTTAACAGTAAGAGAAGGAAATCCTATTTGAGTTCAAAATGAGCTGGCAAGAACTCTAACTTTTTTTTTATACCTTAACTCCTAATTTGCCGTATAGCACAATGATAGGATCCCGGGTGGGGTCAGAGCTGGGGGCCTGGGCTAGAGCCCAGGCAGGATGTACCTTGAATTATGTACCTTTAAATCAAAACTGTTATTTACCGAGGCTCACCTGACTCTAATACCCGAGGACTCGGCTTACTGTTTGCTCAGGTGTGTGTCTCACTCACCAATGTTGGTAGCTGCGCTTTCTCTTTAGCAGCTGTTGCTGAGGAGGGAAGAAGGGTTACTGTCGATGCCATAAATATCCTCTTTGTGAGGCTGCGCTGCCTCACTGAGGCTTTGAGTAGACATATATTACCCTTTTAAAAAATTCAAGCCACATTTTACTGTGAGCTCTTCTTCCCTAAGAGCCCGCCTGGCTCTGTATTCCAAACACACCTACCCACTCAGCTCGCCTCACACCAAGTCTCTTCCTAAATCTGCGGTTCCGCACATAATGCTCTTTCGTGTCCTCTGGATGAACTGCCTGTTCTTCCAGTTACAGGCAAACGTTCCCAGGTCCCCGAGTCAGTATTCACTGTGCCATGTGCTCCCAGCATTTCCTCTGTTTACCTAGTGCAAAGAGTGCCGTGCCCTCACGTGGAGGTTTCCTCTCTGTATCCTCACTGAGGGAGAGAATCACGCTCTTTCCTCAGGCCTTGAGGAAAGGGCAGTGATGTAATTGTTAACGTGAAATTGCGGTAGGCATCGATCATCTTGTACTTTCTATCCTCAGAGCTTCTGCTTTATATTTCCCAGCTGATCGTAGGAAACGGCTTTAGATAAAATATTTTAGCCAGTTGTCTAGCTGAATGTCTTCTTTCTCTCATAGTTAAATAACATATGAACATATTTATCTTTTCTTCCAAAGTATCTTATCCCTTGGTTAGTGCCTGGTGGATAGTTAGTATTTAGCAAGTTTGTTCCTTAGAAAATGTGCACTTCTCCTAAGACTAGGCCATTTTCCTATTGATTTATTACAGACAGCGCTCTATGGAAGCCACGGATTTGCTGTTTTAGTGATTTCTCTTGGTGATTCTGACTTGTGTTTGATTAGAAGTAGAGCTATTTATTCTTGAGAAGTACAGTTTGTAGAATAAATACCCTGCCATGCAGAGCTGTAACGACCTCTTCATTTCTGAAGACTGAGACCCATGAAATAAAACACAGTTTAATGTCCTTCCATTCCTAAGATAAAAAAAATGCATAATTCTAAATGTGATAGTCATCCTTTCAAAATCTAATAAGTTTTTTTTTTTTTTTTTTAACAGTGTAAGATCCTTTTTTTTTTTTTTTTTTTTCTATTTGGCTGTCAGGCGTGTTATTTGAAACCCCCCATTTTAATCTCTTCAGGTTAAAAAACAATCAGCCACTAGTTGTAAATCCTAAAGTGTTTGAAAATCCTCCTAAGATAATGGAGGGTACAAGACAGCAGCGGCGTGCATGGGTCAGGGCCGATAAAGCGATGTGCTTGAGGAAGACAGACCTCAACAAGTAGCTAGCGCCTAGCAGGCACTTATTTATCCCTTAAAGAACGCTAGGAGAGTAGCCGTAGAGAACGGCTACTCCTCAGAGGAGGAGGCAGCCCGTCTCCTGTGCCCTCTTTACAGTGACTAACACTGCGCTAGAGGGCAGAGAAGGAGTGGGAAGTACCCCTGCGTTGTCACAGAGCCCACAAGGGTGGGTGTGGAGCTGAGGTGTTACAGTGTATGACAGCAAGAAGATCGGGGGAGCTGGGAGAGGGTGTGGGGACGAGATGAACTGAATTCTCACAATTGTTCAGATGACAGATTTCATTTCTATAAAGCTGTCCTGGTCAACAAAAAGGTTAGCATAGCTTGACTCAACTAGGGTCCATGGCAAGGTTTCTCATAAGTGTGTGTGTGTGTGTGTGTAAGTGTAAATATGGTATTTCTGGGCCCCATTCACAAAAAGAACTAGATAGGCTTTCTTTGGGATTATTGGAAGCAGCAAATATCTTGGATATTTGTCTCTTAATTTAAAAAGCCACGGAAATTTCAGTGAGTTGTCACTGTCGTACTTAGAACTGGGGTTAGGACCTACTGAGCATCTGCTCTATGGGAAACCCCCATTTCTATAACAGCTTTAAAATAGGTTCTCGTCATTGTTGCCAGACATTATTCCTTCTTTCTCTGTTTTCAGCAGCTTTTGACTAGAGGCTGAACCTCTCTGGGTCGTGGTAAAATGAGGAGCAAAGCATCATGCCATCCACAGGGTTGTGGATCCCATTCTAAGCTCTTCGTTAGCTGCTTTGCGACACCACACCCTATGAGGTAGTTTATCCAAGAGGTAACTGAGGCACAGAGAGGGAGTAGCTTGCCAAAGTGGTGCTGTGGGAGCCTTTTTAATTTTTTAAGGGATTTATTTTATGTGTATGCGTCCTTTCTTCTCTCTCCTTTGTATGTTGCCTGGGAAGAAGCTCCTGGCCTCTCACATGGTGAGTAGGTAGTCCACTACTGACCTGTGTCCCAGTCCCAAGGCTGTTCTTAAAATGCTCGTATCCAAGGCAGGAGGCCGAGTTAGAGCCATGGACGTGTTCCAGGCACTCGTGCTGTGAAGGATGGAACTAAGTTCAGATTCTGCCTCTTTAACTCTAGAGCCTAGAACATGTTACTTCCACATATCTCCCCTCCCTCCCTTCCTTAATCCCTTCTTCCTCCATCCCTCCTTCTGTCCCTCCTTCCCTCCATCCCTCCCTTCTTCCTCCATCCCTCCTTCTGTCCCTCCTTCCCTCCATCCCTCCCTCCCTCCCTCCCTCCTTCCCTCCGCCTTTCACTGGTTTATTGTTCTGCTGAATTTAGGAGGAAATGACAGCAGTGTTTGGGAAGATTCATGGTAAAGAAAATAGTACATTAGCAGTAAGTTGAAATGAACTGGTTTCTTAAGAACTTCTGGTTGAAAATTAAGGATAAGCCTAGATCTTATGTTTGAGGATGATGTGAGTTATCATTTGATAATCAAGAGTTCCCATATCTCTCGTCTCCTGTCTAGATTCCTCATGGGAACAGAGGCCTTGGAAGAAAGACACTGCTTGCTTCTGTTTTTGGGTTTTACTATAGTTTCCCTATGTTTCTCTGGTTGTATAGACTAGGCTGGCCTCAAACTCACAGATCTCCCTGCCTCTGTCTCTGAAGTGCGAGTTTCCCTCTCACTCTTTTTGCTTGTTAAGTCTGTTGTTGTCAGTGTTATAGATGAATGCTATTCTGCACTGTTTACAAACCCTGTGTCCATCGACCTCTTTAGCTCAACAAAGACAGTCAGATGTCTGACTTACAGTTCAAACTCAATGAACCTGAACATTCTTAGAAAAATCCATTAAAACTAGATATTCTCAATTCTTTATAAAATTGATAAAGTACATTTTTATAACCATCTAACATATATTTAAAAATTTTAATTTTATGTGTATCAGTGCTTTGGCCGCATGTATGTCTGTGTATCACATGTGCCTGCGGAAGCTAAAGAGGTCTGAGCTCCCCGGAACGGAGTTACGGACATGTCCGAGCCTGGCTCCTTTAGAAGATCAGCCAGTGCTCTTAACTGTTGGGCCATTTTTCCAGCTCTTCAAGTGTATATTTTACTTGTTTATTTTTTTCTTTGTTTTGTGTGTTTTTTGAGATGGGGACTCACTGTATATCCCGGCTAGCTTGTAACTCTCCATGTAAACCAGGGTGACCTTGAACTCACAGAGATCTGCTCGCCTCTGTTGGGATTAAAGGTGTGTACCAGCACGCCCAGCCCCTTGTTTTATTTTCATAGGCAGAATCTCACTTAGCTTAGTCTGGTCTTGAACCCCTGACCCTCCTGCCCTACTGCACAAACGGTGGGATTACATGTGCCGTCATCATGCTGGGTTCTAGTATTTCAGTGTAAATTTTCCCTGTGGTTTGTGTTCTTTATTACTTTCTGTGGCACTATAATACACATAATGCAAATTCTTGTGCTTTCTACTTCTCAGTGTCGGGGACCCTTGATGACCCCCTGCCCTGACAGTGTGCCAATAGCGGCTGTCACTCAGCCGGGCAAGGGGATCTCACTATGATATGTTAGTCAACATTTTGCTTTCCTATTGCCGTTCTATCTTTAAGTGAGCAAGAAAACAAAAGAAGAATAGGAGATTATACTTGCGGTAACGAGGAATTACTCTTCTCTTCCTTGTTTACTTCTGTCAGACAGCGTTCCTGTTGTGGACTGAGGTCACGGTTCATGTTGATTTTCATCTTTACTCATACCCGCTGGGTTTGTTTTTCTTTCCCCAAGATGATTGGGGTAATAATTGGAAACCTCAGGCGCTGTTAGGCGCTTCATTAGATATCAGATGGTCTCATGTTTGCCTCGTGTCTTGGAGAGAAGTTAGTCTTCATTCAGATTGTACAGTCAAGTAAAGTCAGGATGGTTGTCTCAGTCCATTGCTGGTTGTCTTTAGTCTAAAGAACCTGGTCACAGTCATTAATGAATTTCCTCTTCTTGTGAACAGTATTTTTAATAAGACAAAGGTATATAGATTTCCATATTACGTAAGCTTAAATTTTGAGAGTTTTTCACATGGTTCAAAAACTACAAAATGGCGTGTGATGAGAGCCCTCTTCTTCACTGTGGCTCCGAGAAGTGCCATTCTCAGTCTTTCATTTGGCTTAGTGGGTACCAGTTTTCATAATATAATAGAATATGAAATCCTTTTCTCATCCGTTTTTGGAAAAAATGGTAGCATTCCATGTAAACTATATCTTTTATATTTTCTCTTGGAATCTTTTCATATTAGTTATCAGTGTGACTAGAACTTCCACATTTGTTTTTAGAGTACAATTTAAAATTTGACAGTCATTCTTCAGCATATGCTCAGGAAAATGCTCACATGCATTTGTAGAACTGCTGACCATATTGTTTGCTATTGCCTCCCAGAATGGAGATGGCTCAGCTATCCGTCTGTCACGAATGGATGGACAGGAGGAGCTACGTACAAATGACACAGTGCTGTTAGCAATAAAAAGCACTGACACGAGCTATAATATGGGCAAACCTTGAAGACACGCTAAATGAAAGGAAGCCACAAAATGTGTGGTATCTGTCACTTAAAATTAGTCATAAAAGATAAAAAAGTTATGTGGTTTGTATCATGTAAAATAGCCAGGGTAGAAAGATAAGGCCAGTGGGTGGCTTTCAGGGACCAGGAATAGTAGGGACAGGCTGTGGAGGTTTCCCTCCGGAGCGATGAAACATCGTAAAGTGGGTACTCGTGATGGTCACAGACCTGTACGGAAATCTACTGAATCATAAACTCTAAATGAGCACGTACTATGGCATGTAGACTATATCTCAATAAATTTATTACAGGATTTCTTTCTTTTTTTTCCCCCCAATATTAACTTATACTTCCCATCCTTTTAGTGGTAATTTTTATAAGTCATCCTCTAATAAGAGGTGGTTAGCAATTTTAATTTGTCATCCTCGTGTGTGAAATTTGAATGACTGCTTTGGCAGACAGCCTCACGTGCTTCTCCTGAGTCACTTCCTCTCAAGCCTTCATGCACAGTTACGTGCACTCCCTAGACCTGACTGCATCGCCTCACTTACATGAGGAGCCAGCTCAGATTTGCTGAAGTGCAGTACCATCTCTTGGTCCTTTCAACTTAGAGCTGGGGGTTCCTAACGAGCTCCCAAGCTCAAGCTGAACCGACTCTGCTCCTGTCCACATACTGCCCGTTACCAGTGTGACTTGTCCTGTGTCCAAGCCTGCCGTCTGCCCTGGGCTGCCGCTTACGAGGGCCTGGAGCTGGACAAATGAAACGGGGTCTATTTCCCCCCTCATTGCTGATCACTTTGAGGTTTGTTAAACTGAGATTAGCTTTTCCCAAACTCTTCTGCCTCTGGATTTTGTGTATTGATGCATTTCCTCTATCTTTCTTAACTGGGAATGAGTTGTTAAGTATGAGAAAATTCTGTGCTAGAATGTGCTCACGCTCTAAGGAGCAACTGTTTCCTCTTTGTGTAATCCTGTTACCTCACATGTGGGCAGAGAGCTATTCGGCAGGACCTCAGAGTGTGTATTTATTTTGTTTCAGGGCATGATTTTGATAATGACTTATAAAAAAGTGACTGTCAGGAATAGGAAGATATTTCCCACACATGCTCATCTCATTTTTTTATGCCTTCTTGTGTCTGTTTTTCAGCTCTCCTGCAGGCTTACATTTCCCATAAGCAGCATGTATGGCTCAATCTTCACAGCCTGGAGGATTCTTGAAGTCATCGGAGAAGAGTCCGCAGCTTGTGACTGGCTGACTGCAGTGGAGTCCCTGCTCCCTGCCACCACAGCAATCCCCACGCACGTGTTCTTACTGCTGGCTTACCTGCTTGTTGAAGACGAAGGACCAAATCTCCAGCAGATACTGAAGGTCACCACGCAGTTAGCCCAGGCAGATTCCTCCCAGGTAAAGAAAGAGTATGGAGATGTATTGGGAGAAAAACTTAGTATTTATAATTATAGATTATTTTTAGTTTGTGGATTATTTATGCCAAAGTTTTAAACGATGGCTTTAAAAATGTCTCTACCTGTCCAGTTTGTTTTTGATCTTCTTATCCTGAGTTGATGCATACTTAACAATGCAAACGTTTATTTTTAATTAAAACAAAAATTTGCTAGGAAACCTGAATACAGTACATTTTTGTTCTTCTCACAGTACATTCCGTGATGTATTTCTTTTAGTCCTGATATTGACTTAAGGTGTCCCCAGCTCACTCCATTCACGATAGAGTCCTTCGTTTGATCCTGTCTTCACTCAGGCATTTAATAAACAAAAACATTGTATCCTTATTCTGAGTGAGTACTGATCTGTGCGCAGGCATGTGAGGATAAACAACTGTCTTCCTGTCTGCGCGGAGCTGGAGTGTAATAAGCAGTCAGACATAAATAAGACTTCCCTCCTTCCCTTAAAAATAGAAACACATGTAACACAGTGTTCTTTGTTTTTCTATTGGTTAGAATCTCAAGAATGTTTTCTGCGAAGGGAGGGTTTCCTAACCTGTTAGGCATGGCATTATTTTATATTCTGTTTATTGGGGTCCACACTCGTGTTTCCTTCCATGCACAGTGAAGAACAATTTCACCTCTCAGTACAAAACCATGTGTTCCCAGTTGAAAATGTTAGGTGCTGGGGGTGGAGATATGCTGAAGACAGGAAGTTATGTGTTTGGAGTTTCTCATTCTCTCGGCTTGCCATGCTCATTCGTTTTTGTCAAGTAACCTGTAGCGTATGCAGAGTACCTTTATTCTATTGTGTGTGCATACTGTATATCATTCATGTTGCTTCTAGTCTAGTTCTCTGTTCAGTATTTTCTGACGACCTCCACCCAACCAGTGTTTTTTGTCAATGTTGATACCTTGTAGGACATTCTTTTTAGAGTAGTTGAATTATAGGTGGTATCTGGAGATGATGCAAAGAATCCCTTGAAATAATACAATAGTCTGTCTTGATCTCTGTACACGTCCTATACAGCGTGTATATGTGTTTGTACATACACATGTGCGCGCACACACACACACACACACACACACACACACACCTGCCACTTTGCACTCAGTCAGTGAGCTCACTTGGTCTTAGAGTTCTAGGGTAGTTCTTGATTACCAGTAACAGTAACTCATTAGTAGTTTTTATTAGACTAGTATTTAGGTCAGTCTTGGCTGAAGTACTATATTCAAGGCACAGTCTCTTTCTCCTCTTTGTGAATTATTTAGAAAACTTATCGAGGCTTATCATTGCATCTCCACAGACTAAAAGGAATAGAGGAGGAGAGCATACTTAGGTTGTTTTTGCTTGGTTCACGAGTCCATAATGCACTACACATGCTGATAGCATGAGGCATTTTAATTTGCCATTCTAGGTAGAATGGAAGTGGGGTGAATTTTAAGGGTCCCCAAATTTTGTGTGCCTCCAGAGTCATGCGGGCTGAGGTTACGATCCATATGTGTTAGTCAGTGTCACGTGACAGCTCATGATTTCAGCCTTTCAGTCCATTGTTGGTTGGTCCTGTTGTTTCTAGGTCTGTGGCCAGGTGGAAACATCTTGGAGCATGGTGGATGGGAACTGTGTAGGTCATGGCAGCAAGGAAACGAGAGAGACAAAGACAGGCCAGGGATAAGATAGCTCTGTAGGCATACCACCAGTCCCTGACACCCTCCCGCCGGTCACTGCCTCCCACGTTCCACTGCCTTTCAATAATGCTGTCAATTTATATATCCATCAGTGGACAGTACAGTAAGTGTTAAGTCAGAGTCCCCGTGGTCCAGCCACCTCTCAGTGATTGGCTCTATCAAGGCGGCGGCCAAGCTTTCAACAGATGGATTATTTATTTTTAAAACTTTCGTTAGCATGTATCAATTATACACACAACAGGTTTCATTATGGCATTTTATTGTGACGTGCATATAATGTATTTTGATCATATTCACTCCCATTGCCTTCTTTCCCCTTTTACCCTCATTTGTCCCCCTGCTGATCTCCTTTTTTCTAACTAGCCCTGTTCCTTTCATAACCCCCCCCACACACACACACACGGGTGAAGGGTTATTTATGGGATCATGATTACCTAATCCTAATTACTGAAGAAAATTGCTCTCCCTCCCCATGAAGCATCGACTGTGTATAGACTGTCAGGGAGAGGCTGGAGCTTTATGACCCACCCATCCCCACCCCAACCTTAATGAGCTCTTGAACTTCTACGATAGAATATTGACAATTCCGATCTTGCGCAGTTAATCACAGCGATCGGGAACTCCAGCGCCACTGCCAGGCCTGGAGGACCTACAACATGCCATTTATTCCTCCTGCTCTTGGAGTCTGTCTGTCCCGTCTTCTGTAGTGTTCCCTGGGCCTCGGAGGACTGATGTAGACTTCCTACTCCGGGCTGAGGTTGAACAATGGACAGAGTCAGTTACCCTCGGCGCTTTGACTATGAGTCTCGGCAGTAACTGAGGCTGGCTCACTGTGAAAGCTGATAGCAGTGCTAATCTACGGGCACAAACAGTATTTCACATGTCTTTTTCGCAAAACAACAGCAGGAGCTTGCACGTGAAGGCTTTTGACTCTCCTAACCTAAGGCTTTTTGACCAGGTTTATGGTACCAGACATGGCGAGGCTTCAAATCCAACCAGAAAATGGTTGGTTACTTTCATAACCAGTGACCTAAAGTGTGGTAACCTAAGTGCTGTGTTGGAATCTTGATTTCGTATATGACCACTCTTGTAAGACCTCGTGAGAGAGAGTCTTTCATAAACTTGAAAGAATGATCATCCTGAATGACTTTTCATGAAAGCCTTGAAAGATTTAAAGACATTGAATTATTTTACAGAGAAGAATCTACGCCATATTGTCTGCATATAATAAATAAAAGGTCTACCTAAAAGAATCTTTTTCGAGCTAGAGTCTCACCATGTAGCCCAGGTTGGCCATAACTCCGTATGCACCCTCACTGGCCTCAACACCGTGATCTTCTCACAGCCTCCCAAGTGCTGGATTGCAGCAGTGGACTATAGTACACTGTCTGGTACGTGCTTTTGATTAATTTTAAACAACAGCCCCTAGTTTTGTGATACTGTGGGCAAAATCATGTTCCATTTGTATTGATGTACATCATACGGTTCTCTAAGAGATGACTAAATGACACTGGGAACACACAGCTTCCTGACCTGTGTGCAGCAGTGCTCACCCGGGTACAGTTGTCCTCCCTCGGGTCTGGCCACACTAAGTGGGAGGTGTGTAGCGGGACGTGTTAGGCATAGACCCTCCAGAGGGTGTAAAGGGACAACATGGACCAGACCTACATGAAGACTCTCTGAATTCCAATTTAGGGCTCTTCTCGGGCCATTGTCAAATCATGTTTTGAACACTTAGCCAGTGTCGTCCTCTCATGTAAGGTGATTATGGATAGTTCAGAAATGTCTGATTCCAGCATAACTTCTCTAGAAATAAGTCACCGCTGGCGCAGATGTCGGCTGCTGCCTCCTGATTCCAGGTATGAGCCCATTGGTGAGTCTCACCTGCTCTGTGAGCCTTGAACCTGTTCTCCATAGGCAGCAGCACTCATGCAGGGCCGTTCTCCCAACACGTATTCCTGATTGCGTCTTGCCTCTCACTGTCAGAGACGTAACTTTTCCATACTCCACGCAACCTTCCCTTTGGTTCTGGGTTTTGTGTCTGGGTCTTTGCCACTCTGACTCTGGACTCCAGCATGTTCCATTCATCATTACTCTGGCAGCTTCGGGTAAACTTGTCTTTTATCTACCTGGGTTTCCCTCCACCCCATTTCCTCTAATGTCCCCTTTTCCGTGAACCAAAAGGGTGTTACTCATCTCTTAAAGCCTCTGCTGTTCTCGCCTTCTCTGGGCTCCTGTATCAATTTTTTTTTTAAATGTGATTGTGATAAAATACCAGGACCAAAGCAAGTTGTGTAGGAAAGAGTTTACTCCGGCTTACAGCTCCAGAGGGTAGGAGTGCATCGTGGAAGGGAGGTCTGGAAGCCTGGCAACCAGCGGTAAGCAGCATGCACTGCGACAGGAGCAGGGAGCCAAGAGAGCACATCTCCAGCTGCGAAGCTCCAAGCACAGAGTGCAAGCTGCAAGTAGGGCTGTGCACCCTCAAAGCCTGCCCCAGTAGCATATCCAGGCTGCACCACCTCCTCACACAGCGCCTCCAGCTGGGGACCTGATGATCAGTACCTGAGCCTCCCAGGGACACTTCTCACTCAACCCACTCCTGTTTCCCTGCAGCGGCAGTGTTGGGTGCTGCTGTCCCACTCGCGGAAGCGCTAGGTGGTTAGCGTTGTGACCCTACAGAAGCCTTGTTGGACTTAGAAGCTGCTCAGTCATCTGACTTACAAATATGTGTTGGAGATCTGACAACGCTTATTTCCTGTTTTGGAAATAAAGTCTGCCTATTAGTGGTTATTAGTTTACAAAAGTGTATGTGTGTGTGTGTGTGTGTGTGTATATATATACAAGTGTTATAACTTGGGTAGAGGTCAGTGGACAACTTGCAAGTCTGTTCTCTCCTTACACCATGTTGGTCCCAGGGATCAAAGCCAGGATGTCAAGCTTGGTGGCAGGTGTCCCTACCCACTGAATTATTTTGCCAGTCTCTGTTCTCATATATGTGTATATATATGTGTATATATATATATATATATATATATATATATATATATTTAAAAGCCTAATGGAATGCTTTGTCTTCTTGTGTTTCTTCCTTTGTGGTTAAGGGTTTATAGAAATTGTAATACCTGGAATAGTGGTCTCAGAGATTAGGAGGGTTGTGGAGAAAGGATAGAGATTAGATCGTGAGTCTACAGGTAACAGGCGTTCTGGTGTTCTGTAGCAGAGTAGAATTAGAGTTCGCAGAAATATGTATTTGTAAAGATCTGGGACAGACAACTTCAAAGGTTTCCAGTACAGTGATGAGTGAAACGGGAGTGTTAATATGTATCAGATGCACTCCATAGCCATGCATAATTATTATGTGTCAATTAAAGAGGAAAGCTTATTGAAATTATAAAATAATCTTAATAAAAGATAAAAATAAAAAATTAGTCTTAATACAAAAATCTGGAATATATGTTCGTCACCAAGGCCGCCAGCTTTTGGGCAGATTGTGGTCTTTTGATAATCTCATTTTCAGGTGAATAACTCTTAATACTGTGTGTAAGGAATATCAATTTCATTTTTACTGATATATTAAATTGAATATAAAGAGAAGAGGTTTTTAATTAAAAAAATCAACCAATATATAAAATAGTATGCAAGTTAATGTGATTTCTTGTAATATTTCAGCGTATGCATATATTATATGATATTCAAATCAGGTTAAACATTTCTTTTCTCTCAGTGTTTGTCATTTCTTTATGGTGAAACTTGAAAAAGACCCTTTTATTCTAGCTTTTGAAAATGCAGAGTGTTATTATCCGTAGTCGCCCTGTTGTGTAAAAGCCGTCAAGAATGGTTTGCTCTTACTGTAGTTTAGCTCCCATTGATCTACGCCCTACCTGACTGTTCCAGGCTTCTCATAGCTCCTATGAAGATGTCTTTTTTAGATTTTACACATGGGTGAGACCAGGTCATAGAAGGTGCACATGTTTGCCTCTAAGAAGTCACAGGTTTCTTCCTTGAAGTCTCCTCTCATTGAGGCAAGCCGTCGTCTCGTGAAGTTCCATATTTGAACCACTTTCTCACCTTGTTTCCATGGCAACAGTCATGTTTGTTTATTTTTGTTGTTGTCACCTGTATTTTCGCTGAGGTCTTTTTTATCCTTTTCGTGTTTTGGTTGTTAAGTCTAGCTGAAGTCTTGTTTAATGGGAGCAGTTGCAATCCTTGACGATTTTGTGATGTTTTTAGAGCCTAGTTCTTCCATCTGTGGAAGTTCATATACGTGCTCAAGCCATTTGAAATCACTTGAGTTGCTAGGTTCATGGCCCATGACTTTCTGATCTTTTCAAAGTCATATATTATCAAATAGTAAAAGTTGACTTTCAGGGCAGAATCCTTGATAGTTCTACTCGGGGTCATAAGCCGTATTTTAACACAGAAAATGAATAGGAAATGTATGAGATTTAATGGTCTGTGAGTTACTGCTGTGAGAGGGGAGAAGATATATTTTGTAAAGGAACATGCACAAAGAGTTTCTGGCCACTCTGCACTCTGTTCTATTGTCACCGAGTTCTGTGAAATGCTACCCCCTGAGGTCAGTCTGCTGCCTGTGTTGTCCACACCAGGAAAAGAAACCAGAACATACAGTACCTTTAATACAGGCCCTCAGATATAAGAAATGCTGAGCTACTATTCCCCAGTAGCATTCACCAGCCTAGGGAAAGATTGGGATGAGCACGTCTGCAGGAAACAGACGAAAGGAAACACGTGCCCAAATATGTGGTCCGGTTACGGCTCCCTACCTTGTGGCAAATGTTTATTCCTTCTTTATGTGTTCTGTGGAGGTGTCTGTAGGGTGAGGTGCTTTAGACTGTTCGTTTCCTTGGGAGTATGCGTGACGCTTGGGGTTTATACCGGGTACCACTTTGTGTCAGTTTCTTGCCTCGGCATCGACGCTGTGTTGAATTCCTGCTCGTGCCTCCATAGAATAGAAAGTACCTAATGTTTCCATTTAAGGACTATTTGATTTTGATTTTTCTAACCTGTGTTAGACTTACTAGCTTATGAGTAATATACAGAAGAAAAATCTTTGTGTTTCTGTGTCACCGACCCAAAAAGAATGGTCGTGGAGTTGTATGACGAGCAACCTAAGGCTACGTTCAGAACAAAGAAGTCTACTTGCCTCTAACTGGCTATGGGATGCAGTCTGCAGGGTTCCTCTGCTTAAAACTCAAAAGGAAGAGAAAGATCTCACTGAACCAAAGGCAAAAAGCAAGCCAGCTGGAGATTTTTTTTTTTTGTCTAACGGCCAGAAGCTATTTTACGTATATTTTTTTTTTGGAATGTTCCTAATTGAAAGGTTCTTATATTTAGGGAAAATATTTTGTATTCTACTTGTTTCAAATGTAATGTTTGGGAAATACTGAGAAAATTACACGTTGCTGTGGCTGACGCGTTGAAAAGGCTTGAGGTTGGTTGGACACTGTCAGTGTGGGGTCTTGAGGTTCATGAAGGCGTCTCTCTTCAGGTTACAGTCATGGAGACCATCTTTGCAACATACGTTTTAATTGGGATGTGGAATGCTAAGGCAGTTGTGGAGGTGCTCACTATGGATAGGAGACCCTATGGGGTGTCACTGCAGAGAGGTTAGGGTGTTCTGTGAGTCCAGAAATGGCCAACTAAGTCACATGAGGGGTCAGGTAAGACTGCTGGGAATAGGTAGTTTATGGATAACTCTTGTTGCGTGAATACAAGTTCTTTTATTTTTATTTTTTGTTTTATTTACTTATTTATTTTGAGACAGGGTTTCTGTGCTGTCACTCCGGCTGTCCTGGAACTCTCTCTGGAGACCAGGCTGTCCTTGAACTCAGAGACCCACCTGCCTCTGCCTCCTGAGTGCTGGGATTAAAGGCCACCACTGCCTAGCTGAATACAAGTTCTTTAAAATGAAATAGAAGTATATTGCCTCTTCCGTACGGGCTAGAAAATATTCGTACAGGACACACAATTATATTTGAGTAACTTCACTGAATATGTATGCAGCAGAATAAGTGCATCTCTGTAGGTTCTGGAGTTCTTTGTAAACTGAAGCTTCACCAGCAGTACTCTCCTTCATTGTTTTCTATTTAATTTTCTTTTTGAGTCAGTCAAAGCCCACAGCACACAATCCCAGTTCTACGTTATGTCCTGTAGCTGTCAGTAAGGTGAGAGGTCTCGATTTGGTGATAGAATATAACTCCAAAGTTCTCAGATAGGTGAGTGTGTCGGGTCCTTCACTACAAGTCTTTAGATTTTCCCTGTGTCTATTGAATGCACTGAATTTCATAGAATTTCACAGACAGTATATAGGCTCTTAGGTGAGTTTTTTTTTTTTTTCTTCAGAAGATGTAATATATAGCATTTGGGCATTCTGAAGTCTTGTTTCCAGTGGGTGGAAATACTCAGTTATAAAGTGAAGCCAGACAAATGGCTAAGAAGTGACTAGGTGACTCTGTGTGGCAGGCTGTAGTGTTGGCTGGACTCTTGGAGACCATACGTTCCACTATTCTTGCCTAGTAACATTTTGGTATGAATGAATTGCGTCTGCATTTAAGAGGAGTTGTGTATTTCCCCACCTCTGAAGAAAACAAGCATATAAAAATGTTTACCTGAATTTACCATATTGCCAGATCAAGTGGTTATCAAGTTGAATGAGATTAGTGAGGACAAGTTAGTACTTTGAAGTGACATAGTTGTCTTAAGTGTAAACTGTGTTCTTAGGGAATTTTTAGTAAATAATAGTTTAAATTTAGAATTCTTGTAAGAAAGTCCTCAAGGAAACCCATGTCTCAATTTTTATCAGCAACCTTAGAAGGTTCCTGTGTTTTATTTGTTGATTGATAGTTGAAT
Organism: Cricetomys ansorgei; assembly: GCA_026225945.1. Lineage (NCBI taxonomy): Eukaryota > Metazoa > Chordata > Mammalia > Rodentia > Nesomyidae > Cricetomys > Cricetomys ansorgei. The sequence continues at coordinate 2,884,895 of JAMJFZ010000183.1, read as the reverse complement.
GCAGCTATTGCTTAGCTGTATCTAATTTTATCCTAAAACCAATAAAGTACTTATCAAAATTGTCATGTTTATCCACATGAATGGATGGAGCACTGTGGAGTTTCATGGTCATTAGATTTAGGTTAGGTTTAGATTATACTGACATCTCATTAGATGAACTTTATTAATTTAGGGATCATGGTAATTTGATATAGGCTGAGTTAAAGCATTAGCAGGTATTGAAGTACTGGGTTTAGGCTGTTTAGATTTGCTCCCTTACACTAATACGATGAGTGTGCTAATTTAAAAGGATCAAATTTTCTATTCATTAAGACCTATCAGCGGGGACTGGTGCTTGGCAACACTTGTCTAATTAGTTCAGTACGGTATGAAAGTGAAAGGCATCGACTTTTATTTCTTTAGTACTTTCCAAATTCAGTCTTAGCCTGTCTTCATTATTTCTAGTCGTGTGAATTATTATTAATGATAATTATACTGTTGGCATTTTACTGTTTATATGTACTTAGTGGCAAATTGTATTTAATTTTTAATGGTAGAAGTGCGGCTTTTATCTGTGGTGAGTGCAATTACCATGGAATTATCCTTCAGCTTGAAATACCGTGCATGCCTTGTTTTTATTAGGTCCCATGTTATTTATTAAGCATTTTCAAGTCACTCATTTAATCTCGCAACATATGTTTATTGCAGACCTCCTATACGGTAGGCGCTGATAACACCAAGATGGAGGGATATGGTCTTGCGTTCAGGAATGATGGGGCTTGGTGGGTTGATAGAGGCATTAAAAATTACTTTGAATACAAGACAGTAATTGTCACTGCGGAGGTAAATAAGCACCCCTGCAACACAGAGGAAAGGGCCCGTATGTTTCCCTAACGCAGGGCAGTGAGGGAACATTTTAGACAGAATGGAGAACACATGCAGAGACACTGATATGTGGCGGGCCATGGTGGGGTGGCCAGACAGCCATTCTGAATGAGGCTGGATACACAGGATTGAGGGGAGCTGTTCCCGGAGTAGAGGTAGGTGTTGAGAAATGAGCTCCCCGAGCCTCGCAGTTAGGCAAGATGAGGGAAGTTCTTTAAACCACCAGGGCAAATCAGACTTGGTGGAGATACGTGCTACAATAGGACATTAAAAATAACAGTTCTGCGGGAGACCCTGGCTTATATAGACCGTGAGGAAACAAACGGAACCCATGGTGCCTTAGGAACACACCTCAATGTCCAGGAGCTGCGGTACTCCCCAGCCCCTCAGTCACCAGGGGGGGGGGGGGCAGTTAGCAACTGAGAAGGGGTGAAGGCGAGAGTTCTTGGGGGGCGGGGACGTGAGTCCTCCATGTTCAAGCCTCCTTGTCTCCAGCTTAGTGACAGGGGTTTGAACCTGTCCCATCCCTTCCTGGTCTCCTGGACCAGCTGTGTGTGCCGGACCCTCACGTTTGAGGTCAGTGAACGGATATAGCAGATCAGCGATGCGCTTGAGAATGTAGAAGAACGATAGCAGGGCTTCAGGACAGTCACTGGGCCCTGCCTGCCATAGCTCTAGTCGGGGAGTCCGTAGGAAGTGAAACCGGAGCAGGACACATAAAAGGCAGACTTAGTAAATACAGGGCAGGGGCGACGGCTGGCTAGTGGCGGTGGCGGTGGAGGAGGAGGGGCACTGTGCTGTTAGCTTTGGCTTCGGCTTACGTGCAAAGAACTCACCAACGCAGAACACGTGTTAGTATGCCAAAGGACAGACCGGGGCAACCCAGGCAGGCGTTGTCAGAAATCCAGCGGGATGGCTCTCCCTCGGGGAAGATCCAGGCAGGCCTCTGTTGACAGCAGGGAGATTGCTGAGGGTTGTAGAATGAGGAAGGCAGAGACAGTCCCTCCACACCAAGTCTAATGAGACCTCCAGCCTGCAGGTTTGGCTGCTGGCCATGGAGCAGTAGGAGGAAGCCTCTCGGGCCATGAGATGGGCAGACACCCTCGCTATACTGACAATGCGCTGACCCTGTTTCCCATAGGAGCCTGTTCAGATTCAGACATTAGACGTTTCCGAGGGGCTGGGGCATGGTGGTGGGGAGACAACGACCAGACCTATCAGCATCAATTAGGGATCATGAAGTTAAGGGAACTCCAGAGACTTCTGCCAGCTGTCAGGACAGCTCTTTGGTAGGGATACGAGTTTAACCTTTGCGATCTCATCAGCATGCGAGTGAGCATGTCTCGGGTTTAGGCTTCTGTGGACCTTCAATGACGCTGGCACATTTTCTGCGGTGTCGACTACCAGATGGCCACCTCGCACCTTTTCCTCTTATTTCCCTTGTTTTGTGCTTTGTTGAGGTTTACAAACGAGGGTCTCCAATTCACTCTGGTTAAAGTTTCTCAGCTACGTGTTGGCTTATTAGTGGTCCATTGCTGTCATACCACTCTGAATGAAAGTCATCAAAATGACGGCGTATCTTTTCTTTGTCGTATCTTTTCTTTGTCGTATCTTTTCCTTGTTCCCTCCCTTACTTTTCTCCCTCTTGGGACAGCCTGTCATTTAGCCCACGCATGAAGACGGAGCCTTGTGTGCGTTTCTGTTGCCCGGTTCTCAGCGCATTGAACTGTTGATGAGTTCACAATTGTTTTCTGAAGCCAGGGCACAGAAAGCCATGGCACAGGCCGCGTTCTGCAAAGTTACTGAGAAAAGTCCAGGAATCATTTTTGAAACAGCAGAGACACGGAGAACCATGCGTGCATACGTCACGTCGTCTCAAATCCGACTCCGGGTGAAGCTGCGGTGACGCACGCTGTTCACGAAAGGCCCAGTGCAGTCCTCCTAATCGGATGAATTGTCTTGTGCAAAAACTGTTATTACACTGTGTGTGAAACCAACCATGCTGCAGGGGGAAAATTAAATCGCCTGACTGAGAGGTCACTTGTGAATAGTAACACAAGATCTATTGCCGTGATTAGAGGCTCTGGAGGACGTCCACCCTTTTATGGTCTTTCAACTGCTGGAATGAAATATTTGAGTGGTAAATGACACCCTTCTGGGAAATCCTCCCCAAAGATTTATTCTTTGCTGTTTGTGTACAGAAACAACGGCTGGAGTAGGGTAGCACAGGGGGACTGTCACGTTATTTCTCTCAGATCACTTGTCAAACTTACCTGATTTGATTTGGTGTGATACAGCTGCCTTTAAATGTTGCTCATTACACCATTTCTTTGCTGGTATCTGGGCCACGCTCTGTCTTCTGTAGCATGTCATGCACACACTGTATTCTTTTCTGTAGAGTGTGCACGGAAGCATGTGCTTAGACACTGGGCTGGCTGTGGTCGATGTCAAAATCTGGGTTACTTACTTTAAGATACGGTGAAGTGAAATGTCTTTCTGTGTATCCTGTTTGCTTCCTTTTAAGAGTCCTTGAGTATATACAGGAAAGATGATGTGAATTCATGTTTCAGTTCTGTGTGGGAACTGTTGACTGGTAAGTACTTTGTGAAATATTTTCAGAAGTGAGTAAACACTTATTGACCCGAGGTGTTTATAACACAGTCATTAAAGCAGGGCTTGCAGCTTCTTTCCCGTGGATAATATTCACTATTATTTGTCTGTTGGTTGGTCATTGTTTATTATGAAATACTCTGCCTTTCTGCTAGATGACTCAGGTTAGCTCTTATGGGGACAGAGCAGTCAGAGATAGCCTTGCTAATAATTTGGATGAATTCTGCTAATTGTTTTGTTAATTGTGAAGTCAAGCAGCTGACTTTCTCTCCCCCTCTTCCTACTTGATCCCAGTGCCTTTCCCCTCCTCCTTCCCTTTAAAGCTTTCTTACTTTATTGCCCAAAAGCTATGAACCAGTTAGAGTGGTGTGAATAGGGATATAAATTCTATTGGATTTCTCAGTGCCCGCTTTTGTTACAGGTATTTCGATGGGTCATTAAAGCGCATCAGTTGAAGTGGGGGCAGGGAAGCAAAAGGGATGGAGGGAAGGAAATATATTGTTAGCTGGAATAATGCATAGATATTTGAGCACCACCTGGAAAGAAAAATAATTTTGTAGAATGGCAGATAGAAACCCTTTGTCAGGTTGCTAATGAGAGGCTTGACCTAGCTGCTGCTGCAGCAGCATCTTTGGGGATGATGAGAGATGCAAAATGCACTGTTGCTAAGCAACTCTCTTGGCTGCCTTTGGAGCAGGTTCATATGTGCTAAGAGCTAATGAATCCTCATGTCTGCTCTTTGAAACTGCTCAAAAAAGCCAATGAAGACATTCCCAGACATTGAGCATTTATAAGTACTGAACCTTTCTTGCTGTGTCATCTACTCATTAAAAATTAAATTGACCATTTAGTGTGTGCTGAATATTGCTGTTTTTTTCAAGGTGGGCCAAGGTTTGAGCCCTAATAAATATGTTTTCACAAAGGAGCTCAATAAAAAGGACTTAACTTTGATCTGCTACTTATATTGCTGTATCTGAAGGCTTATTTTAAGCTGTAATATCTCTTTCCCCTTTTCCCTTTCAAAAGTGGTGAGTGGCTGGAGCCCTCCTCTCTCAGATATTTTTGATATCATGCCATTGGCATATATTCAGCTCAATGCCTTTGTCTTCGAAGACTCTAGCGATCTGAAAACCAGGAAATTTTTTTATTTTTTTAAAGGTGGCTTGTCCAGCTACCTCCCTCTCAAAACAACAAACAAAGCAAGCCACAGACTAAGAGTTGAAGCCCAATGAAACCTGACTCAAGTAATGAATCTAAGTTCTGGAAGTCTCCATGCAGCCTCTGATGGGGGGGGTTGAAGAATGCAGTGTGTGGTCAGACACTGTGAAGTGCCATTCAAGCGCTAAGTGCTGGGCTTTTCCCCCTTATGGTGAATTTCAACTGATTTCTCATTCAAGAATTTTGTGTGTTACTGAAGTGGTTTTCTCAATCAGTTGTGGTCCTACTTTTGTAGGATAGGACAACAGTGGGATTCGTTTGTAGTGGGCTTCAGCGTCTACCTGTTTATGCTTTGTTGCATATAAAGAAGATAGCCATGACTTCTGTATAAGCAATGACGTGAATCTCCTAGTGCTTATAATATCTAGAATGTACTAGAGATTCTGTTAACAAAAAAAAAAGGGAGAAGCAATTGAGGAAGAGATCCAGTATAAATTCCAACCTATGCTTGTATACGTCTCGCAATTTTTTTGTGGTTGTATATTTAAAATGGTGGGGAAAAGATAAAATAACATTTATTTATTTATTTATTTATTTTCTGAGATGGGTTTTTCTCTTGTAAACCTGGCTGTCCTGAAACTCACTCTGCAGACAAGACTGGCCTCGAACTCACAGAGATTTGCCTGTCTCTGCTTCCCCAGTGCTGGGATTCAAAACGTGTGCCACCACCACTTGGCTTACTACTATGCTTTATATAACCTAGATTATCTGAGGTATCCAAAATGTAATCAAGTTATTGAAATATTTTGTATATTCTTTTGTATAAACCCTTCCAGATCTGTTTTGTATGTTACTCTTACAGCACATCTCAGTTCAGCTGGCTACATTCTAGTGTTCACTGGCGTTATGTGATAGACCTTTCCTGGAGAGAAACAACACACACCTACCCGCCCCAGAAAGGGAACCCACGGCAGGCCAAAGTGATGATCGCACCACAATCCAACTTGGCTAATCAGTGAGCCTTTATTGGGGTTACTAACAGGAGTGCGTGTGAAGGGTTACTTGTAGAACCAGGGATGACTCAAAAGCAGCTGTATCACTGAACAGACCCTCCGACCCTGGCAATACTTCAGAAAAGCTGCTACCAACCCCAGAGCTCTCTACACAGCCCATAGGCAGCTAGCAGGTCCGCGCGATCACTGGGCAGCTTAGATTCCAGTCCCTGTGACTCTTTCCCAGACATGTGACATGTTTGCTTCTGGAAGTCCCATAAGCCTCTTCCTCTAGCTCGGAGGGACTGTTTTTATTTGGAGGGTGTGCCAGGCAGCAAGTCACATATCATGGTGACCACTTGTCAAATGGTGTAGAGCTACTGAAAATCCGCAGTGTTTACCTCTGCGTTGTGAAGGTAAAATACCTGTGTAGGGATACCTTCTGATGCCGATCTCACTTGTCTCTAGTGTAACAGAAGCTTAATACTCATACCTAACAAAAATCTTCTCCTTTGAGACAGTTCCTCTTCAGTAGCTCAGGCTGTCCTCAAACTTAGGAACGGTAGTAGTCAGCATTTTCTGAAGGGAAAGAACCAATCGGATGAATATTTATTATATAAAACGTATAAATTAGGTTAGCTCACACAGTAGGGCCCTAAGCCATGGTGGTATTTGCACACTGGGGAGGTAGAGAACCCTGTAACTGCTCAGTATACTAATCTAGATGCTTCTGCTGTCTCAACCTGACCCTGGGAGGTTACTGGGCAGCCAGTTGCTGGTTTTCTAAGTCAGAAGTCCCAGAAGTTGGGTTCTGTATGGGCAAAAGATGGGTTAGGTGCTGCTCGCACCAGCAGGGAGCAAGTGGCTCTGTTTAAGTATTGCCTGCCAGCAGGAAGTGCCCCCCCCACCGTGCTGGGGGAGGGACTTCTCAGTTCGCCATTCCTGGAGCTGCTCTCACAGACCTGCCCACGGGTATGGCCCTTGGTTGATCCAGATCCAATCAAGTTGTTAATCAAGGCCGACTGACCATCACAGGCTCTTCTGCTTCGTGCTGCACAGTGCTGGGACCACAGTGTGCAGCACCGCCCCTGGCAAGGATGGTAATTGTCCAAGTACAGTGTTGAGAACAGAGCTGAGAACCTGTTGGAATGCCTATCAGTTTTTTGTTTTTGCTCTTCACGGTGGATCTACATTTCATAAGACTGTCTTTTCCTCCCTTTTAACTGTATCTTGAGTTCATCTCAGCCCATGTTGTTATGTACTTGGTATATTATGGTCCTGAGCAAATGCAAGAATAGGAACACGGTTGCTGCCTATAATGTCAGTCATTTTCAGGCTGTTGTAACTAGCACCTAGAGTAGAAGCAGACGCAGAGTTAGAGTAACCAACAGTGATTAGGGTCTTTCTTCCTAAAAGGATGAAAAGAATTTCTCTGGCCTCCCTAAACACTATTTTTCGTGGCTATAAAGATTTTGGGTTGAGCTTCCAGGTTCTAAGAAGGAGCCTGTGCAAGGTTCAGCGGGAAGGAGGAAGCACCTTGAAATTTCCAGATGAGGACGGGGTTGGGGGGTGGGGAGTGGTTGGGAGCAGGAGCATGTCGTAGCCAGCACTAGCTGCTGTCCCTGTGAGGAAACTCTGTCCACTGCTTCCTAACCTCTGTCTTCCCTGGTCATTGAGGGCTCAGGGCAGTCCAGTCACCGGCTGAAGCCATACCCAAGGTAACCTAGAGGTAGGAACTGAAACAGAGGTCAAGAAGGAACATGTTTACTGTCTTGCTCCCCATGGTTTGCTCAGCTGGCTTTTTAAATATATCCCTGGATCACCTGCCCAGGGTGGCACCACCCATGGTGTCTGAGCCCTTCCACCTCAATCCTTGAATACCTCCAGACTTTCCTCCAGGCCACCTGAGGACACATTTTCTCAGTTGAGGTTCTTCTTCTCAGATGAGTCTAGCTTGTGCCAAATTGAAAAAAAATGCTCAGCACAGGATTTCGGTTGTTCCATTCGTTGTTACAGCAAACACCCGACGCCTTCCCGCTCACCTCAGCCTGTCAGGACGGCATCGCTCAACATAACTTTCCGTTCTCTTTGAGTGTTCTGCAACTGGTGTTGTCCCAGAAAGTAGATGCATCTAATTATGGAGCATTTGAATTTGGCTAGTGTGACTGAGGAATGTAAGATTTAATTAATCAATCCTACATTCAGACAGTCAAATTGCGGATTTCTAGAACCTGTCTGTCCTGAGCAAGAAAGGCGGTCATTTTCTCCGCTGCCTGATATTTTACATGTTCCAGAGACGAGACTTACCTTGAAATGGTTTGTTGTTCTCCTGCCTTACTTTATGTCCCCAGTAACTGTTGGCTTTGCACTGTCTTCAGAGTTAGTTTGAGATTGTAGGTGAATTCCCTTAACTGTAAGATACTTGAGCCCACAGGGTGCAGGGACTATCTCTTACCATTGTTGTTAAAGCCCGGGAAGGCCTGCATGGAGCTGACTCACAAATAGTGCTGCTCACTCAAAAAAGTGTAAGGGAAGGCTGGGCAGGGCGGCCTGCGCTTTAATCCCAGCAGGCTGGCCTTGGACTCGGATCTTCCTGCCTCTGCTTCCGTAGTGCTAGGACTAAAGGCACTTGCCACCATGCCCAGGTCATTGTCCCTTAATCACTTCAAAAGAAAACTTTATTATTATTGTTATTATTATTATTACTGTGTGTGCTGTGCCACGTCATGCTCATGGCCCACAGAAGACACCCCTGTGGAGTTGCTTCTCTCTCACCTTTATGGGGGCTCTGGGGACCAAACTCAGGTTGTCAGACTTGCACAGCAAACTCCTTGTTCCCCTGAGCCGCATTACCGCTATCCTCGCTACTTTTTAAGATTTGTGTATTTTTATTTTATATGTGTGGATGCTTTGCCTACACGTGTGTATACCACATGAGCGCAGTGTCTTTGGAAGCCAGAAGAGTGCATAGAATTCCATGGAACCGGAACTAGTGTGAGCTGCCGTTTAGGTGCCAGGAACGGAAGCCAGTGCCCTTAACCACTCAGCCATCTCTCCAGCTCCCCCTCCCCCACTACTTTTTAAATATAATTCACTCAACTTATTTTGTGTGTGTGTGATGCTGAGATGCGTGTTTAATTGTGTGCGTGTAGGCCTGTGCTCATGTTTGTGTGGGTACACGAGTACCAGCGTTTGGATACGGAGGTCAGAACAACCAGTAGGTGTGTCCTTGCCTTCTGCTTTCTTTGGGACCTGATCTGTTTGCACTTCTCTGCAGTGTATGGAAGTGCAGCTAGTCTGTGAGCTTCTGAGGACTCTCGGGTCCACCCTTCCCATTTCACTATGGGACAACTGGGTTTACAGACCGTGTCTGTGCTCAGCTGGACATGGGCGCTTTGGGTTTAAACTCAGCTCCTCAGACTTGGGCAGGAGACATTTAACTCACTAAACCCCCTACCCCGCCCTCACTTCTGTTTTCTTTTTTCTCCTAAAGCAAAATACAGAATGATCTAGGCTGTTTACTGCTCTAGTTGGCAGCGTGAACCTGGGAGAGCAGAGCCTAAAAATGAGGTAGACTAAAAGTCTCATGCAGTAGCCAACTTCAGAGCATCACACAATTTATACTCCGAGGGTTAAGAATCACATGACTAAAATGTTAAATCACAAGGACAAGTCACATGTGGCAAAAACATGTTTTTTCCATAGAGGCACATGAGTAACAGCTGAAGTAAACTCACTCCCCTCCTGCACCTGGGAGGAGCAGGAAGACATTCCAAGAGCACTTTTGTGTTTTTGAAGAAACTGAGGTCACAAGACTCTTGTTTTCTTGGAGTTTTCTGACAAGCACTCAGAATTCTCCTCATTGACTGTGTTCAAGAGGGGTCCTCAGGACTTGAACCTAGGTTTAGTGATTTGGAAGGAGAACTCACAAGACTCGGAGTGTGTGGGATTTGTTAGAGTGACAGGATGAAAAACAAAACCAGTGAGGGTTCGGTCCACGGAGCTAATCATGGAAGTCAGTGGAATGTTTCCAGTAGTCCTCTCTTGAAGAAGGGTTGTATACCCTAGGAAGTTGGTTTGGCCCTCATAACTGGTTTCTTTGAGCAATCTATTTCTACTAAACTCAAAACCACTGCACTGCTCTGGTTTTAGCACCAGTCGCTTACCCAGTTGCGCAGACTTAGCTCCACCCCGTTGTTGCATAAGTCTCACACCTGGTTCCATCTCGGATATAAAACACTTTCCCAGTGACACACAGATAGCAGAAACCGGCTTTATGTACCTGAGGAGGAATACCCATGCTGTACGTGATTTACAGGCCTTTAACTTCAGTTCTGCCAATCAGATACCCGGCAACTAAGAACTTACCCGGTAGAAAGATAAAAGCTGTGTTTTTGTTCGTGGAAGAAAAGTAATGCCTTCAGGAATCCAGTTATCAAAATGTTAGCAATTGGCAGAATGCAGTTGGTTATATTTGTTACTCTTCTCTGGTAGTTATGTTTTCTTTCATGTTGTGGTCAACCGTTATTTCATGGTTTAAGTTTCTTACCACATATTTTGTGTCTATCGGCTGTTAGATTCTGAGAGACGGTCAGGAGCCAGAAGGTAATGAGCCTGCCAGGACAGTCACATCTGTGTTTGGGGTTAGCCTCACCCCTCACGCTCCCGCACTGCCCCACTGTCTGCCTTTACCCGACTGCAGTATGCAGCGATTCTTGGAGCTGCTGCATTGTTGACTTTACTTTTCGATATATTGAGAGATTGATCCCTTCAAGGCAGAGTGGTCTGTGTTTTTGACATCATGGTATCCTTTATCTGACACGTAAAATTTTCAGGTTACAAATTAATTTGATTATCATACTGTTGTTAAGTACTTTATGTTGCAAATGGTTGGCTTTTAATGTGCATTTATAGAGTAAAACTATTGTAACATTATTACAGGGTCCATTTTGATGACTGGAATTAAGCCAGCTGGCGAAGAGTTTAAGGATAATTTATGTATTTCAAAAGTATTTCATATTTGCAAGATATGAGGGACAAAAGATGACATTCCTGAACTCGGCGTGGCTGATTGGCAGCTCCAGAGGCTTTGGCGTTAGATTGCTTTGATTTATTCCCCACCTCTGTCTGCACTTCAGCTTGTCACCTGAAATATTCTATACTGTATCTCCAAAAGCTAAGAAACTGATAGTGTTACATAACTTGCTGTTGGAGGTGTCACTGAAGATCAGGTGCTCATGCTGGATTAGAACAGGGCTAGGGAGAGATGATTGACTGATCTGTTATTTTAGGTTCTTTTCTTCTCTTGACCTTAAGCAACTCCCAAAGGTGAAACATCAAGACTTTAGACTATTTGCTTATTGATCATGTTGTGATGTAACTGCAACTGAGTCTCAGGACAGTAAAATTACATCACATTTACCTTCCTTCTGATGTTGGTGCATGCCTACAGATAAGTCTATAAATGGAGGAAATAATTAGCTTTTCAGTACCTGTCAGTGGACTGCTTTCCAGTGGATTACTTAAGCAGTAAGCAGATGCTATAGTTAGAGATGTCAAGTAATTGAGGAAGAAGGAACTAATTAATGTTAAAAAGCCTAATAGTATATAATGTACCTTTTTAATAGAATGGATTGTGGGATTTTGTGTGTGTGTGTGTGTGTGTGTGTGTGAGAGAGAGAGAGAGAGACAGACAGAGACAGAGAGAGCCTGAGATTATGTCACCCAGGTTAGTTTACAACTTCTGTGTTCAAGAGATTTTACAGCCTCGGTTTCTCAACTAGCCGGGAGTATACGTTACGTGCTACCACATCCAACAGAGATGAGGATTTTTAAGAAATATTTTAAAATTTTGTACATGAGTGTTTTGTATGCACATACATATACACACCATGTACATGGCCTAGTGCCCAAGGAAGTCAGGAGATCAGATCCCCTGAAACTTGAGTTACAGATGGTCGTGAGCTGCCATGTGGGTGCTAGAACTAACCCAGGTTCTCTGCAAGAGCAAGTGCTTTTAGCCACTGAGCCATCTCTCTAGCCCCTAGAATGAAGAAATTTTTAAAAGGCCCTTTGAGTTTTAAAATTCTTGATGATTTCTGCCTATGCTTATGTATAGTGTTTAAACGTATTTCCTTTTTTGTGGTATAAAATTTATGTCTTGTCTTTTCATTTATAACCTCGTACACATTGTATTTGCCACTCTTTGATAAGTGGCAGACAAACCTGTATACTTAGGATTTAGGTCCACATTTCACAGGACTAAGTCTCAGGCAAAACTGGGTCAGCATTTTCTAAATCCCAGTGAGGATGTGGGAGCCCGTGTAAGAAAGCCGTGGCTGCACTGTTACTTCGGCCATGGCAGAGTGCAGAATGCTCTCCCAAGAGGCGTCCTCCCAGAAAGAATTGCATGGATGCATGAGAATGGCCAGGCAGGTCTGCATTATCTCTGTGGGGAAGGCAAAGGCTTGGGAGGAGTGTTCTCAGCTCTTTCCGCATGCCCAAAGGTGGTAAGACCTAACACCAGGTGCATTCCTACACTGTACTAGTGTTTGCCTAAGCTAACTGTAAACGTCACCTCACAGTTTGCTTGCTTTAATAATAAAAACGAGGAGTCCTGTGTGTACCATTCTCGAGCTCAAACTCCCAGAGTTCCCTGGCTCCCCATGCAGGTCTTTGGAATATCCTTCAGTCTGCAGAAACTTAGGGGTGGGTCAACGCAAGGACTCAAATAAAATCTGAATTATCAGTGGCCTTTTGTAGTGCTTTCGGTGTGGTCTCATGACAGGAGTGCGGGAGTGTTGGAGAGAAACAGATACTGTGTTGTGTGCTTGCTCTGCCGTCCCTTGGACGATTACCTCGTTCGTTTCCCTTTTCTGGTGACTTCCATTTCTGCCTGTTCCTATTTCCTCATGCAGCGATAACTGTGAGCTGTCTCTCTTCAGACAGAAGGCTAGTTGTAGGCATTACATAGTCTCATACTTGATGACCGATGTGTTGTAACAAAGCACTTTTTCCTGTAATTTATGATTTTCACTATAGTCCTTTCTGGAAGATATGTGTGTGTGGCCTCAGGAAGGCTGGCCAACATGTGTATATTTCCTGAATTCAGAGCTAAACTTTTATATTCTGTGGTTTTGTTTTTGTTTTTTGTTTTCTGAGAGAGGGTTTCTCTGTTGTAACTCTGGCTGTCTTGGAACTCACTCTTTAGACCAGGCTGGCCTTGAACTCACAGAGTTATGTCTGCCTCTGCCTCTGCCTCCCGAGTGCTGGGATTAAAGCCACTGCCACCTGGTTTATATTCTGGTTTTTAATGTACTTGATTCCAGGGAAGTGCTGACTTGTGTCTCACTCGCTTGTGTTTTAATGGTAGAAGGGTTATATGATAACTCCGTGTTCCTGTAACAGTCTCAAATCTTTGTCACTTTGTCATAGAATGGAGGGGTGCTTTGAGACATGGACTTTCATCGTCTGCTACCACTGATAAACCCAGATCCCTCTGGGTTTCAGTTTTATCATATGGGAAATAAAATAGTCAAGCTAAATGAATTTGACAAAACCTTTCTGACTTTCTTTTTTGGAGATATTTAAAGTTTTGGTAGTTTTGCTACATATAGTATTCTTGGTTTGCCTTAAAAAAAAATATATATATATAGTTTTGAATATTCATTTACTCCATTCTGGCTTTTGAAATTTCTGCCGAGAAATCTGTTGATAGTCTTAGGATTTGTAACAATCCTATGATTTTAAATCAATGTATTCATCAAAGCTTGAATGAAAAGGAAAAAAACATTGTGCTTTGTGAAGACAGACAGCGGTGAGCTGGCCAGGTGAGTGTGCCAGCTGATCCTGAATCTAAGGTAAAATCTGAGTATTCCGTTGTTTTCTGCCTCTGCAGAACAGACGCTCAGAGAACAGGAGGCTTGAGAGCCAGTAACGACATTTGGGACTAGAAACACACGTGTCATTGTTTTGTTGTTAGGAAAATAGCAGCCCATACTTCCATGGGAAAATATTCTTCATAGATGTGCTTAATTTGTGTTTTTCTAGTGTAGTATTTTTTCTCTATTCTTTCTACCTAGTGGCTAGTTAATTTGGGCCATTATGTCTTAAGAATGATATTGAGTCAGAGATTATTTAGTGTAAACTTTTCTGACTTTTTTTTAAATTTTTTTTTGAACCAAGCAGAGAACGGGCGGAATGTTTTAATGCTTTCTTGAGGACTAAGGCTCTGAAAGAAACTTTACTTTTAGGGCATGAATACAGTATTTTATTTCTCTCCTGACAATATAATTAAAACATTTGTTTAAAAGCCACATGATTAAGTGCACTGTTGTATAAAATGCCACTAAATGCACCGATCACCATTCCCAGAACTAAGGGTCTGTCACGGTGCCCTGTAGAAATGCTCACACAAGGGAAAATTGATTGAGACCATTGGAAGGCAATCTAAGATAACCTTTTGTTTTTAATTAAAATGGGAAGAAAGAAGCCAGTCCAAAACACTGTCTTCCTTCATTTGTCCAAGGTGAGAGTGATGGAGGTTTCCGTCCTGTGAGGCCCTAGCACTTTCGAGAATCCTTGCGAATTCTGGCTGCGTACTGTGACGCTGTTGCCTTCGCAGCGAAGCCCGCACGCTGCCCTGATGGGCTGTGGCAAGGGTCATCAGCAAATTAATTTTCTAGCTGTCACTTGTTTCGGTGGCAGGGTTAAGAGGACATTTTTCCTTCTTGAAATTAAAGTCAGTGCTTTCTAAGAAGCTCAGAAGAAACAGGCTTTCTAAGATAGAAATGAGAAAATATTGGACACAAGCCTTTGAAACGTGGGGTATGGAAGATTAGTTTTTGAACTACATTTTGGTCTTTTGAGCCAAGGCCTGGCTTATTGACAAGAATCATGCATCATTTTAAGCGGAGCTTTGCTTGTTCTTTTGAGACTTTTTTTAAAAGTCCAGGCTAACCTTACCCCAGTGTGTAGCCCAGCTTGGCTCCAAACCTGCAGTCCTCTTGGCGTAACTTCCTTTATTGCTGGAACTGTGGCACGCACCACCGTGGCCAGCTCTTTTTTCCCCCCCTTTTGCAAAGTGTTGTTAATTATTTTACAGTTAAAATATCTCTCTTCCCTCCTTCGTTTTCCTTCCTTCAACCTTCCTGTGCCCCCTGTTCTCAAATTCATGGCTTCTTTATGTATGTATGTATATATACACACACAGACACACACACACGCACACACATACACACATACATAAATATATCAATACAACACGCTTAGCGTTCGTATGTATATGACTTCAGGACTGATCATTTGGTATTGGATGAACAATTAGGGCTCCTCCCCATGGAAAACTAATTTTCTCTCTTATCAGTCATTGGTTGCTCGTAGTTCTTTGTCTCTGGATGGGCCTTTGTGAGGTTTTCCTTTCCCACATGAACACTGACACTTTCTTTCAGGTATTTTGGAAGCCTTGTTGAGGAGGGTCCTAGATGGAGCTTCCCTCTCATTTCTAGAATCAGTCTCACAGTTGGTTCTTAGAGTTGTCGAGAGTCGCCCCCGCCCCGTGTTCCTGAGACACAGGTGCAGGAGTACTGTCACAGGTGTGCCCAGTCAGGCTGTGTGCACCATAATGGCCTGTCCTCTGCACTGACCAATTGTGGGTTGTTTCTCGTGGACTCTGTCTACTCCAAAGAGACGCTTCTTTGATGAGGAGGAAAGCTACATTAACTGTGGATATAATGAGAAGTGTTTAGGACTTTCGTCAGCCTAGTCAACTGGTGATGTTGTAGGCTGTCCTCTAAGCGCCATGATCTCACTAGCTCTGGGTAGACGGCTAGGTTTCCAGTACCGAGCGTGATTTCCCTCCTGGTAAGCAGGCCTTAAGTCCGGTTACACAGCTTTTGGTACCACCAAGGTATGAGTGCCACAGTTGCACCTCTAGGGATATCTTGCCAATGGTTATTGCTGTGATTCATAGACATCATAGCTGGAAAGGAGTGTTGGTGCCCCCCTTCAGCCCCCACGAACTTGCATAGCACCTTTCAGTGAGATGAAGGCTAGTCCACAAGGAGGAGGCTTTTAGGTCACTTTGGGTTCCTGTCTGAAGTGCATGGTGTCTTCAGCAATAGGGATTTGGCTTCAGTCTCTAGGAGGCAGCCATTTCTTGAAATCAGTTTCAAAGTGTCTTATTAAGCTATAGTGAGCATAAAATACAGTTCACTCATCAAAAGTGTACAATTCAACTTTCTTAGTGCTTTTACAGAGTTATACAGGTATTTGCGTTGGTTTGGTTATTCAACATCTTTTGCTTTTACATAGGAATTTTAGGGACTAGCGTGCCACCCCCATCCACGAATAATTCAGCTTTAATAGGGATTTCACTGAATGGAGATCAATGTGGGAAATATTATCATCTTAACATTCTTTCTTGTGACCAGTGAATAAATTGCTCTTCTCTTTTTTTTTTTTGTGTTATGCACAGCAATTGAAATGGGCTTATAGAGATGTTTTAAACTACTAACCTCCTTTGTTTATTTCATATGAAATAACCTAATTGAATATCACTGTTTGAAGTTATTTGTATAGCTTAAATGTTGACTGTCTGAACTATAAACTTCTTTGTGGAGTCTGTATATTAACTTTCTTATTTGGTGTCATAGTTTACGAAATACAGGTTTGACTCATGCTTGGAAGCTCATTATGATAGGGTTGGAATATTAGTGAAGTATGAAATTGCCATTAATAACAAATACTAACTGACATTTCTATGCCTAATTCATCCACAGTCATGTTTTTACTTTGAAGGAATGAGATGTAGGCATTGTTTTGTAGAATGTTCAGAACAAGGCCTAATTAACAAGTCCCTTAAATTCATCCTAGGTACCAAATCTGATTCCAGTTTTGATGTTTAAATTGGGAAGACCACTAGACCCTATATTATACAATGACATATTGTATACTTTGCCTACACTTGGCATTCACAAGGTTAGTATATCAATTAACTGATTTACTGGGGGAGGAGAAGCCTAAATAGTTAGTATTGGTTTCTATTTTGTACTATAAAATTTTCAAATCTTAATTGTTGCCATGATCATTAATTCCCCTTTACTTCTCATTGTACAGTAGCTGTTGTCTTCAGATAAAATTATTATAATATGTAAAAATTCATTTAAATCTCTAAATATCACATCTTTGCACTGACTGTTCTCCGAGATTAGGCCCCTTGCTCTCCAAATTGCTGACTAGTCCCTCCCAAAGCTATCTCCCTTCCTCTTAGAAGATAGGTACTAAGTAAGCTTGCATTCCAGTTCTTATTTGCAACAAAGAGTTTAAAATGCCTTTCACAACCTTGAAGTTACCCTCCTTCATGCAAACCGTTTCCTTAATCCTTTTCTAGGTGTGCATAGGGCAGATTCTGCGGGTAATTCAACTGCTTGGGACCACTCCTCGACTGAGAGCTGTCACGTTGCGCCTGTTGACATCTCTGTGGGAAAAGCAGGTGAGCTGAGATGCACACGTGTTGCATATTACACATGTCCCTTTCTCTGAAGGAAAATCATTATGTGACAGCACCGCTCTGATTAAGTAGTAGTAAGTATCATGAATGACTGCATTGACAAAATTTGATTTATTGTGGTGTATTTGATCTGTAAGACAGTCAATTGTGTTTGCCTTGGAAATTGAGAACATAAAATAATCTCAGTGCGCCACTCCTGACATTCGTCTCTCCGTAATAACATAGTAGAAATGCGGTTGTGAGTAGAGCCTTTGTAGGAAGGGCGCGATCTTGCCACCTGTTGTTTTCTGGGGCGAAGGGTGCGCGGGTCTGAGGAAGGCCCCTAATCACAGCGCATTCTTCTCTGCTGATTAGCGGAGCCACATTATAATTTCCAATGCAAATTCAAGATTTGGAGGTGAAAATGCTGCATAAAAGGAGATAATAATTACTCAGCTTGAATTAGGAAATTACCTTTTTTTTTTTTTTTTTTTTTGTGAAATTGTCTTATTAGGATCGTGTGTACCCCGAACTGCAGCGCTTCATGGTCATGTCTGATGTGCCCTCTTTGACTGGGGGCAAGGAGCTCCAGTGGGAGAAACTGATTGCAAAAGCTGCATCCGTCAGAGACATATGTAAGCAGAGGTAAGAAGGGCTTATTCTTCTGGCTGCAGTCAGGAGTGGTTGCTTTTCACTCTGTGTGTGTGTGTGTGTGTGTGTGTGTGTGTGTGTGTGTTCAGAAAGACACATTATTTTTCAAAAGCAAGTATATTTTCCCCTTTAAATTGGGCCTTCCATTTTAGTGTACGGGTTATTTATATAATCTTCTGGGTAATAATGTTATAGTAGCACATATCATGTTGTGTTTTCTGTTTTTCCGTATATAAATCCCTGACCACATACAGTAGACTGTATTCATAAACAGCTCTTTGTTTTGTTTTTGAGATGGCCTTGAACTCATGATCCTCTTGTTTTAGCCTCTTGGCTGCTGAGACTGTGGGTGTGTTCCACAGGGCTCCACTCAGGACGGATTCTTGTAAGCACTTACAGTAAAAAAAGCCGTATCGTGACTTGTATGGAATTGCCATAGGGGAGAAGATGGTGTTGATTCCCCGGTAGGAAAACACGAGGACAGAACTGACTGTTGGTCTACATTAGGGGTAAACTGAAGAGCTAAGACGGGAACAGCACAAGCAGAGCTCACCTTGCTTAAGGTTCCTTCCCTCTTTCTCCCCCTTGCACGGGTGAAATGAAACTGAGTGGAGGAACTGGACTGGGCATAGTTGACGTGGTTCTCAGTTCAGTAGCTCCGTAAGTGGGTTAGATGCAGCCTGGTAGAGTGTCTGTGAATGCGCTCTCACTTCTGCCCAGGATCCCAGTATAGACGGTACATCCCGACAGTGCGCATCAGGTTGACAGCATTGCTGATTGCACAGATGATTCCCGTTTCCAGTAAAACCTCAAGTCAGAATGTGTAAGAAGCTAAGCCCTAGCAGTTCTGTTTTCTGAGCCTATCTGCAACACAAAAACAATGCAGTCTAAGGTATAAAACAGCTACACTTTTATAATCCAAGACCGGTGTGTCTGGATTTTATTAAACTGTTGGCATGGAACAAATTTCAGGGACAGGTTCTTAGCCGACATTCTTACTTTACAAAGAAGGATGGGGTGCAGGAAAGGTTGGGTATCAGGCTAGATCAGTCTTGAGAACTTAACTCATGTTCTTTTCTTTCCTACACTCAAATATGTCAATTTTTCCAATTTTGGAAAATTATTTCTTTTCGTGGGACAATAAGACAGAAGAATCCTGCCAAGCAGTTTCATTTATTGATGGTTTGTTCATTAGAGAAGAGTATTATGTCCTTGAGGTTTTCGGAGGATAGCCTCTGAGCAGCGTTAGGTTAAAGGTATTCTGGGGAGGGAACAATATGCGTGGAAGAGGTCGAAGAGGAAGGATAGCGGGCGTGGGTGGATGAGTGCCTGGTGTGGAATAGGCACGCAGTCAGTTACCATTGGTAATTCATCATCGTGGTGATGGTTACTGTAATCATGATTTTAGCATCACGACCAGCAATCATCTGATTACCAGTGTCTGCTGTCTACTTGCTGTCTGATGCCAGAACAGCTGCCAGGCAGAAACAGCTTGGCCTTTTCCCATCATCTCTATAGAGATGAACTTTGACACTGTTAACCCTTCCCAATCCTGACAACAGGATTTATGACTCTTGAGATTAACACTCATTGAAAAGTATCCTGTTCAGGATTGCATAGATGGCTCAGTGGGTAAAGTGCCTCTATGCAAGCCTGAAGACAGAGACAGGTGGAGCTCTGTGAATTCAAAGCCAGCCTGGTCTACAGAGTGAGTTCCAGGACAGCCAGAGTTACAGCAGAGAAACCCTGTCTCGAAAAATAAAACAACAACAAAAAAGAATTAATGCCTTTATTACAGTCAAAAAATCTGGGAATAATTATAGCTTTCTGGCTCCGATTTTGATTTAAACTGTTGTTTGTTATAGACCCTATCAGCACGGTGCAGACATGCTGGCAGCCATTTCTCAGGTGCTGAATGAATGCACCAAGCCGGATCAAGCCACCCCAGCCGCCTTGGTGCTCCAAGGTCTTCATGCACTCTGCCAGGCCGAGGTAGGCTTTTCTGGATTATTCTGTCTAACTCTTAGGCTATTTTACGTGGATGTGAGATTAGATTTGGGTAAGTTTCAATATTTTTTGTTTGTTTGTTTTTTTTTGGTGGTGGAGGGGAGTAGAACTGGATTGCTTTGTACATTTTTTCCTGAGGGGATTTTGATTGATCAGTGTGATATTTTCCAGAGATCCTATTTTTGGTTTTTCTTTGGTCTCATTTTTGTTAAGTTGAGAAGGTGTTTACGGAGCAGTTGGATGTGTTTACTTCTTAATTTTTTGATCAAGGAACCTTAGAATCAGTTAAGACAAAGAAGTAGCCATAGGCTAGTGGCACTCTTGTAGTCTGAATAAATCATAGTGGGCTTGAAGGCTGGCAAAGAAATCTTCCTTTCCTGGTGATTGTATTTGGTAGATGTGTAAATAGCAGAACAAACTTGCAAACCATTGCCTGAAAACTAGACTATTTCCAGAGTTCCAGTATATCAAAGAGACTCTTAACTGCCCTGAAGAACTAGGATAATCACATCAAAGATCACCCACTCGTCTCAGTGTTTGGGACACAGCAAGTGTGCATCCTGGAGTTTTTAAGGGACCATGAACTCTCCTTAAGGCTGTAGCTAATCATGGTTGATAATGATGAAAAATGCTGTAATCAGATAAACAACAACAAAATCTAGTGTTTGTATGTTTAATATTCTTGTGGTAAACATTCTCTATGCTTGTCTCCCACAATTGCAGATTAGGAATTAGCAGGAGAACAGACCTCAGAGAGAAGCTCGACATTTACTCAGGGTCTCTATTTATGAATAGTCTGTGCTGTGTGAAGGCTTTCTTCTCCAGACAGTGAACATAGTCCCCGTTCAGCAAAGAGTGTGTCCTCAGGGTGCTCATGTCAGAATGGCACCTGGTAGTCGGAGACTACACTGAGCTCACGGACTCCTACCCTTCTGTTCCAGTTAGTCGTCTGGCACTGGAAGGCACTGCTTCACCAGTTATGCCCCCAGTTATATCTCCTTCCCAGTAAATGCCTAAGTCTTATTTTTAAACAAAATTCTAACAACAGCATTAAGAAAACAATTTGTCACATACTTTCACCACGCCCCGCCCCCCAAGCCAAAGGACCATTTTTGCCATTTTGAAATATTTCCTGTACTTCAGTGTCCTTGTTCCCATAGCTGCATTGTTTTTTTCCTCCTATCCGCTGTTGTTAGTATAAGGCTCAACTTTTTAAATGCTTCACTTTTAGGAAATGTCCTGAGTTTGGCAAGGAGTTTTCTCAACGCATTTATCTGAGACACCCTTACCCACTGTAGTTAGTACTGAAAATAGGAAAAACATTGCCTGGTGTGTTAAAAAAAAAAAAAATCTTTGTTTTCAGGCGGTCATGAAAATGTACTTGATAAACACCGAGAGCTGGCCGAATGATTCCTTTGGTTAATTCACTTAGTCATATTTACTGTTCAAACGAAGGTAGAAGGGGATTGCACACAGGAAGACCCTTGCTAAATATTTGCCCACGTTGGTGCTTTCTGGATGCTTGACTTGTCTTGATTACTTGGTAACTAGTTAGGTACTCAGTTAAGGAGGTTCTGAATAGTTCTTTGCTCGTTCTTCTGACACTCACACAATATGTGATAGTGATACTTCATCCGGGGGTATCTTTCCCCTCATCACCAAAGCTGTATTTTCTTCATTGTATATGAAGGGTTCCATTTAGGATTGCTGAAAATGTAGCCCTAAATCTTTTCTTTGACCCAAGCCGTTACTTACAAAAACAATTTTGAGCCTACCATGATACTGTCTTCCCTTGCTGCTTAGTGTTTGTCCGTCTTCCAGAAGAACTGAGACATCAAGGCTATGTATAATATTTATCAAGCAACTTTTCTTTCTTATTTGGTCTCCCTCCTGTTGACATTATGCAGTCTAAATTTCATATCTATTTTTAAATCAAAACTTTCTTTATAAAACTTCATCTGAAGCTAGATGAGGCGCATCCAGGACTTGGGAGGCAGAGGCAGGCAGATCTCTGAGTCTGCGACCAGCCTCTTTTACAGAGCGAGTTCCAAGACAGCCAGGGTCACACGGAGAAACCCTGTCTTGAAAAACCAAAACAACAACAACAACAAAAAAGAAACCTCATCTGATATTTTTCAAGTGGGATAAGAATCCAGTATGTGATAGTCTAACATTATTAGTCTCCTTCGAGTCATTATTGGTAACAAAATGGGAATTAATAGATCATGGAACAATACTGCCAATCAGTTAACTTAATTTTTCGGGGTGTGTGTGACAAAATGCTAATTTTGTTATTCTTTATTTTCTATGTATTTTTTGTCTAAGAATATAAACTATTTTGAAGAGATAAATACATTACAAACCATGTTTTCTTCATAAATATTGCAAGTGTCCTGAGGTATTTTGTTTGTTGAAACTGTGCTACTATTTTGTTAATAAAAATGGTGACTTTAGTGCTTAATACCTTATATTCATCTAAATTAGTAGGAGTAACCCCCCACCTTTTGTGGTAGTTACATCTCTGTGTTTTGTGCACGGCTTTCTACTCTTTTTTGATCCTGGGATTTCACTGTGAAGTTTCTGCTCTGTCCTGCGATGTATGTTAAAGTCATGAAATTTTCTCAATTCAGCATCTTTTGCCAGGTCATATTTAATATTTACTAACTTGGGACTAATTTTTTATTTTGGGCAGTGTGCTACCCTCAGAAGTCAGCATTCTTTCCCCGAGGCCATTTAGTCTGTTTTCTAATTGACAACAGGTGTGAAGCACTGGCGTAATCCCCAGGCTCAAGAATGAACATATTCAGCATAGTTACGAATCTGTTTCCCAGAAGCATTTGGGTGTGATTTGTCTGTGTATTTATTACTCTTTAGGTCTTTGGCTATCAAATGTCATTAGGAGCATAGAGAGATAGCCTGAAACAGCAGAATAAATCAATAAAGATAAGAGCACAAACTGAATGGCCCTGGCTTTGAGAAAATGCATCAGCTAGAAAACCATTGAAAATTGAATTTCAAGAGCTTTCTAAAGCTTCCTTCTGCGCAAGTGGCAATGCTTTCCCCCTTAAGCTCGGTAGGTAATGGAGTCTTGAGTTTTGAAAGTCAAAATGATGAACTTCATTTGTCCTCTGTGGAGTCAGGTTCGTCTTAAACAAGTCACTGCTGCTCACTCATTTACATGTCTACTAAGGACAGGTTTCTGGAAGGGTGGAGTCTGTTCAGATGCCACGTGTGTCAGAGTAATAACTGCTTCTGTTATGCATGTTTGTGGTTCTGCTCGGCTCGACAGAGAACACAGAAGCTTCGAGACGCCTCAGCTAGCCAGAAAGATGCTAATGTTGTTTGGTAGTTTGGAATTGGAAAGCAGATACTTATCCCTTCCTTAAGACTGTTCATATGTCGATTCTGATGTCACTCATTTCTTTAGGGTAATATTTTTCCTAATTAGTTAATATTTCTTGGATGCCCAGTACAAAATTGGCCCTTTTATGATATAGGGATTTTAGGGTTTCATCTCGTGGCGAGGAGACAATATTGTAACGTAGCTGGTATTTACTGAACAGTTCAGAAATTCTTACGTGCCAAATTACTATGAAGTGCACGACAATATGGACATCTGAATGCGCCCTCGTTCACTAGGATGTGTTCTCTTCCTTCTGTAATGTTGCTTTACCAACTGTGATAATGTTTGAAGGACTTAAGACTAGTCTGAGGTCTTCTCCTTCAGTCTTAGTGCACACAATGTCCGTGAGTCCCAAGATCTCTGGAAGGCTAGACAGTCAACTCACTGCATTGAAAGCTTTGTGGGTGAAAATAACCCCCAGTCTCAACCAGCCATCCAGGTTAGATTTAAAACAGCGTGCGCAGAAAGAAAGTGAGCGCATTGCGCTCAGAAAGAGGCCTCATGCAGTCTGAGCGCTTTCTCTCTTAAGGTCTTAGGATGGGGATGGGAAGCCGGCTAGGTTTTCTTAGTCAGCTGTGAATCTGTCGTGGCAAAAATTAATAGGCGTTTCGGAATCACTGAGAAAAGCTCTTTCATCTTCCCGGCACCATCGGGGTGTTGTATTTTCAAAGCGGAGTATTGTATAACTGAGCAGTAGATAAGGAGGAGGGGCCTTCCTGGGGATTCTTGACCGCTGCAAGAGTTCATCTCAGGCCATTTGTCACCGCAGTGATTTCCCCCGAGGTACCCCACGCCAAGGGTATGTTCTGGCCATTCTACCTCCTTTATTTATTTATTTTCTGGAATCATGGTGGAAGGTGGTTGTCCTCGGCCTCTCCCATCATCCTAACCCTTTGTCTAGGGTCTCCTTTAAAACACCGTGGGGTAGGGACAATTTTCAATGGGACCCAGCAGGTCTGTAAGGTTTCAGGGAGTTAGTGTGATATAAAAATGGCCAATGGAAAGGCTGCATGTTGTCTAAGCATTTTTAGCGTGATAAATATAATTTAGTATGGAAATGTGATCCATTGTTTCCCGGCAGGTTTTCTCAGCTGTGTACAGTAAGGCTTCTGTCGCCTACCGTGGATTTGGTATTTATTGCACTCCGGAACCTCTTTGTTGTTCTTGGGTTTTGTTTGTGGAGACTTTTAAAGGTGGCTTGCCTGTGTAACCATGCAGAGGAGTTGATTAAGTTTAATTTGCTATGCGTTAGAGAGTGGGTTTGCTGGTCTTTTTGAACTTCCCTCTGTTATTTGTAGTTTGGGGCCTATTTTTTGATGCCTCCAGTTCTTTCTGGGCATGAAAACTCTTTTTTGTGCATTTGCTGAATCTATTTCCATGCTGTGCTTTTTATATTCTACACAATGACTCTTTGCAGTTAAAAGTTGTAGTTTGGTTTTATTTTTAACTTTAAAAGGACAGCAGGAACTTGCCTTTTATTAAACATTTGTGGATATTATAACATTTACTCTGCCTTTCTTCAAGCATGTTTTTAAATATAGTTTCTTATTTTCGAAATAAAATTTTAACCGGATGTGTTATGCTTGTATAATTGTTACTGTTCCGTACTCATGAGCCATATGTGGAAAGGACAGGAAATAAAAGTCACGTGTCTCTTTAGAAATAGACCCGTTTAGCTTCCCACTACTTTTTAATTGGTTGTTTTTACTTTTTTAAAAGAAAACATTTGGAGATCATGGAAAGTTGAGTTCTATATCAAAAGCTACAGCAGGAATTTTTAAAATTGAGGGCTTGGTGTTTTATCACGTCCTGATTTTGCCTCCACTCTCCGGTACCTAGGCCCCTGCATCTGCTGTTTGCCGTTCTCAGATTTGTTAGAGTCCTTTCAATACCTAACCGTTAGACGTTACAGCATTTGGGGTCTCCCTCTGCTCTACCTGTTCTTTTAATCCATTTTTAAGTGTGTTTTGTTTAAGGATTTTCATGAAGCATTTTCTTAACTCAAAATCATGGTTTGAGGATTATCAGCCTACAAGAGTAGGCTGTGCAGGGTGTCCAGCCGGGAGTTTCCGGCTCTCAGCCGGATCTTCAAAGGATCAAACAGGCTGGACACTGGGAGGGTTTTAATGATGCCACTTAGCCATCAGAGGAGTTGGACTTGGTGGTGGCAAATTGTGCTCATCTGAATAAATGCCACGGAGCTGGAAACAATGATGTGGCTAAAATGATGCTAATTGTACCCTTCTGCCATCCCAGGGGATGAAATCTATTGGTTTAAGCTTATACAAGGTTTTCCTTTGAGGGGGGTAAATGAGGACATAGGGTATAGAAAGGCCAGCAATGAAGGAAGGCAGAACAATAAGTGTCGTTAATGGCTTGAAAGGCTTTGGGTTTTGAGATCTGATTGAAAGCATTATTTTGGTAATTTCCAAGAAATTAGTAAGGCTATTTCAAAAGCTTTTCTGGCCTCAAATGACATAAAATCATGCTTTTCATAAAAATGTCATTTCAGATGTGGTTAAACTCATTTCTGTGCTATATAAATGTCTAAAAGAGCAGAGGTATCTCACCTCTTGTCTGCTAGTGACCCTGTATTGGACTTAACCTCGAGTCTGTGATTAAAATTACATTAGTTGTAATTACCAGGAGGAAGTTAACCTCCTTAAGAAGTGTTTGGAATTATGCTGACATGGCACTGTAAGTCTTGTTACAGTACGGGAGTTTCCCGCGTGCCTCCTCACACGCTTGCCAAACTGAAAGAAGAGCACCACGTACACGTTTTCTTTAAAAGTTGTTGGTTTTTACATCTGGGAGACTCTTCCTTAGCTAACAGAAACGGCTTCTTCCGACACTGCGCTATTCACTGGGTATCGTCCTAAAAGTAGTTTCACATTTTGATTTTGCATGTGTTTTATATCTTGATTTTGCGCATGCACTAGTTCTTCATGATTTCGGTGACTTCAGCACTACACAGAGCTCTATATCGTTTCTTGGATTGTTCTAAGAATCTCACAGTAGCATAATGGCATGTGCTATGCCTCAGGTCTAAATTGAGCAGTGAGTAAGATGTCCTCTGGGGCACTGTTCCCTTTGTTTCAGGGCTGGGACACTGGGCCTCTACTTACGTAAACTGTCATTCGAGGAATCTGTTTGCTTAAACAGTTGGCAGGGTCATATGGCTTTGATCTCTAAAGACAGAGCTACGGCTAAGGTCAGATGCAGCGATGTCATTGACCTGCTTCATTTGTGTCTGTACTCCGAACTGGTGTATATTTCCTTCTCTTTCATTTGTGTGCCAGGTACTCTAGCTACGTTACGTACTTTGTAGAAAAATGAATGGCAATGATATCTCGTGTGTCAAGTAGATTCTCCAAAAGGTTTCGAAGAGCTGAGGGTATTAAAAACTTGTAGAGATGAACTGTAGGTTTGCTTTTTGGTGAGCCTCCCAGTGTCTTGTGTGCTCAGTAATGAAGTTTCAGATTGTTGCCAAGAGCTGTCTCTAAAGGACTTGCCCACTCAGTATGAGGAAAAACTATTTATTTTGCCTTTATCTTAAAAGAGAAATTAAGCATTATTCATGATTCTCTGGATTGGTGGTTTCTTTACTTGTATTTATATAGAGAAAGGCATGTTTCTTATTGTAGTCATCTGTATTAGCCAAGGTTCTCTATAGGGACTGATAGAATGAATATCTCTGTGTGTGTGTGTGTGTGTGTGTGTATGTATGTATGTATACATATACATATATATGTGTGTGTGCACAAGCATGCACATATATATATAAAGGGAAATAACTGGAGTGGCTTGCAGACTGTGGTTCAGCTAGTCTATTATGGCTGATGGATGGGCCATTCTCAGATGGGAAGTCTGAGACCAGCTGATGAAGTTGGCTTTAACATCAGTGAAGGAATGCTCAGCAGCAGGATATCTGAGCTTGCCAGTGAGAATGAGGGCAAGCAGGAAAAAGGCAAAAACTCCTTCCTTGTCCTTTATGTAGGCTGCCACCAGAAGATGTGGTCCAGACATAGGTTGGATATTAGGATCTCAAGCAATCCAAATAACTAAAAATCCCTCACAGGCGTGCCCAGCTGCTTGGTTGTTAATTCCAGGTTTAGCCACATTGACAACCAAGAAGAGCCATCACAAGTCCCCCTTTAGTTAACACACAATCATACCTCTTCATGTTGTGCTTAATTTCCAAATGAAAACAATAGCCAGGTCATAGGTACACCTAACGCAACTATCCCGTGTTTAGCAATAAACACATTATGTAATTTAGAACAGGTGGCAGTGTCCCTTTAGGGACATTCTTGTACTATTTCATGACATAATATGGTGGCCACCGATATTATCTCCATTGACGCTATTTACATGATTAAAAAATTGAGGAAAGAAAACACAAACACATTATTAACAAAATATGACAAACACTCATGTCAGTTATAGTCCTTGTTTCTACAGCTGGTCACGTGGCCTTAGCTGTAGTTACAGCTACCTCTCTCTGCTACCATTCTGTGTTTTCTTCATCCCCAGTAAGCACCCCTGCGGGTCCTTGCTCTTGTCCTGGAGCAGTGACCTGTACCTTCATTCCTGAAGCTCCGTGCCCTTTGTCATCCCGCCTAGATTAGGCTGTTGTTTCCTGCTGACTTTAATCACAGGACTTTGTAGCACCAAGAGACACCCCAAGGATCTCCTGCACTCCAGACCTGGATCTTTCTTTCCTCCAGTGTGAGGAAGGAATCCAGTTTCCCCATGGTGATCTGGATCCGTCACCCCTCCTGACACTGTTACGCCTTTCTTAGCCTATTGGCTTAAGGGTGTGAGAAGCCTAGAGCACCAGGGGGCATCTAAGCATCCAGCTCATGGAACATTTGTTGTGTCTCCAGCAGGAGCGCTCTCCCGTCTGGAGCCAAAACTTCTAGGACAACAGAACTTAAGCTATAGGGACCATCAGGTATCCTGAGGATGTGTCAGGGAGCTGTCCTGAAATAAAGATGGTTGGGATGCCATCTCTCCTTTGTTAGAACATAGCAGTGACTACAGATGTATACAAGTTAAGTGTGTGTGCGTGTGTGTGAGTGTGTATGCACATATATGTGTATTCGCGTGTGCACTAGTCTGTGTGTGTGTATGCACATGTATGTGTGCAAGAGTGTGCACCTATGCTTAGAGGTGACTTCCTCTATTTCTTCTTTTTCTCTTCCTTCACAGGGTTTCTCTGTGTAGCCCAGGCTCTCCTGGAACTCCCTCTGTAGACCAGGCTAGCTTTGAACTCAGAGATCCACTTGTCTCTGCTTCCGAGTTCTGGAACTAAAGACGTACACCACCACACGTGGCCTATCTCTTCATTCTTAATGTTCATTACTGCATGCCTTTTTCATTAGAGGTATTCTATTAAATGTGAAATGAAACCTCATTCTGGTCTTGATTTGTTTCTTCTTAGTAATTTGTAATGTTGGGCATATTTTTGGTGCTTACTGACAAAATATATAGAGTATTTTATACTGAGATTTAGCATGTTAGTTCTTAAAGTACATTTGTATTACCCAGAATTTCAGCAATTACTGAACATGAGTAGATACTTTGATTTTTATTAAGGACAGTTGTTTCAGATGTTTGCCTTTCCA
This sequence comes from Cricetomys ansorgei, assembly GCA_026225945.1. Classification (NCBI taxonomy): domain Eukaryota; kingdom Metazoa; phylum Chordata; class Mammalia; order Rodentia; family Nesomyidae; genus Cricetomys; species Cricetomys ansorgei. Next base: position 2,856,095 of record JAMJFZ010000183.1, on the reverse strand, counting down.
AAATGTGTTCAGGCAGTCTGTAAAGGTGTATACATACGTATTGGTATGTCAAAAATACTTTACTAATAATGGCTACCAGCTTATAATAAAAGGGATTGAAGAAGAATGCTTGAGAGCTGGAGACACAGTATTTAGCCACATACAATTGTATTACACTTGGGGCTGGTTGGAGTTGGTAGCTACCAGGTGTAGCTCAGTATTACGAGTAATTGATTCTAGGGTACTGTGAAAATCAGCCTGAGGTCGGGCAAGAGGGCTTGCTTTCCAAGACACCCAACTCCACTTTCCCCAAAATTTATTTATTTTTAATTTCTTAAGATTTATTTTTGTGTATGAGTGTTTTGCCCACATGTATGTATGCGTGCCGTGTGTGTGACTGGTGACCTCGAAGGCTAGAAGAGGGTCAGCTGTCCTGGTACCGGAGTCACAGATGGCCGTGAGTCACCTTGTGTGTTCTGGGAGTAGAACCTGGGTCCTCTGCAAGTGCAGAAGTTCTCTTAACTGCTGAGCCATCCCTCTATTCTCTCATGTCTTCAGAATTTGATCACTGAGTTACTCACTGTGTGACCCAGAAATCCCATTTCTGGTAATACACTCAAGATAAGTGAAAATGTGTTCCCACAAGAGCATCTGCATGCAAACACAAATATTTACAACAGCATTATTCATAAGAGCTTCGGAGTAGGAAAATTAGGATACCTGTCTAGCCAACCATGAGTTTTAATTTACATTTATCCAGTCATATTAATTCAGTTAATTAAATTTGTATGTCCATTGTGCATAAAGAGCTGCAAGACTTTACAGATACATGGGTTCAATGATAAACATGGTTTTAACCCTCAGGAAACTTCTAGTCTTAGTTCAAGACCTTAAAGAAATGGGTGTTTTAGGAACTTACCTATTTGTAGAGGTGACAGATCCTCGCAAGCAGGGACATAAATTGCTTTGGCAATCTAGGGGATTTGTACAAGTCTAAGATGCCATTACAGTGTCTAGTGTTAGCGAGACATTTTCTAGTTGTTAAATTAATAATTAATAATGAAGTCAACGTAGAGGACTTTGAATTAGGGATTTTTGTTTGTTTGCTTCCTCATTTGCTGTCACCAAGTACCTCCCAGCTTGAGACAGGAAGGGTTACTCTGGGTCGTGTTTTGTGAAGACCTTGTGTATCACAGCACTGAAGGCACGCCGGAACTGAAGACTGCAACTGCAACTGCACACCTTGGCAGACCCGGAAGCAGAGAAGGGGATGCTGGTATTCCCTCTTCCTTCTTCATTCAGTCAGCTCACAGGGTGGGTGTCCTTTCTTCAGTGTCTCTGGATTCACCCCCCTAGACGCACCCGAAAGTGTTGCCTCAGAGATTACAGTCCAGCGAGTTGACGGGGAAGATTAACTGCTGGAGGTTCACTGAGCGACCTGATTTCCTCTGTGAGATTTCCCGGCTCCTTAGTTTTGTGCCCTTCCTGGTGCGCCTCTTGGCATCTTGTCATATACGAGCATCATAATTGAGAGCAAAGGTTCGTTGCTATGTTTGTGAACTGTGAGCTAGTTTAGGTGTGTATTCTCTTCTGTGTCTCTCGTCCTGACTTTGATAGAGGACTAAGCTTTGTGTGAAACTTTAGCGTCTGCTTATTTATGAGACAGCTTGGATTGCCCCTGAAAGGCCTCGTTCCATATTCTCTTACTGCTCCAATAGTTTTCTTCCTTTTAGAATATGCACATTGAGTTTTGAGTGTTCTTTTATTGTGTAGCACATGGTTGTTACTAAAATCGGAAAATACAAATTAATAAACTTAGAAACAAAAAGTAAGCCATAACGCTGTTATTTAGAAGTAACTCAAAGAACATCTCGTATATAATTTTATGATGCTTACTTTCCATGCTTGTGTCTCTTTTTACGTATTCTAACGACCACATGAGCTTTGCTGTAGAGTATGTGTATTGTGCTTTCACCAGTCCATGTTTGACAGATACCTTGTTCTAAATTCTTTTTCTAACAGTGCTGCTGTTTTCATCAGCAGAGTTAAATTCAACACCTATCCCAGATATTTCTATAAGCTATGTTTTTGGAATGGAGCTGCTGGTCCAACTGTGTAATTATACGCCCAGCAATTTCTTCCACCTGAGCTGCTGCCTGTGTTATTTGGGACTGCAGCTTTCTCTGTGCGCTCTTCTGTGTGGTCTGTTGGCTTGTTGTAAGTGTTTTGATGCTGTTTCGGGAGACACGGCTGACCCCTGTAACTAGATACCTGATTCTTTTCTGTTCTGTACTACTAGGACTTGACTCTCCCATGCCAGTCCTAATAGTGGGCATTATTGATGGTTTGTTTAGAGTTCCCTGAGGATCAGCTTTGTGAGAAAATGCAAGGAGAGCGTAGCTGTTTCTTGTTCTTTGTAATAGAAATTTGCAATTATTGTCTTGTAGTTTGGGAGTGTGGCTTTCGGAGACCTCAGAACACCTCTGGCCTTGAGTAGACTCCTCTGGGTATTCCTCAGGGCGGCCTGGCTCAGGTGGGATTGCTGGGGTCATTGCGCTAAAGTGTGCTGTTCTTCTCCCAGGCGCCTTTCTCTTCCTCTGTGATATATTTATGAGGCTTGAAACTCCAGTTAATGCAGAGTATTTGTCTGTGTATGGGTATGTGCACATGAGTGCAGTTGTCCACAGAGGCCCCAGGCTGTGGGTTTTCCCTGGAGCTGGCAGGCAGTTGTGAGCCTCCTGACATGGGTGCTGGGAACTGAACAGAGAGCTCGTGTTCCTCAGTGGAGTTTCTGTCTTGCTTTGCCTCATTCCCCACCCTTGAAGTTACGATGAGTAGAATCAAAGGAAACGGCCAGATCTCCATTATCTCCCCCTTGTAAAGTGTAACCAGAGCCAACCCAGATAAATGCAGCAGCCAGGATCCTCCTGCTTCCTGCTCAGTTTCATCAGCCGTGTAGCTTCAGCCCCCAAAGCAGGTAAAATCCTGTGACCTAACAGGAAGGATGAAAGGACCCAAAGGTGAAATGAGCTTTTGCAGCCGCGTATCTCACCTGGCGCAGGTGCCCCTGCCGAGTGACGCTGTACAAGTGTCCTGGAGCGTTCAGCTGGTGCTGTTGGATGGATCAGGTGCCAGTGGACGTGAAGAGGATCCAGGCTCTCCAGGCTCTGACAGTGAGGGTTAACGCAGAAAGTTCACAATGGCCATCAAACCCCAACCACGACACAACCAACCAGCTGCGTGCTCTGTTCTCAGGAATAACTGCAGTTAGACAAACTAGAAAAGATGCACTATCCCTTTGCCGTTATTCACAAAGTGTTATTGCAACACAGACACACCCATCTACTTGTATGTTAGCTATGAGTTTTTCGTGTTAAGATGGCAGTTCTAAGGATTGTTAGCAGTGCTCATGGAATAACGCGCTGAAAATGTCCCATCTGACCTGTTACAGAAAGAATTGCCAACACTTGAGTGTAACTTCATGTGTTGATCTTGAAAGGTTTATTTCCGTTTTTGGTCATGCGTACTTGTCTGTGTTTGGGTATGTGCGCACGAGTGCCATTGTCCACAGAGTCCGGGGCTCTGGGTTTTCCCTGGAGCTGGCAGGCAGTTGTGAGTCTCCTGACGGGGCGCTGGGCCTGAGCCTCTGCAAGAGCAGTGTGTGTTCTCAGCCACGGAGCCGCCTCTCCAGCCCCAACACCTGACTTTCATTTTTCCCACTTTGCTCCATTTTTATTAAAAAATATCAGCAATTATAATGCTATCAATAACCCACAAACCTATAGATTTAAAGCTATTCTAGTTAAAATGTCAGCAGATTTTTCTTGAGGACATAGGCAACTACTATTAAAGTTTTTACAGAAAGGAAAAGAACGAAAGCTGGTACGCTTGTGAAAACAGGTAAAGCTAGATGAACCACACTTGAATTTTATGACTTAAAGTTATGGAAATCAACTCACTGAGCGTAGAAAAAGGCAAAGGCGTATGTTAAAACGGGGAGTGTGACGGATTGGTTCTGATAAAGATACGAAGAGAGTTCAAGGAAGGACAGCATTTTAACTGAACATTCGGACGTCAGCAGACAGAAACAAAACAAATAAGAAACACAGTCTCGACCCAATACTTACGCCTTATAGAAATTAACTCCAGCTGGATCATAGAACTAGATAGAAAACTTTCATAAGAAAACACAAGTAGAAGTCTTCACGGCCTGGCTTAGGCAAAGAGGGTTCTTAGACTGCATGAAAACCAAGGGCCTCAAAAGGAAAAAAGTGATGTTGGACATCATCAAATGAAAAACTTCCTTCATAAAACTAAAAAAAAAAATCTGGAATAAAATATTCACAAATTACATACGTAATAGAAGACTCGTTTCCAGGATATATAAAGTTCTCAAAAGTCAATACTAACGGTGGAGCTTCCTCTCCAGCCCCTGAATACCTGAGCTTTTGGTCATCATGTTTACATCAGTCCTACCAATCCATGGACATGGGACATTGCTCCGTGTGCTGGCGTCTTCAGTCTCTTGGGTGTTTCTAAATTTTCACTGCATAAGTCTTTAACTTCCTTGGTTATGTTAGTACTTTCTCTTTGGTATATAGGAAGGCTACTGATTTTTGTGTGTTAATTTTGCCAAAAGTAGAAATTTTCTGGTGGAGTCTTTAGGGTCTTTTATATATAGAATTGTATCCTCTACAAGTAAAGATAACCTTGATCCCATCTTTACCTATTGTGTACCCCCTGTGTCAACTCTTGTCTTACTGCACTAGCTAAGACTTTAAGAACTATATTGAGCCTGGCAGTGGTGGCGCACACCTTTAATCTCAACACATGGGAGGCAGAGGCAGGCAGATCTTCTTTACTGGACTGATAAATTTGTGTGGGGAATTCATTTGGGCTGAGCTTTTTTGGTTAGGCAGTTACTGCTATTCAGTCTCATTATTTATGTCTTCCTGGTTCAGCTCCGGCAGGGGATATGCAATAAGAAGTCAGGTCATTTCCTTTAGGTTTTCTAGTTTGGCGGGATATGTTGTTGTTGATGTCTTTCCAATCCTCTGGGTTTCATTGGTGTCTCCTGTCTCCTTTTTGTCTACTCTAATTTTACTAATTTGAATCTTTTTCTTTTTGTTATTTGGCTAAAGCTCAATCTTAATTTTTCCAAAGAACCAGCTGTTAGTTTCATTGATTCTTTGTATTGTTTGCTTTATTTCTATTTCCTTAATTTCTGCACTGATCTTGGTTATTTCTTCCTGTCTGCTATTTTGGTGTGTTTGTTCATATTTTCTTAAAGCCTCAAGTTATATAATGCTTCTTTACTTCTTTTTAAATGTAGGCACTTGGAAATATAAACCTCCCCTCTTAGGACTGCCTTTGTTGTATAGCATGGATGGTAGTAGGTTGTGCTTTCGTTTTCACTCAGTTCTGTGGATTTGTAACTTTTCTATTTGATTTGTTCAGTGATCTATTCATCACTAAATAGTGTGTTGTTCAATGTCCATAACTGTATTTTATGTAGTTTCTTTTGAGTTTGAAATTTGTGCCATTGTGGTCAGGGAAAATACAAGGGAACATTTCAGGTTTTTGTTTCTGTTGAGACATATTTTTTGTTCCAATATGAGGTCTGTTTTGGTAAAAGTTCTGTGGGCTACTGAGAAAAATTGTAACCAGTGTTTGTATGAACTGTTCTATAGTTATCTATTAGGTCCACTTGATCTTAGATCTGTCATTTCTCTGTTCTGTCCTGATGGTCAGTCTATTGGGGAATGCAGGGCATTGAAATTATGTACTGTTAATTTGTTGGGGGCAAATCTGTTGCTTTTTATCTAGTAGCATTTGCCTTATGCAGTTGGGTGCTACTGCATTTGGTGTATATTTGTTTAGAACGGCAATGTCTTCTTGATTGATTGTTCCCTGAATTGATATGAAGTGACCTTCTTTATCTTTTCTGAGAAGGTTTGGTTTGGTCACTAAAGCCAAAGTTTCAGCTGCCCTGCAGTTATGATAAATTGAAGCTGTCTCCAAACTAAACTTTATTGAAGTAAGATACACATGCAGTGAAATTCATGCAGTTAACATGAATAGTGATTTTCTTAAAATTATACTCATAGAGGTGTACAACCATAACAGCCAGGTTTGGAACAATTTCGTCATTCCCAAAGGAATCTCTACCCTCCTCAGCTGTCTCCCTGGAGTACCTCCATCTCTGTGTTCTCACTTCTCTGAGCCGTATATAACTAGGGCCCTACTTCTTGTTTCTATAGATTTAGCAGTTTGGGCATCTTATGTAAGTGGCCCGCATAGGATGTGGTGTTTATGATAACTTTGACATAGCATAGTCTTTCTAGGCGTCACATGCTAAGTCTTCCTCTAGGATGCTATTCCTCTTTGTGTCTTAAAGGAAAAGGAAAATCTTTGATCTACTTACTTAGCATACAGTGTGTGTGTGTGTGTGTGTGTAGTTTTTACATGGTGTATGTTTATGGATTATGTAGTTAACAGTATGCTACAATTATAGCTGTCAGCTACAATAATAGCTATTAGTTCCTGACCTATGTTTTGGGGAAGGAGGATCAAAAAATATATCTGTTAGTAAGACTATATATAAGCTTACCTTGGAACTATGTTTCCCTTGCATGGTATTTAACACCATTTTGTAAGGTACGAGTAACTATTTTAAACCATATTTCCCTGTAAAATAAAATTTAAGTAGGTGGATTGAGAAACCATAAATGTCAGTTTCTTATGAAAGAGTGGCCACTGTGCCAAATATAACTTAAAAACTATAGTAGTTTTAGATGTCATGTACAATGCCTTATGTAGGGAATGAAATTAATTATAAAATCAGAATCATACAGGAGTGTATGTTTCTATTAAAATATTATGTGTGCTATGTATTATCTGCGCATGGCTCCTGTATTAGGTACTTCTCTGTTGCTGTGCTAACACACCGTGACCAAGGCAGCTGACAGCAGGAAGGAAGAGTTTGTTTAGGCTCATGGTTTCAGAGGGTTAGAGTTCTTCAAGCAGGGAGGCAAGACAGCTGGAGTATTCCCATCTTGGTCTGCAAGCAGAAGAAGGGAGAATGAACTAGATAAGTGGAGAGGCTTTATTCAAATCCTGTCCTCAGTGACCTGACGGCAAAGCTGCAGGACACAACCTTCCCAGTAGAGCTGCCAGCCAGTGTTCACATTCCTCAGACCTCGGGGGGGGGGGGGGGGAGTAGAGCGGGGGGGGGGAGGCATTTATAATTCAAACCACCACATTCCTTTTCCTGGCCTTAATAGTTTTATGGCCATAACATAATGCAAAACGCATTCCGCCCGCCTTCAAAACTTCAAAATTTTATTTTGCAGCCTTTTGGTCTCAACTGAGTTTAAAAGTCTGAAGTTCGAAGTCTCTTCTGAGACTCAAGACAGTCCCTAGATAGTAACCCACTATAAAATAAAATAAAAAAAAATTACATACTTCCAGTATATATTGGCTTACAATATACATCACCACCAGGAGGAACGGGGTGTGTAGGAGACACTGGACCAAAGCAAGACTGAAACTCAGCAGTGCACAGACCAAACCCCGTAGCCCACGGCCACACAGAAGGGTTAGATGGCGCTGTCCTTCTACCCTTGCTGCCTGCAGCACATCTCTTTCGTGCACTGGCCCCACTCACTGTGAAGTTCTCCTTGGCTGATAGTCCATCGTGTGTCCAACATCTTGGGATTTCTATTACACCCCAGGCTTTACTTCACAACCTTATGCAAATGGCTCTCGGGATCTTCAACGAGGGACTTCCCTGCCGCACGTTGCCTGGCCTCAGTGGCTCCCAGAAACCATGGAGTGAGACTCCGTGACCCTTTACTCTTGTATTCTTTACGTGTGAATGGCACTGACAAGTTCTGCTGCCAGCTTAGGATGGACCCTGGTCCCCATGACCCACGTTAGCAGGAGTGCTTTATCCAGTTGTTTTCTGGGAGCAGACAACGTCTTCCATGAGTTGTAAGCTTCTGTTGGTGGGCATTTGCCTGAGTGGACCTGCTCCACCACACAGCACAGCTGAGGCCTCTCCTCAATGGCACTGATCTCATCTCTCAGCACAAGGCTTGCCTGCAGCATTGTTTAGTGGTGCTGTTTTTATTTCCTTCTTTCAGCTCTACATTTGTTTTTTTTTTTTCCTACACTACCTACTCTTTTTTTAACTGTAAACCTGCATAGCTATCATTTATAAGAACCATGCCCCAGATTCCACATTATGCTGCCTTGAAATAGCCTTTGTCTAAGAACATAGACCATTGCTTTTCAATTTAGACACAGGCAAGCTCTTAGGACACAGACAACATGTAGATTCTTTGCAGAATACCGCCCAAATAGCCTCTAATCCTAATACTGTTGTTCCCCTGGTTTACCGTTCCCCTCTGAAACCTCTGCTCAGCACCTTCACAGTCTGCACTGCTCTTAGCACTGCTGTCTTCAAAGATTCTCATAGGATGGCCCATCAAAGTTTGCTGATAGCATTCAACGGCCTCTCCAGTCCAAACTAACAGGTCTTTACATCTCTCCAAAAACAAACATGGTCAGATTATTCACAGCACCCCCACTCCTGGTACCAACTTCTGTATTAGTTACGTCAGTGTTGCTGTGATAGAATATCATGACCAAGGCAACTTATATAAGAATTTCTTTGGGCTTATGGGTTCCAGAGCAATGTGCCTGTTGAGTCACTACAGCCAGAGCAGGGAGCTGAGAACTCACATTGAGAATTGCAAGCACAAAGCAAAGAGAGCAAAATAAAAGTGATAGTTTTTTTTTTTTTTTTTTAAACCTCAGAGGTTGCCCCCAGTGACGTAGTTCCTCCAGCAAGCCTGCATAACCCAAACCTCCAAATAATGATACCAACTAAGGCCACGTGTTGAGGTGTTTGAGACAATGGGTGACATTTCTCACTCAAACCACCAAAGTTAAAAAGCCAAATTACAGAGGAGATCAAGAGAAGATTAAAAACCATAACTGCTATATGTTAAATGACATCATGCGTAGTGTGAACATGAGCATAAAATACATGGTTTTGTGATATTTTGTGACTGTATCTGTCTGTGGAGTTCACACAGATGTGTGTATGTTTTGCATGCGTGAAAACACATGTGTAAATATACATGTTTGGAATCCAAAGGTAGATGTTGGATGTCTATCACTCTCTATCTTAAATATTGAGTCAGATTTTCTCATTTTGAACTCAGAGATGGCCAATTCAGCTAGTCTGTCTGGCCAGCTTGCTTTTGAGATCCTTTGCCTCTGCTGCTGAAGTATTGGGAGTATGTCTGGGTTGCTCTGCCCACCTAGTGTCTATATGGATGCTGTAGATTGGAATTCTGGTCCTCGTGCACTTGTGGAAAGACCTTTAACTACTGTCATCTTCCCGGCCCCCGTGTTGTTTTTAACTAAAGGTTCATCAGGGACACAATACTGTGCTTGTCATCTGTTTCTGCATCTAACTGAATGAGCATGTGGATATAATATAGTTAATGAGTTTCAGATTGTGGGGTACTGATTTTTGTTATTACTATTACTGTTATTTTTTATAGAACACATTCTGATAAATGATTTCCTTTCAGTGCTGTTATTAGTAAGCAGTTTTTTATTGCAAGTAGACGACAATTAGATTTAAAAAGTGTTGGGAGGGGAAGAAGCATTTTTCTGTATACATTAATTAGTTAAAATAAAGAAACATTATAAACAAAAAAGTTATATTTTCAGATTTGGATAGAGGAGCAATAAAGCTAGTGTGCTTTTCTCATGTTTTCTTGCAAGTAAAAATAAGAAAAGTTATGAAGGGTTTTCCTTATGGGCATATCCCTTCACTATCGAATGCAAAGGCCCGTGTCTTCTGTATTACCCCCATTTATCTAACTCCTCCTGTGTTCCTTTTTCCCATTTTCTTTTAAAAACTCCTTTCCTTGGCAGACAGACTCTTAGAAGCCATTCTGTTCTCTCTTGTCTGTCAGCAGCTGCTGCATGTTTTCTTAGAAGGCCCTTTTGCCGCCGCTGTAGCACAGATGTTTTCTGATACTTCCTAAAACACTCAACTGCATCGTAGGTTATTGAGAATAATTTAAAATGGCATTAATAGCTCACTTAGATTCGTGGAAATTTTATGGAAATTAAAATTCGAGCTTTCAGTATTTGCTCAGGAGCAGCTTGAATTTGTTCTGCTCTGAAAAGCCTCAGGTCCACAGGCTGCTGTGCCTGTGAGACTGAACGACTTTGTTTTAAAAGAGACTTACAGGTATATATGTGGGCCTGCGTGAGCCTGTGTGTACCGTGTGTGTGTAGGTGCCCAAGGAGGCAATTGCATGTCTGATTCTGGAACTGGAGTTACACTTGGCTGTGAGCCATCTGTTGTAGGTCCAGGGAACTGCAGCTGGGTTCTCCTCCAGAGCAGCAAGTGTTCTTAACTGCTGAGCCATCTCCATAGCCCAAGACTGAATAGACTTCCGAAGGGACAGACAGCATGGTTAGTTTAAACTGACTGTTTTCAGAACTTTGATTTCACTGTGCTTTCTTCACGGGTATTGTCTATCTGAGCTCACTCTGTCCTTTCTCCATTCTTCTTCTCACAGTTTGCCTTTCTACTGTATAAAAGGAAGACTGATCAGTGTCTGTCCTTTCTGGTTCACCACTGTAACCTACACCAGCACCAAGGCATCAGATAGAAGGAGAATTTAAAACACCAACCCAGAAAGGTGTTTCTAAATCAAGCCACCGTTTTTGCTCACGCCATTGTCATTTCTGACTTTGTAACCTTTTCTGAATACTTTTTAATATTTGCAATGTATTTATGTCTTGAATGTGTGACCATTGTGCAACTCAGTTCTAAAAGCATCTGAGTCTTACGGTGTTAGAAAATGAAAAATAAATAGTTAGGATTTATTTACACATTTTTACAGTAGGGGCATTTGATAGGTGATCCACAACAGGCTTTCACCCATGAAAATATATTAGAGGAAGTGGAATGAAGGTGCATATATATATGTATATGTGTGTATATATATATATATACATATATATGTGTGTGTGTATATATATATACACACACACGCTATATATATATTTATATATACATTTTCTGTATATTTTTATAAAATGGATGATTGTAGATCTTGCAATGGTGTTTTATCTCACAGCATAAACTTAGTAGAGTGTTTTAGCAGTTTTATTTTAAACCGGTGATATTTATTACATATTAGCAAATAAGTCTGTCACAACCTCCAAATTTACGATGTTGGCTGCCAACTTGTAAACGTTTTCAAGACTCTGAGAAATTACTTGGGCTCCAATAGTTCCTCACCGTCCCCTGCTGTGCTGCGGCCGGAATTCTTCCGGTACAGTTGGATGGTGTATCGGACGTTGCGGAGGCCCAGCAGCGCTGGCTACACACTTGCTCTTCCGTATCGCCCTCCATGAGCACAAGTCTCACACTGGCTCCCTTCCTTTTCACTGTGTAGCCAATCCATGACCTGTGCAGTTACTCTCCGCCCGGAGCTCTGTAATGCACATCCCTGTGTCAGCCTCCCCCACCTCCTGAGCTCCTCGAGGGTATGAAGTGTGTCAGCAGCCACTGCTTTCTCCTCTCCCCTCACCCCTGTCCCAGCTTAGCATCTGGCACAGAGCACTTGCTCAATTTGTACTCCTCAAACAAATGCACAAATGATTTTGAGTCTCAGGAAAATATTAAACATCTTCAACTCGTTTTACTTCTTAGGGTTTAATCTCATCCAACTTCAGTGAAAGCTTTTTCGTAGAGTGTTTTGTCTATGTGAATAATTTAAAAAGGTGTTACTGTCAAGTAATATTTAAAAAAAACTATCAGAACTTTGGGAGATTTTAAAAGCATTTTAGTGATGCTATTTAGCTGTGTTTGTATATTAAACATGTTAAAAATCTTTTCTATTTATTAAAAAAAGGCTTCGAAAGTATAATATTCTCATCTTTAAAATTCCAATATGGGCTTAAAAGCTTTGCCATAACCTCCATGCTGCTTCTTGTTACTATAATTACTACTGCTGCTGCTGCTATTATTATAGTACTCGGGAAGTATGTGTATCTTAGAATTTAAATACTAACCTCTGTCCCTTCCAGGGAAAGCCCTACGCTAGATGGTGGTGGGATTGTCAGCAGCATTGATTCTTTCATTTATTCCTCGACAAACCTGTTCTGTGCAGAATGCTCTTACGTGCTTGTGCTGGATTCACGTGGGCGAAAAAGAACCTTGTTTACATTTATTTGGACCTTTATTTGAGGAGACATTTTTATTTTGACTCCCTGGATTTCTCACACTGAGGAACAACTCAATTCCTACAGAGGTGAGATTCTTGTACTAGTCAATGATGGACTTCATCTTTACATCAGATCTTAAGGAGGAGATCGCTTCTACTGTAAGGGGCAGTGCTGTTCCGTCTTGTTATCAGGAGTTACAGCTAGCGCTGCCTGTGCGGGTCGGACCTCTCCGTCTTCACTCCCTAAGTGTGTGCACAGACAGGCAGAGGAATCATTCCCACGGGACACAGATCACCTTAGGGTTCGGTTAGTCAGTGCCGGTTACTTAGGAATGTTCTTGTGTAATTCCATCTTTTAAAGCTATGTAGGCTCAATAGATGGATCAGAGAATCATTTTTTTCAGTTTTTAACTATTCTCTACAGTATTTTTGGAGGGTCTTTAATTTGTTAAATATTTGGGAACATTGGCACATTGATTTTTCAATATGAAAAGTCAGTAATACACATTTCTCACTGTGTGTACCCATTATAGGCTTCTATTTTAAAGAGTATTTAAGTAAATGATATTTAAATTGTTTGGCCTTGTTTTTCTTTCTAAGATAGGTTCTTAAATGAGACCTAGGTTGGCTTTGAACTCGTGATGCTCCTACATCACTCTCCAGAGCATTGAGATTTATAGGTATGTGCCAACTATAGGTGGATGGGATTCTGTCCTTGTGCTAGTAAATACTCAATGTGCATTACTTAATTCTGTCTCTTCTAGACAACCTTCCAGTAGCTCTGCTTTGGTTCTTTTTTGGGAAGTGGGTGGGTCTTAAGCTGTGCTGACCGAATTTCTATTTTCCTTTGTCACCCTGGAGTCTGATCTTCATTTAAGAAAAAAAAAGAAGAGATGGCCTTAAAAAGGGTGGGGAGATGGCTCAGCAGGTTCAAGGGCTCACACTGTAAGCCCAGCGGCCTGAGTGTGATCCCTGGGACCCACACAACACAAGGTGTGGCAAGTTGCATCTGTAATCCCAGAGTTCCTAAAGTGAGGTGGGAGGCAGAGACAGGAGAATCTGCTGGAAGCTTGAGGGCCAGCTAGCCTGGAGTATGGAGAGCAGCAACAGCAGGAGAGACCTGGCCTGCGCGAGGTAGGAAGTGAGAACCAAGTCCTAGGTTGTCCTCTTGGCCTTCATGTGTGCACTGTGGTATGTGCACATGCACACACACAAACACACACACACAAACACACACACACAAACACACACACACACACACACAACACACAAACACAACAAACACACAAACAAATACACACACACACACACACAAAACACATACACAAACACACACACACAAACACACACGTACACACATAAACACACACACATAAACAGACACATGTACACACACAAACACACACATAAACACACATACACACACAATCACAAATTTTTTTCCTGTGGATTTTATATCAAAAGGGTTATGTACCAAAAAGTAGATAATTAGTTCTTATGGAACCACTAAATGGTGAAAGCGCTCTCGGGAGCCCCCTTTGGTGCTCTTGCTGTTCCTTCAGAGAAGTCATTTGAGTTCCCCTTAGAAAGTTTGCTTCTTAAGGGAGGTGTTTCCAGAACCCTTCAGCTTCTTCCTCTGGGGAATAGAAAAGAAACCTGATTAAAAGATCCAGGATGCCCAAGTGTGGAACCCTCCACCGCCTGCCCAGCGCGTGGATTAGTCTGTGTGATAGTCTGTCAGCTTTCACTTGTGTGACTTGCAGTTTTTCACCTCGCCTCTTTAGGTACCGGGATGCTTTAAGGGACCGCTTTGGAATGCCAAGTAGTTTCTCAGAATGACTTTGGAAATGGGCCAGTGGCGTGGGTCTCCTTACACGGGAGGAGCAGACAATGCTTCATTCCTTAGCCGTGGTGGGATTTAGAAATGTGCATTTGTATTCTTTGCCACTGACAGGACAAAGGTTGAACAGATGTAAGAGAAAAATCATCAGAACCACTACCCAAAGGCTTGAAAAGGCAACTCTATATTTACACATACTTGTGTTTCTTTTCCTACAACACTGCCTCTCTAATGAACTGTTCTCAAACATTAAAGGACTGAAATTGCATAAGTAAACCTGTGTTAGTCATTTTAGAAATATTTACAACCTTTAAGCCCATATTATTTGGATAAGAAAGAGTGCCATTTTTCCCGTTGTTTCTGTCCCGTCGATGTGTCTCTACGCTCCCTCTTATCCCTGCTTATTGTCCTTTGTAAGAGAAGCATCCTGTTTTATGAATTGTGTGTGCTGAATTGGCTCAAAGAGGGCTTCACTACGTGACGGTGGCTTGAGTCCTTTAATTGTAAAGGCAGTTTCTTTTACCTCCATTATGAAAAGGGCACATGAGGCATTTTCATAGTCTAAAGGTTTTTTTTTTATAAAGCTTTCCCTCTATTGGAGTAAAGAATCAGGACAAAAGGAGTAGGCTGCTCTCAGGAATTTCTAGAAATAGCTTTTGAAAGTAAGATTAGGAGATAGCGCTCTGTTCTTCTGGCAGGAACAAAGTGATTCTGCAGCACAGGAAATAAGAGCGAAAGCGCCTGTGCTCCTGGGGTTTGGCCCCCCCCCCCCATCGGTTAAAACAGCAATAACCATCTTTTTTCAGCACGTAAAGCACGCATGTATGCAGTTGTCTTGACGCGACCTTTACTGTCAGCCTCACACTATGCAAAGAGCAGGTGTTCCTGGTATTGTTTCCATTTTGCAGCTGGGGGAACAGACAGATTGGTGGCTTTGCCATAGTCACACAGCTATGGAACAGGAAAGCCTGGGGTCCCCGACTCCAATCCCATGCTTCTGTGGCACCCTGCTCCACAGTCTCCTTAATCTTCACTCTCAGTGTTGCTGCTGTTGTGGAAAGATAAAAGTATCATCTCCCCCCTCCCCCAGCCATAAAATATGCATAATGAAAGCTCTTAGAACAGGACGAATTCCTCCTCAAACTCAACAAGACGTTGAGTCATCTGTACTTAAGTATTAACAGACTGTCTGCATGTAACTCACAGGTATGGCGCCTGGCTTGGTCTTCTGTCCTCACTGTGTGCTTGGTTTCCGTTAGTACCGAATGGTAGATTTAGCACTACTGGCTGGCAGCTTCTCCAGTTTTAGCTCATGATCTTCTGGTTTGTTAACTTTGAAAAGTCCGCTCTTGTTCTAAGCTGTTCCTGACAGGTAGTGCGTGTGTTCTTTCCTCGTTGGCTTTGAAGGTGGTTTCTTCGTTGACATCATTTGACAGTCAGTGTTAACAGCAGCAGCAACCTTTTAAGACCGAAGCCAGAGGTTTACGTCTTCATTGACTCTCTATTTTTAGCCATTATTTCTTTAGTGTCCCCCCCCCTTTTTTTTGGATGGTTATTTTTTTTTCCAACCCTTAATTTCAAAATGTCACAGAGAAGTTAAAAAATAATATGGAAGATACGTTAAGTAGAATGGAGTACTCTTCAGTTGAAAGTGCCAACGCGTGCGCTGCAGCACTGCGGGCCTTGGAAGCAACGCCCTAAGCAAAAAGAAGCCGTAAAGGGGTGCACGCTCTTCGATTCCGCTTACAGGGAATAGGCACACTGACAGACTCAGAAGGTGGACTCCTGGCCCACTAGGGGTGGGAAGGCTTGGAGCAAATGGACATGAAGCAATGAGTGGTGACTCGGAGGAGGGCCACCAAAGCGGTTGTGCTGATTGGGGCTCTCACACAGCTTCTGTGTATGCTGAGAGTCGCTTATGGGGGCAATTGTATGATATGATGCGAGGTACTTCCTTAAAAAGGTGTTATTAAAACGAATGCAAAAAGTTGAGTTCTCCTACGGCCCCCTCCCAGCCCCCTCTAATGTGACCTGCTTGCCGGTATCACTTGAATATAGTCCTCAAAACTGAGAGAGTTGTCGACACCTCTGCCCTGCTGGCAGGGCCAGCTGTCAGTTCCACTGCTCTTCTCTTCCTGGTCCTGCTTCATCCTAGGATCCAACATGGAGTTGGCTCTTTGCGTTTCCTAATTCCTCTCTAATCGTCTTGGTGCTCCTGAACCTCCGGCTTCTGTGATCCTGATACTTATAAAGATTCCTGGGCAGTTATTTGGGAACTTGTTCCCTAATTTAGGCAAAGGTAATAATGACTCCTCATGATCTGACAAGATCAGAACTCATGTGCCTGTCTTAGTGTGTCACGCCGAGGGAGAGGTGTTGCGTATTTTATTACCTTCAGTATGGATCTTGTTCATGTTTAAGGTGATTTATGCCACATTTCTCCACCGTAATTGCTGTTTCTCTTTTATTATTAATAGCTTTCTTGATGGAGACGCTTTGATACTCTGCAGGTGTCTTGTTTGTTCTCTAACTTTGTGTACCAAGCTTGTCTCCTCTCAGTAGATACTGCTGTGACAGAGTCCTATGATGCTTGCCTAGTGGTGTTTTTTTTTTTTTCATCGCCTTTACAGTTACCAGTTAGGATTCTTTTATAAGGAAGTGCTTCTCCTATATGTATACATTCATTTCTTCCTTTCTATATCAGTGAATATTACTACAACTTGTGATCTAATTACTGATACTGCTAGTTATTCATCTAGTTCAAGTGCCGACCATACAGAACGCTTTCACGTTCTCTACTCTGGTCTTCCCGCAAGCTCCACTGCTCCAGCTACACCCCAATTCTTTTCATTCTTTGTTCTCTGAGACTTTCCCCCTCCTCTCGGTGTTGTGTGGCCTTCAGTGCTTGATAAAGACTGGTAATTTCTTACAACTCGGCTAGGTGAGTGAGGGACAAGAATCAGGGTCCACAGCCATTGTCTCTTAAGACCTATATCTAGTTGAAGAGAGAGTTCCCGTACACAAAAATAGTAAGCAGTACCGGACAGGTATAATTAAATGCTAAATTGAGAGGCACGGCAATTTAAGTGTTAGAAGTTGAAGGCGGGAGTGAAGGAGTAGAAAGAAGACTTGTATTTTAAGAGAAAACCTTATTGAGGAAGTGGGATTTAAAATTGGTTTTGAAACAACCAAGACTGGCATTAGGCAGGCATTCAGGGCGAGGGGTAACAGGGACAATTAGTGAGTTCATAGGGCATAACAGTTTGGGAAACTTTACAGCCCTTCTGTCTCAGGGAGTGTTTAGAAATAGAGAAGGAGGGAGTGTTCATGGCCACTTTGACCTTTGACCTGTGCTATAAGATCACTACATGACCTTCAGCTGAGTCACAGGGTAGTGTCATCAAACAGGTTTCCTTCTGCAGCGTGTATGTTCCTCAACTCTGAAATCTCTGGAGATGCCTTTTCTTTTTAAACTTTGACCCAGATCCTCTGGTGCTCTAGGAATTCCGTGACCCCACCTGCCTTCCCAGCATGCATACGTTTTTGTGCCAGCACACGAATTGTCGCATTGGCTTGCTATCCTGTGCTGCATCTGCATGACTTTGTCCATTTCCTCAAGTCTCAAGCCTTACCGCCTCTTGACACCCTTTGGCAGGATTCCCCTCCGACCCCCGACATTTTCTTTTTCCTTCTTAGATTCCTCTTTCAACTATTCTATGTTTGACAAAGTTCCAATGATGCTAAATAGTGTGGAGTCTCGGCTCTCTTCCTGTCCAATACAGCTTGGTAAATTCTTCAAAGGACTGGGCTGCTTTTCCTGTTGTGTTCCCTCCCGATTCTGGGTACTGCTTTGGATATATGCATGTTGCTTTGTGATTGGCTGTTCAGAAATTGTGTCTTTTAAATTAATATTGATTATTATTTTTGAAACCCAAATTATTTGAAATGCCAGTGCTATATTTTTGTAAAGGTACTCACTACTGTGCCTTGCCCACAGCGCTTCTTTGTTGGTAAATATTCGTACAGTTCAGATCATGTCGTAGATTACAAAGCAAAGAGCATTTGCTTTTCTACTGTTTCATGGAAAGCTGATGTTAAGAGCAAAAATTATGAATCCAAGTTTTTCTGGAGGTATTCTTTCATTTCGGGCCATTTCTTAATCTGTACCCTCTACGCATATATTATTCATATGTATTTGACGTATCTGCAATTACTACTTCGTGTAGTTTTTCCTAAATAATTTATGTTTGTAGCCAGAGATAAATTGTATATATTAATTGCAGCTTAACAGAAGAGACTTGGGTATTTTAGAAGGATTAATCCTGGTTAAATTCCAGTTGGTCCTTTGTTGGCACTTTTCTTGCCTGTGTCTTAAAATTTTAATAAAATATCCATCAGTGGAAAAAAAAACCATCTGTTAGAGCTAAAATTAACATTAAGGAAGACATTTAAATAGCTGTAAAATCAGATGTTGTAACGATTAGGACACTGGCTTAAGGAAATGGGACCAAGCGACATAACATTTCTGTTTGCTTTCAGATTTAATGCTTAGCAGCCTCTTAATCTGAAAATTAAAAATTAAAATTAAAAATTAAAAATCCTTAAATTTTTACAATAAAATTATTTTATCATCGTAACATTTTTCTAGGGACAATTTAGTTGAAACTTGATTCATATATGTTAACCCTACCCCCATTTTCTGGATGAAATATTTTATTATTATCTTTCCTTTTGGCGTGTGTGTTCTGCATATTAAAAAAATAAGTGTGGATACATACATATAAAACTGGAGTCAATGTTGTATACAGGAAGCTTATGTGTGTGTGTGTCAGAGAGAGAGAGAGAGAGAGAGAGAGAGAAAGGGAGAGGGAGAGAGAATGGAGAGGGAGAACATGTGTAAAGTTGTCTTTAATGTGACAGGATGCCCAGGACCTGAGAAAGTGACTTCATGCTTTGCCTCACACTTGTGGAAACCCCATCTCGCTGGTGTATTCCTGTAGCTTTGGGCGCTGGGGGAGCCAGAGCACCATGGCAGAGGTCTAGTCACCTCATGGCAGCCTAGAATGTTTGGGAGGAGGGGGAGGGAAGGGAGAATGCCAAGGGTAAGATGTGCCTTCGTAAGCACAGCCCAGGTTACCCACGGTCTCAGTAATCAACTCCCTGATGTGCTTAGTTAGGGCCCTCATGGACCGCGCCTTCCCTGAGCTTCATGAGCTGGCGCCAAGCCTGGGGTGAAGGTGTATGCTTGATATTTAAACCATAGCAGAGGAGGCTGTTTGGTAACTGAAACAAAGTAGTTAAGAACCCTTGCATGAGGCAAATTGCATCTTCAGCAATTTAAATTGATTTAAAACGTTCTTTGTACAGTTACTACCTTATAGAATCTTACCTTCTAGCAACGTCCTTACTTCTTTCTCCTTACATTGGAATGGCATTCCAATGGAATTCTTTCCCCCACTCTTTGCAGTGCTGTGGATTGAGCCCATGGCCGCCTACACGCGAAGGAGAACTCTCACTGAGCTCTGAGCTCTGCCCCAGCACCTTGCAAATTTCTTTGCAGGCAGAGTATTGCTAAGTTTCCCAGGCTGGCCTTGAATTTGTCTTACAGTGCAGACAGACGTGACCTGGACCCCTCCTGTCTCAGCTTCCAAAGAAGCTGGCGTCACATGCCTGTGCCACCATGCCTGGCTTGTGCCACTCTTCACTTCTGACTTTCTACGAGCTTGGAATTCCTTAGTTACTGACGTTTTACATTTGTTTCCTAGGTGGTGTGCATTCGCTCCACTTGGAATGCGCTCTCTCCGAAGCTGAGCTGTGACACGAGACCGCTCATAGTGAAGACCCTGAGTGAGCTGTTTGCTCTGGTTCCTTCCCTAACAGTCAAGACAGCCGAATATGAGGTATGTGTTTGGAACCCAGGAAGCTGTGTGTCGAGGGCTGTGTGATGTGATAATTACTTTTAGAATTAATTCTTCATTTTTACAACTAGTTCACATAAAGGAGAGTGTTTCTGTTGTAAGAATCGTCAAGATCTTGAAAATGTATTTTATGTTAAAAGCATTGTTTCTAAAATAACAGGGTATCCAATTAACAGTTTAAAACCATTTTTAATGTCTTAAATCATAGAACATAAGCAATAAAACTTTTATAGGCAGAATGTATTTTCCAAGTTTTTTAAAGTTGTGTTTACCATTTTAACAACCTGAAACACTCATGAGAGTCTTTGCTGTGAGATTCATGTGGTGCTGCTTAATACTTTATTTCACTCGAAGAAGTAGGAATAGTCAAATAATAAAAATTGCATCTATGTCTTCATTTTTATAAGCTACAGTCTCTTTTTGGCCTCTTTTTCCATGAAAGAACTTCAGTGTATTTTCACTGGTGAATTTCCAGTTTAGTGAATCAAGGACTCTTAATAAACTGCCATGCCAGTAGATTCTGTAACAGTCCCCCGCGTGTTTCAGATCAGGTGATTAGACAGAAGTGTCAGAAAATACTTGTAGTCACTTTAAAGGCTTGCTTTTATCCATGTGTGTGTACCACATGTGTGCATGTGTGTGTATGCGCCACATTTGCCATGTGTGTTTGAGTGTCTTCAGAGGCCAGAAAAGGGTGTTGGTTTCCCTGGAGCTAGAGTTACAGATGGTTGTGAGCCACCCGACGAGGGTTCTGGGACTCCAAGTCAGTCCTGTAAAACAGCAGCAAGTGTTTCTAACTGCTGAAATGTTTCTCTGGCTCCGTTTCTCATCGTTTAAAATGCTGCATCGTGAGTAAATCAAAACTGCCGCTGCTGAGGTTGGCGTCCAGGAGAGCGCTGCACAGAGCGTACTCGGGGCGAACAGCTGCCAAATGGACTGTGGAGCCGATGCGGGGTGTTTTGAGTGCATGTGTAAGTGTGGGGTTTTGATTTATAGTATTAAGGAAACGAAGTTGAGTCGTTGCCCTTATAAGTAGAACAGCAGTTACCACTGTTGCTGACTGTAATACTTGGGTGCTCAACCTTACCCTGTCCAGAGCCTACGGGGTGACTGATACAGAGCTAAGACTTAAATCTACAGCAGTGGACGTTGGGTCATTCATTTTTCTGCCTTGAAGGACTGGAAT
The DNA here is from genome assembly GCA_026225945.1 of Cricetomys ansorgei. NCBI lineage: Eukaryota > Metazoa > Chordata > Mammalia > Rodentia > Nesomyidae > Cricetomys > Cricetomys ansorgei. The sequence goes on along the minus strand of JAMJFZ010000183.1, from coordinate 2,834,906 downwards.
ATTCTACTTTTGAATTGCTTGTACTTAAGAGTTACTCAGATTTTATTATGGTTACTTGGTGCAGTGGTTTCTATGTGTTAGTTTTTGATGTTTGTATATTCATGGCTGAGAAATGCCTTTTGACCTGGGTTATCTTTTCTCTCAGTTTACATCTCCTTGGTTTGTCTCTTTATAACCTTAAGGCTTTTCTGTTCTTTGTGCAGACTGCGTTGAGACCATGTAGCCCATTTCTTCCAAGTCAGGGAGGTCTGTACAGGCGCAGTCCTCCGCTGGTTTGCAGAAACGAGGGCATGGTGGAGAGGTTCTACTGTCTCCGTCCCTCCGTCACCCCTCTTCCCCTTTCTCTCTCCCTCCTCTTCCTCCCACTTTTCTCTCCCACCTGCTCTTCTCTCAGTCCCTCTCTTCTACCCCCTCCTCCTCAGCTCTCCTTCTGCTCCTATTCTTCTGTCTGCTCCGCACGCTCACTCTTCCTGTATTTAGGAAGCTTTCTTTTCACCACTTAGCACTTACTTGGATCGAAGCCAGAGTTAAATTCAGTTTTTCCAAAGCATTTCTTGCATCTCCTCTGTCCATGGTCATCTCAGGGCATGTGGTTCATCTGGAGTGAAGTCCGGCAAACCAATCCGGCCTCCTAGAACATGGCCATTCTCTGCCGTCCCACTCCCAGCCATCCAGCGAAACAAAGGACGTCTCCCGGAGTGTCTTCTTTCTGCTTCTTTTATTCCTGTGGTTACTTCTGACTAGACTTCTTTCTTTTCACCTTTAATTTAAAAAATTAGCGTTATAAATTAAAGAATAGCTTTATCTCAATTTGTCCTTTGAGAATCTTTCTCTATCGGGAGTCTGCTGCTCTCCAACTTCTTTGTATGGTTCTCTGGTCTTGACTTTTATTTTATACTACAGGGATATATAATCTTCCCCACTAAACTATAAATGGTGAATCATAGAGTCCGTGATTAAATTGGATTGCGTTTTTAAAGTTGCCTCCCATAAGTTATGGTATATTTATTCATTGACTCAGAACACATTTACTCAAACCATATTAGGCCTTAAAGATACTGATAAATAATGGTAGATGCTGTTTTCAAATTCTTACTAAAATTGAAGTACTGAGGTTTTAAAAGTCATATCCACTTAAGCAGTCAGCATTTACTGAGTGGCCGATGCATGCCAGGCAAGCACCTTAACTAAATGAAAGTCGGCATCCGGGTTCACTCAGGACTTGCTAGCTAGATACCCTCGACTTTCCTGTCTGCTCTGTGGTCCGAAGTCCTCGCTTCCAGTTCAAAGGCTGGCACCCGAGAGCGGTGGAGGAAGCAGTGACTCTTGTCAGGGGCCGTCGGGAATGCTGGTATAACCGACGTCATCGGGCTTTGACGTTGAAGACGGTAACGTGTTGATGTTGCTTCTCTGTGACGTCTGGGGCACGGACCCTGTAAAGCCGAAGAGGAACACAGACCTGAGTCTGACTCAGAGGGCTCAAGCTCTCGCCTTAACCCTGGCCGACACAAAGAACACACTGAGCACTAGCAGGCAAACAGTCTGCGTTCAACTAATTCTTCATCAAATAATTGTCATTTAGCAGAATGGATCTAGGATATGTGTTCAAAGTTTTTGAAATGAAAAAGACACAGTACCTGCTGTATGCGGTATACAGCTTAACAGGGAATCAGTCTTACCACACGCTACCATGCACCTGCCGTGTGTCCAGTTAGGGGAAGGTGAACTTCTGGGTGGGGCTAAGACTAGTGTCATAAACGTGTGACATTTGTTTCAGGACTTAAAAGGTCAGAGTAAGTGGTCAGCTTTCTACATCGTGTCATCCTGGCATTTCAGTGTGTTGTTCTTATCCATGTGTTTAGATGGCTAATTTGAGTGGTTTTTTTCTTTCTGAGTAATGGGTTAGGTCAGTTAATGATGCTGTGACTTAAAAAGTAGCTTACCTCCTACCATTTGTTATTTCAGATTCGTCCTTTCACACTGAATCTTTCCTTAATATTTTTTTCCTTTGTGTTTCCTGATTATTTTTTTCAGAATTTTAAAGTCCAAGTCCTCAGTTTCCTCTGGACTCACACCCAAAACAAGGTATTTTCATTGTAGTGTCAGCGAATCAGAACAAACTGGGAAGGAGCTGTGAAGTAAGACTCAAGATAAAGAATGTATCTCCCTTGAATTAATGTTTTGATTCTTTTTAAGAAGTGACTATTAGTAAGTTTAGATTTAAAAATTGTTCTCAGCTGCTCTCATCAGGAATGGCCGACGTGAAGGATTGTTCCGTTATCCCTTATCTTGTTTGTTGTGTCCTTTGCTACTCTGGCCCTCCCACATAAATGTGCCCAACAGAAGGGCTATCACAGGATAGTTCGTGTGTTCACGTGGGTGCGGATGTGCCTGTATGGGCATCTGATGCACATGGAGGCCAGAGGACTCAAATGTCATTCCTCAGTCATATCTCTTTTGGGACATATCCTGGCATGGAGCACACCAAATAGGCTAGATCGGCTGTGCAGAGGGACCCAGGAGACTGCCTGTCTTTGCCTCCCCAGTGATAGGGCTATAAGTGTGTGCCACCATGCAGGGCTTTTTCTTAGCGTGGGTTTTGGGGATCTCAAGTAGTCGTGTTTTCTGAATGCATGAGCCATCTCCTCAGTCCTCAAGTGTGGTTTGCAGGCACCATTTCCAGTGAAGAGAACGGAGGGCTGGAGATGTCATACTTGGCCTGTGGGAGCGTGAGCGTGGACTCCAGCCAGCTCACGTGCCCTGTTAGACATGGCCTTGTCAGATTCCAAACCCTTACAGGCCTGCTAAACCATAGTAACTGAGAGGGGCCTGAGCAGGTAATTCTAAAGGATTATTACAGGATTGAAAACATTGTTTGTGACCCCATTGGCCAGTTTTATTTTCTGTTACTATTTGGTGCAGATTCTCCAGAATGCTTGACGCTGGTAATTTTCCTTAGTTATTCTTACTTCTGTCTTAATAATTTTCTTTTTTTGCCTCCCTACCTTTTTTTTTTTTAACAGTATTTCTTTGAAATGAGAAACTTGAGTTCTCTTCTCAAGCTTCTGGTAAATGTCCTTTTGGCCTAGGTAGCTCTTGAATATCATTTCCCAGACACCGACTGTAGGAGCGTGGCAATGGTTAGGGAAGGTTCTCTTGCCTCCTCTTGCTGTTTAATGTGTGTTGCTTTTCATCTGTCGCATCCAGGACCCCATCGTAGCAAATGCAGCGTACAGATCTCTGTCTCACTTCAGCGCGGAAGAGCACACCATCCTTCACCTGCCGGAGAAGGTAAGCGCTGCTGCTTTCTCACTGCTGTCTCTTGACTTTTTTCGGATCAGGGTTGTGTGACTTTGTGTCTGGTCACGGGAGCTCTTTACCTGATGAGTGTACACGTGCCTCTAGGTGTAGCGTCCGTACAGTAGAACGTGTGCACTAGTCTTTTAATCTGCAAACCTGTGAGGTCTTAACGCTTCAGAAGTGACAGGCTTGAGTCTCCTGGAAGCGGGAGAAAGGCCCGGTGGTGCAAATGGAGTCACCTTAAGTGACTGGGGTGACGGCTCGCCCGGGAGTTCTGAGCCACTGCGCTGTCCAGGGTGCCGCCTCGGGGTTCCGTTCCATGCGTGACACACAGATTAATACCTTCGACCTCCTGTGCTGCTAAAGATTTCATTTTTTACAAGCAACAAATGCCATAAGGAAAAAAAACAAAAACCGAAACCTCCTCCTTAGTAAAATGGAAGATGGTTCACACATCGTGAAGAGAGTATCGTTACTGTCTATGGGTCAACAAAAAGGATCTCGTTAGCTCAGCTTTTTCTGAAAAGTAAGTTGCTAATGCTGTTGCTCTTCTTATCGCAGTGTTGGGGATGGAGCTGCAGGCCTGATGTATGCTAGGCAATGATTTTTATCTTAAACCAAACACAGAATCTAGTATCTGCTGGTGGTAGTGGCATATGCCTTTAATCCCAACACTCTAGGGATGCAAAGGTAGTGGGGTCTATACGAGTTCCAGTCCAGCTAGGGCTGCATAGTGAGGTCCTGTCTTTCAAGAAAGAAAGAAAAATCTAGTACTTATTGTAATTTAACCAGCTTTAATATGCCAGATTATGTTAAGGAGTTTTAGCTCTGATTTTACTTTCATCGCCAAATAATACAGATGACTAATGAATGCCTTCATGGTAAAGGGTGATGTTATATTACATTATATGAAGTTACATATAATATTACTTAGAACGTATCCTGAAGAGCAAATGTGAATTTCTTGGCATCCTGAGGTATTAAAACATGTTTGATTTTTGTTTCCTGTTAAATTTTTACAGATATCTGAAGCTAGTCAGGACTTGGCCAACTTAATGTTTACTGAATTGAACTGGAGCTACTGTATAAAAGAAACTTGACATAAGCTCTTGTAAAGCCAAATCTTAAATAAGGCAGGGTTTCCTATACCACTGAAGCCTCGTAAGGACTTGGCTGGCCAGCTTGTCCTGCAGTGGTTACAAGTAGGAAGGCTTACCTAAGATGTCTCTATAATGAAAACTGCACCGTGGTTAACTATTCATGTCTGCTTTTAAAGTATACATTTGAGACCTGAGAGATGGCCTCATGGTTAAGAACACTGGCTGCTCTTCAGAGGATCTGAGTTTAGTTCCTAGCATCCATGTGGTGGTTCACAACCATCTGTAATTCTAGTTCCAGGGGATCTGATACCGCATACTGGCCTTCACAGACACTGCATATATATGGTGCACAGACACACATACAGGCAAACCCATACATGTACAGTAAGAAAGGAAGGAAGGGAGGGAGGGAGGAAGGGAGGGAGAGAGAGAAAACTGCTATGAATTTGGTGTGAAAATTCCCACCAGTAGATTAGCTGAATACCTGCAGGGATACCTCTTGTTATGTTTTAAGTAGGCAGCTGTTCATTTAGATGTTAGAATAACAGGTACCTTTGATTTTAGCTGTTACTCCTGAAATAGCCCTGTTGGTAATAGCTTTTATTAAGCGACTCCCAGGCACTCTTTGCTATTAATCCTGTACCTTTTCAAATATTGACTTATCTTTTACGCCTTTAGGGTTATGTTCACCATCTGATTGTGTTTGTTGGAGATTGTACTCCATTGAGTGGTATACAAAGTTCCCCTCTAGCTCTTTCCCTATTAACCTCTTCTCTCCCCCTGATCCATGCATACCCGCCTCCTGCTGTAAGTGGTAGTGATTCACGTAGAGTCGGTGCTTCAAATATGATTGACCTTCGGTCGTCAGACTACAGAATGGTAAAGCTATAAGGCTTACTCCTTTCTGACCGTGCTTTTCAGTGTTTGTTCTGTTCAAATCCCCTTCTGGGATAAGTCCTCGTCTCCACAGTGGCAGCCAAGGATGTGATGATGGGCTGGGATCTTCCGGTCTTTGCCCCCAGTTCCTGTTACCAAGCACCTGTCCTCTTGTGGAGACTCGGGGCCTCCAGTGCTGAACCCTGCCTCCACTTCCTCCTTGTGCTCCTCCTCCAGGATTTCATACATGTATATAATGTGTGTCGACTAAATCCGCCCTGTGTTCCTTTCCTACCTTCCACTGCCCCTCACCACTGCTCTCCCAATTTCATGTGCTCTTCATTAAAAACCACCATAACATCCTCCTCCACCTCCTCCTCCACCTCCTCCTCCACCTCCTCCACCACCACCTCCTCCACCTCCTCCTCCACTATGTCCTCCTCCACCTCTTCTTCCACCTCCTCCTCTTCCTCCTCCTCCACCACCACCACCTCCTCCACCTCCTCCTCCACCTCCTCCTCCACCTCCTCCTCCACCTCCTCCTCCACCTCCTCCTCCTCTTCCACCTCCTCCACCTCCTCCACCTCCTCTTCCTCCTCCTCTTCCTCTTCCTCCTCCTCTTCCTCCACCTCCTCCCCCACCTCCTCCTCTTCCTCCTCCTCCTCTTCCTCCTCCACCTCCTCCACCTCCTCCACCTCCTCTTCCACCTCCTCCTCCCTCCTCCTCCCTCCTCCTCCCTCCTCCTCCCTCCCTCCTCCCTCTTCCTCCCTCTTCCTCCCTCTTCCTCCCTCTTCCTCCACCCTCCTCTTCCCTCCTCCTCCCTCCTCCTCCTCCTCCTCCTCCTCCTCCTCCTCTTCCTCTTCCTCCACTACCACCTCCTCCTCCACCACTACCACTGAAACTTATAAGTCTACTGAGTGCTGCCTCTGTGTCTCAGACTGTCTGTTAGATCATGGATAGCCTCTGAGTGACCACAGTCCTAAAGAAAACCTAGTCTGCCTCTTATGGCCATGATTTGCCAGTAGCTCCTCAGGTAGGAGGTGGGCCTTCCTGAGCCCTTCCTCATCCATACCGGGGTCTCGGCTGGTTTGATCTTGTGCAGGACTTGTGAGACCATTCTTCTCTTTCCTCTTTTCAGTTGGATTGTTTGAATATCTAAGGAATAAAACTTGAGAAAGTGTTTATATCTCAAATAAGCCCCCCACCCTGCCAACCTAGGGTTCTAGCAGGCATTTTGTAATTGTTAGAGGTGGTAAAAAAACATTCATTTTTAGTAGAAGTGTTGTTTTGAATGTTTCCAACTCAAGTAGGAGCTTCTGTAACTGTTCTTTGCCAGGGCAATTGGCTCACTCTCAGGATCCCAGATTACTGTGTACTTTTCCAGTGAAACTGTATCCAAATTCTCTCTTTACACATGTGTCAACTTCTGAGATAAACTTTTGACCTTGTTGTGATTTTCAGCTACAATTAAAAAACAAACAAAGCAAGATCCGCCCTTAGAAGTATTATTATCTTTGTAAATTCTAATTCTGGTATATTTGTAAGTGCTAGTTTTCACTAAGTTCACTTCAGAAGCAAGCATTTCTTATTGATTGATATAATATGTAAGTGATATAATATGAATTTATACTGTGGAACTTGTTGAATGTTAGCAGGCAGGTAGAACCCAGGCGTAAGAGGAGTGGAGGTCTGAGAAGGCAATGAGTGGTCCTGGGGGTGGGGGGATGGGAACAGGAGGGATCAGCTTGCAGGAAGAATGGAGGGGGAGGAGGGTATGGGGAGAGAAAATGGGAACTGGGGGCATTTTGAGGGAGCTGTGGAGACCTAGTTCAGTGGAATTCCCTGGAGAGAGGGTGACCCTAGCGAGGCCTCTTGATAACGGAGGACATGGAGCCCGGACTGGCCATCTTCTCTAACAAGGCAAGGCTGTCAGTGGTGGGACCAGGTCACTAACCATAAAACCTCCAGCCTACAATCCTCCCTGCCTGCAAGATGTGCTGGGGCGATGGTGGCACAGAACTAGACGGAGGGCCAATCAAGACTGGTTTAACTAGAGACCCATGACATGAGAGCGAGCCCAGGCCCTGCGCAGTACACTGCCTGGATGGCCAGGAACCGGAGGCTGGATAGCTCTCAGACCTAGCCTACAAACAAACAGAACTGGGCAAAACGAAACAAAAGAATCACCGATATGATTCCTATTGTGTTATACTCATAGATCAGTGCCTAGCCCGACTGTCACCAGAGAGGCTCCTCCAGCTGCTAATGGTACAGAGACCCACAGCCAAACACTAGGTGGAGGGAGTCCAAACTGGAGATCCATTGGATCTCTCCCTGCTCGGGGAACGCTGTGGAAGAGGAGGAGAAAGGATTATAAGAACCAGAAGGTTCGAGGGCATTAGGAGAGCATGAATCAGAGTCAACCAAGCAGGGCTCATAGAGGCTCACAGAGACTAGGGTGGCAGTCACAGGACCTACATGGGTTTGCCCTAGGTCCTCAACATATATGTTATGGTTGTTATCTGGGTGCTTTTGTGGAGCTCCTAACAGTATGAGTGGGTGTGTCTCTGACCCCTTTGCCTGCTCTTGGTACCCTTTTCCTCCTACTTGGGTGCCCCGTCCATCCAGCCTTGATATGAGGGTCTGTACCAGTCTTGCATCTTGTGTCCTGTTCAGCTGGTTTCTCTGGGAGGCCTGCTCTTTTCTAAGGGGAAGCAGAGGTGGAGTGGGCGGGGCTGGGAGGAATGGAGGGAGGGGGAAACTATGAGAGAAGAAGACATAGATAAAACAAATTAGCACATTTAAAGAAAGATGGAAACTCACATACAGGGCTGGAGGAGGAGACATTGTGTGAATAAAGGATTAGATTGTTCAGTGTTGGTCTCTAAGTGTGTTTGTGGGACTTCAGGTGACGGGACACTTAACTCTGGTGAGGTTGAATAACTACTTACTGGAATCTGCTAGGTGTTGGGCCTGTCTTATGGGCTGAAGATGTTAAATGTTTTTGTGAATTTTCAGTAATATCATTATCTCAAAATGAAAATCTGAGTTTGATTAAACAGAATTTTTTCGAGTGCCTATTCATTTCAATATTTAAAAAGCATGATATTTCCCATTATTTCTATGCATCCTGTTCTTTTTTTAGCTATTTACCATTCTCCCCACCTACCCAAAAAGAAAAAAATATAAAACAAATCAACTAAGACAATATAGACTTGTTTTTCTGGTAAAATACCAGTAGTGGATAAGCTTTTAGGTAGAGGACATTGATTTTTCTTCTGACTTAGAGTCATTAAAAATATTCAGCTGTTTTAAATTAAACTTACAGTGATCTTAAGATAGTCTTGTTGATTTCCAGGGTTAATTTTAGAAGTAATAAAGAACTTATTATGTATCTAGCGCTGGTATAAATATGGTGTAACCTGCTTGGCTCTGATTTAAGCGAATGTCATTGCATTCATCAGAAGCTGTTTCTCTTTTTAACTAAATTTATGCACAGACCTCCGCGTGTGCACACACACTTGGGTTTTCATAGGTTAGACACACAGAAAGGTGGTTGGAAGGTTATCTGGGAGTGTACAGTGAGGTATTTTGCAGGCTAAGCCATGTCACAGTCAATATGAAGGCGACTTTTAAAGTAACTTGTCAGTTCCTATTTGGCTTTCTGTTGAGTTTTTTCCAGCAAAGCTTTTCTATACTTGAGAAGTCTTGTAGTTCTGCGTGTGCATTCTAAGGATGTACTTTGCTTAGCAGCCAATGCGATGCAATCGCCCACATTTTGTGACTTCAACAGATACTCTTCCATGTGAGTGCTTTCCCTCCGAGCCTGTTCAGTCGTTACACACAAACCAAAGGCAAGGATTGGTGTTGATAGTTGGGAAATACTTCCTTAAGACCTGAGCAGAGGAGCTAATAGAGAAATGGCTCAACAGGAGAGCACTCTGCCGCTCATGCAGGGGACCCACGTTCAGCTCCCAGCACCTACAGTAGATGGCACTCGCATCAGTGTGAGATTAGGCAGCTGAAGACAGATGGTTGGATTTTCTTTTTCTCTGATCCTGGAAACTTTCTTTAAATGACTTTTAGAAATGTCAGTGGCCTGGATACCATCCCTCAGTTTGCGTGATGTCACTCAGGAGTGGGAGCGGACAGGATGCAGTCTGGTCTCGGGCACACGTCGTCCAGCACTTAGGTCCCCTCACAGGGAGGGACCACGGTGGTTGTTTTTCCTCCTGCTGCCCCCCCCGCCCTTCCCCCCTTATATCATTTCAGACAATGTCTTTGACATGTAATTCACAAACCACAGGACTCCCGCATCTGAAGTTGACAGCCCGGTGTGTCCAGAATGTGTAAAGCCTTGTGTGAGGGCATGCTTCCCTAGAGGAGCCCAGGTTGAGTTGGTGGTCATCTTTACTCCCTTCCTTTCCAAGCCCTAAACTTCTTTCTGTTTCTCTGAATTTGCCTTTTCTAGACCTTTCTTAAATGGAATCATCCAAAATATGGCCTTTTTATGACTGACTTCATTTACAGTCTTTTCAGGGCTCTTTTATATGTAGCATGCATCTCTCTGTATCTCTGGGCTTTATTCCTTCCTTCCTTCCTTCCTTCCTTCCTTCCTTCCTTCCTTCCTTCCTTCCTTCCTTCCTTCCTTCCTTCCCTCCTTCCTCCCTTCCCCCCTTCCTTCCTTCCTTCCTTCCTTTCTTGACAGGGTTTCTCTGTTGTAACCCTGGCTATCCTGGAACTCAGTCTGTAGACCAGGCTGGACTTGCACTCACAGAGATCGCCTGCCTCTGCCTCCTGAGTGCTGGGATTAAAGGCATGGGCCACCCCTCCCCCCCAGCAGTCCTCTCCCTAGTCCCTAATATGCACTTTCATGTCTGTTATTTTAAAGGAATATTCACATATAAGAGAAAACGGGTGTTCTTGTTAAATTCATTTAACATGGTGATCTCTAATTACGTCACCTTTCCTGCAAGTGACATGCTGAAACTGTTCTTCCTGGTGGGATAATATGCCAGGTCCTATTCATGCCACTTTTTCTTTAACCGTTCAGCTATTGCTGGGCAACTAGGCTGATTCTTTGACTGGACAACTGTGAACAGTGGCACAGTAACATGAGTAAGCAGGGATCTCTGTAGCAAGCCACCTTCGGTTCCTTCGGTGCCTAGGAGGGGTAGCTAGACTATACGGTGGTCCTGCGTCTAGTGTAGGGAGGAGCTTGCAAACTGACCTCTTACCCCAGCAGTTATTCAGGGTGCTTTCCCCCACATCATTGCCAGCATTTGATACATTTTAGTTTTTTTATATTTGTCATTTCTGATCGGAGTTGGACTTGTAGTTTTGATTTATATCTAGCCCTTTTGCATTTATTTATTGGTCATTTGAACTTTTTTATTTGAAAAGTATCTTGTTAGTCTTCCCATTTTCGATTGGATTATTCAGTTGGATTGTTCAATTGGATTGTTCAGTTTTTAAAATTCTTTATAGATTCTGGATATTAATTCCTGTTAGATAAGAAGATGGCAAAGGCTTTTTTCCTAGTCCATGAGTTGCCCTCCCCCACCCACTCTGCCATTTGTGAGAAACACTGTGATTTGATGTAGTTCCATTTGTCAACACTTGATATATCCAAGACGTTCGGAGTCCTATTTAAAAGGACATTGATGGGTCTGGAGAGATGACTCAGCCGTTCAGTGCACTGGCTGCTCTTCCAGAGGACTCGAGTTCAGTTCCCAGCATCCGTGTAGTAGTTCACAACTGTCTGTAACTCCAGTTCTGGAGGGTCCAATACTTTCTTCTAACCTCTTCTGGCACCTCACACGCAAGTGGTACACACACACACACACAGGCAAAACACCCATGCAAATAAAAACAATGAAAAAGTCATCGCCAGCCAGGTGTGATAGTACACACCTGTAACCCCAGACTTGGGAAGTAGTGAAAGAAGTCAGGAGTGCAAGCTCAGTCTGAGGCTAGCGTGGGCTACATGACACCCTGTGTTTCAGAAAAACCAGTCCCCTACCTACCAAAAGAAAAAGGCTGTTCCTATGCCTATACCTTGAAGTGTTTCCCCTAGATTTTTGTCCAATGGTTTTAACTTCTCAATTCTTACATTAAAGTATTTAATCAGTTTTGTTTTTTGTTTGTTTCTCTTATGCCAGAGATAAGGGTCTAGTTTCAGTGTTTTCTGTGGGTGTGGGTTCTTTTGTGGCTCTCTTTGCTGAAGAGACTTCTCTCTAATACATGTTTTTAGCCATTCTATTGGAAGCTATATGACTGCGACTGGGTAGATTCATTTCTGGTTCATCTGTTTTATTCCATTGTTTTTTTTTTGTGTCTGCTTTTTCTATCAGTATCATGCTGTTTTTTAAAATTATGATTCTATAGGATAGTTTAAGATTGGGTACTGTAATCTCTCCAGCCTTGCTTGGCTCTAACCCCCAGGCTAGTTTGGCTTACTAGAGTTTCTTGTTCTTGCATACAAATTTTAGAATTATCATCTTCTGTTTCTGTGAAGGATATCATTAGAATTTTGATGGGAATCTCCCAGAGTATGTTGATTTTGGTAATATTGCTATTTTTGAAATATTAATCTTTATGATACATGAACATTGTATGTCTTTCCATCTTCTTTGAAAGGTCTTCACTTCATTGTTAGGTTTCCTCCTGGGTATCTTGTTTTGGAAAGGGCTATTGTGAGTGGCGTCCCTGGTTTATTTCTCATTAAATTTGTTGTATAGAAAGCTACTTAAAATTTTTTTTTATCCTGCTACTTTTCTGAAAGTGTATGCCAGAAGTAGGATTTTTCCGGTGTAATCTTTAGCTTTTTAAAGGATCCTATTGTCTGTAAATATGGATGACTTAACCTCTTCCTTTCCTACATTATTCCTTTTACTTCTTTCTCTTATCTTACTGATTTGACTTTGATTTCGAGCACTAGATGGAATAGGAGTGGATACAGTATAGAACCTCTTCTTGTTCCTGACTTTAGAGAAAATGCTTTCAAGTTTTTCCTTATTCACTATAATATTGACTGTAGTTTTCTGTGTATAACTGTCTTGAGGTATTACCATTCTGTTGCTGATTCCTACAAGCAGGGAGTTTATCATGGTGAGTTGTGTGAGTTTTTTTCCTACATGTAGTAATTATGCAGTTTTTGTCCTGAGCTTTTTTATGTGCCATATCTTTAAAAAATTTTATAAGATTAATTTGTCTTAGTTTACATACATAAATGTTTTGCCTGCATGTATGTGTACCACATGCATGCCTGTTCGAAGGATTCCCTAGAACTGTAGTTACAGATGGTTGTGAGTCACTGTATAGGTTTTAGGAATCAAATCTGGGGCTTCTGGAGCAACAAGTGCTCTCCAGCCTCGTTTGCGATATTCTAATCTGTTGGTTTTTCTTAAGATTTATATATTTTTTGTGTTCACTGGTATTTTGCCTGCATGCATGTCTGTGTAAGGGTGTCAGATCCCCTGGAACTGGAATTACAGATAGTTGTGAGCTGCCGTGTAGGTGCTGGGAATTGAACCCAGGTCCTTTGCAAGAGCACCCAGTGCTCTTAACCACTGAGCCATCTCTCCAGCCCCATGTGTTGATTGTTTTATGTGAGCTGAGTATCTTGCATCACCCCTATATTCCTCGAGTGCATACAGCTTCATCACAGTGCTTGATCTTTCTGGTGTGTTGTCGAGTTTGATTGTAAGTATTTTATTGATGAGTTTTACATTATATTTACCAAGGAAATTGGCTTACAGTTATTTTTCTTGTTTCCTTATCTGGTTTCCTTATTTTTCTTGTTTCCTTATCTGGTTTTGGTATCAATCACTGTAATACTAGCTTCATAGTATGAGTTTGCACGCAGCCTTTTCCTTTATATTTTGTAGCTTAAGAAGTATTGTCTTTTAAGTATTTAAGTGTTGTATTCCATAGTTTAAAATAAGTATCTATGAAGTAGTTTAAGAAATATTTGTGGTAGTTGAAAGACTTGGTGGAATCGGGCGATGAATCCGTCCCGTCCCGGGCTCTCCTTGTTGTGAGGTTCCCTACTGCTGCTCCAGGCTCGTTGTTCGTTGTGGAGCTCTTTGGGCTTCTCATCTCCTTGAGTTAATCTGCATATGTGAGATATGTACCTGGAAATTTATCCATTTCTTCCAGATTTTCCAATTTATTGCAGTATATTTTTCAAAGCATTCTCCAATGAGCCTCAGGATTTCGGTGGTATCTGCTGTTTTTCCTGTACTTTCGCCAGTTTCTTCCGTCTCTTCTGTTTTGTTTGCTGAAGTCTTTGTCAGTACTGTTTATCCCTTCTTTGTTTTATTCTTGTTCAATTCTTTGTTTTATTGACTTTTTTTTATATTTCCAGTGTCATTTGATTATTTCATCAAAGTTGTCTTTGGCCTTTATTTTTTCAAACATTCATGTACACGTGGAACAGAAGGGCGCACACGCTGGACACGCGCGTGGATGTCTCGGGACAAGTTAGCGGGTAGCAAGCTCCGTAGCCCACTGAGCCGCCCCCACAGCCTTTGTTATCTTTCCTTTTCTGAGTTATATTTGACTTCTGTTAATGGTTGAATTATTCTCCATTGTATGGATGTACTTCAGTTTGTTTATTAATTCATAAGCTGATGAATATTTGAGTGTGCCTCTATGCGGCCATAATGAATAATGTTTCTTGAACATTTGTATACAAGTCTTGGTATGAGCATAGCATCTTATTTATCTTTGTTTATGGTTAGTATTGGAATTTCTGGGCATTATGGAAAAGGTCCAAAGGTCCTTGGTGCTTAAAACCAGGAAGCAAGTCAGAGAGACAATGTGCTAGTTCTTTTATTCATTTAGTTTTCAGGAAATAGAAGGTTCTAGTACTGGGTAGATTTCACAGGCAGTTCTCAATCATACTAAATTTCAAAAGTTCCAGCTATAAAGCAGAGACACTTGGGAGTCTCTTCTGTTCAGAACCTAAAGGTTCTCAGTGTGCCAGGGCATCTCTGATAACGTACCATCGTAAATGAACGCTGCCACACTCTGTTTCGACTGTGCCCGATTGTTATTTCTGAATGACAGTGTGGCGGGTTTAGTCCTCTTAGAACTAAGTTTTCAGTGTTCTCACATGTGCTGTAAGCAGTGAGGATGACTCTCCTTATGGCTGACTGGCTTCACTGGGGTTGAGGGTATTATACATAAGAGAAGCATTCGCTGTCTGTTTTCTTTTATCTCTCTGCAAGATTCCTGACTCAGTGCAGTTGCTAATGAAATAGTACTTTGGGGATCTATGAAGAAGGCAGTCTGCAGGAATTGTTAATTATTTCTAAAAATAACTCCTGGAGACAGGGAAATGGTATTGACTAGGTTCTGGTACTTTATGGTTATAGCAGCCACTTTTCTGTATTTTGATTCCCTACCCTCATGCTTAATTATCTCCGAGTGGACATTATGGTGGTGTGTCATTGAAAGTATTAAAAATTTAATTAATCACTTTACCATTATATCTTGTAGAAAATGTGATAGTGCTAATCTTATATTCGTATTTTGGTTCACACAAAGCTAACTAATCACAAAGCAACCGAAAAAATCTTCAAAATGCAAATTACATGCAGTAAAGGAAAGCTACTGATTACTGATTTTAGAGTTGATTTTTTTTTTTAATTTTCCGTAGCAACAACTGTCAAGTTCAAAGAATGTCAAGTAAAGCGTTTGTCAGGGCCCAATCTTCACATATTTCCACTGGGTTTCAAGCTTTGTCAGAGAGACGTAGCTGGGATAGCAGTTTTTAAAAATTTAATATTGTGTATGTGTGTTTATGAGTGTGTGTGTGCTTGCATATGCGTGCTGCTGTGGAGCCAGAAGAGTATGTGGGAATGCTGAGAGCTAGATCTGTAGGCAGTTGTGAGCTGCCCAGCATGGGCACATGGGTCTAACCTCAGGCCGTGTGCTCTTACCCGTTCCCAGAGTCATCTCTCTAGCCTCTAAGATCACAAATTCAAAAAGAAAAAAAAAACCAGATAAATATGTTTAATTATAAACCACAAAAGTTGACCACATTGAACATAGCAGTGTTGATGTCTTATTACTGGGTGATACGGTATTTTATGAGATTTCTGTAATAAGCATGGTTTATGCTGGCTTACAGTGATGTTCTTATTGTATTGCTACCAGTTCTTTATGCTATCATGTGAAATAAAATAACTAGAGTTTATTATTCAATCAGCCTGGGACATGGTTGTGTGTGTGTGTTGTGCAGTGTGCAGGGTTTTCTTTTTCCTTTTCCTTTTCTTTTCCTTCCCTTCTCCTTCCTTCCTCCCTTCCTTCCTCCCTTCCTCCCTCCCTCCCTCCCTCCCTCCCTCCCTCCCTCCTTCCTCCCTCCCTTCCTCCCTCCCTTCCTTCCTTCCTTAGACAGGGTTTCTCTATGTAGCTTTGGCTGTCCAGGAACACACTATGTAGACTAGGCTGGCCTCGAACTCACAGAGATCCACCTGCCTCTGCCTCCCAAGTGCTAGGATTAAAGGCGTGCACCACCATGCCTCTTGATACATGAATGTATTTTTTAAAAATTCATTCATTTTAATTGTCTTTTGATATTAAAGAGTGATTGAGTTTAAGGCAATTTTTAAGTCTACACACAGAGTACACAAAGAGAATTTCACATGTTTTAGTGTCATCCTCTCTAAAATGTCATGACTTATTTCAGATAAGGCCAGAAATGCCTATTCCTGACGAGCTGGATGAAGAGGAATCAGTGGACCTGTCCATTCCTGGCTCTTGCTACCTCCGACTGTTGATGATCACGGCTCCTTCTGTTTTACCAGGTGACTCCTCCTGGACAGCCGCAGGGCCAGCGTTCCTCGGTGGTTTTTCCTGTCTGATAACCTGTCGGGCCTTTTTGTTTGTTTGGCGTGTACATGCTGTAGTTTATTCTCGTACAGATACTCTCTAGCTGAAATGCTAAGTGCACCCGTGTGCTCTATAGGGACTGTCTCAGGTAATATGCTCTTTTAACCGTAATAACAAAACATTAGATGGCAGTAACATTGAGCTGGAAAATGAGTTTAAACAGTTGTCCTCAGTGATAACTAGAATTCATTTCAAAAGATAAAATTTTTTTCTGTAAAACAGATTTAGATTGGGACTCTAGGTCACTGCTGTAATTAATGCCTCTTTGGTATAAGTTAAGTGAGAAAGAAGATAACTATTGAGAGATTTACTGTGTAATTTTACCATTATGAATTTATTCTTTAATTTTTTTATGGAGTGGAGTGTTTTGCTTGCATGCATGTCTATGCAGCATGCACATGCCTGGAGCCTAAAGAAATGTTACAGACACCATGTGAGCCACCACACGGGTGTAGGGAATCGAACCCAGATTCTTTGCAAGAACAACAAGGGCTCTTAACCATTGAGGCATCCCTCCAGTCCAGTTTATTCCTCTGTAAAGTACGCTAATCACATTGTTAATGTTTAGGAGCTGTACATTAGTGTTTTTAAAAAACTGGACCCGGGGGGTTGCACTTGCTCCCAGGTGGTAGGGCGTGCAGATGAGGCACAAGCAGGATGGAGGCCCAGGTTATACTTCTCCAGGCACGGGGGCACACGCCTGCTGGGGAGGCAGGGGCAGGTGGGGTTGAGACTCACATGGTCTATGCAGTGAGTTCCAGGACCATTCAGGGCTACATGGTGACCATGTCTTCTATTATTATTATTATTAATTATTATTATTATTATTATTATTATTATATTTTTAAGGATCAAGTTATGAAGTGATTCAGTTTTGATGTAAAGTTTATTGGACCACTAGCCTTTAAAAGGCATGCTATGCATGTGTGTGCTGTTCACATATGTAGAGCTTTTACTACCCTACCCCTATGTGAGTCTTACCTGAGAAACAGTGATTATAGCTGACACAGGTTATGATCCGTGATTAAAAATTTATATTTTTTAAAAGTTACCTTCTGATTATTAAAACTTAACAATTCCATAAATGATCCATTGTGATCGTAGCTCTTGGATGTTAACCAACATTTTGCTTTTTGATAAAATTCTACATTGAACATACATAAATATAAAGGTTTAACTTTTGAATATGAAGCCGAATAAAAAATGTCATTGTATCTTTTCAACTTAGTCATACTCTAATATGCGATTACAGTGGTCTGGAATGTTGTTAGTATCTTTCTTTCCTTGGTTTCACGACACAGATTTCCTGGAGATTTAAGCCAAATGTGTATTGTTTATTTCTAAACAAAACAGCCACTGCCAATAGTTCCTTTGGGCATTTACATGACTTTGTGCCCTTAGCTGATTCCTGCAGCCCTGTGGTCAAAGGGCAGGGAAGTCCCCGGGGAAGAGGAAAAGGTTGCTACTGAGCAGCTCTTCTGAGCGCTGGTACGCCTGTGCTGATGTTTGTATAGTTATAGTATTCTACCGGCTGTGGTTGTTGAAGGAAATCAGCTAATTGGAGCCAGGTTGGTTGTGGATGTATTAACTATCTGGCAAACCATCACCGTACACGTTTTACATTCTGTGCTTTTCCCCTTATTAATGGAGCACTAACAGACAAGGGCATAGATCGCAGCCTTAGGAACAGAGACCAGGAGCATACCGGGTAGATGGTGCATGGTGCTCACTGCTTCCTGATGACAGAGAAGCCATTGCTGTGAAGTGAAGTGAATCACGGCATGCTTCATCTGATGATGATGATGATAATTTTCTTTTTCCTCCTCTTTCTTTCTTCATCTTCCTCCTTCTCTTCTTCCCCTTCCTCCTCTTCTGAACAAACTTAAGTTTTTGAAAAAATTTTTTACCTCTATGGGTACCTGTCCTGCATGTATGTAAGTGCACTGTGTGTGTGTGCCTGGTACCCGTGGAAGACAGAAGCGGGTGTCAGATCCCTTGGGACTGTAGTTACATACATGTGAGCTGCCATGGGGGCGCTGGGAACTGAACTTTGGTCTTCTGCAAAAACAGTGTCCAGTCTTACCCACCGAGCCGTCTCCTCAGCCCCTGATACTGAGCTTTATAAAGATCTATCTTAAAATCATTTGCACTGTATTCCTGTTTGGATTTTGCCACATACTTTCAGTTTGTGAACTTCTGGGATTTGATTTTTTTTTTTTATTCATTCCACACAGAGTGTAATTAACATCTGTAACCTAGTTACTTACTTTTATTTTCTGCAATTGTTGGGTGACTTTTCATTAGCCGTCGCTGCATTATTAATGTACTCAACTTGTTGTCCTGTAGATTCTCATCATCTTTTCAAATTCTCACCTGGTCATATGTAAGGAAGAGGCCGCGGCTGCAGAGAGCAGCGAGAATGCTAGTTGCTGGCTCAGTTGCTTGGGGAAGATGGCGTTCTCTATAGTGGGTTTGTTTAGGATGCCTGCACCTTCCCTTTACCTCACTTCCGGTGTGGAGTCAAGGGGCTTTTATTGACCACAGAGCTTGACAAGTAGACAGCTCTCCATCACTGGAACAGTGCACATGCCAGTGTATCCTCTCTCTTGACGTGCGTACCTGTCCCTTGGTCAGAGCACAGTTCTTTCTGAAGAAGCATGAACTCACCCTCTCTCACCAGAGTGTTCCCATCCTCACAATCACGTGACCCATACACGTTTTGAATCATCTGTACTCAGACTGAGCTTAGAGGAGTCATCCCTGTACCACTGGGAGTGTTCAGGAAATGGAGTACCTGGCTGTTGTTAGATATCATTCATTTTGCTGCTGTTTAGATGTCATATTCATCAAGGTCGAGGCAGGAAGAGGGGTTGTGTTCAGTGGAGCAACTGAAGAAAGTTTAATTAGTTTTTTTTTTACAATTGTGTTTTCAAAGTTTATGGAAATTCATTAGACACGATGACTCACAGGAGACTAGTTGAGGTCCTTTGTCCATGCAGGGAGGGAGAGAGACATGCGTGTCACAGGTGGCGCTGCCAAAGGGGAGGCAGCCTTCTGAGCAGGGGTGCAGGCGGCCTGTAGTAACCTGTTGGGTGGTGTCTAGGGAACCCGCTCCCTGACGGCTCTGTTTTCATTCTTTGATCTCCTGCCAGCGCCTTTCATTGGCTGAAACAATGGGCAGCCTGTTGATGCTTTTCCTAATTTTTAAAGTTTTGGGGGCTACAGGGCAGTGTTGAGAAGGGCAGAGAATAAAGATGGAAGAGTAAATAGAAACTATCCCCCACGGGTGTCCTCAGTACCCTGTGCTTTTGTGTATGTGGTGCGTGTGTGTATCTATGTACGTGTGTGCGTGTGTATAGACCAAAGATTGACACTGGCTGTCTTCCTCAGTTTCTCTCCTCCTCACTTTTGAAGCAGAGTCTTCTGCTGGTACCCAGGCCTTATCATTTATGTAGACCACTGGCTAGCGGGTCACAGGGATCCTCCTGTTCTTTCTTGCCTCCCCAGTGCTGGGAAGATGAAAGCTATCTTTCCAAACAATCTCTTTTCTGTTCTTCAAAAATTTGAATTTGACATGTTGTACAAAGAATTGGAGGCTTGCTGTCTACCTGGAGCATACTGCACATATCCCAGTGCTGGGGTGGCATGTGTGTGCTCTCTCACTTGGCTTTCCTGAAGAGGTGCTGGGACTCAAACTCAGCTCCTCAGCCTCTGCCAGGGACTTCACTGACTGAGCTACCTCCCAAGTCCCTTTCCTGGCTTTGTATGGTAAGCTTGGTTGCATCCAGGAGACTATATAGAAGGATCGAAGGACACTTATAGACATGCTGGTGAGCGCTTCCTGCTTTAAATCGTCATTTATAGGAGACCTTGAGGGAGAAATATTCCTAATGAAATTTGGTTGTGGCTGGGCGGACCCCTGCCCTTCTGTTCCGGTTGCGGGAGCATGCAGTGGTTTTTCTTTTTGTTTTTCCCACTGCGATCTGCTTAGCCCAAATACTTTGTCTTGTTTCTGTCTTGGGCAGCCTCTAGTGGTCCTTATGAAAACGACACTCAACTATGAACTCGTAAATCTTACCACTTGTTTCGTTGACATCTCGTTGTCTTCTGATCCTACATTTTTATGTTGTTTTGTAGTATGCACAACGTCAAATAGCAGCGATCGATAGCTTCATTAGAAGGAGTGTAGACAAGGAAGTGAGGAATGGATTTTTCAGTTTTTAATAGTTGTACTGATACTGCTACAGAATGGTGCTTGGTTCTAAAAGGCCTCTCTGAAATATCCAAAGGACAAGCCGGACTCATTTCATGAAAATCTGGAAACACGATGCTCCAGGTAGACAGCATGTCTCGAATCCCTGTACAGCACATCACGTTTATATTTCTGAAGAACAGGAAGAGGGTGTTTGGAAAGATATCTCTAATTTGGCAAGAAGGGAGCGTGGCAGAAATGAGGTCAGAGGGGGAGTTTGACTCCTGGTTTGTGGTCCGAGGCTGTGCAGTTTTTTGTTTTTCTAACGAGCAGTGAAAGCTATTGGATGATGCTAAGACAAACGGACAAGCTCAGCCTCCGACTACGGGGATGCTGCAAAGGTGATCACAGGCAAGAAGGAGCTAAAGGTGCAGCATTCATATTAGTGTGTTTGAGGAAGGGCAAAGATAATAGCCGGGCGAGGTTCTGTGAGAACGGCTGTAAGGCAAGGGACTCTGATGGCGGGGCAGTGAGGACTTGCCAGTGGACTGTATGTGAGAAGGGAGGAGGTAAGGACGGATCCTGAGTTCTTGGGATGCTTTGTCCTGATCTGGCGAAGCTTAAGAAAGAGATGACGATCGATAGTTTACCTTTCACTCTGTGAAGTTCAACCTGAAACACAGCTAGATGTGTGTGTACCCATTGCGAATGGATGCCCCTCTTCGGGATTGCCCCATCTGTTTGGGTTTTGACCTACTTTCATTCTCTTTCAGCTCTGGAAGAGTTCTTTACATCCCTGGTGAAACAGGAGATGGTGAAGATGCCCCGTGGGATATATCACTCTGCATTGAAAGGGGGCATCCGCTCAGACCAAGGGAAGACGGTTGCAGGGATCCTCAATTTTATATTGAAGATGTACGAAACAAACAAGCAACCAGGGTTGAAACCTGGCCTGGCAGGTAAGAATGCTGTATAGTGAAGTGCAGGTTTATAGCATCATGTCGTAACTGTAACTTCCACTTAGAACTGTAATAGTTCATGTGGTAGGATGGCTGCTGCTGCCGCTGCTGCTGCCACTGCTGCTAACTTTCACACACAGCTGGAAAAGTTACCACAAACAGCTGAACTTGAAAAGGAGTTCAAAAACCATAGAAGCAAAGACAAACAGATAGCTTCAAATCGCAGAATGTGGAGACTCTTTTAGATTGCTTTTCCCTGTTGGATGGTATTCCCTCTTCTGCCTATGGACTAGACTGAGAGTCGGCTCAGACAGAGGTCAGGTCTGTTGGAGGGAAGAGCAACTGATGGCCAACAGATATATGGAAACAATTTTAATATCCTTTGCCGTCAGGGAAATGCAAGTCATGACTTACTTGAGATTCCAGCTCAGCCGGGTCAGAGTAGCCATGATCAAGAAAACAAACAAGAAATGCAGATGAAGACACGGAACACGGGATGCTCGTCCTCTGCTGTTGAAGCTGTAAGTTAACACAGCCGCTGTGGAGGTCCGAACAGATGTTTCCCCGCACTGCCATATGATCGCCCCAAACCACTTGATCGTTTCACCTGAGGCAGTCGAAGCTAGCGTATACGATATTTGCACTTTTGCATTCATTATGGCGCTACTCACAAATGAGGCTGTGTCCACCAGCGGATGAGTGAATAATACAAAATAATGTAGCTTCCAGACATAGTGGATTTTTATTTCACCGTAAAGAGGAGCAAAATCGTGTCATCTGCACGAAGACTCCATGTCATCGTACTGAGTGAGCCGAGCGATGTAAGTCAGATTCAGAAGGGTCTATTGTGCGCCTCCACTCCTGTTTGCGATCTAGATTTTCACCTGAGGACATGAAGGTAAAGGAGAGTGGGCAGAGGAAGGGTGCTAAGAGGAAGTGGGAGCTAGGAGGCAATGCGGGTGTAAGCATGGTCAAAGCACACGTTAGTCGTGCGTAGAAACGACACAGTGGGGCCGATGTTTTATGCAGCAAGTACACTGATGGAGAGTTTTTAAAAACTAAATGGGACTACATAGTAGTGATGACAAACCGTAGAACAGCTTGTAAGTTGTAACTACAATGTTCTGTTGACTGTGTGTGCACGTTTGTGTGAGCAAGTGGTGTATGTGTGTGTGTGGATGTAGCGTGTGTGGGAGTGCATGAGCTTACGTGTGTGCCTGTGGAGGCTAAGGGGGCATAGCGTGTCCTTGTATGTCACTTTCCACTCATTTCTTTGAGAGTTTTTCACTGGAGCTGGACTAGCAGTCAGCAAGCCCCAGAGATCCTCACGTTTCCATTCCCACAGCATCAGAGTCACAAGCACTCACGTGGCCGTGGTCAGCTCTGTGTGTGTACATGTATGCGTGCACTGGAATGCAAACTCATGTTCTTATGCTCACCACTGAGTCCTCTCTCTAGCTACCACAGTAATTTTTAGTGGGGAATTGTCTTAGTTTGCTTTCTGCTGCTGTAATCAAACACCATGACTAAAAGCAAACTTGGAGAGAGAAAGTTTCTTTCACCTTACAGTTTACAGTCTATTGCTGAGAGAAGTCAGGGCAGGAACTCCAGACAGGAACCAGGAGGCAGCAACAGGAGCAGAGGCTACCAAGGAGTGCCGCTCGCTGGCTTGCTCTCCATTGCTGGCCCAGACTGCTTCCTCGTAAGACCTAAGACCGTCAGCTGAGGAGTGACACTGTCCTCAGTGGACCAGGCCCTCCCACATCAATCATTAATATTAAGAAAATACCCTGCAGTCATTTATAAGCCGATCTGATGGAGGCATTTTCTCAATCAAGATTTCTCTTTCCAGGTAATTCCAGCTTATGTCAAGTTAAAAACCCTAGCCATCACAGAGATGTATACTTTCAATGTACATAATAGAAACAAGGAAAGGAGTCCATTCTTCTGTTTAAACGAGGTTGAGAAAGACTAGCATATCAAGTAAAGATCACAAAAATCTGTGAACAAAGATGTAATGATACTCAAGTGAAGGTATACCAACATCAGTAAATACAGAAGGCTGAGAATGCCTATCTGAGTAGCAAGGAAGGAAATACTACCTGAGATCCCGTACCATTCAGAAAGGTAAATGCTACAAAGAACTCGTAGTCTGTGTCTCTCAAAATTTAAGTGAAGTACAGAAGTTTCTCAAAATATAAAGCTGATGAAAGAGATTATATGAACAAATTGATATATAATGTAGAAATTTATTCTCTAACCTACCAGTCTTCCTACAAAGAAAGCTTAAGTACAGGTGTCTTCTTGTTGGATTCTAAAATCTTTCGAGAAGAGGGGAAACAGTACTAGCTGTATACCCTCGGTAGCAAGAACACAGAGAAAATGGAAGCGTCTTCATGGGGCCAGCATAGTGTTAACACCAGAACTTGACGGTGACTTTACAAGACAGGAAGCTCACATACCACCCTTTTCCAGTGAGCCCAGTTGAAAGATAGGTAGGTAGAGGCGGAGGTTGCCTTAAGCAATACATGTAAAGGGTTGACCAGGGTTTATTTAATGTTACAAAACAATTATAGTTCATAGTGTTAATTTAAAAGGAAGGTCAATCTTTAAGTAGATTCAAATGTGTAGGAAAAAAAATCTAAAAATATTAGCACAAGTTCATGATGGCAAAGTGACTCTTACTCAAAACTATGTATAGAAGAAAACTTACTTTGTCTTGATAAGGAACAACCACCAGTGCATACTAGTAGTTAATCCTGAAATGCTGAAAACTTTGCTTTCTAAGAGTGGGAAAAAGTATGGGCACTGTTACCACCACTTACATCACGCTTACTGCATACTGTATGAGAAGCCATAGGTGGTGCAGTCAGCTAAAGAAAAGAAATAAAGGTTACAAGGATTAAAGAGATAAAACCCTCATTACTTGCAGATGACATGATTGTATTTGTAGACAATCCACAGTAGTCCACGGATAATTATTAGGATTAATTGTTGAATTCCATATATGTGTGTACATATATGTATGTGTATGTACACAAAAGTAAATATATAAAATCAGTAGTATATTTTATATACTATGATGAATAGAAAATGAAATTTAAAAACTGTAATAATATTGTAAATATCGAGTGTCTAAAATAAATCAATAACCTGTGTGTTCACAGGGACAAAATAATGTAAAGAAAACAATAAATGCAGTGACGTATGATGTGTATGGGCCAGAAGACTGTAAAATTTTAAGTTCTCTTCAAATTAATGTATAGATTTAAGTAAATCACAATCAGCACCCCAGTAAATTTTTGACAGTTGATAGTCTTATTCCAGAAATTGTGTGGAAATAAAAGAATGTAATGGAACAAGGCGGTCTTGAAAAGCTGCAGCAGCAGTGTAGGAGAATGTACATCACCAGATGTTAGGGCCTATTGTAAATCCACAGTAATTGGCAATGGGGTGTCAGTGCAATGACAGGCAGGCTGACCAATGCGTACAGTACGAAGCATGCACACACGGCCAGTTTGTTGCTAGATTTATATCAGCGGTGGGGAGAAAAGCTGTGATCTCTATAATGAAAAGCTCTATTGTGTTGATTTTCAGTTGACTTCTGTGTGTCTGTGCTGTGTGGTCTTGTGTAGATGTGTGTCAGGGGTGCACATGTATGCCCTTGCATGTAAAGGGCAGTATTTCCCTGGTTCTCTACCTTATTATCTGAGTGAGGTCCTCTCGGTGCACCTGCAGCTTGTGGCTTGTCCACACACTTGTCTGCCTACCCAGAGCTTGGGTTTCGCCACCACACCTTGCTCTTATGTCATTTCTAGGCATTGAGCTCATGTCCTCAGGGTGTGTGGTAAGCACAGTACTGACTAAGCCATCTTCCCAGCTCCAAAAGCTAAAAGAGAATGACAAATATATCGATGACATTTTTTTGATGCACACATCTGGTAAAAGGCACATGGAGACCGTATGCAGAACTTTTGCAGAATAATAAAAATCATAGATAATAGAAAATAATAGAGTTGACACTTCTGGAAGAGAGTATTTAACTGTTGCTCACTGCAGAGAGACCTTGTTTCTCGATGAAAGATGGCTCAGCGCTAATCAGTGAGTATGATGCGAGTAGCAGAAAGCAATTTGGCCACATGACCGTGACTACCAAACATAGTAAGTAGGAGGTTCCTCCCCAAGGCCAGGGACCTCCCCAGCCGTGCTCCTGAACAGACTGTTGACAGTTAAGGAAGTGAGGAAGAGGTGTCACTTTCTTCAGTGGTGTAGCCACTGATAAGTTGTTCTTTCTTGCTCCAGGAATAATCTCCTACCCGTGCTTGGGCAAGAAACTGACTAAACTCATCGGCTCCCATGCGAAGGCGAGTTAGAAAAGTAGAAGGATGCTTGCTGGGAAGGAGGGCACCAGCAGGAGGCAGACAGGGTTGAGACAGGGACCGGGTGGAGACGACTGAAATTCATTATGTACATGTGGGAAACAGTCGAGCAGGATTTAAAGATACATTCAAACGTCCAATGATCTTAAGAGAAGACAATCAACTTTAACATAAAAAAAACCTGTGTTAAAACTATAATAAGATCACATTTTATACCACCGGAATGGATAAAAGATGGAAAATACAGAGTAGAGTTGGTCCCGTATTTCTATTAGGTTTTGCATCTGAGACTCAACCAACTCCAGGTCAGAAATACTTCTAAGGAAGTTTAAGGTTATACCTTTCTTGTTATTCAGCACAACACAGCAGCTGTTTATACCACGTCTGACATCTGTGCTGTATACTTTATAAATAATACAGAGGTCGTAAGAAACGCAGGAGGAAGCGACTAGGTTATATGCAAACACTACGTCATTTTATATAAAGGGACTTGAATATTCATGAATTTTGCCATCTCTAGGGGATCTTGGAGACAGTTCCCCATGGATACCAAGGAGCGGTAACTAGGACAGCGGTTGCGAATTTAAGTTCCTATGATATTTTGAAAATTGGTTCTGAACAAATCCCTCCATTACTTGAGATTTCATTTTTACAGAATTTAAACCTGACCGATGCTCCCAGGTCATAGCAGCCCTGCGGGCCTCGTGTTTAGCTCAGGAGCCGTCTAAATGCCTGTTTACTGTAAGATGAGCACACACGTGCTGCCTCTTCTATGAGTAGACTACGCCTGCCAGTAAGAGTAAGAGGACTTTCACAAGGATGAGGGCGCGTGCAAGAAGTCAGATGTGGAAGCGCCCTCAAGGTCTAACGCCATTCATAAAACGAGATCGGCAAAGCGGCCTCAGAAGTTGTGCTGCCGGCGGAGGCGCGGCGGTAGGGAGTGCCCAAAGGCCTCTGAGCCTGGGTCTGCTGGGACACGTCTGCGCAGTGCAAGACAATCTACCGAGCTGTGTTTGTGAAGTGTGCGCTCTTCTCTGTCGTGTGCTCAGAATTGATGCTGAAAATGAGGTAGTCTGCGCACTATGTCATCCCGGTCCTTGCACACGTCTTTTCGTTGACCCGGAGTTACTAAGTTCCTGGGGTTGTCTTAAGGGACCTCTCAGGTACTTTACTGGCTTCCCTGGCTTTCTATTGGCGAGGGGCCTCACTGGTGCTGGAAACTCAGCTGAGAACTCAGTTAACCACCGTTAAGGCTGGGGAAAGAGGGCGACCAAAAGCTTGCTGATCATGTGTGAGGTCAGCTTCTTAACGAGTGGGCATACGAGAGTTGACATAGATTAATATCTGCACATCCTTTTTATCTAATGAAACTCACTTTGAACAAAGCTTAATAGTACCAATGGTTTGAAAAAATGTGCAATGAATCAAAAATTAAAAATTTGCTTTGTTAAAAATGTTTATGCTGATGTTAATTATGAGTGACTTACAAATAAGTCATATTTTAAATGTTAGTTTTTTGTATCCCATCTGTTTTTTCTCTTCCTTTGATACCAATATTCAAGAACAATTTGCTCAACAATTTACATGTTCACTTACAGGTTCTTCATACAAATTGGCTTAGTGTGAGCTACTGAGAACATAATTCGCAATTTTTGTCATTGAAAATACTCATTCTGGGTTTCTTTCTTTTGAAAGGTGGCATGCTATTTTGCTATGACATCGCCATGTATCAGAGTAAAGATGGCAAGCCACTGAATCGGCTGATGGCCAGCAGAGGGCGAAACTTCAAGCAGACAGCACTGGCCCTTGTCCATGAAGTAGGTGCTGTTTTATACCCATCAGCCTTTCTGTGTTTCAGAGTTCCTCCCTTGCCTTTGTGTATGTGAACTTGAGTTTATTCGGAAAGGTTTTTTCTTTGGCCACAGTTAGCACGAGTTGCTTTCAATGGCTTCCAAAATAGCTGACCAAATAGGATGCGAAGTCCTATGTTTCTGAAAGTGACAGCTATGACGTCCCCACTGCCCTACAGGGTTATTAGGGAGTAGCCGCTGACGATTGTACTTGTATGCTTATTTCAGCCATGTTTAACTTCCATTGTTTAGATAGAATTTCAACTTAAAGAAAAAGTACTGCCCGTTTCTTTTTTTTTTAAAAATTGTGTGTATGTGCATGTGCACGTGTGCGTATGTGTGTGTGCACATGTGTGATAGCATACATGTGTATGCTATGATGCATGTTGGGGTCAGGGGACATCTTGCAGGAAGTGGTTTTCTTCTTCTACCATGTGGTCTCTGGGGATCAAACTCTGCTCTTCAGACTCTAGAAGCAAGTGCTGTTTTCTACTAAGCCATCCCCCGGCCCTCTTTCCTTTATGCTTTTATATAGTCAGTTAGTTTGTACGTGCATGCTTGTGGCATACATAGAAGTTAGAGAGGGCAACTTATAGAAGACAGTTTTTCCCTTCTGGGGTTCCTTCTGGGTTCTGAGAGTGAAACTCAGGTTGTCAGGCTTGATTCCTGCAAAGTATTTGACGTTGTTTTTGTTTTTGTTTTTTATAGCAGTGTCTCTCATTAAGTTAAAAAGAGGAAAATCTGGGAGGAATAATGTTTCTCTGTGGGACAGATGTTTAAACGAAGCAAAGGAAAGCAGGTCATCCCTGCATCTGTTATTCCCAGGCATCTCCTTATTAGCACAGAAAAGAAAGAGGCTTGCTACCTGCATTGTTTTAAGCTCTACACGTAGGTATTTTCAGGACAAACCCAAGTTTAAACTATTTGTGAAAAGCAGACTTGAAAAATTATCAGAACAGAATTTTTAAAAAAAGGTGTGGGTTAGTAGAAGCTATCTGTTAAATTTAACTGATGTATCAGCAGCTATGAGATGTGCTCCAGATATGAGCAGAGAAGATGTCTGGATTAAGATACTGTAGCTTGTGTGAGAGAGGGCATAGAAAATCTCAAAGAGATGAGAAGATAACAGTATTATCTGAGAGTCATAGCAGCATTTTGGACAGAATTGTGTGAAATCTAGGATGGCATTTTCGTTCATGTTCAGTTTGCCTGGTCCAGTGGCTGACTGTCTGCTGTGGTGGAGGACTGCAGTTCGGCTTCAAGCACCCACATGAGGCAACTCACAACCATTGTGACTCCAGCTCAAGGGCATTCAACCCCCGCTTCTGGCCTCCACGAACATCTGCATGCACATGTGCAGAGGAAAGCATACACAAACACACACACATGCACAATCATATGTGCACACACACACGTGCATATGCATGCACCCACATGTGCACACACACACATGCACACATGTGCGTGCGCAAGCAGAGGGGATTATCCACTAGTTTCTCAAACTGTTTAACCAGATACAATGAGATAATGAGATAATAACCAGAGTTATTAGCTGACTAATAGCAATCACAATAATAGCAACTTACAATGCACTTGTGCATTTTAACAGTTACTGTATCACTGTTACTGCACATACAGCGTATGTCCCTGACACAGTGTGTTTCAGCTTACCGTTTTTGGACTTCTTGATAGTTCAAAAGTTATATGGCTTTAGTAGAAATGATACTTTGAGCTTACTTTTTTCTTGGGCTAATTACAGACAGAACAGCCTCTCTCTTGATCCTGTGCAAGGGTGGTAAACTAGCCCAGTGAGCTCTGCGACCACTGGGATAAGCTGTTGTATTTTGCAGGGTACCACCATGTGGCTCAACTACGATGCCTGGCCAGCCAGGTTAATGAAATGCATTTTCAAGTTAGGACATTTGCAGTCTGAAATGTTCTAGTAGGGTGCACCCTCAGGATTATAAGCAGAGGAGCACAGTGTGTTCATTCATTTCTCTCTACACTCGTGTTCTGAGATAGGCCCTGTTAGTTTGTTCAAGACCATAAAGCAGCTAAGTGGAAGAGTCTGGAAATGGAACCCTGGAATTCCATTTCAGTTTGTTACAGTAGAGCTTAGCTAGCAATCAGATCAAGTGAATTTTAAAAACTTTATCAAGTCCACAGCTTTTACTTATTCACTCTCTGGCTTTTCTTTGGCATTTCTGGTTTACCAGTGCCACCACTCGTGAAATTTAGAGCCATTATTAAATAAAATATGGATCTCTGGAATACAAGCTCAACAACACCTCAAGAGTCAGTGTGGTAACTCAGAGTCACGAGGTGAGCGAAGACGAAGGGACAGTGTATACAGTGTGGATACGCTGGGCAAAGCAGCGCTTCACTTGCTGAGTGGCCGGGTGCAAGGGTCTTTCAGACTGTTCAGGACAGCGTGCAGCTTCAGACATGCAAATCATTCCTTTATGACCGTGGTTGCCTATGCTTAACGGAAATCACAGGCCGTGAAACTGCAGTTAAGGGCATCGCTGCACTCTCCCTTCCGGGTCTATCAGAAAGCGTTTAAAACCTGCCTTGACTCTTGGCTCTTCTCCTTGACTCTGGCTTTGTTTTTTGTGGTTTTTTTTGTTTTGTTTTTTCTTTTTCTCCCCTGGAGTCTGTTTGGCATTTTTCTAGAAGCTTCTTCACACCCTGCTTTGATTTCTACTGCTGCTCTAGGAAGTTTTCCCTGAGGATTTCATTCCTTTGTCAGTTTACTGGTCAGGGGACCTGTGGTTTGCTTCTGGTGTTTGGTGATTATTGTACAAACACCTTTGTGATAATTCAGATATCTTTGTGTGGACATCTGTTTTCATCTCCTTTAAGTACAGAAATAGCCAGGAGTGAGATTGTTGGGGTATTTGGTGAGTGCACACAGAACTGTATGTAAAGCCAGCACACCGTTTCTCAGTGGCTGTCTTCTTGTGGTTACCCTTGTGACACACAAGAGTTCTCTGCCGGTCTCCCATAGATGTCAGGTCTGGCTCGCTTTAAAGGCTGTAAGCGTTCATTCCGTACCGATGAGTGCTGTGCAGCGCCTCTTCACGTGACCCTTCGTCATCCGTATCTGTCTATGGCGTGTCTGCTAGTTCACTATTCTTCCCACCCAAGGCTTTGTTTTCTAGAGAAAAGAATTTATTCATTCTGGATATAAGTCTTAGTTAGAAATGGATTTTGAAAACGCATCCCCTTAGTCTTGTCATTTCCTCAACAATGACTATCTTTTGGAAATCGGATTTTTAATTTTGAAGATTCCAAATTGCCATATTTTTCTCTTTATGGCTCTGAAACAAGATGACAAGAACTTTTTTTTTCTTTTCTGTTTAACTTTTATTCATTATTTTTTAAAGTATGGTATAATTCAGATATCCTAAAACCCACCCATTTTATATACGTACTCTAAATATATGGTTAGTTGGGTGTGGCTACTCGCATGTAGGGTACGGTTTTTAAAGTGTGTCCCTGTTGCGGCACACGTTGGCGCCGCACTGTTTTCATGGCGGCACGGTATTTTACTGTGTAGGTGCGCCACATCCGGTGTGTTTGTTAGTCAGTTTGCAGATAGGCTGTGTTTTCATGAAGACAATTCACACTTGAAGGCGTGCATTTCAGGCCGTGATCCACTTGACTCTAATGTGTGTTAAGGACCAGTACACAGTGTCCTTCATTACTCCCCAAGTCTTCATAGGGTGTGGAGTCACAGCTTCTCTTTATTGGAATGTAACACTCTTCTCCACTCTGTTTTTTTCTAGTTTGGTAGGCTACAGGCTTGCTGAGCTTATGTAACTTTTCAGAGAACCAGCTTGTAGGCCGTCTTGCTGGCTCCAATTTCTGCAGTGGTTGTGGTTGTTGTTGGTATTATTATTTGGGTTTTTTTTTTTTTTTTAAACAGAGTCTTGCTATGTTGGTCTGACTGTCGTGGAACTCACTCTGCAGACCACCTGCCGCTACCTCCCAAGTGCCGGGATAAAGACGTGCGCCTCTAGGCCCAGCCTAATTCTGATTACTTGGTTAATTTGTAGTGTGTTTATCTGAATGCCAAGTATTTGGAGATTTTCTAGTTACACTTTATTGTTGATTGCTAGCTTGAGTCCCCTGAGATGTGGGCACAAATACCACGAGCGTTGTAATCTTTCAAATTCAACTGAGTGTACTTTATGGTCCAGACTGTGGTCTGTCATGTCATTCCATGTTAGACTGGAAAAAAAGTATCTCCTATAAGGAGAAATGCTAGATGGATGGCAGTTACAACCGGTTGATTGATGAGCCGGAGCTCAGGTGTGTGCTTCCTGGATTCTTCTGTTTGCTGTATCTTTCCACCTATAATCCAGAGGAACTGAAGTCTCTGCCCACAACAGTTGGTTCCCCTCTCTTTAGAATTCTGTCATTTATTGATGCTTTGTTAATAGATACACTTTAAATGTTTCTATCTTTTGGGAGAATTCACTCTTTATTATGATATGATGTTTCTTTCATTCTTAGCATCTTGTTGAGAAGCCTGCCTTGCCTGGGATTATATATAGTCCTAATTTATCAGTGTTATCACGGTATCTTTGTCCACATCCACTTTTGATTTATACATTTCATTGTACTTAAAGTAGCGTTCTTATACGTAGTTGGGTCTTAGATTTTGCTTGACTCTCAACGCTATCTTTAATTAGTTCGTATAACACTGACTTTCAGAATAATCATTGCTATGGTTTCATTAATATCTATTACACTGTTACACTTTCCCTTTGTCGGTTGTGTTGTGTTAGTGTAAGCCAGATTCATGTACCAGACTGGAAAGGGCACTTTTCATATTTGATGTGTATTTTGTATATAATACTTTATTAATACTTCTCAAGAACCATGTGTCAGCTAAACCAAGACTTTCCGATGCCGTGGTGAACTATTTATGTAAAGTCATCTCTCATAAACTTCCCCTTATTTTCTGCCTTTTCTTAAAATGATATTCCTCCATACTGTTAGACTTTCGCAAGGATTACAGGTTTATATCTGGCATGGAATTAATCTCACATGACTGCCATCTTCTCCGATTTGTATAAAACCCCAATGCCCTCTCATTCTGATCTTTTAAATCGGGGCCCACCAGTGGCCACTTCCCATCTTCTGGGCTCTGCTAAGCACAGGACGTTTCCTTCCTCTGGCCTGATGGGTACCTCCTGCCCTTTGGGCGATGCCCTTCTCTTTCCAGGAGGAAGCCGAAGCTGAGTGACAGTTCCCTTCCCTGGAATTTGCCAACAGTCGCAGCATCTTTTGGCATTTCCTCCTTTGACATGACATTCCCATCTAATTGGTGATGGTGGCTCACTCTGCGATGAGAATGGCAGTCACTTTTCATTACTCTCTCCCTCCTCGGTGATACAGATGTCCCTGATGCTGTCAGTGCTCCTGGGCTGTGTGTATGCTTAGCATTAAGTAATGAGGTGGCTTTTTTCACTTTTACTTGAGAGAAAGCTTTTCCAGCCTTACCAGAAGCTGTACTCTGAACAAAATCTTAGGTTCTACTTTTTTTTTCTTTTTTTTTTTTTGCTTTTAAAGTGATCACTGTTTTTTAATGCATTATAAATTAGTTTTGCTTCTCCTATTTTACGTTTTCCTCCAAGCTGTCCCAAATTAGATATCATGTGGGCTGGTTGTTTGAAATGTAAGAAGTACAGCCTCACCTTCTCTTTCAAGACTGCCCCTTTGTCTTAGAAATATGTCTTTGGAGGTACAAGGAGTGTTCACATTTATGCAGTGTGAATAATAGTGGAGAGAAATTATATCTCTGCCTCTTACAGATTCTCCCTAGCAAATACTGTGAAAAGTGTGGTTTGCTGTGTTTTAGATACTCCATAATTACCATGTGCATGTGAGTTGTTATGGCAACTGGGCTTCCCCTTCTATTAAAAAACAGAGTAAATGGTTGTTTGAGATGCAATTGAATTGTCAGCTTTCAAGCTAATGCTATCCTGATGGGGATAGGGTGGGGACACAGTGATGGGGCGAGGGGGGGGGATTGAATGTCTGGAAACTGCTCACACTGAGATGAGGGCTCGCACTCCAAGAAGGCGTCCTATGGAGCCCTCCCCTCACTTGTCACTGTTTAGCAGTGGAAAGCAGGGGTGAGAAGTTACTCTGTGGCACCAGGGCTGCTAATGACAGGAAGTTGAAGCCTCTCACTCTTAGTTATGAACCACGGTGCAGAGTGTCTTTTAGGTCCTCTAACATTAAGTGAAAATGTGTTTTCTTCTGGGAATGAAGGAAGAATAAGTTAACATTCTTGTGTAACTCCTGTAGCAACTTAGGTCAAATACCTATATTCTTTTTCTATGTTGTGTTTGTTGCTGCGGTGGAGGTGGAGGTGGTGGAGGTGGTGAAGGTGGTGGAGGTGGAGGTGGTGGAGGTGGAGGTGGTGGAGGTGGTGGCAGAGGAGGAGGTGGAGGAGGTGGAGGAGGTGGTGGTGGTGGTGGTGGAGGTGGTGGTGGAGGTGGTGGTGGAGGTGGTGGTAAAGGTGGTGGTAGAGGAGGTGGTAGAGGAGGTGGTAGAGGAGGTGGTGGTAAAGGTGGTGGTAGAGCTGGTGGAGGTGGAGGTGATGGCAGTTGAGGTGGCAGAGGAGGAGGCGGAGGAGGTGGTGGTTTTGAGGATATTGGTGACCAGGGAAATTGTCTTGCTTTATGAAGTTGGGGTTTAAAATGAGTAACAAATACTTGTTCATCTGTCGGTTTTTGCACACTGCTCTGCCTGTCCCAGTCTAGTTTTAACAAAGAACCTCATCAAAAGTTCTTCCTATTTGGTTTATAGTTTAATGAAAGGCTGCTAAAATGAGTATTATCTTGTTTAATCAGAGGATGGTGTTTGTTCAAGAAGCAGAACAAGTTGAGTGGTCCCATTAGGCAAATATATATCAAGAGAAAATGTGCTTTTGTTTTTCCCAATGTTCCCTTATATTTACGAATTGTGTTTCTAACCAGAATATCTCTGGTTAGAATGGGCTGGAATTTCAGGTACACTAAATTATAATCTAAATGTTTATGGAATTTCAAACTAAAAACTTTATAATACCATAAAATTTTACCTTTTCATTCAGTAGATACTTTCCTGAGGATATTTCGGACACGTACCTACAAAGTCTTAAATAATATTTTTGTGTTTACATTAGCTATATTGACTCAGACAAGTTTTTTTGTTTGTTTTTGAGACAGACTCAAAAGACTCTCTTTATTCCTACCTGTTCTGGAGCTCCCTATGTAGACCAGGCTGACCACAAACTCATGGAGACTCACTTGCCTCTGCCTCCTGAGTTCTGGAATTAAAGGGGCGCAGTTACGTGTGGCTCTAGAATTTTTTTTTTAAATCATTGTGTTTCTAGAATGGTTGAAAGCTGAATGCCAAGCTGGATCTGATGGTGTAGGCTTGTATCCCATCAACTCAAGAAGCTGAGGCAGGAGGATCACAAGTTCAAGGCCAGCTTAGGTTAAGTTAGTGAGCTCTTATATCAAAATAAAAAGTAAAGCAGAGGCTTAGGAATAGCTCTCGGTAGAGCACTTGCCTGGCTACCAAGCATATGTGAGAGACACCCCCCACCCCCAGTTTAATTCCTGGTGTTACAACAAAAAAGTTGAACACCATGGTTTTATGATTACTTTTTAAGCTTTACTTTATAATTTTAATATTACAAACATTTCACTCTGTTAAGGAGATGTGGTATAGGTTCAACTCAGCACATGTGACAGATGTTGTTACACGCAGTCTGAAGGGATCCCAGAGCGAACAGGATCTCTGTGCCTTGATGTGTGGTTACGTTCATAGTGTACTAGAATTATCGAGGTGAGAGAGATCAGCTCAGTATATTGAAATGATAGGGAGAGAGGGCACATAAGGCAGAGAGTTGAGTGAGTCCATGGGTCCTGTAAAGCGTAGGGCAAATGTGGGAATTGGCTGATAGCTCAGTTCTCCAGAATAAGGTTAAATGATTCAGAGGTACAAGACTTAAGGAGAAACTGGTTGAGATTCATAGGCAGCACAGTCACCTTTCAATTGAGTGATGTTGTTTTGACCCTGAGTGGATATTAAGCACTATAAAATGCATGCACGTTATTGTTTATGAAACATTGAATATTTTGCAAAGGAGCTGTGAGTTACTGTAGTAGAGGCAGCACGGTTTGGGATGGGTGAGCAGAGGAAAGGTTTGAGGGCATTGAAGATCAGGTAGGGAGTGTCATAATTACCTGGGGAGAAATAGGAGGAGGTCAGTAAGGAAGCAGGGGCATGCCAAACTTGCATTTCAGAAATTGGCTTGGTTGTCGAGCCAAGGAAGACCTCTAAGATGAGTCTGAAGTTTCAAACCTTGATAGCAGGGATACTGGTGGGATATTGACAGAGGCAGGGAAGATGAATGAGAGTGGTTTGAATGATGATAGACAAGCCAGCAGAGAGTAAGAGGTGGTAGGATGTGAGAGTCTGAGAAACATG
This sequence comes from Cricetomys ansorgei, assembly GCA_026225945.1. Taxonomy (NCBI): domain Eukaryota; kingdom Metazoa; phylum Chordata; class Mammalia; order Rodentia; family Nesomyidae; genus Cricetomys; species Cricetomys ansorgei. The sequence continues at coordinate 2,798,855 of JAMJFZ010000183.1, read as the reverse complement.
TTCCAAAAGCAGTAGTTTTCCAACTACTTTTGATTTTTTTTTTTTAGGACTTATTTTTAATTACGTGTCTGTGTGAGAGTGTGTGCACACTAGTGCTGGTGCCCACAGAGGTCAGAGGCATTGGATCCCCCTGGAGCTGGAGTTGCAGGCATTTGTGAACTGCCCAATGTGGTTGCTGAGAATTGAACTCAGGCCTTTTGCAGGACCAGTGCATGGTGTTAACCACTGAGTCATCTCTCTAGCCCTACTTTTGATTTAAAAAAACAAAACAAAACAAAACAAAAAACGAACTGATGCATTAAAATATAAAAATTGTACATATTAAATTATTTATATTTATGAGATACCTTGTAATGTGTTAATACATGCAAACTATGTTTTTACTGAACTTTAAATTGGCTAGATTTCCCTGTTAGTGTATACTTTATATGTTTTGGCAGGTACACACATCTGTAACCAGCACTAGTCATGACGAGAATTATCCCGGAACCCTAAAGAGTGCTTTCTTCATTGGCAAACCTATCACCTTCTCCATCTCCTAACTACTGTTTCCTTCTCTAGCTCCGTGTATAAAGTCATAGCTTAAAGTGTCTGTGGACCAACCACAGTGACCAAGAGAGCTGACTCCAAGTCCCAGCCATTTTCCTCACTGTGTCTAGACAAGTCATCTTGATTTTTTGACCCAAATACTTAACATGGTATCAGAAGTGGGGTGGCCAAGGGCGCAGCTGGGTGCTTGGAAGCCGTGACTCTAGTGTGTTGCAGGCACTGTTCCTCCAGAATTGCTGTTCTCTCTTGTCTGGATGACCATAGAGACGTCTGCATGGCTTTCCTGCCCTGGGCCCTGAGTCTGTTTCAGTCAGCAGTCTGTATGGTCCTTGTACTATGTAAAGGACTCCACCCTGTTCCTCTCAACACTCGAGAAAGGCTCCTCTTCTACTAAGAATGGAAGCAAGCTGTGAGAGATGACCCAGTGGAGTCTGGGCTCACTGTGCCCGGCTAGCCCGCCAGGCCTTTCCTTTACACACTCCTCTTCCTCAGCTCGTCTACTAGCTACTCTGGCCTTCTGAGTCTTTCTCGCTCAGGTCAGCCCTGTGCCCACGTATGACCTTGTTAGGCTCTTCAGTTTTGTCGCTGGTTTGTGTTAGATTGCGATGGCACCCAGAGCTTGCAGTTAGCCATGCTAAAGTTTAAAGTTCACTGTGTCTAACAAGCTACAGTGTCGTGCAGCTCTTCCCTTTCTGTGGTTCCAGAGTATTTCAGTCACTTCCAAATGAACCGTGTTCCCATTAAATAGCCCTTCTCCCCTCCCTCTCCCCCTCCTGTCTCTCTCTCTTACCCTCTACCCCCAGCAACTGCTGATCTGCTTTCTGCCATGATGGGTTTGCCCACTCTGGTTACTGCTCATAGGTGGAATCCTGTAATGTGATCTTTTGTGTCTGTCTTCTTTTGGTTTGGTGTGTTTTGAGGTTTATTCATGGTTTAGCACTTCAGCATGTAATAGGACTTTACTTTTTATGGCACTATTCCATCTTATACACATATATAGCATCTTACTGATCCATGGGTGGACATTTAGGCTACTTCCATATTTTTGCTAGTGCGAACACACTGGTATGAACATTTACGTCCAGATTCTTATTTGAAATGACTGTGGATTCCATCTAGAAGTGGAACTGCTCAGTCATGTGATGTCGCTATGTTTGATAGTCTGAGAAACCACCAAGCCTCCCCAGTAACTGAGCCACCCTGAATTCCCTCAGCACTTGTGTCCCCGCTGTGAGCACCTTTTCACCGAGACTCAGCCCTCTCCGTGAGACCTGCATGAGCACCCTGCTTTGGCCCTCGCCCTTCATCGTCACGCCTCTCCCTTCGCGCGCCTGTCTGGCCTCCTGTTTAAGTGCACAGGTGATGTTTCATCACACTGCATCTCACACATGGAGGCTTTCCTCTTGCTCTTCCTGGAGGCAGGGAACCTGCGCGCTCGAGCAGCCCCTCATACGGCTGACACTGTTAGAGTGTGCGTGGTCAGTTTTAGGAAAAACTGAGCTTCTCGTGTTTATTAAAACTGGCGACACAATGGTTAATAAGCTGTATTGCAACTTCATGATTCTAAATTATTTCATTGACTGGGTTTCCTGGAGACGTCTCAGGAGTCTAGCAAATAAGACAGTTTCCATACTTCATAAATGCCACTTGGGTTTATTTTTGAGGCTAGCAGCTTCAGCTTTAAATAGGGAGCATCGATAACGATGTATTGAATTGAAATAGCTTCCTAACGGTAGTTACGGAAAGCACCTTGCTGGAGACACAAAGGAAAGGGGCATGGCATTCAGCACACTGACTCCCTAAGTCCCTTTCCTGAGGGAACACTCACGGGAGTGCTTTAAAGATGTCTACTCAGGTAATTCCAGGGCGCCCTAAAATTGAGGTATAATTCCATAAAACATGGGACTCCGGGCTGGAATCTAGGCTGGAGTATGCCCCGGAACCCCTGCACGTTCACCCTCAGCAGGGATAGAGGCGAGAGGATTAGTCCGACTTCTGCTGATGGCCTCCCTCAGATGGCTTTCCTGTGCTTTTCAAAGCTCATTTACGTTTTCCTAGAGTGCTTTCCTTTCTCAGACTCATTTTCAGGAAGGAATTGAGCCTCTTGTCTTTTCAAAGGATCCAACATTCTTGTCAGTGTGCTGAGGCTGACAAGGACTCCTAGTAGTAGGACGGTACCCATGGATCATATGGCAGGAGAATCTGAAAATACTCTATTTCTTAAGTAAGAGGTGAAAATTCTGGTTGTATTATTTGACTGTTCTATTAATTATGGGTATCAAAATCGGGGTTAGGGACAATATGTTTTATGAGTAGGGAATACAAGACATAGGGAAAAGGGGAAAGCATACAGACACAGAACAGGGCTGAAAACTGAGGGCCTCGTCCCCAGGAAGACACGTGGCCTAGCTCATTGTTTGCTCCCTGGATACTAGAAGAAAAAGCAGGAGGTGAGGGGCTCATTCCTTCTATCTGTGGACACGTTGACAAGGCTCTTCCCATCCCACCTGGCAGTGTTTGTAGTCAGAAAAACCTTTATAATTTCTTTCAGTCCATTTCATGGTCTGAGTATCCATCTCATGCTGTTTGAGCATCTAATGTTTGAAAAAGCAGCAGTGGTACCAGAAGTGATTGACAGCAGTCAGGATTCATCCCTCTGCTCTCTTCTGTCCCGGAAGTGATTGACAGCAGTCAGAATTCATCCCTCTGCTCTCTTCTGTCCCGAAGCCTATAGTCTTCACAGTCCTGCCCTGTAGTCTGTACCTATTTCCGGCTCTCCTGCCAGCAAGAAAGCTTCTGTGTATATGGAGTGCTTGGTAACCCTCGTCCTTCACACTACCTTGCACAGTAGGCTGTGATGAGAGCGAAGCACACCCAGAGGCCACACTGCCTGGCTGTATTCAGCTGTATTATCTCTCCTACCGTAAGACACTCCAAAATATTCTCAGAATACTTGGAACCATCCTGGACTAGTTTCTGCAATCGTGTCATAATTATATAAACTTCCCTCTGTCATCTGTAGGGAGGTGGATGGAAGTGTTGGCTGTTGAGTTTAGGGGTGCGAGAACTGTAAAGCACCGTAGCTATTCCTTTTGAGGCATCTTGAACAGGCGCAGACCCTGGGAAGATGTGTTGCGGGATTGCTGGGTACTAATTGGTAGAAACAGACATGACTGCGCAGGGCAGGTGCTCCGTCTGCACTCTGCTGGGAAGCAGATCTCACTGTCGACGTACCACTTTCCTCTTGTATACCCACACAGAGGAAAGGGCGGCTGTCCAGCGGTGCACACAGCTGCTGTGCGCAGTGCCCATCCGCATGCCCTTTCCACCCAGGTTTCTACTCATTATGTCTGTTGGCAGTCTTATGTTTATTACTTAGATGTGATCATATTTGAAATCTGGGTTCTGAGTAATATTTACTTTTATTTAACAGTACTAGGAGGTTTGTCAGACAGTACATTGCTTCCCGTCTTTGGCAAGAGGTTTTATAGCCTTTCCCCCTGGTTTTCAGAGAAGGATTTATATTACAAATATATCCTAACTTGTTATTGCAGGGTTTTATTTGCTTTAATTTAGGAAATTCCAGGCTTACTTTATTTTGTCTTTACAAAAGACTGGGGATATCAAAAAGATATTATTTGTGGTTTCAATCCTGTACTAATTTGGTTTGTTTTAGAAAGCAAACCACTTAAATGAAAGGAAGGAAGAACTGACTTCGTTTCCCCTTTGTTCTGAATTCCACGTAGCCTAACGTGCCGTTGTTCGTCTTTCCCGCAGGTCCACTTCCAGCTTTCGGAGTGGCACCGTGCGCTGTTTCTTCCACAGGCCTGGCTGGCCTTCATGACTCGAGCTTACCACGCCATTTTACAGGTAAGGACACCACGGGCTTGCTTCGCGGGGGAGCATTTCCTCCTCATCACTAGTTTTATAACAGTGTGTATTTACTGTTTCTGGAATTTTCTCCCTGGGGCTGGCTACACAGCATATACCGCTATCTTCTGCTCAGGTCTCAGTCAGAAACCAAAGCTCACCTTCACCAAGGGCCCCCTGGGAAACCGAAGAGTTCATTGGGCTCACTTACAAACCACGGATGAGGCTTATTGACAGGGACGGGTGATCCCAAAGCAGCCTCCCTGGAAAGTCTTTCCCCAGCATGAGTGATGGTTTCCTCACAGCTGTCTAGACGGATCCCGCTTTCCATAGGCTTCTCTAGCCTATATCTTCTAGGCCAGTGGTCCTCGACCTGTGGGTCGTTATCCCTTTGGGAGTCGAATGACCCTTTCACAGGGGTCATCTAAGACTGTCTGCATATCAGATATTAACATGATTCACAACAGCAGCAAAATTATGAAGTAGCGATAAAAATAACTTTATGGTTGGAGTCACCACAACATGAGGAGCTGTATTAAAGGGTCCCAGCATTAGAAAGGTTGAGAACCTCTGCTGTACCCTCTCCCGGACTCCCCAAGATTCACAACTGGTTGGAAGGAGTGGCCGAATACCCGGATGTGGTCCCATGACCCACCCTCTCCTCCTGTGGAAGAATGCTAGTGTCCAGCAAGCTCAGTTGGACGATCTTTGTAAGCAGCACGGCTGACCTCCTGAAAATGGAGGTTGCTCTGCCCAGAGGAACGTGCAGAACAAGTCTAAAAGCACTTGGGGAAATAGCGCTATCAAACATGCAATGGTCCCTTTTGCTCATAAGAAACGTAAGGCTTGGGACATCTGTCTCTCCCTCACACACACCTTTCAAGGACGAGAGTGGGAAGACAGTAAGAGCAAATCCGTATCTTCTGAATGTGAGAGGACCCTGTGCTCAGGCACTCACAGCAGCTGTGGTTGTCTGTAAATCACACCAGGAGGCCTTCTAACACGGAAGGGGGAGGGGCTCATGAGCCCCACCCCTAGCTGAGGGGCTGTTGATAGTTGATGGCATTTTGGGGAAGGAGAGTCAGTTTTTTTTAAAAGGCGAAGCCCCTGATAGGCTCCAGTGGAGGACTGCACTCCTGTGCAGTGGAGGGCTGCACGTAACAGTAGTGCAGATTGGACTAGGGGGATTTTAGAAGCAAAGACAAAGACTTGAAGTGGGGAGGAAGTGTTGGGTTGGGGCAGGGAGAGGTAACAGGGAGGAGCGGGAAGTGGATATGGCCCAAACACATTGTATGGGAGTCTCAAGGAATTGACATTAAGTTAAGCAAAAGAGCTGTAAGGCTTATGTATGCAGTTACATTTAAGTTTAATGTGGATATTCCCAAGTTCCTGTGTCCCAGCCAGAGCTCCTTCCCTTCTGAGCACTATTCTCTGAAACCCCTGAACACCCCACTAGGCTGTCCCAGCGCATCTGAGGCCAAGTGCCTCCCACCTGAGCTCAGCGTCTTGTCTCTATGTTGACCCTGCCTGTAATCTTAGCCTTATCTCCTGACCCTTCTCCCGGGCATACGTATTTCAGGTTTTCCAGATTTCTGTTTTCCGAAAGCCTGCATGGATCCCTACTGTCTTGGCTTTTCATACATACTGATCCTTTCTGCCTCCGAGGCTGCTGTTCCTGCATGCCCCACAGGTTTTACTTGTTCTTCAGATTAGCTGGGAAGGCACCTGCTGCACTTAACTCATGTCACCACTGGATGGAAGCCCCTCCCCTATCCTGTCTGTATCTCTGCTTCCCTTTCCTCTTATCATATTGATTTTTTATCTGGGACCTTGGAGTTGTCTCTATCCCTTCAGGGCGAGAGCAGGACTTCCTCTTCTGTTGTCTCCACTTTCTGTGCACAAGTCTAAAACAGCAGCTGCTCACCAAAATAAAATATTCTCAACCTGGCTACTTTCAACCCAGTGTTACAAGTGTTAATATATTTTTTAAAATGTCAAATGTATTTTTCATCAGTTGGGAACTCTTTGAACAGGCAATGTTGAATTCTTTTTTGTAACTGAAAGTCATTGTTAAGAGTGTGTGAGGGTCTGAGGTGACTTAAGTAGCCCGTCTCAGATGAAGGTTTTCATGGAGTTTAAGGAGTCGTAATGTTACAAGTAAAAAATGAGGGTTGCTCTACAAGGGCATAGAGAGCCAGGGGGTGGGCCGGGAGGTGGGGCTGGCTGAGCGTCTGGACATTTGTCTTCCCATCTCAATCTCAAACCTTGGCGCAACAGCACAGCTATTTTAGCCTAGAACTGATGAGCAGTGTAGAGCTCCTGACCTACGCAACCCAGGAAGGGGACCCAAGTCTCCGCAGCAGCGGCAGCCAGGCTCTCCTAGTGTGCTTTGCCTTCAGCCACACGGAACAGCATTGTTTCAGAGTACCCCACTGCAAGCTGCAAGCTGCTCCTCTTGTCTCCCTGGCTCCTTGTTACTGTATCCTTCCAGCTCTGGGCACTCCTCATGTTCTGGACAGACCCAGAGTGAAAGGATGACCCTCTCCTCGCCCTGTACTCCCATACCCTCATTACGCACCACCAGACAGTCAGTTTCTATTTGAGAGGAGTGACGGCACAAGTCAGGACACAGACCTCTTCACGTTTGCGCTCCCCTGTAGTCACTTTGCAGTTTTCCATGGCCAGGGAGGGCACAGAACATGTGAGACACAAAGGGACAGGAAGTTCCCCGTCCTCCCAGCGAGCACCCCGTCCAGGGAAGGAAGCTGCAGGACCCTGAAGGTTTCATTGCAACGTCCTCCATGATTAACCAAAGGAGGAACATTTTGCAAAAACTGGGGAAGGAAATGAGCAACTCCAGCAGTCAGCCGAGAATTTATGCTGCTTCAAGGGGCAGAAGGGCTAAGTTGGAGAGGATTATGAGATAATTTGGAGTTTACAAAAGCCTCCATTTTCTCCATAACTGCTGCCAGTTATTAAATAACTAGGATGTAGCTAACAGCTAACATACCATTTCAGTTAATCTTTACAGAAACCCGATGAAGCGTGTATTAAACCCATGTGTAATGATATTATAGGTGAACAAGTAGCATCAGCTCGGAAAGGAAAGCCAACAGCTGCTAAATGAGAGAAATAGAACTTAATTCAGAATCTTCTGATTCCAGAGCCTCACGTAATTGCCTAACGCCATCAATAATTGTAACAATAAGTAACACAAGTTGGTCTAACATTGTATTTATTAAACTTATTGATTTAGTGTATATCCACCTGTCGTCTGTCCACCTGTCCACCTGTCTGCGGTGTGGGCGTGCCATGGTACATATATAGAAACAGGAGAACAACTTGTGGGAATAGGTTCTCTTCTGACTGTGAGAGTCCAGGGATCAAGGCCTGGTTGTCAGGACTGAGGCAAATGCCTTCACTTCCTGAGCCTTCCTTCCAGCACTGGACTAATAAAGAACAAGTCCATTGTAGAAATTCTTTTATTTTTAGTAACGTAGGTCAAGTAGTCTCGTTCTGCTGGTGTAGTGTTTGCCTACTTTCACTTAAGGTCTCTTTTCCTTTGGATTTTACATCCAGTTGCATTGAGAATGGGTGGGAACCACGAAACTGAAAGGCTAGGGCTGCAGACCTTTAGCGAGCTGAGAATGCAGCAGTGTGCTCTGGTTTGTCATTACTGGAGAAACACTGCTTTAAGTTGCATTCATACATTTGAATGTATTTATATTGTATTGAATGTATTTATATAATGTATTATAGATGAATTAGAGAAATGGCAATAGCCTATTTATATCAATAATTTCTGTCTTGGGGGCATCTTCTGTTACAACAGCTGTGAATACTTCTCTCTGGTGTTGGGCAGGTTTGGTAGCATTTAACTTGGTCAGAGGGGCTGACGACATCCCTTCCTGGGGGTGGGTAAGACATGGATGTGTCTGAGGCCTGAACACTGCTAGTGGCTTCTGCTCAGGCTTTTCCCCACTTACCTGAATGTTTCCCTGAGGAACTTGGGATTTGAATTATCAGTATGTCAGTGTGGTTGACATGCTGGAAAATAAGTGGATTTCTTCCCATTGAGATAGAAAATGCAGAGACAGACTGTCTGTTCCCAGACTGCCTTGCCAGGGAGCGTTCTAATCGGCTATTGAGCAACCTCCTTGGCAAGGAGCTTTCCATACCTTCTTTACCTTGTTGCCCTCTTTGGATGCTGAGGGAGTTCAGACCGCCCAGCTTTGTGAAAAAGTCTCTTTGAGACTGTGATGTCACACAGGAGAGAGTCGTGAAGGCTGGCTGATAGAAGACACATTTCCTTAGTTGGTCAGCTAGCTAAAAAACTATCTGAAGTCAAAGCTATGGTTATGAACTAACATCTGTACCAGGTTACCCTCTGACTATTTGAGGGATTTTTCTCTTTAATTTTTGTTCTTACATGTATATTTTTGGTGCTGGAGATCAGACCATGTACATGTTAAGTGTGTGCTCCGTCACTGCCTGACATACCTAGCCTCTGTTGCTTATTTTTAATGTGGTGTGAACTGGGTAGAATTGTTTCTTGCATCACCTGCCACTGTGTGGGTGCTGGAAATTAAGTCTGGGTCCTCTGGAAGATCAGTCAGTGCTTTTAAACCTCCTGAGACTAATTAAGCACTACTCCGTAATCTTATAAAATCTGAGGTCTTGTCCAAGTTAAAATCCATCAGTAAACTATTATTTTAATTAAATTAAATATCATTGATAATGGAGTAAAAGGGAAACACCTGATTACAGCAATCCAGTAAAAACTGCAAAGTTTACGATTTGAGGGTATTGGTCTTAAAGGAACAGTACTATGTTACTACACATCTATTTTTTAAAAACCCACTCAAGAAGTAGAAACGCAGCACTGGTGATACCTTTTAAATGTAGTACCTCCCTCTTAAGTGTTACATTCTCATCGAGTTTCATTTTCTGGTGTTCTGCTGTCACAGTGGTGCACAGACCTCGATTTTTGTATTGCTAAAATTATCAGTTGCTGACCGTTGCCGTGTAGAGGACTCTTAAAGTTTGGCCTGCGAGAATCCAATCTGCTTTGAAAGGAGTCCCTGAAGGGAAGCATTCTGCACGGTATTGACCAAGCCTGTAGCTTCTTCAGGACTTGCCTCCATTGCAGAAATTCACCGAGCAATGACGTCACTGCTCCCCTCACTCTTGCTCCTCTAAGGTCTAACATGCCCCAGGACTACCCAGCCAGTCGGGAAAGAATCGGTTTCCTAAGGGATTTTCAGGGACAGTCCTGCATGCTGATCCCTGTTGTGTGGTTTGCAGGGAAGGATAGCAGAGCTGGAGCTGCAGTTACAGCACGGAAAGGAAGGACCCGAGGAGGTGCAGTACAAGCGAAGCATGGCCTGGCTCTGGTAAGGGGCAGCACTCGGCTGCACACTGTCGTCGTCATGGGGCAGGAGCAATGGAGGGAACAGCAAGGGCCGTAAATACTTAAGTGCTGGCTGTGTCACCTTGGTGTGTGCCCGAGGAGACTTGGTAGACCTGTTTTATTCTCATCTACTCCCTTGGTATGCTAAGGAAACATTTGGGGGGCGGGAGCGGGAGAGAGTCCCATTCCTCGGGATCTGTAAAGAATTGTGACCAGAATCCCCTGCAGTTAACAAAGCCCACTGTAGCTCTTGTCTCATATACACAGCATATACCTGCAGGTAGCCTTTGCCCGTGCTCCTACCAAGAAATCACCTCTAGATCACTTGGGTAACCTGTACAGACTCTGTAAATATCCTTGTGCTGTATTATTTAGGGACTGTGACAAGAATCTACACACATTCAATCCAGACATAATTCTAAGTACTTTTATCCATGTTTGGTTAAACGTATACATGTGGCGCTCACAGGAGCTAACTGAATATGTCTATGCATTTTTTCCCCTAATGCTGTGTGGGAATGATTTGGTCTCACTTCCTTATAACTGGTTGTTCTTGTTCTTTTGAATAAAAATTCTATTTCCCCCCTCAATTAATTCCACCTCAGATGTAGTCTAGAATCACCCCCCATCCCCTTAGTGCTAACAAGTCTTCATAGCGCATCAGCCTTTCTATCTCAGGCCTTCAGGTTCCTCAGCAGATACTCCTGAAGGTGTTCGGTATCACCTAGGAAGGCAGAAGTTCTAGCACATTGGAAGCAACGTAAATTGTTAGGTAGTTTGAGAATAATAGTTTGTCATGTTAATTGATTTAGCCACCCAAATTTAAACACAGTGCCCAGAACCTGAATAGCTTTGTCTATAGCCAAAGATTCCTTTATTCAAAATTGAACAAAAGTTACTTGGTTGTAGAAAATAGAACCTTTAGGTGTTTAAGTCTGTTCTGTTTTGTTTAATATACTTAGAAAACAAACAATGGATTTAGCATTAGAAATTGAGAATTTGGGTGCCTCCTTCTATTTGTTTATTTTATTATGTTATGTTATATGGGCATTTTGCCTGCATGTCTGTCTGTGCATCATGTGCATGCAGTGTCCACAGAGGCCAGAAGAGGGCATCAGATCTCCTAGAACTGGAGTTCTAGATGACTGTGAGCTGCCATGTGGGTGATGGGACCTGAGCCCAGGTTTTCTGGATGAGCAGCCAGTGCTCTTAGCCTCTGAGCCATTTATCCAGTCCTTTTTGCTATTTTGAGATCTAGTTTTAATTTGTCTTCTGGAAGCAACAATTCAGCAGGAATGGTATATTTACTGTATTTTCAAAGATGGACATACGGACATAAGCCTCTGATGAAACTGACAAGCTATACGGACGTAGCGTCAGGGAGAAATGGCCTGGGGGACTTTGCCTTTAAACCAATAAGTAACTGATAGGCTATTTTGAAATGAACTCTTCAGCAACTGGATTTGAACACGGTCCCGATCCAAGTGAAGACATCCCTCTGTTATTTCAAATGTGTTTATTGTCTGCTGCATGTCAAGCGTTCAGGAAGTCTGGGGAGCCAGCTCAGTAATATGGTCTCCAGATGAGACCGGGAGTGACAGAATGAGCCAGCCTGGGGCAAAAGAGCCCCGGGATAGGACAGTGAACTCGAAGGAGCGCAGCTAGAAAGCAAAGCCAGTGTGATGTGGAAGGGGCAAGGGAGGGACTAGGGAGTGGCATAGAGTTCTGGAGAGAGAGGTCTTCTTGAGAGGGCCTGGCATGTTTGGATCTGGGCGTGTGCTTCCCTATCCGGACGGAGTGCTCTAAGTGTTCCGGCAAAGGCAGATCTGCGGGAAATGACTTAAAGATGGTAGAGGCGGGCAGAGATGCTAGCAGGAGAAGGATGAAAGGTAAATAGACTTTGAATCTGTGTTGAAGCAGGTTCATCGGTTTATAACTTCATAGGTTATTGGTTTAAATAGAAGATGTAGAAGACGGACATCAAGGGTGAAACACCGATGGAAAGAATGGAACTTCTACGTATGGACTGAGTTAGGAAAACAGCGGTCAAGCCAGCCGGCTTTGTCAGATTCTAGAGCTACAAGGGGTGAGATAACCAAGGACGTCTCGAGCTAGAGATACCAAGTAGGTTGTCGAATCCGGGAGTTCTAAGGAGACTCGAGGATTAGAGCTATCGTTTTGGGAATCATTCAAATATCGGTGACAGTTAAAATCAGGATGCTGGATGAAATCTAGGAAATTTATAAAGAAGGAGAATTTCCGAGGATTGAGCCCTGGACTTCGTCAACACTCAGAGGAGGGTAGGGTAGATAGAGAACCATTAACTGCGCAGAAACTGGCAGTCAGTAACGGGAGAGACCTGAGTGTGGCTTCTCCAGAGTCAAGGACAGAAGGTGATCAAGAAGGCAGCCAGCACCGTGTCAGGCACTGAAGGTGGAGAAGGAGGACCGAGTGTTCAGTCTAGCCTCTTGAGAGTCTTCCCTGACCGTGGCAGGGCTGTTTGGGTGGAGCTGTGGGATAGAAGCCAGCCTAGCGATGGACTTGAAGTGGAAGGAGACGAACCCGAATCAGGCCCCATCAGTTCTACGCTAAAGAAGTCTTGATGCGCAAGGGCGATGGTACCATAAGCAGCTACCAGATACGGCAGCACCTTCTCTTGCTAAGGGCAGTCAGTGTTAGGGGCAGGGGAGCCTGGGGGTGCAGCGGAGGGCAGAGGGCCCCGGGAATTCTGGTGTGCCGCATGGCTGTTGGTAGACAGCTCCTCATTTGTTACCGTCACACGCTGGACGTCACAGAAGGCCACAGAAAACGTGGACAATTTTATCTGTAGATAAGCTTGTCATTGAGTTTTTAAAATATGCTTCTGGCCTATCAGAGCAATTTATAAGTATGCGAAAAGCTTGTCTCCTAAGGATGACTTATTCTCAGGAGTGTCGACTCATAAGACTTTACTATATGCCAGATGCAAATATTTATGAATAAAAAATCATTAAAAAAAAAAAACCTCCAGAGGCTGGAGGGATGGGTGACTCAGTGGTTAAGAGCACTTTCTGCGCTTGCAGAGGACCCGAGTTCAGTTCCCAGCACTCACATTGGAGGCTCACAACACTTGAAATTCCACTTCCAGAGGATCTGATACCCTCTTCTGTCCTCTGGGGGCAGCCACGCACATGTCTCTCACACACACACACACACACACACACACACACACACACACACACACGCTCGCGCGCGCAAGCACACACATTCACACTCACACATACAAACTCATAAATCAAAACAAATCTTCAGAGATTTTTTGAGCTGTAAACCTGACACGGCACTCTCTACTGTAGCTCAGAGCTCCCACGTTGGAGAAGACATTGTAGTCTATAAATATTTACACTGAACATACCTGCCTTCCAGCCCACAGGTATAATTATCTTCTTTTGGCTTTGGTGTAATTGTACAGCCAGAATTTGAAGTTGTATTTTACATATCCATACAGTGATTTCTGCAAATAGTTTGAATACAGTAAATTGATATTTCAGTGAGCTCTCACACAAAAAGGAGCGAGCAGTGTCATCTGGGGCCGCCAAAGCAGAAATGCTGTAGAGTGGGTGGCTTCAGCAACAGACGTTTTCTCCATGCTCGAGTCTGGGAGCCAGCATGTCTGGTGAGTCCTCACACAGGGGAGACCGAGGAAGGGAGCAAATGCCCTGGCGCCTGTCCCTGTGAGGGCACTAAGGCTCTTCCTCCAATTACCAGCACATTAAGTACATTCAATATTTGGGGCCAAGCAGCGTTCAGCCCACACAGGAGTAAACAGAGGACACTGGCACCCAGCGCTCCCCTGGGGCGGCACTGGCACAGCCCTGCCTGGCTGTCCTCAGTTATGTGCTCTCCTTACCAGAGGTCCTAAAACAGGGAAAGGAAAGCCGACCCTGAAGCACAGCCCTTCTCAGCTCTGCGTGCGTGTACGTGTAGGAGGCAGAAGCATTTCTGGATGTTTTACAGTTACGTTCTCACATTCACTATTTACTTGCGTGCATGGGGCCTATGGGCGCCCATGTGCCACAGCGCACAAGCAGAAGTGGGGAAACGTGGGGATTTTTTGGTCCTTTCCCTTGACCATGAGGTTCCTAGGGATCTAACGTAGGTCACCAGGCGCCCTTACCTGCTGAGCCATGTGACTGGCCTTCAGGAAGTTCTTATAAGGTGACGAGTCAGAAAGCAGGTGTAGTCCTTGCTGTCACATAAGCTCATGCCTGTTTCCCTTCTTTATCGCAGGGTCAGAGACATGCTGACCGATGAGCTCACCAAGACAGCCGCCAAGTAAGTCATTTATTCCCCTACCCAAAGTACTAATGCACGCTTCCCCTCCTGGCAGGAAGGGGAGACCTTTCTCCTTTGGGGGCATTTCGTAATATTAAGGACTATGTAAACTTTTTTGGTTTCTTTTGTAGAAAGCCGTGTTATCCGTGTTTATTACATTAATTCTCGCTACATGCCTTTTGTCACAGAAGGACTAGTACAGGACATGCCTTCTAATCAAGAGACACTCAGCCTAAACACCTAACAAAATGCCATTTGCTTTGGCTTAAATTTAAAGGGTTATAATTTTGTTCAGGGAGGAAGAATGAGTTCTTGAGGATGTGAGCTACACTGGGTCTACAAATAGATTATTAAATCTCAGCTGTAGCACAGTAAAGCAGAGCCTCCTCTTACACTTCCTGGTTGTGGATGCCATGGGGTCCAGTGTATCTAAAAATTGGATTCTAATTAGCAATTAATCTGTCCTTGAATAAGCCTCATCAGCTCCATGACAGAGTTTTAAAAAATGAGTTTTATATCTGCCATACTAGCACAAAGACTCAGTAAAAGGCACGTCAGTCGTATCTTGTGGTTTTTAACAAAATGTTCTTAAGTGTTGCTGCCTTGAGGCTTTTTGTTTACCTTAAGCCAAAGCTCACTAAGGAAATTACAGCCTAATGGACTTACTTGCCGGAGAGATCTCTTCGGGCTCCTCTGCTAACAAGCTGACTAATTGTCCCTGGCAGCAGAGACAAGTCATTGCAGTCCTCTCCCTTCCACCACCGCCCTCTGCTCTGCGTCATGTCTCCTTGCTTTCTTCATAGTCTCCAAATGACAAAGGCACCCCCCCCACACACACACCCCCAGGATCTTATATGTACCGAAGCCCATACATACCCTACGGAAGTGTTTCAGCGAAATATCACGCACCCTTGTCACCTCCTGGGACGTTGTGTCGCTAAAAAGCTTTGGCGTTAGGTAAAGAAGAAACAAACAGCTCCATAACGGCAAGTCCATCTCAGCACATGTTCCTTCCAGCCTCCCACCGCCACCCCAGGGTGGGCACGGGGAAACACCTGTTCACAAAACAGACTCTAGCGCAGATGCCATGGGAAAACATGGGCTGTGCCGTACAGGCGAGGGCAGCCACCTTAGATGCTTCCCTTTCATAGTTTCTGTCACTGTGCAAGCGTTCTTATACCCTATCAGAAACAGGACATGTGGAGCAGGAAGCTTGGACGACGAGGAAATGAGCAGGTCTATACTCCCTGTTTTTAAATCTTAAATTTCAACATGACTTTTCTCCTATAGATTGGAGGAGCATCACACTGCAACTAGTACCCAAGGTCAATGTGTTCTCGCTCTCAGTACAAAGCGAAACAGTTTCTGTCTTTGTGGGATTACTACCCTTTTCATCCACAGTGTAATTGTTTTAGATTTTATTTTAGTAAAACAATCAGGATAGGTGCTGACTGTGCCTGGCAGTGAATAGGAGATATTTAAAGTCCAGAGGTTGGGCCACGGTGGCAGAGCAGGGGGAAAATGGCTGCCGCATTCTCTCTGCTTATTTCCAGTGCTTCCTTCCCTCAGACAGAGACATCACGCCTGCCCTTTAGCTTTTGGTCCTTGGACAGTGGGTGCCATGGCTGCCTGAGGCCAGGGTTTGTTTTGTTGAGTTGTAAGTTAAATGCAGTCACAGAGTTAGACTGACTTGCTCATTTGAGAATATTTTCAAGAATCAAGGTTAGAACTGAGGGAGAACTAGAACATGGATAGCCGGATGACTGATGGCAATTTGTTTTCATTGTTATTAATTACATGGATTTGAACCCGGAGACAAAAAATCCCCAACTGACTGGGTCACTTCGCTGATATGTAATGCAATACTTTGTCCCTCAGAAAGCATCACTGAAACTCATCCTTCCTTGGGCTTTTTAATTAGGTTAATGACATCAGTTTGTTCCAGAGGACAATTTAATTAAAATGTCAGTGGTGTTGCTTAGACAAAGACTGTACTGATGCTGACATGTTATTATGCAAATTAGTCACAGCTGTTTGACTGGTCGGGGATAGCCATTCGAGTAACAACGCTGTGAGTCTGTGCTGCTCAGGTTGTAAACTTTCCACTGGCCAGCACTTCCTGGAGTGTGTTTTGCTAAGTTTTCATTGTGTACTGTCACCCACAAGTCACTATTCTCGGCATGTAGCAGGTTTGAGATCAGCAAGTCCTCCAGTCCTGGTGCCTCTGCCGAATGTGGGACTTGAACAGTGGGTATTTTATGTATACTGGAGCAGTCACGTTCTATCTGGAAATTATCATCTAGATAGAATTCAGCCTACATCCGAAGATCTAATTACCAGTGGCCTTGAATACATTTGCCTTCATTTTTCCACAGTACGTACTAGGTGTGTCAAGATGAGAGAAATAAGTGGTTTGGAGTACTGCTTTAAAGCTGGGCAGGAGCTAGAGCAATCGCTCAGAGGTTAAGAGCGCTCACTGCTATTGTAGTGGACCCTAGTTTGGATCTCAGCACCCATGTGAGGCCACCCTGTAATTCCAGCCCCAGAGGATCCAGTGCCCACTGCTGGACTCTGCTGTCATTAACATGCACATATCATACACACCCATGAACATACACATTAAAAACTCAAATCTTAAAAGGAATAGGCTGAGTTCTCTTTTGTAACTTGAATGTTATAAAGACACTTTTTTATGTCACCTTTTGCAAGATGCTTGCTTAATGTTATCTGACAGGCAGTTTTGGGAGGCCATTTAACTGTTTTCTGTACGGTTAGAAAACTGAAAATTTAACTTTCAGATTACTGAGAATTTAAAACAACTCCCTGCTCCCCCTCTTTCTTCTTCTCTTCCTCCTCCTCCCCCTCAAACTGTCCTTAGGGATTAGTGACCATTTTGTATCAGGAAAGGCCTCAGGATATCCATAATTGAAAGAGAGAAATGATATGGCCTGAATACTCCCTATTCAAAATGGTTGGGATCAGAAATATTTCAAATTTTGGCATTTTTTCAAATTTGGGAACATAAGCATAACTTTAATCTGAAAATTCAAAAATCCTCTAAAATCTGAAAATTTTTGAGCATCATTGCTCAACCAATATAAGAAATGAAAGATTTAGTTTTGCTTTGGTGAAATGATTTTTATGGCCCAAGTCTGAGCTTGCTTCATGGCATGGCGCCATTGCTTGGATCTCAGGAATCCCTCCCACTTGACTCATCCGGGACCTCAGTGTGAATGTTGACGCTTACTGACCAAGGCAGAGCTCACAGAAGACTGGGCTGGTGAACAAATGAGCACGTGCAGGACAGGGCTGCACTGAGCGGAGCCATTCAAGGCAAGGTGGGAAGCCGAGAAGCAGAAGGGGTGGGTGAGTTGGTCAGGGAAGAGATTTGATAAAGGCATATCCTGAATCTCTTTCTCATAAAATAGAGGCAAACACACAAGCACACATGTTTACAGGAACCTTTTAGCACCTGTTCAGGTGTGTTTGGTCTGATCCGGAGGTGGGCACTAGGTTTGCACGGGGAGCTGGTATGAAGGTCGCTCTCATCCTCTGGGTCTGTTCTAACCCTGAAGTGCATACAGCGAATGCATACAATCAGCTCATCCCAGGGCTTTGGGGACATTCTCTGTGGGACATTATGGGGATGCAATTATAAGCCCCAGAAGAGCATCTTCAGATGGGGACGTTCTGCTGCAGACAGCAGCTTACCGTTGTCCCGTTCAGAGCTTTCTTCCATGGGATCAGCCCAGGAGTACAGAATAATACTAAGTAAGTTTCCACACGCTAAGTATATATGAAAATTAGGTAATTTTTAGGATGCCAAATTACGAAGTAAAAAAAAAGTTTTTATTGTTAAAATTAAAAAACTATCATTTGGATTAAATAACAGGACAACTCTCAACCCAAGTGGTCTAAGAACAGTTCTTTTATTTTCCCCTTCTGCCTTATCTGGAATCACCAAGTCATATTGCATATGGCTGCAAGGCTTCTTCTGGCGTTGCTACAGGAGACAGTGGAGAAGGGAGTCATGCCTGCTGGGAGCGAAGCGCACTTGTGACCTGGTTTAGGGGAAGCTGGTTCCGCACACTGCTGCTTCAGGGGAGAGGCCGTTACACTCTGCTGGGTCTTTTCACATAGGTGTTTAGTTCTGTTTTGGAGACAAATCAATGAGTTTAAATTGGTTAAAAAAAAAAATGCATAGAAGAAATATAGCTTGAGAAATGCTGTGTTGGAGAACAGAATAAGATGTGTACGAAGAAAACTTAGAAATGGGAGGTTGGGTTTCTAACTTGCATGAAGTCATGATGACTGTGGTGAGGGGATTTAAAGACCAGCCCCAGTCAACACAGGAGTTACTGGCATCTGGGATACGCACTCTGGCCTTTTGAAAAGGATTTATTTCTTTTTCTTTTTTTTTTTTTCCCTCTAATTTTCAAGACAGGGCTCACCAGGTATCCCTGGCTGTCCTGGAACTCACTGTAGACCATGATGATCTCGAACTCTCGGAGATCGGCCTGCCTCCGTCTCCTGGGTGCTGGGATTAAAGGTGTGCAGCGCCACACCTGGCTAATTGTTTTTATTTTATATATACAGGTATTTTGTCTGCGTATGTATGCATGTCCTGAGTGCTTTATGTGCTGGTGTCATGGGGTTTAGAAGGGTGTCAGATCCCTGAAACTGGAGTTACTGATGGTTGTGAGCTGCCCTGTGGGTGCTGGGAACTGAAGCCCCAGGTCCTCTGCAGGAACAAGCCCTCTGTCCACTTGAATATCTCTCTAGTCCCCATACTGCATCTGCTTTTTTCCAGCTTTGTGATGGAATGGAGGTGCTTCCCCGACGGGTTTGCTCCCCCACGGTAACGCCTTCTCTCTTGGTCTTCTAAGTCCTCTCTTGGGATCTTTTAACACAGGGAGAGCCCCGTGGTCAAAGGCAATGCACTGCTGGCCTTAAGCAGCCTTGCCGTGGTGGTGTCCAAGCACGAAGCCAGCCTTTCCTCCGATTCTGATGGAGTCCTGGAGGTGAGTTGAGGATTTGGGGAATGTGGCCTGTGGTTACATCTCTTTAGTCCTGATTTAGGCGGTCTGGGCCTGGGTTTGCAAGGTTAAGTCCTGTTATTTGATGAGCCCGTACTGTGAGCCGCACTGTCTTCCTGACTGACTGCTGTTCTGTTCTGCCTTCCCCGCTGTAGTTAAGTGGTTGTTTCTATTCGCAGGTGCCAATTTTATGAAACAAGGGCTGTCTTTTTGTGACTACGTCAGTGGTAACCAATCTTAGGGGGTTAACCAGGCTTACAGAAAGTGAACAATGCTGTCAAAAAAAATGATAAATAAGTGTGTTTACACATTGAAAAAAATTGTACTTTGCATTTAATTGTACATGTCAATGATAAAGTGCCTATTCATTTTTGCAAGGCATTTATTTCTTAATTAAACATTTGGCAGGCTGGCCAATATTCATTTCCAATGTACTCTTTCAAATAATTCATATCTGTCAAAATAAAAAGGCATGGATTTGTTTTTATTTTAAACTCTATTATCTGTTAGCTATCATTATCCAGATATGATGTGGCCTGGGCAGTTAAAAAAACAAAACAAAACACAGGCTTTGGAATAACAGAGTCCTATATTTAAATTTCATTGCTTTGATGTATGAGCTACATGACCTGTGTGTAGTGATCCCCACGTTTAGAACCTGTTCCCATCTATAAGATGGAATGAGAGCACTTCCCAGATAGTAGACCGTATAAATAAAACAAATGCATGCACACACACACACACACACAGACACAGACACAGATACACACAGACACACACACACAGACACAGACACACACACACAGACACAGACACACACACAGACACAGACACACACACACACACACACACACACACACACAGACACAGACACACACACGCACAGACACAGACACACACACACAGACACACACAGACACACACAGACACACACAGACACACACAGACACACACACACAGACACACACACACACACAGAGACACACACACACAGATACACACAGACACATATACACACAGACATACACACAATTTAGATGCTCAGGTTTCTACTTCCCCCTCCCCCATGGGTAGGGACAGGGTCCTATCTCCCCCAACCCCATGAGTAGGCTCCGAACACAGGTTCATCTGAGCATTTAATTAATCCCCAAACAATGGGAAAGAGAGAATTATCCATAGGATGTAGTTGAAGTAGGTGATCCTAGGAACAGCCCAGTGAACTGCGCCAAGAAGTGAGCCAGCTACCCTCGGGAGACCCCTTCCTGTAGGGTACCACCCACTGCCTTCGTCCCTGTGGCTAGTTGTGGTGAGACACTTCCTGATAGGAGGAGAGATAAGCACGACCTGTTCAATCCACTACTGGACCAAGGTCAGCGGGTGAGGGGCATCTGTCCCTGAAGTGATCTCCAGTCGGGGCAGTGTCTAAGTGCAGATCTCCCAAAGTGACACTAGCAGGGTTAGGACCCACTCCGTCCCTTCCCCTGGGAGCAGCTCCTCCTTCTGCCTAAACTCAAAACTCCCTCAGTGAACTTGAGGCTCTTGAGTCAGCTCTTTGTTTAGGCCTGCTCTAATTCTTGTGCTCTTCTCACTTTTAGCAAATCTGTATGCTTTCACTGCTACTGTGTCTTGCCTAATTGTTGTTGGAGACACAAAAACCCAGATGTCACATCCAGTGACTCTGTCCCCAGTGAACAGGAGAATCAATCGGCTCTGTGAGGCCAGAGCTGCAAATGTACATCACATGCAGAGAAGGGAACGAGGCCCAAGGTTATCACACGAATGACGAACATATAATTAGTAAACTTTGAAGTGTTTAATTTTGAACCCAGAACTTTGTTTTGATAATGAGAGAGAGAAGGAAATGTTTCACTTCATTGAATACCTTATCAGAGGCTACATATGAACTAGATCTGTAATCCTAAAAGTACGTGCATATTCTAGGACCCCTTGGGGATTTCTTGGGAAGTGATTATGGTGAACTACCAGTTGTAAAGCTAATCTGCCCACGTAATAACTGGGGGTTTAGCTCAGAGTTGAAGTTCTGGGTTCTCATATTCCTTATCCTCTGTTTCCAAAATCTTATCAAACCAAGAAGCCATGCAGGCCAAAAATGGGGCTCTGCTTTGATTCTCATTGATGCTGCCTTTGACCATTTCTGAATACAAAGTCCAGACCTCATTATCTGATTAAAGTTGAACATCTGTGACCAACAACAAAAGATCTACGATGAATATTTCTGACCCCCACGCCAAGAGTGACTTTTATGACCAAGTTTTCTCTTTAGTTAATAGAGTTTTTTTTTCTAATTTGCTAGCTAGGTGAATGTGGTCATGGTACGTGATGTGCAGCCGTATATGATAGAAAATAGAAATGCTAGAGGCGTTGGCCAAACTCTCTCAGGCTGAATGGCTACTTCGTGATGTAGTAAGTCATAAAATAGGAAGATTTAAAACTTTTTTGTACTTCTGTCTCATATCTGTTATTTTCATCATCATAATTCACCACGCAAAGGAAAGCTGTGAATGCATTCTGTTTTAGCCTCTGTCTTCCCACTTCTGATAAGTTCTGAATAAAATGTCATTGTTTTCTTGTTGGGGAACAGGTAAGGGCATGTATTTATCAATCCTATTCCCTTCATGTAGTACAAGCAGATAAAATTAACTCTTTGATGATAGCGTTTCATTATTTAACAGAAAGATGGCTGTACTCTAGGTGTCAAAATAAAGTTTATATTTTTTTTTTCTACTGTCATTTCATGTTGTTCCTCATCTACAGGTTCAACCCAATTTCCTTCCAGTGAAAGAGTGGGTTTCCATGGTGCTCAGTACTCTCCTGGTTATTGTGGATAGCCATTACCACCCCAGAGGACAAGTCTTTTCCTGCTTTTATCATGTAAGCACAAGAAATATAAATGACCAGGATTGCCAAGGGTTGTCTCCCCTGACATCCATTGTTCACGTGAAAACTATAATATAGTGTAGTAATTTTCAGCGCTGGACTGTAGGTTAGAGTAGTGTGTGTGTGTGTGTGTGTGTGTGTGTGTGTGTGTGTGAGAGAGAGAGAGAGAGAGAGAGAGAGAGAGAGAGAGAGAGAGAGGGAGGGAGGGAGGGAGGGAGGGAGAACTGGTGTGTAGGTCCCATGTTTGATTGAATTGATGTATGGTGTGGCTCACATGCCAGCAGTTTGGAAGCTCCTGAGTTTTTTCCGATGTGTAGTCAGAGTTAAGAGCCATGGTTATGCGAAAGGCTGCTCTCTGAACATATTTGGTCTTTTCTGTCCTCTCTGGACTACACTACCCCTTACTGGTTTTGTGACTGTCGACCCACAGTTCTCCATTACCATTCTTGTTGTCCTTACTTGTAAAGTAAAAGTAAAAATGCTTTGCTGCATTTTTCTGATTTACCAAAGATCTTGAAGGTGAAATTAAATTACGTCAAAGTGTTGTGTTTTGAAAACAGTAAAATTCCTTGTAAATACCAAGTGACCCTGTTGGTCATGTGAAAAATGACTGCTGCCATATCTCTCTCTCTCTCTGTCCCCCATGATGGTATTCTAATGACTGAAGCAATGCAGAAGGCACATCTTGTTGTCCAAGGCTCTCTGTGGAGCTGTGGAATCACCTCAGTTCTGCAGTGGTGTAGGATTATTTTGGTTTTGTCCTGTCAGTTTCCATTGGTTAGGGAATTACAGAGATCACACGACAGTCAGCTGAGTGGCTGAGGATTGCAGTTATTTGAAGAAAAATGTAGCATAGAACTGTTGCTAAGATTATGGATTTAGCCCAAAATCCATCGCCTGTGATCTTCTCTGTAAATATTTTGTTCCCTTTGGCCCTGCCTGTGGGAGGACTGGGTATGTACTGGTCTGGGGCTTAGGGTCCAATGCTAGATTTTAACTGTAGTTGTGGACAAAAAATAACTTGAGAGCTGAATTAAACTGGAGAATTAAACTGGAAGTTAGATTTTGTTCAGAAAGGGAATCTCTTGGTACTGCTTTGCTTGACTTGCTTGGAAGCTCACAGAAGAAAGTATGTGGGTGAGACATTCACCAGAACAAGACGTTGTGCGTGATTTCTAGTCATTCTTAGTTCTTATGAACCAATAAGACAACCTCTTTATCAGTCAGTTCAGAGTTACCGCTTACTTTTTAAATTCTTTTTACTTTATTATGCATTTTAACGGCATATTTCAGAGGTCACTCCCTCCATTTCCTGTGTCCTGGTAGCGGAGTCCTTTAGAGTCACGCCGTCATTCGCAAACGTTATATTAGCTTCCAGTATAACATCCTATATGCTCGATTGTCACCTGTAAAGTACTAGGGCTCAGTGAGCAACTAGACACAGGGTTAAAAGACATTGTAGCGTGCTCTGACGGCCGGGGACAATGCCGCCGTTATGACATGTCTGAAAATGTAAAATGGGTGGTGGTGAGGGGTGATAAAGAGGCTTTCTATCTACTTGAGACACATCTGCAGACGTGTAGCACGCTCGGCGGAGTGCTCCAGCGTGGGGCCCGTGCAGCTGCCGTCCACGTTCAGCCGCCCTCTCGCTTCATCAGGGCTGGTACTCATTTTCCTTCCCATAATTGCACACTGGAAGGCGTGTGTAGTGCCCTCCGTTTCCTTTTGAATCGCTGGTTATTGCTTTGCAACCAGAAGCTTTCAGAATCTCACCCCCGCTCTTACTTAAGAGGAATGAACTCCCTGTAGGAAGTAATCCATCTACTGGGCTGTGTTCCCACTGAATATTTTGGGAGATGTGCCAATAGAGCCTGGTGCTAAACTTCCACCTGTTTCTCTGTAGTAAACTTCACCTGTTGTTTACCACCCTTTCTCTTTTTCTGGGCAAGTCCTAGCTTTCGGGACGAGTGTAATGTGGCTTGTCTAAGTTCAAATAGCTTCACTTTTGGTTTTCCTATTGTAAGCATGTGGGTTTTTAGAATATGGAACCCGTTCGAGTTTATACAGTGAGAGTGCACAGCCTCTAAGCTGTGCTAGAGTCCCATCTCTGAAAGGACGCCACTGAGTACTCGGTAGTAGGTGGGCTCCCCAGCTGAGAGCGGGGTGTGTAGCGAACACATTCTTCTTCCCCTCTCTGTCTGTGGGAGGTGGAGGAGAGCAGCTTGGCATTGTGGTCGTGTTCTGTGAACGGTGTGCAGGCTCTGTTTTAAACAAGAGGCTGACCCCTATTCTCTTTCTTTTGATGTGCTCCAGAAGTCCTATTCCGGTGAGAACACGGCGAGTGCCATCGCGCGCTCTGCCGCCGCCTTGGCTCTGTCTCTCCTCGTGCCGGTCTTCGTTGTCTCTTGCAAAGAGAAGGTTGAGGAAATCCTGAACATGCTGACTGCCAGGTTACCTGGGAAACCAAGTGCTGACGACCCTCAAGCCGTGCAGATCCACATGGGCCTTGCTTTGGGGATGTTTCTCTCCCGCTTGTGTGAAGAGAAACTCAGGTACGGTCGATTGAAGTGTTGCTGTGCTTCCCTTTGTGACTGAGGTGACGGAGTGTGGGCACCCGGGAGCCTGGACACTGCGTCTGAGCAGCTCGCGCTTGCTAAACTCTGAGATGGTCGAGTTGATAGTTTGGCTGCCTTAAACACCATCATCTGGATACTAACGTGCTTTAAGGGTTATCTCAGGTGACTGAGATAGAAGCCCCAAGTATATCTTTGTAATTAACAGGTGTGAACAAAAGTCTTAGAGTGCTGTAAGCAAAGAAAAACGTCTCTCCTCCCCCCTTCATTGTTGATCCTTATTGACAACTCTGTAAATCGGGAAGAAACACGTGGGGAGCCCCATGTTGTGGAGGGGTGCTGGGGAGTCACTGAGTCACCAAGAACAGCGTGTACTCGGCTTTAAAATGCCGCTCTTGCCCCGTGCCCTGGCTCCATTGTAATAATCTTTAAAGAGTCTTAATCTGTGCATATTATTATGCTGGGTGCTTTCTTCAGTTTTTGATTGCTCATTTTTAGGCTGCTAGCGTTATCCATGAATGGAGTAAATGGAATACGAAAAACTCAGGCGGAAAATTCCACTAAATAGGCGAGTCTTCCTACACATCAATTCATTTTGTTTATGCTTGGCTTTTTTTTTTCTGTCTTTTATAGTAGACCTTAGAATTCTATGCATCCAGGTTGATGGTAGTGTAGTCTCGAACATGAATATTTGGTTACCATGAATATTTAATGGTTAGTGACTTGGATTTTAGCCCCATCTTCCTGCATTGCAAATAGGATACAGGAGAAACATCTAGCTATGATGTTAGAGGCCCTTAAACTTCCTGGTTGGTAGCAATTAGTGGTCCAAAAGGAAGCACTGGTGTTGGCGTTGATAAACTGGGCAACATTTGTAGTATTTGAAACTGGAGGTTCATTGTGTTTTTAATTTACTTTCCTTGAAAAAACACTGTTGTATTTTGGGGAGATTGCTATTACTCTTGGGAATGCTGTTTCAAGAGGACATCTAGCTTCTGGAAACATCTGTCAGATGAGCAGAATGACTGGCATAGTATCTGCAAATGAAAATGAAGCATGTCTAGAATATTCCCAGAGGCCTGGCCCTGGGTGTGAACAGAGAGCCTGCGCTTTGCATGGGAATCGACTCTTCCCTTTGTGTGTCTGATAGAACATAAAGTATTTTGTAAAAGCTTAATACTTCAAAGCGGTTTTCCCTTCTGCCACTGTGCTACAAATGGAGCTCTCCTCACCATCTGCATTCAGGCTCTTTCGAACACGTTTTACATCTAAAAATGAGCCCCGGCAGTTCAGTTCTCCACAACCCACCCCATCCTGGCCATGGCTCATTTCTTCATTAATGTGGGATAGGTGCTTCCAGCTTTATGATCATCAGGTTTACATTGGGTTAATGGAATCACGCTGCCTGGAAACCCCACGGTGATCCGCACACGCACATTTACCCCTCAGTCCCGGGTTGCCTTCCATCCCTGTCTCTCTCACTTGAATTTGCACCTGCAGAGAATCCCAGGCAAGAGTACCAGGAAGATTTTGCATGGCTGAGTTACTTAGAATGCTGGTAGATTCGTTTGATTGTTTTGATTTTTAAGACAGAGTCTCTGTGCAGTGTTGGCTATCCTGGAACTCAATCTGTAGACCAGGCTGGCCTCAAAATCTGCCTGCCTGTGTCTCTTGAGTGCTGGGATTAAAGGCATGTGCCATCATACTTGGCCTTGCGTACCTGTAGATTTTAACTTTGACCAGTAGCATTCTTCTTTTCTTGGGACCTGTGTCCTGATAGCATAGTCACCAATGTGTTCTTATCCCTGGTTCCATTTTTTTTTTAGAGCAGAGATATCAAAAATATTTACCTTTTTCTACTAGTAGGTGTTTTACTTGGTAATTACAATGTTACCAGATAGTAACATTTTCAGACTTTGTTTTTTCCTAAAATATATGTTAAGAGTGCTTGCTGATTTTCCAAAGGACCTGAGTTTGGTACCCAGTACCTCATTCAGCGGCTCACTGCTGTAGCTCCAGGAGCTCCAATACCCTCTTCTGGCTTCTAAGGGCACCTGCACTCATGTGCACATACCCCTACAGAGCCACCACACACAGACAACAATTAAAAATAAAGCAAATCGAAGGCTGGGTGGTGGCCGCACGTGCCTTTAATCCCAGCACTCGGGAGGCAGAGGCAGATGGATCTCTGAGTTTGAGGCTAGCCTGGTCTACAGAGTAAGTTCCAGGACAGCCAGAGTTACAACAGAGAAGCAAAAAAACAAAATCAAAAAGTTTTAAGAATATAATTTAAGATAAGAACTGGAGAGATTACTTGGTTAAGAGCACTGGCTGCTGTTCCAGAGGACTGGAGTTTAATTCTCAGCAGCCTCACGGCAGCTAACAACCATCTGTAAGTCCGAGGGGATTCAATGCCCTTTTCTTGGGTACCACACACACACACACGGTACACAGAGAAACACGTGGGCAAATACTCACAAATAAAATTAAAATAATTTAAGATAAAGCTAAGTATCATGAGAGCTGTTGTCTTGAGATGGACAGTAGTATCAAGCCCTGTTGGAGAACAGACGTCAGCTCCACACTGTTCTGAGAGTAGGCTCTCCCTCCTGGAAGAGACTTATCACAGTCAATCTGGCTTGTGCTTTCCTGAATTTGAATCCCAGTATGGGATTCATTCGGGAAAGTACATTACACCAAGCGTCTTGGCTGTCATAACCTCTAGAGGATGTAAACATGATCTCCATAGTATATATTGAGATATGTTTATTCCTTTATTCCTCAGAATAACTCTAAGGAGATGTATTCGTGTAATGCCTTCCTATCCCGTGTGTGTATCTGTGTCTGTCTGTCTGTCTGTCAGTCCATCCATCCGTCCATCCGTCCGTCCATCCGTCCATCCGTCCGTCCGCCCGCCTGCCTGCCTGTCTGCCTGCCCATGCTTCTCTCGTGCTGCAGTATAATCCATGTTTGCAAGCATTGCTGCAGCCTTGGTTTGGGAGCTGTCATTTAAAGTGCTCCCTAGCTGCTTGGTATTCGTGGACTGCGCTCCATCCAGCATGATCCGAGGTAGCTGAGCCCTGGGGACCCTGGGTAATAAAATGTAAGCGATGAATCCCACAGCTTTGCCTGAGGAAAGAGCCAGAGATCTCCCTTCTAAGTTTCTTACTATGCAGTCGTGGTTCTCACTAAAGCAATTATAAAAACAAAACAAAACAGTTGTTAGATAGATGCAGGAAAATGTAGGGCCGGGGAATCCCCCTAGAAACGCTGTAATTGAAGGGTAGAGGCAACCGGCGAGCTCCAACCGGGACATGAAGGCACGGTCGTGTCCCTCCTCAGAGAGACTGGGGGGTCATAACTAGCAGTGGGTGCCTCAGAAATTTCTACGAAAGCATCACTTTTATATTCTTAGAGATATTTGAAATTTTGTTCTTCAGTGATTTAGAATTTAAATACTAAGAGAAAATTCAAAGTAAGTGTTAGGACTTATTGTTTGTGATTGGTTTACTCTTCAAAAGCCTGGTTACTGAATGATTTTTCATCGAGTTCCCGTCTATAGAATGAGCATGCATGAGTCACCAATGTTGTTATTAGTTTTTATATGTAAAGAAATGTTGAAATTTCCAGTAGATATTGACAGAAAAAACCTGTATTTGAAACACTTTGGCTTTTTTATTGACGTGTGTGTGTGTGTGCATGTGTGCACCCGTGTGTGTGTGTGTGTGTGTGTGCATGTGTGTGTGCGCGCGCGTGTGTGTGTGTGCGTGTGCGTGTGCGCGCGCACATATGCCATGGTGCCCATGTGGAGATCGGAGGACAACTTGTGAGAATCATTTTTCTCCTTCCGAGATGTTTGTTCTGGGGTCAAACCCCGGTTAACAGGCCTGGTAGACATGTTACACAAGCACCATTACCTGTTAACCCAGCTCTCTGGACCAGAATGCGCTTTGTTTTGTGGTCCTGGGGATCAAATCCAGAGTCTTGTGTGCACTAGGTGCACACTCTATCACTGAGCCACGCATACCCAGGTATACCGCGTACTTTGACCAGGTGAGTGATTATTAATGACCCTCTGTCCCCGTTTCCTTATCTAGTGACATGTCCGGCCAGCAGATGAACCTTCTTCTGATGAAGTCCTTGGACGCCCTGGAAAACTGCTGTTTTGACCCCAGTCTCGAACACAAGTACGTTGGTTCCGTTCATAACCGATGCTGGGAGATGATTTGCGTCTTGCGGCAAGCCTTGCACGCCGTGCTGAGGTGTTGGCAGGGTCTTGAGCGCCTTTGCAGGGAGTGTTCAGTAATGACTGTAAAGAGTCTTGTACCGCGAGCATCTTTGCTCTCAGGCCGTGCCATCGGTGGACAGTTTCCTAAATGCAGGGCAGTGGGTGCCGGTGTGTAGTTAATCCTCCTGGTAACAAGCCTCCAGTCTGGTTTGTCCAGGTCACATGAGGCGGGGATCTGGTGACCGGGATGCCCCACTTAATCTTTTTTTTTTTCCCCCAAGATTAGCTAAAGTTATTTGAATATGAGTGGGCAAAGAAAGCCTCTGATGATTTGAATTTCTGTGTCCAGCCATTGGCTGAGGAATCAAATCGAACTGGCCATTTATTGTACTGGGGTTCACAGTCTGTCTAACAGTATTGGCTCTTCCACCAGCCCCTTTTGGACCTCATGCTTTCTAAAGCTTTTTTTTCTTTAAAATTAAATATCTTAGCATTTTATAGTTTCATTCTAATATTGAAAGATAGCAAAAGTGAAAATAATCATAAAAAATAATAATGTAAACACTATTGAACTTATACATCTACTTGCTGATCTAATTGCTGTGACTCGTACAGGTGAATTAATATGGCTTTATTAGGCTTTGTGGAATATTTTCAACAACAGCGTGTACCTTTTTCGATTTCTGTGTTTTAGAATCTCAGGTTTGAATCCTCCGGGGTCCATTGTTTCTAGAAAACACAACAGAAGTAATAGTTGATTCTTTTCTATTGCATATCTATAACCATCTGGCTTGACAGTCTCAGACTAACAATAAAGTACTGCAGTAGGTATGTAAAGGAGAGCTTATAAAGAGTTTTAATCACAAAGTCAGTCTCCTTAGTAGGTGGTGCTGATGAGATCTCGTCTACGTGCAGGGTAAGACGGAACAGAAGCCCGACAGGTCGTCAAGAGATTCTTGGAGATCTATGACATCTCTAGAGTATGGTGTATACAGAAGGGAGTTGGGGGGGCAGTTGGAGTCTTCTGAGTATAGAAATTGACTGACGAAAGGGATGAGGGATGTAGCTCTTATTTGGATCACACAAAGTCTGAGGTGTGCATTGCTATGGTCCTAATAGCCAACAGGTGAAATCCACCCCGCCTTTCCTCTCTTTCTACCCATTCTCCCAAGATACCCACTGTAGCCGTAGCTCAGGGTATTAGAAAGTTGTGGGAAAGCTTACAGTTCCAACCCTGCAAGGTCTTAACCAGCAGGAAGAGCGGAGAACAGCTCACAAGCTGTTCCTGTTCATTTCCAGGAAGTTTTAATGTGTGGCGGCTGACCCTCCGCGGTGAGGGTTGTTGATGTGCTTAAAGGCTTCACATGTCTGCGTGTATTTAAACTTAAATTGTGTTTTTGTGATTCGGGAGATTCTCGGTCCCTCATTCTTAAGTCTTGATTCTTATGTTCCTAGTGAAGAATAGTATTTGAGAGTGGACCTGGACAGAAGACTGCTCCAGCAGAGGGATGTAGGACCAGGGCCCTGTGAAATGCCTTCTCTTTGTCCAGAGCCCAGAAGAGTCCAGGCTTCCAGCAGCCCCCCACTCCCCCCAGCTGCAGTGGAGCTCAGTATTTCCTCATCTGGGGCTTCCTGGGCCTCAGCCCAGAATGAAGTTCTTCTTGTCTGGTGTCCTCTGTTCCTTGTGGAGCCCTGTGTCTTCATATCTGCACCGTGTGCGCTATAGCCCTAATCACAACGTGGAGAGTACTCTAGCCAGGACTCATCAGTTTTCTGTACTGATGAAAGCAAGCCTCTGAGCTGACACTTTTTCAAGGTCGCATGCTTCATATGTGGCAGAATCAGGAAATAGGCCTAGACCCCTGAATTCAAAACCCTTTTCATTGTCTTAAGTAGCATAGTGAAGAGAACCCAGTTTGCGGAAAGAAAACAGTTTGATAATTGTTTATGTGGGAATTATCATTATCATTATTGATATGCCAGTGTTGCCCGATATATATATATATATATATATATATATAATTTTTTTTTTAAATTTTTTTTCTGCCTTTCTGACTTGGCCCAGGCCTGAATATGAGGCTTATAGCATAAAGTAATCCTCTGTCTAAAGAAATTGCCAAAGTCTGGGGCAAACCTCCCTCCAGTGAGACGACAGTTTAAGCATTGCTGGGAGGTGGACAGTCCATGATCCAGGCATGTGCTTCCCTGAGTGGTAGAATTCACCCAGAGCAAATTCACCATGCTTCCCTGATTTAACGGGTGAGTCCCTGCTGAGAGCCAAACACCTGGGCTGGACCCTCTGGTCCTATTGCTGATGCTTTGCTGCCACCTAGTGGTCGTCCATTTTCCATTGCAGCCCTGACTGCCCTAACTGTGGTCATGTTCTCCATCAATGGCCTGAGCTTTGGTTAATTACTATTGAGCTGTTACAAATACAATAACATTTAAATTGTGCTTTGTAAAGGGCAAAGTGCCACACGAAGGTTCACTGTTATCAGAACTAATTATTATATGGCTGGTACTTAATCTGTAGGATTGCTAACGATAAGCTAGGAAATTCAAGATTCCTCTGTGGTTATCTTAGAAAAGTATATCATTATATCTCAGTTGATACGACAACACAAACATCAGAACTGGGTATGCTAGTGGAGTTTCTTTTGCTGGCAATATTTTAATATACTGTGATAAGACACTCAAATAAGTAATGACATGACAGTATGCAGTGTGTGTATGTGTATACATGTACGCATGTGTCTTACCTGTGCGCACATGGAGGGCACCGGGAGTTTTCATTATTGCTCTCAATAGTGCGTTTTAAGGTGAGGCTCTCGCTGCACGTGAATCCTACTGTTCGGCTGGGATAGCTTGTCACCAAGCTCCTAAGACCTAACTGTCTCTGCATCTTTGTGCTGAAGTTACAAGCACACACGACCATGCCCAAACTTTACCCTCTGACACACTGAGCCATCTCTACAGCCTGTAGAAAGCACCTCAAAGTTAAAAGTTTGATATCCCCATAGAATACTGATGCTGGCAATTCCAAAAAGAGCAGTTGGCCATCCAATGTTATTACTTGTTTCACATACTTGGATGCGCCAGCCCTTTAACTCTTTTTTGTTTTTGGTGGATAGAAAACATAAGAAAGCGTACTTCTGCCCAAGTAATTTTCAGAGCTGGTAGACATATCCGGAGGTCCTAGAGTGAGGTAAAATTGGAAATGGTGAACTAATCATTTGGGTAATTCTTAGGGCTTAGGACATTAAAATGTAGAAGATTTGAAACAAAAAGAAATAAAGCTTTAGGAATATTTTATAGGTGCATACTAAAAATTGGGGGTTAAAAAAACAACAACAAAGAAACCTTTAAAAAGGTTAATGGATTACGTGAATCAGAAGAGAAAGGCTAAAATTCAAGATACAAGCCATCAGCATCTAACGTATTACAGACATCATTCAGCACATTATATCAACACACATACATGCGCACGCACACACACACACACGCACACATGCACACACACAGTTAGATTATACATTCATACAGTGTAGCAGTCAGTTACGTCACAGCCCTGAATAGAAAGCCTAGAAAGCCCCATGACCCTCTTAACCCTTGGGGTGCTGTATGAGACTGTCAGCCCAGGACATTTTGAAAAGCAGAGTCTGCAAACCTGCTTGTTCACTGAGAATTGTGAGCCCCGATTTTTATTTGAGCTTTGAGAGAAATAACCTTCCTGTACAAATATGATGTCTGTCTTTCTTCACTTAGTTTGGCAAGAAATAGAAACTGAGTTTTCCTGATTGGATCTTATGTTTAATTTTGCTTCTGACTAAGCATAGGCATCAGGAATTGTGCACGTGTGTGTGAGTCTGTACATGAGCATGTGTGCCTTCTCCTCCCACCCCCCCCCACCCGCTTTTCCTGTAGATATTCTGTCATTAAACTCACTTGGCTAGTTCTTTAGCATTCAGCAAGGACTGGACGAGCGCTTCCATGCATCAAGTTGAATACCAGGGGCTGAAGATACTGTAGTGGAGGGAAATAAAAAGATATCCACTGTCAGAGCTTTGAGGTTAGAGAAGAAATAATCCCCAAATAATCTCTCTTCATAATTTATAATTAAAATCGTAGGACCTAACTGAATACAGGGGCAAAGGGGAAGTTTTAAAGAGATTTCCTGTTGGACTTGGGATGGTGCCCCAAGGAAGAACCATTTGAAATCTAAAGAATAAGTGGCAATCACATAGTCAAAGGGAGAGCAGTAGTCAGATGTGTCAAAATATGAATCAAATTGTGTCTAATTATACCTTTGTCTAACTCCCTGTGTCAATATGGAAAGATAGCCAAAAATCTTCCTCGTAAATTCTTAATTAAAATAAAATCCATACTAGTCAAGGATAGCCTTCCTTCAGAAATGTGAATGGTCCCAAAGTGCCGGGTGCTGGCTGTCGGTTTGGCTGGTGGGAAATGCATTAGCTTGTTAGGCTCCTGTGAGCTGTAACAGCAGTCCTGCCTGCCTGACGGATGCTGGCTCAGTTAGCCTCTCCACACAGGACTCTATGGCACTGCTTGTTACACAGCAGAAACTAGAAAAACAGTGAATTGCCTCCTCGTGGGTGTCACGAGACATCATGTGGGCACCAAGAGGGGCCTCAGGCGTGGCATGTGGAATCGAAGGCTGGGAGCTGACGTCCCTTTATCCTGTCATGCTCTCCTGAGAGCTTTCTGTGTAATCCTGAGCACACCTTGAGCCCATCTAGCTTCCAGGTCCCCCTGTCAGGTGTGGACACTGTTCACACGGAGCTGTTTGCGGGCGTATCACTCAAGTGTCCATGGGAAGGTTCTTGATGCCAGCCAACAGCATAGTTGTCATCTTAGAGAAAAATGGCTTTCCATGTAGACCCCGCTTCAGCTGTGTACATCATGAGGGGGCTGCAGATCAGCACCAACAAGTTTCCGGAAGTTCTCAGTATTCCCTCCGTCTAGAAAGCAACAGGAACAAGAAAAACATTAAACAGCAAAAAAAAAAAAAAAAAAAGAAAAGAAATGGCCACAGGTGCACTGCGTTGCCATACTAACTTGAAGTTTCTTGAGAACAATTCTTTCCTTTAAATGCTATGTGTCTTTTCAGGAGACACAAAGCCCCAGATCCCAATTGAATTGTCACACGGGGTAACTTTTGACAAGCCTGTCATTTGTCCATTTTCTCCTCTGACCTAGCAGTGCTCCGAGAGATCAGAGGGGAAAGAAGGATTAATGTCATTGTGCACAGATGAATACACAGTTTCTCTAAGAAAGAGATTCCACTTGTTGGAGTTGACCGGGAAACACGAAGCACTCAGCTGCACCGCGCCTCTCACGGCTCCCACCCTTAGCCAGAGCTTCTTGACTCCCACCTTGGAATTTAGGGCATCTCTCCTTATGCAGATGGGCTGCAGTCCAGCAGCAGGGGCAGGAGGGAGGGTTGTGGTGTTTCTGTGAGGGCAGGAAGAGAGCTGATTCTCACCAGAGTTTAAGTCAAGCTTTGTGTTTTCTTTGTTTTTGTCCAGTGGGTACACAGCACTGGCGTGGACCACAGGGATGTGATGTTTGGTTGCTGGTGATGGTGGTGCTGGGGTGTACGTATTGGGGGGGTGGTGTTCTCTCTCTCTCTCTCTCCCTCTCCCTTCTCACCTGTACTGGGGACTGAAACTAGAGCCTCGGGCATGGAAGTCAGGCGCATTACCAGTTATCTCCAGCCCCCGCCTTGCATACATGTTCTGATACCAACTTTTCCTTTTGAGAAAAGTGGTCAGGGTGCCTGTGCGGAGTCACGGCCCACTTGAGAACAGGCAGAAGTAAAACCCCCGCCATCTCGCTCGGATCTCAGACCACCCTGGGCTCCCGAGTGAGTGTGGCGCTGCCAGTGCTGTCTGTGGTTCTGACACCGTTTCTTTTGGTACTCAAGCACTGGCTGCGTGTTGGGAGTCGGTCTCTCCCTGTCCCTCATGAGCCACAGCGGCCACATGGAGTCACGAGTCCACGTGGCGGCGTCTCTGCGGAAGCTGTCCGCCTACCTGGATGACAGCGGGAGCCAGAGCAGGACGTTTCAGGAGGTAGGCGGAGGAGGTCCTTCCTCCTTGTAGTTCCTGTCTTCTGCCTTCTTACCCCCGCTTCTCTGTAGCGACCCTCTAACTGAAATTCTCAGCTGCAGCTGCAGTAAGGAGAAACTGAGGAGTGCCAAACCTGCACTAGGTCACGAGCCCCCGAATTGTACTTAGACTTCACTGTGGTGTTGTGAGATTAGAACTGTTAGAGAACATGAAAACCCCAGGCAGCGTCTCTACCAGTGCTTCCCAAGGACTGCGGCTTCTGGAGGTTAAATGGAGGTTGTTCAGAACTGTCCTCAAGTGAAGTGTAGCAAGTCAGAAACAAGCTTAAGAAGCCACAAATGGTGCCCGCTAGTATGAAAAATTATTGAGGAAATTCCCTTTACCACGTTTGGTGAAAAGCACCCCCTCCCTCTTCATGGTGTGTCAGAAAATTATGTAAATAGAGTTGGCGTGACATCATTAACATGTGTGACCCCCATTTAGCTGGGATGCTTTCGGCATGTGTCATGCCTTCTCTGTTGTGCCCAGGTAAAGCTGGACTGCCCGCTCCCGCCTTTGGGAGGGGCAGGGATGACCTTGTGGCCCGGCCAGATTCTCCCTCTCATTAGAGCAGATTCTGTTTTATCCCAGCCTACCCACAAGCTATTGATGGGTGCATAATGGCTGCTGTGTTTCCTTGCTCGGCTCCTATGCTTTAGCAATGGGGCTCCTTGAATGGGTGGGTGGGTAGGGGGGTCCTTTGTGGCACAGAGAGTTGAAGTTTTGTTCTAGGTATGCACTGCATTTCCATTTTTAAAGTAGTGTGGGGCATGATTTCAGAGAATATATATGTATTTTTGTATGTGTCAAAGAAAAAAAGAACAATTTGATTAATCAATGAAGACAAGGTTATTTTAACAGAGCTTTTTGTCCGCTGTGATGTTTTGATTAATAAGTCCTTCAGTAGGTAGTTTTGTTTAGTTTTGCCCTGCCTCAGACGTTTTACATCTGGCTTCTTCCTTGGAAGCTGCTTATGTTTTTATACCTCACCCAGCACTGGGAGTTGAACTTCCTTCTCAGTCTGAGCAGCATTGTCCCGAGGAAGGGCTTGATGGTGCAAACGTGAGGTGGCAGGGAGAGGACCTGAGCTCTCGTTTGCGGAGACCAACTTGCTCAGACTCACCGGCCCGGCCCATAGATGGTCAGTTTGGAACACGCAGGCATTATCTCTGTTCCCATTATTAGATTTTATGTGTTTCTTTGTTCCTGTACTCATTTATTTACTTACTAAGTTTCGCACCCATATGATGACATCTGAAAAAAAAAACAAAACAAAAAAACCTCTCAGTTTCACCCAGTTTACCTAACTCCCAAGCCTGCATTCCTGTTGGCTGATGCTCCGGGTCCCTCCCAGAGAACGAAACACTGCCGTGTTCCACATCTTGACCGTCCTCTCCCTGAGTCTGGAGTGCGTGGCACGTCATAGCTGCCTCCTTGTACGCCCTATGGTGGTGTGTCGATGTGAGGCTGCTTTGGTTTAGAGGCTGAAGACCCGTGTTAGAATGCTGGTTTTGTCTCGTAGCTATTTGCATGTGAGCCTCCAGGTCCTCTCTAAGATGACCCCCATCTTGACTCTGTTGTGAAACACAACATAAATCAGACAGCAAAACTGGTGGCCAGGCCGGGGTGTCTGGGTCTAAATCGAGTTCTTCTGGGGAGCGGTTTGCCAGATGAGCTACAGCAGCTCAGCCTCGGCCTCTGGTTTCGCCTGTGAGCAAACATTTTTTCCTTCTGTGTTTTCTTCTTAGGCTCTCGCCTACGCACTTAGCTGTGTATGTACCTCAGGGTTCAGTGCTGGCATCGTCGAGGCTGCGGAGGCCGAAGACATCATGAACAAGCTTCAGCTTTTGGTAGAGAACAACCAGCAGGTTGGGACGTGTGCCCCCATGATTTCTCTCCTTGGGTCTCATTTGCTGTCGTGTGCTGCCTTCTGACTTCCTTGGGCCGAGGTGTTGTGTCTAGAACTGGAGAAAGACTGGTCACTGTGCGCTCACCGCTGCAGCCAGCACCAGACGCCTCTCTCGTTTTACCTCTCAGCTTCTGTGACATTTGGCTGAGGACGTATTGATTGGGTTTGGAGGGTTTTTTTTGGGCGGGGAGCATTGTTTGTTGTTCTATTTAACTTTGTTGAGACAGGGTCTAGCTCTGGCTGAACTAGATACTCAATATGTAAGACAGGCTGGCCTCAAACTCAGAGATCTGCTTGTCGCCCCCCCCCCATGTCGGAATTGAAGGCGTGTGCCACCACGCCCAGCTTCATGGAGTTTTAAATTTTTCTCTCTCAGATCATTACTCTATATTCACATTTAAAATATGTGTCTAGGATGAAATGGAGGTAAAGCAAGGGGAAGGAGATTAAATTTGTAGGACATACAGAAGAGCAATGATAAAAGTTCACAAAGTTATGAACGCTTACAGGACTCTGGTTAAGTCAAACTGGCAGAGAATCTCTACTCATCACTGAGTACGTCTGGGAAACTTTAAATATTTACAGATTATGCTTAAAATGATTGCCCTTAAATACCAGTCAGTCTTTAAGAAGGAAGCTCTGACACGTGCCGCGCTCTGGGTGAATCTTAAGCATACGATGCTAAGCGAGATGAGCTGATCTCAAGAAGACACTGCCCAGTTCCGCTACATGAGGTGCTCAGCGTGTCCCCAGAGTCAGAACGCAGTAGAGCTGCCGTTGCCCCTCGTAGAATTTTTACTTTTCAAGATAAAAACGGTTCTGAAGGTCGTTGTACACCTGCGGATGTACTTGATGCCAGTGAACTGCTGTCCGTACCGAGGACTGTAAAACAAGAATTCTGTTTGCACATGCTGTAGAATTCCCCCGGTCTGACTCTTCGGAAAGGTTTCTCCACGTCTCGGTACTGGCCATTGCGAGTTATTGTAGGAGCCGTGATCTTAAGTTATGGTGGAATCGTTGCTGTTTTATGACTCTGTGGTGGAGTGTTCAGACTATGCATCGCGATAGCAAAGTCAGAAGTGTTCGCACGCTGCATTTGTTGTGGCGTGCCTCTTCCTTGGGGAGTGAACCTCAGGCATTTCACCCATACCCTGTTCTGGAATTTAGAGTGATTGAGCTATTGATCTGCAGTACAGAATTATTGTCCTACGGCAATGGTACTTAACCTTCCTAATGCGACCCTTTAATGCAATCCCCTGTGTTGTGGCAACCCCCAACCATAAAATTATTTTTTGTGGCTGCTTCATAAGTGTAATTTTGCTACTGTTATGAATCGTAATATAAATACCTGATACGCAGTTGTTCTTAGGCCACCCTGTGAAAGAGTTGTTTGACCCCCGAAGAGGTCGCAACCCACAGGTTGAGAACCACTGTCCTAAAGTAAACTACTCACAGCAGTAGAGTTCAGACTGTGTGTTTTCAAAGTCCACATCAAACTTAGGGACAGGAACTCTAGAAATGCTTGTTTTGCTCTGTATACAGTCTATGTCCTATTGAGCCCTAATCTATGGCTTGTTTTCCCTTGCCCCTGTTTTTATTTGTACCAGACGTCAGGCTTTGCGCTGGCGTTAGGAAACCTGGTCCATGGTTTGTCTGTGTGTGGACATGGAAAAGCTGAAGACTTGGGCAACAGACTCCTCCCCGGCTGGATTAGAGTTGTCCTGACAGAGGTAAACATCACCTCCTGTGTTCTATCGTGTATTTTTATAAGGGAAAAAAAACTGATTTATTGGGCTTTTATAGGAACTGCTAAGATATGTAGCTTAACAATAAATGAGCAGGTAATTTCAAATGGAAAAGATATGAATACTTTTAATCTCTTGTAACTCATGAAACTTGTCAACTATTACAGGTTAGGTTATTCTAGTTCTTAAAAGCTGGCTACTTGATAGTGTCATAACTTTTAAAACATAATGGTTTTTGGAAAAACAGAAACAAAAGAAGCCACCTATGGCGTAACAGCAATGTGTTACTTTGCTTTTGTCTATTGGTATTTAGGGGGTCAGTTACCAATTGTCGTATCAATCCTGTGCATTTGTTACAATTTTTGCCATCGACTTTGCTGTGCAACAGTAACTTACGTAGCCTTCAAACCCAAGGACTGTTTGCTTTTGACTATTGTGATTCTTGGTTTGCAGGGTTCCCCCACCATGCTCTGTCTGGCAGCCCTTCATGGCCTGGTGGCGCTGGTAGGCTCGGATGTGGATGCCGTGCAGGTAAATCGAGGCTCTCCGAAGGGCAGGAGCGTGAACAAGTGTGTAGCCTTTGCTGAGTGGCATTAGCTTAGTATCCTAGGGGCAGAGGGGTATGTGCTCTCCCAGTACCTTGCTCTGTGAGAAAGTACTCTTGGCCGAGAATTCTTTATGTTGAGATTTGTTCCTTGTTTGGTTTAGATTATAGGAACCATACCTCTTACACTAGGTACCTTCCACAGACCTTCCTGCTTGAGAAAGTGACTGAACCATAAGTAATTTCAAAATTCATTTACAAGGAACTACAGTTCACAGCCGTAGTGTTCAAGTTTGAATCTTTGCGAGTGTTTTATTCTGAAATATTACCCCAGTGGACGTGTGTGTGTAAGTGCATCACAGTTTTGAATTGTATGCCTTTGCTCATACGATAAGACTTCAAGGGGCTGCTATGTGCCACCATGAACGGGCGCTAAGAAGTCAATGGTAAATAAACCCCAGACACTGCCTTTGGGCTGCTCGCCACTTACGTGCTCAAAATACACTGGCAGCTGGTAAGGCATCCCATACCTAATGACTGCTCATGCCTGGGTCATCTCTGCTCGTCTTCCAGCTAAAGTCAGAAGCCATCCAGGGCGCCCATTTTCAAGCAAGACTTAATGAAGTCATTAGAACCTTAACTGAGGTAAGAGACAGTTCCAGTCCCTGGGTGGGACGCACATCTCCTCGGTAGTTGTCGTTTTCATGCTGCTTGTCGCAGTGCCGTCCTGCGTCTTACCAGAAAATGTGAAGTCCAGCATTCGTGTTGAGTTGGTGGGGTGTTTCAAAGTGGCATATGAGCCCGTGTGCGTTGATGGATATGCCCTGCTCCAGGGGGGAAAATCACTTTTTTTTTTTAAGTTAACTTGTTATTGAGGCACCTTAAAAATTAAACCTGATCATGCAAGGGTTAACCTTTCAGGACAAGGACAAATGGAAGGTGGCCGAGGGGCAGGTCAGATACCGCGGAAGAATGGTCAGATGGCGCTAGTTCAGATGAGAGTCTGTGCGCAAATAATTTGTCATTGCTGTTATTGCTAGAGCATGAGCACACTCCTCTGCTCTGGAAGTCTTTAACTGTTAGGACATTGTTCTTTAAAGCATCGTTACGTTTGCCGAACAAACTGTGGGAGTCCAGGTGGAGAGCAGCTGCGCTGGCGTGGCAGGCGGTGACCCCGAAGCAGCTCTGAGCGCCTGGGCACACCTCCTCCCAAGCACCCTTTCCAGACTGGGTTTCCGTGACCGTCGTTGTTGTACCCAGTGCCTCCTAGCTTGTTCGTGCTCAGTCAGCACGCTTGTTGTTATTCCTGTAAAATATGGCGAATGATGACGCCTAGCACTTAGAACAAGCTTTAGTAGTTCATGTTGGAAAAGCACGAATTTCTGGGCAGAGAGAAAACATTGTACATGTATGAATGCACTCAGTCAAAGAAGTCTGCTGAAATTTAAGTTGTTAAAAATTGGGAAAATCAGGTACCTTTTTTTTTTAAATGCTCGTGAATTATAATAAGCAATGATAGAAGTTATTTAAAGAAAAGAATGAGATAAATTCCCTTTCTGTCTAGAGATACTTTATTCTTAAGTAACTTTGCTTTCCTATCTACTTGTTGAGCCCTTTTCTTTTGAGACGAGATCTCACGTGTTCCAGACTAGCCTCAAACTGTGTGGCTGAGGATATCCGTCAACTCCTGATCCTCGAGCTCCTACCGCCGAAGCGTTGGGACTGCAAGCAGTAAGCCACTGCGCTAGGTTCATGCAGGGCTAGAGCTGCACAATAGGCAGATACTCTACAGCTAAGCTACACCCCAGACCCCTACTGAGCTTTCTTTTACCAGTTTTTGAATCTAATCTTGCTCAGTGAAGCCTGAGAATACTGCTAGTACTTTCTGCCATGATTGATTGATTGATTGATCGATTCATTCATTCAGCAAATACTCATCAGTTAGCTGTATGATTTGGGTCTAGCGTAGGAGTCTCCTGCTAGCATACTGTCATAGAACTTCTCATTCTCAGCCAGGCCTCTAACTCCTACAAGGTTAATGAGATTCTGCAGTGGACCTTGCTCCTTCACTGAACTGCAATGTCTTCATCAACAGGTCATCAGTGTCTCTGGGGTGATCGGTCTTCAGTCAAATGCAATATGGCTTCTAGGCCATCTTCATCTCTCTACCTCATCTTCAAATCAAAGCAGAACTTCTGGTAAGATTAAAGTCCTAATAACCCAGGGCTGGAAGAAGGAATGGCTGGCTTGGGGTTCTGTACTTTGTTAAGGGGGTTGGTCATCTAACAGTTCCCTATGATGGGCGTTACAATCTCTATTTAATGTCTGAGCAAAAGGGAGTCAGCCAGGCTTCCTGACTTACTCCAGGTCACGTGGCAGGAAGTGGTGCTTTGACTTTAGATTTATTGGCTTCCAAACTCTGTCCATTCACACTTCCTCCCCACCTGCCTTAAACGGTAGTGCAGACATTCAGTCAGATACCTGTATTGTACAAATGAAGAATATGAGGCTCAGAAAAATCATATGAGTTACTTTCAGAGTTTGTTTAGTGACAAGTTTATAAACAAATAATGAGGTCCTTAAGCTTGGAACAGACATTTTGTTTTTACTAAAAGTAATGGTGTTATATTTCGTTAAAAATCTCTTTATACAGAGCTAAGTAGTGGGACCCTTGCTCAGGAAAAACAAAACAAAAAAGCCTCTATTTATGCCTGGGATTTTTCTATAAAGGTAATGAGCCAAGCACATTCAAAGTCACGCGCCTCCTCAGAGGTCGGAATCCTAGCTTGTCAAATAACAAAGCCCTTTCTATTTGTATCTTCTGATAAAAGCAATAAAAACATTACAATTCCCATGTGCTTAATGTGTTTATACTTGGAGATTTTGTGCAGGAAAGAACCACCATAATATATCTGCCCTTTGCTCTTAAGAAATGGCAGTTTGACCCACTAGCCATCTTGTACCTGGTCCACAGAAGTTTAGAAAACAAAAATCCTTCACTAAAACTTAGTTTCCTATCTTCCTGGCAGGACATCCACTAATAGTAAAGGATTTGTTTCCTTCACTGCAGACACCATGCAGCTTTAGACAGAGGACTGGTCCACAGCCTCCCAACAGGATGAGCGTTAGACAGCTGGAAGTTGTCACATTCACATAGGAAGGTGAATTTAAAAACACCTTAGTGGTAGAAGAAGCCCTTGCTAATGATAGTTTTGGAAGTCAGGGTTCTTACTGCATCCTGATAAAATGGTGCATTATGGCAGACTTTTGGGTGCTTTGTTTGTTTATTGAGTGTGCATGTGAGTGTGAGTGAGAGTGACTTGCAGTTGTGTCACAGAGCACTTGCCCGGTGTCCTCAGGTCAAGCAACAGTGAGTCATCTTACACCCAGGTTCTTCTGAACAGAATAACTATTGTCTGGAAAAGCACAGTTACTGGTTCCTGGTGGAATTTTCCAGTTGAGCCATTCATTGCAGTAAAACTGTCTCATGAAACAATTGTGGGGGACTGGGAGGAAAGGGATTCAGGGGGCTCTCAGGACTCAGCCAGCAGAGCGTCACCGGCTCGCCGGTTCAGGTCAGCAGCCACATCTGTACGTGTTGTTTGTGCACGTTGGTCGCTTGGAGGTCTCTAGGTGAGAACGGTGCTGTCAGGGCTGGCTGTTGGACTGCCTTGGTTCACAGTTGGCACGGCATCCTGGGACAGTGTCTAAGGTACCGGGCCCACCCTGAGGAGGGCACTGGATTGCTGCTCACTGATCTGTTTCACCACTTCACTGAATAACCATCCTTTCTGACTTTTTTTTTTAAAGTCCCTTCTAGGTTTGCCACCATTTAAATTTTTCCTGCATAGCCTGACTGATCGCCCCGAGGCCAGTCACCTAATCTAACGGAATCGGCTGCAGACGCAGAGTGTTGTACTGAGATCAATGCACAAGCATCTCCGCCTCGCCTCCGGGTTGGCGCGGCAGCATGACATCATTACCACCTCTCCATTAGTCCTGTTCACTAGTTAATTCCATTATTTTCTGCCTCCACAGTTCCTACAGACTACAGCTATCTGCCTGAAGGCAGTTTTATTCGAGCAGCCGTTGGCTTCTTCGTTACAGGAGGGAAAAAAGGCAAGTGAGCACGTTTCTTGGATTTTATCTTTCTTTCTTCATGTTCGGGAAGCCGTGTGCCCTAATCATGCCTCTGTAAGATCAAACAAATCAAAGCTGAAGGGCCTAACCATCTTCCTGGATGACTAGGAAGCCAGCTGAAGGACTGCCATGTAAATATGAAACTCTCTGGTCTTGTGAGTGTCTCTGGGAAGACTTGTAGTCTTCCATTTAGTCATGTGGAGAGTGTATCAGACACACATTGCTCTTTCTGTCCGTTTAATGACTTTGGTATAAGTAGAGAAGGCACGTCCGAGTGTCCTTTGCAACCCGGGCCAGGCTAGGAAGTAGGGCCTGACCCTGGCCTTGTCTGATCATTCTGTGTTGCTGGAAGAACGGGCTCTCAGTCCTGTTTCTAGCTTGTGGTCTTTCTTGGCACCCATTTATCCTGCTGTGCTCCTGGGCTGTGGTCCTCATAGAGGACAGAGGTTCAGCTCCTTCGTTTGACAGGAACCAGAGCAGTGCATGTGAGCTACTAAGAGGTGCTCTGTAATGGCACACGCCTCTCAGAGTTGTGAGGAAGGAGTGTAGAACACACACTGTGTGTGTCCTGGCTCATGTGCCAGATTCGCTAATGCAATCGCCTTTCAGTGATGACTGCTGCTTTCATTCTTTCCTGGCTGGGAGAATCAGAGGATAAGATAGAAAGACCATTACAGCTTTGAAAAGAAAAAAAAAAAAGTTTTTAAGTGAATAAAAGTGAAAAACTACAAGAAATCTGGAAGGAGCAATTTGATGAATAAAGATAATGGAAAATAAACTCTTTTCATTGAAAGAGAAAGGAATGTTACTTGGTGTCCCACTGGGAATAATAGCAAACCCTGGAGCTTCAGACCAGGCTGTTCCTTCAGTCTCTGCAGGTTAGAATGCATGCTCTTATTCTAGGGTTGTGAGTTGACACTGTTTGCTTTATTTTATGTAAAAAAATATATATGATTATAATGTTATGTGTGTTGTCTGTAAACTCGGTTGCATATAATGTGCAAATTAGTTTAATTATATTGCTATGAATTATGTCTTCTTAAAATAGATATGGTAGAAATGTCTTCATTTAGGAAGAAGTTGAATCTTACTAAATGACCATCTGAACTTTCCACAGCCAGAATAATGCCAGCACCAATATTTTTGTTCTAGTTTTATTAAGTTGTTCACTGCTAGTTTATAAAATTTTAAAATGGTTATAATATGAGAGATTGTCATGAAGAATGAAGTAAAAAACTCTGAGGTCAAATAAAACACTTCAAAAAAGTGTTTTGTTTTTTCCCTAGTAACTAAAATATCATTTTGGCCTCCTCCCAGATCTAAGTTTCTTGGCAGAAATGAATTTTCTCCAAATCTTCTGGGGGTTCTTGGTTCTCTGTGACATTTGTGTGATTGCACAGTCCTGGGCTCTGAGGCTGGAAGCTCAGGTAGCCCAGAGATGGCGTGGTGTGCAGTATCGCCGAAAGCTGCTCCAAAGCAGACTGCTGGTGTGTGTAAAGCTGCCATCTTACCAGCTGGATTTTGGCATTTTCAGGTTGTGGGAGAGGGCTGCCTTCCTGTCAGGTTTGCTGACTAGATCCAGAAGAAAATCTATTCAACCCACACATTACTAATGATGACCCCG
This sequence comes from Cricetomys ansorgei, assembly GCA_026225945.1. NCBI lineage: Eukaryota > Metazoa > Chordata > Mammalia > Rodentia > Nesomyidae > Cricetomys > Cricetomys ansorgei. Next base: position 2,753,887 of record JAMJFZ010000183.1, on the reverse strand, counting down.
GAGGAGTGGGGGCCGTGGGAGGCTGACCTCTGCCTCCAGAGCCCATTTACAAACACAAAACCAGACCCTGCTCTGTGGGGCTAAATGGGATGGCCAACCCAGAGGTGTGCATGCAAACGAGCACCCTCTTCTTCAATATGCCCAGCTCATTTGAATTTTAATAACTCCCTTCTGAAGGAGCTTTTGAGTTTAAACGTCTGGATGTCACTCACCAGAGCCTAGTGGGGCTGCTGATAGGGAGGATGACAACGTTGGGGAGCTCTTTTGAGAAGAGATGGTTTTTGAGAATAAAAATCATGCTCGGTACAGAGAGAAGATGGGCCACTTCAGAGATGGCATGGCTCTGTCGCCTCCATGGGCTATTTTTAACTCTAATAACTCACAAGGGGGGGAATATGTGAAGGGTTATATTTGATTCACACACACACCAGAAGGAGAGTGACACAGAGATCTCCAGCACAGCCCGTGGAATCTGAGAACATGACCGTGTCAGACTGCTCTCTGAGGCTTAGGGCTCGCCACGCTTCGTATTCGCACCTTAATAGATGTCGGAGCACCCGTTCCTTCTCAGAGGCCTGCGCTCCACAGCCACACCAAGTCCGTGGCATCGCTCCAGTTCTTAAGGAATTCAGTTCCTGGTTTTGAAAGTAACTGTTTCTTTGTCTACTGCATGGTAGTGTCTGTCTTCTCTGATAAAGCCCTGTGGGCTTCTACCAGGTGTATTTGACCCCTTAACTTTGGAAGTCCTCATTCTTGATTACTCTGGAAACTTCTCGACTATGCCAGTCTTAAAGTCTTTGCTCAGAATTGAATTCCTCCCACATGGCATCCTTTAAAAAAACAAACAAACAACAAAAACACCACAAGGTCACTATGTAGCAGAGGCTGGTCTTGAACACACTGTGCTAGTATTGAACTCAATGTGTACTGAAGCTACCCCTGATCTTTCTTACTCCATCCCACAAGTGTTGAGATCGTAGGCATGTGTCACCACACCCTGTTCTGGAAGTTTATTTTTTAGTTATGTACAAAATGTCTCATGCATGGTTGGGTGAGGGGCTGCCTAGGTCTTAGTGTTTTGTATTGTCTGCAGGTGTTGGATTTCTGTGGGGGGTGTTTGATTGCTTATTATCTGCACCCGAGGAGTTCTGACTCAATAAAAATACCTGAGCTCAGATGCTCAGGGTTCCACTGTCCACTATGGCGCTGGCCAGAATGGTGGTTCCCTCTGTTGAGATCTAGAACAATTTGCATGTGAAAATGCCTCTGTGTTTCTCTGGGTGAGCCCACACAGTGGCTAACTATTACATCACCCAGTTCTAATTTTTCTTTTCCTTTCTGGGGAGTGCAGGGAGTTCAAGACATGATTTCTGTTGTAACTGTTGTAACTCTAGCTGTCCTGGAACTCACTCTGTAGACCAGACTGGCCTCGAACTGACAGAGATCTGCCTGCCTCTGCCTCCCAAGTGCTGGAACTAAAGGCGTGTGCCACTATCCAGCTTCCCAGTTCTAACTTTGAGTCTTAGAGTTTTCCTCCTTTTCTACTCATCTTGCTGATTTTGGATCTCCATGTTTCTCAATCCCACACCATTTCAGACATCAGTGATATTGTATCAATTCTTTAATAGAAAATTTAGAACACATTTAATTAGAGTAATAATTCTTCCTGGTGCCCACATTAGGTATTTCTACATAACGGGATTGCTTTGTTGTCATTGGAGAGTGTGATATCTATGCTCATATTTCTATATCAGGTTTTGAAGTTAACAGCATGAAATGTTACCTGAAGAAAGTAGATAAATCTGTGTTTCATTTCCTCTAATATCACATTGGTCAGTGATCTGTGCGGGAAAGCTTTAAACTTCTACACAAATTATCTGGATTTGTATTCTCAGTAGCATTCCTCTACAGTCTCTGCTTGAGTCTCCTGCCTTGAGCTCCTGCTTTGGGTTCCATTGGTGATAGATAGATAAATAGATAGATAGATAGATAGATGATAGATAGATACATAGATAGATAGATAGATAGGTAGATAGATAGATACATAGATAGATACATAGATAGGTAGGTAGGTAGGTAGATGATAGATATAAACCTTTTTTCCCCAAGTTGATTTTGGTCATGGTGACTTTCACCACAACGTATTTTTTATTTAAGTAAATATTGAGTGTTTCTTGATTTCACGTTTGTCACCATAATTGTCACTTGTAAATGATTGTAGAGTATTTCATCAAGGAGCAGGCAAGATGGCTTAGTGGGTAAAGCAGCTTGACACAAAGGATGCTGATCTGAGCTTGATGCCCAGAACTCACGTGGTAGAAGAAGAAAACCGACTCCTGTAATCTGGCCTTTGACTTTTGCATGCCTCTGTTCTTTTACATATGTAAAACAAATAAGTAAGTGTAATTAACACATCATCAAATTGACATAATCAAAGTTAGTCATTCAGCTATGGGTCATTTGTAGCTTTCAAAGTAGTGAATACCTTTATCCAGGTAGGTTTCTCTCCTCTGCTGTAGCTTTCCTTACGGTAAATTCTTAGCAGCTTATTAGTGGGCAAGAGTGTGGAGATTTGGTAACTAGAAGGATGGCGTGGCCTCTTTAAAGACTTATGTTTATGCTTGTGTGTGTGTCTGTCTGCTGTGTGTGTGGGAGTGCCCCGAAGCTGAGTTAACAGGCAGTGTGTGCTGGGAACGGAACTCAGGTCCTTTGGAAGAAGCTTTTTGCTCACTAAGCTGTCTCTCCAGACTCTGGCTTCTCAATGCTGCAAAAGGATTATGAACCCTGTATGAAAACAGAAATCAGTATGTCATAAATGTTAAATACAGACGACCTAGGTTCATATCTCAGTTCTGCTACCTGCAGCAAATGTAAATTCAGACAGGCCACCTAAGCTTATTAATCTCAGTTGCTTCTGTAAAATTGAGAGAATGATTGACTTTTCATTATATAATTTTTGAAGTTTTATTAGTTGGGTTATATAGTTGTAACTAAACAAAGACTCAACCCCTTTAGCTGTAATGTCCTATTATGAAACAGAGCAACCAGCATACATAAAAACCAGCGATAACAATAAAAGCCATTCAGGTGTGATATGATGTCCCAAGTGTGATTTGATTTAGTTTCTATTTCAGTGTCAGAAGGCGTGAACATCTGTGCATGCGCTCACTCTACAAGTTTTTAACACTAAAGTCAAAGTAACTTCGTCAGTGTGTGTGAGCACAGGCACATGCGGAGGTCAGAGGACAACTCTGTGAGTGGGTTCTCTCTCACAGTGGGTTCCTGCTGCGGGTCCTGGGAGCGAATGGCAGGTTTTCAGTCTGTATGGTAAGCACTCATACCCACTGAGCCATCCCTTTGGCCCAGAATTTTTTATTTAACTTTTGTACTTACGTTTTGTTACACACACACACACACACACACACACACACATGCACGCAAGTTACACACACACACACACACACACGCAAGTTACACACTGCTTCTCTTCTCTTAACTGCAAGAAAAATCTTCAATATTCCTTTTACCCAGTAACCGCAATTCCAGCTTCACTGAAGCCTCCTGAGGTCTGTCACAGCAAAGGCCCAACGTGGGGTGTCTGTTGTTGCTGTTTCTCTTCCGTCTTCTCCAATCCGGAGCCGTCCTCAGCCGCTTCTTCCTTCTTCACCTGGTCATGTTTTAAAACTAGAGGCAGCTGTTTCCCAGAACACCCTTCAGTTTGGGATTGCCTAATGTATCCTGTGTGCCGGTCAGGTCAGCCATCTTTGTCAGAGTTGCAGGAAGGATTTATGTCGTCACTGCATCCGTCATGCGGTGTATGATGTCCTTCTCTGTGGGGTTGGACTTATCACTCGGGTCAGACGACAGTGTCTAGGTTTCCTTTATCGTTAGCAAATGTTTGTATGGAGATACTTTGCAGCTTTATGTGTGTGCTGTTTATTCTGTTTTCCAATCACTGGTTTCAGTGTCCACTAATGTACTTTGCCTAAATTATTAATATAAGACTGGAGTATATTTCCACATAGCCCAGTGTTTTGTTTTGTTTGTTTTTCAGAGAATGATATTTAGAAGCCAAGCTCTGGACACAGAGTCTTTCTCCTGGAGTAGTTGTCTCTGCTTTCAAGAGCATTCAATAGGAATTATATTCTCTCTCTTATATTTTGCCTTTTCTACATTAAAATGTCTGTGTCTGTGTACTGTGTCTACGTTGTCTCTGCGCCCACAAGTTCATACCCTCTCTCTCCAAATTTACAATGCTGTCCGGACTGTCTGTACGCTGGCTCGTTATTCTCAGTCTGGTTGCTCTTTCCATCAGTCTACCTGTGTATAACCAGTCCCCATCCCCCCTGGGCCACAGCCCTGCTAGGTTGCCTTGCTCCCTTTGGTTCTGACTTCTGCTGGCTGCTTCGTTCCTGGCTTTCCTGGTACAAGGGCTTAGGATGGGTTTGTTTTGGGTAACTCTGAGTGTTGACATTTTTTGCTCCTGAGATAGAATACTCTACCAGCTTTTAGTATCTGGTGTTTCAGAATCAATTCTTGTCAACAGCTGTATTGATTGTAGTTTCTGGTCGGGGCAAAGCGGTTGGTACTCCCCACACACAGGGCATACTATAATGATGCCTGCCTGAATTTTCTATGGACTTCATCCTTTCACATTGATTTAGACATTTTTTATTCTGGTGAGAAAAGATTGGACCTTCAACGATGTTCAGTGGTTAAATCTGATTTCCCATCTCATACTTTCCCATGTCTTTTTTTTTTTTTCTGTAGTGTTTTACATATGGGTCATCATTTGCATGATTATACTGCTTTGTTTCAAGTTTGCCTTTCTCATTAGACAATAATTTCAATGTGCAGGAAGAATGTCTCAGAACAGACTACCTGACATGTGATCTAATTTAAATATTTGATCTCTATCACTTGTATATGTTTATATTGAATGCTGGATTATTCTAAGCTGAGTTAATTTGTTTTCAGCTGCAATGAAGATTATACACCCCAGATGTTAGCCTGTTTGTGGCCTGACCTTTCCTGTAGGAATTGGGCTGTTGCATAGTAAAGTATAGCCATAATTTATGCAATATTGTAATGCATATGCCATTTATAGTTTTGAGATGTAAAGCAACTTTACATTCAGATTTTATAACATCTGGATTGTTTTTGTTTTTTCAAGACAGGGTTTCTCTGTTGTAACTCTGGCTGTCCTGGAACTCACTCTGTAGACCAGGCTGGTCTTGAACTCACGGAGACTGCCCGTCTCTGCCTCCTGAGTGTTGGATTAAAGGCATGTGCCACCACAGGCACATCTGCATCATTCTGACAAGTGTCCACAGGCACTCTCAGTTTCAGATCCGTTCTCGATATCCCAGTGGTCATCTTATCTAAGACACTTGAAGGACAGACATAAAGGGCGTGGTGATCCTACTCTTTGTGTCCTTGTGTCCCATACAGAAGATCTCTGTGGAAGGAACCAGGACTCTGTGCTCCAGATGTGCTCTGGGCTCCCTCTCTCTTACCCTCCTCCCCAGATGCATGCAACTGCCAAATATTTTTTTTTTCCCATTCCTAATGGTTACTGTAGTTCCCTGCATTCACTGGCTGTCAGAATGGTTCTTTCCAAACACAGAGGAAAATTTTGTGTGATTCTCATCATGCTGACAGCCTGCCCATTTTGAGCGTGAAAGATTTAATGCACTGAAGCAGAAGCGTGAGTTTCAGCCCTGCGCTCCATTTCACAAGTTGTTTCTGACACTTGCCTATATGTCAAGTCAACTCCAGTGAAGACTGGAGCAGTGTTCACGGACAGTGCAGTCAGTGCTGGAGCAGTCAGTGGCGAAGTCCATCCTGTCATAGGAGAGCTCATTGCCTGAACATAAAACATAGACAGTGCTCAATTTCACATGGGGTCTTTATATGACAGGAAACGCTGAATCCTTTATCCAGGTTCCCTAAGTCTTCTGGAAACTACTAATTCTCAGTAGCGCACCCTGCTGGTGGACTTGGGGTACATGTTATATAATTTTGAAAGTATCTTTTATCTAAAATACTTAGGCCCTAAAATAGACATCTGCTTATGAGTTAAAATCTTCCAATACAGATTTTCAGTGTCTGCCTCTTCACTGGGACATTTCTGTGTATACCAAAAGGACCCTCAAGAAGCAAATCAGGGGTTGAAGAGATGGCTCGGTGGCAAAGAGCACTGGTCCTTTTTCAGGACCTGGGTTTAATTCTCAGCACTCACATCAGGAGTATCTGTGCCTCAGGCTCCAGGAGGATCCAACACCTGTGGTCCAAGGTCATCTGCATTCATGTGAATGCACACTCCCATAGACACACATAACTAAAAATACAATAATTGCTTTAAAAGTAAATCTTTTGTTGTATAAAATCAGACTTTAATCTATAGTCAGAATTATTAAAGATTCTTGCCACAAAGAGTGTTACCAGTATAGAGTTTTGTGCAAAGCTAACCAGTTAGTACCTATCTCAGCCTGTTATCAGACCCAGTCACACCTGATTCATTTGTTTGTTTGTTTGTTGATCAGCTCATTAGAAAATATGCTCCATGAGCATAGTCCTGTTGCCACAAAACACTTGAGTGCACATGTGTATTAGTACATCTACTGTGACAGCTCAGCCAAGAAGACACGGAGGCATATTCATAGGTGCAAACCCTGCCAGCCCTCAGCAGAGGGAACCACTATCGTGGCCAGCGCCATACTGGGCAGTGGAACCCCGAGCGCCTGAGCTCAGGCGTTTCTATTGATTCAGAACTCAAAAGTGTTCTATTGATAGCACGTGCAGATCATGAGCAATTTTACACCCCCATATAAATCCAACCGCCTGCAGACACAATACAAAACATCAAGACCTAGGCAGCCCCTCACCCAACAGTGCACAAAACAATTATTTTAAACACAACTAAAAATAAACTTCTACAACTCAGATGTTTACAAAACATCTCTGTTTTTTTGGGTCGTGGTTTTGTTGTTTGTTTGTTTATTATTTATTTAAGCCTGAAAGTCCTCTTGAAACAGCAGTGGTTAAGTCCCTCAAGAGTTGCTGGAGTCTCAGTCTTACATCTCAAAGCTGGGATAGATATAAAGTAGATATTGAGTTGCACAGATATATGAACGGTGGGGAAGCATTGAGCTTAACATTTTTAGCCGTTAAAAAAAGGGGGGGCATGTTAAAAGGTGAAACATTGCAAGGCATGCTACTAGCTTTATCTGCTAGAAGAGAGCAGCCAAGGGTAAGGAAGTAGGCTGGTGGGTAGCTAAGCTCTGAAAGCATGCTGATTGGTTAACTATTCTCATTGAAATGGGAGCCGGAAACATGGGATTAAATCCTGGGTTGGAGGTAGGCTGGGGTTTATAGTTATCAACTTGTGAGTAACATTTGAAACCCTGAGCATAGATGAGCTTAGGCGGCCCCAGCCAATGATGAACACAGACGCTTACTTCCATAGGCAGTCATCTCAAGAACGGGGCATGGTGCACATACATTGTATGTTTATATGTCGATGTGTACTTGGGAGTGTCAGAGGATGGCCTCAGGGTCAGTCCTTACCTTTCACCTTGGTTTTGGGGCAGAGTCTCTCTGGTTTACTGCCGTTCTGTGCGCTCCAGGCAGGCTGGCCTGTGAGCCTCCAGGGGCTGCTCCTGTCTCTACTTCCTACCTTACTGTGTGCTGGTTATAGACACGTGCCACTCCACCTAGCTTTTATATGGGTTGCAGGAATCTGGACATAAGTCATCAAACTTGGCAGCAAGAGCTTTTACCAACTGAGCCATCTTCCTAGTCCCGTGATACATTGTACTTGGAAGAGAATGGGAAAAGAAAGGAGAATGTCCTTGACCTTGGGTAAAACCTAAGGCCATTGGCATTCTTGGCAGCAGCAGTCTTGATGCATTGTGGGCCAGTAGTTAGAGAGCAGATGTTCAGGAGTTTCGTTGCAGGTACCAGAAAGAGGAAGATACCAGGGCACCAAGACTTTGTCTCTGTCTAGTCTTCAGAGCCCCTCTTAGTATCAGTCTCCTAAGATTTCTGTCTTTTTTCTCTGAAGATGAACGTCGTTGGTAAAGTGCATGCACGAAGCCAGTCCCCAGGACTGCGGATTAGTGCAACCCGAGCAACCAGGAGGCGGAGGGAGGAGGGCCAGAAAGCTAAGGTCCTGCTCGCTTTGTGTCTCTACTTTGTCTTTCATATATTTCATTTAAGTCAGTGGTTCGCAACCTGCCTGACGCTGTGACTCTCTAATGCAGCTCCTCATGTTGGGGTGACCCCCAGCCATAAAATTATTTTCCTTGCTACTTCATAACTGTAATTTTGCTACTGTTGTGAATCGTAATGTAAACATGCAGACAGTCTTGGGAGACCCCTGTGAAAGGGTCATTTGACACTCCCCCCCAGCCCCGCAAAGGGGTTGCAACCCACAGGTTGAGAACCGAGGATTTAAATGGAATCGTAGAATCTGTGGCTTTCTACGATGAGCTTCTTTTCATTTAGTGCAGTATTTCCAGGGCTCGTTCATATCGCAGCAGATGCTTTCTTCTCTCCTTAGAGCTAAGTGATAACCCACTGCATGGACCAACCACTTCCTTCCTGTTTACCAATTGTTAGACATTTGGTTGTTTCTACATTTTGCTATTGCAGTTGATGCTGCTGTGAATATTTGTGTATAGGTGTGGTTTTGATGTTTAGCTTTTAGAGACAGAGTTCCAGACTGGCCTAGAACTTGCTACATGTGTGCAATTTTTTTGAATGCTCATTTTTAATTCTTTTGGAGATACACACACACACACACACACACACATATATATATATATCAGAGAGGTAGACTATGTAGAAATTCTATTTTAACTTTTTAAGAAAATGCCAAACTTTCCCGCAACCAATATGTGAGTGTTGCAGTTTGCCATGCCCTTGCCAGCTGTTTCTGGTCTGATTGTTGTCACTCTTGCGGTCTGATTGGCACTGCAGTAATATCTCATGTGCTTCTGATTTGTATTTCCCTAATGACTGGTAGCACAGCATCTTTTCAAGTCCTTTTCGGCATCCCTCCTCTCAGAGCTCAGGGAATCCTGTGAAAGAGGAGGCAGAAAAAAATGTCAGAGCCAGAGGGGATGGAGGGCCCCAGGAGGAGAACAAGGCCCTCAGAATCAACATGAGCAAAGCTCGTAGAGACTCAAAGAGAATGACGCAGCATGCACAGGGCCTGCACGGATCCTGTGTGCTTACATCGTGGCTTCTAGTTTAGTGCTTTTATGGGATTCCTGGGCATGTGAACGGGTGGGTCCCTGACTCTTGTGCCTGACTCTTGGGCTCTTCTCCTTCTGTTGGTCTGTCTTGTCCAACTCTGATGTAATAATTTTTGTTTTATCTTACTATGTTTTATTTTGTTATATTTTCACATTGAATGAATGAATATAAACTTAAACACTAGGATAAAGGTTAACCGTACTGCTATTTATACCTGCTAGTGAAAGGATTTAAGAGCCACGTATAGGGGGAAATGCCTCCTATTGAGAAATGCCTTCCCAAGTACAGCCATTAACAATACTCTTCAGTCTCCTCCCCACCCACAGGGAAATGACCATTAACCTTATCAGCAGGATTCGTCCTTCCCCAGCATACCAGGAGCCACCCTGTCTCAAGGATGGCTAGTCCAAGGGCACAGGTTGATCATGCACCCCCTGGATCCCACGCGCGAGAAACTCCCAACCAATGAGTTTAACAGAGAGCTCTGAGCCAATCAGAGCTCCACGAGCCCCCATCCCCAGATCCCTTTCCTCTAAACCCCATAAAAGGGCTGGGGAGGAAGGGATCAGGCCCGCCATGCTCATCTCCTGTGTGGGATAGGCAGGACCTGGGGCGCGCAGGTTATAATAAATGTCTCATGCGTTTGCAGCTGTTCGTGTCTCGTGGTTCCTTAGAAACCCACCCGGCTTGCCCTAACACTAGGAGAGGGGAAATCAGTTTTCTCCAATGGAATTACAGTGGGTAGATCAACCACTCTGGAGCAGATTTCATGTTCAGGAGTAGTTAACCGATAAATAATGGACTACATACACTCTTTTGTTTGTTTATTTATTATTTGTTTATTTAGTATGTGTGTGCTTCTATTTAGTTACAGTTTTTTTATTTCTTTTTGAGTGATGTTGTATTTTGTTTTCTAAGTTTGGGGGTTATTTTTGGTTTTTTGGGGGGGTGGTTTTGGGAAAGAACTTAAAGTTGGGTGAGTTGGGGGAAGAGAGGCTCTGGATGAACTTGGAGGAGAGGAAGAACATGCTCAAAATATATTTATATTTAAAGGTTGTTTTTAATAATTTAAAAAAATCAAGTCTTTTTTAGCCATTTGTGTGTTTTCTTAGAATTGTCTTCAAGTCCTTTGCCCATTAGAAAAAATAGGGTCATCTTTGGGTTACTAAGCTGCAGAAAAGGTCTCTCGTGCATTCTGGCTAGTGGCCTGTAGCTATGATTTGCAAAACCTCCCATTTCCCAGGTTTTTCTCTCGGCTTTACAGATGATACTCTGAGCAAAGTCTTGAAGCGTAGCCTACCCAGTTGAAGTCTGCTTTTGTCGTTCCCTTGTTGCCGCTGCTCGTGTTACACAGATATACTAGCCCATCCTTACAGCTCTGCTTTGGAATTCACAAATGAGCTGCCCGTGTTTGAGGCTACAATTGGTTCCCAATGTGGGGCTCGAGAACAAGCTCCTGCAGTTGGTACCCAGTCATTTCATGGCCCATGTTTGAGGCTACATACACATTTTCTATATTTCTCCATTTTTCTATGGCTCTATGTAGCATCATGTTTTCCTGTCCATTTTAACAGCTATTCCTGGCTTTTACTGTTACTACTCTTAGCATCTCAGGTTATCAGCTTTAAGTACACCCCTCCCAACATGAGAACCAATATTAAAGTTAGTGATAGCTGATTAACATATGAAGTAGTGGTTTCTCCCTTGATGTTTACCTCTAGAACATGTATTATGAGTTGCTGAGGAGCAAAAGAAGTTTTTTTTTTTATTTTTTTAAGCTTAAAAAAACAAAAAAGTGGTAGGTGATGGGTATGGTGGGGCCATAGTGGGAGGAGGTATTCCCTAGATCTTCTAAGTTGCTGAGTAGGCAGTCCTTGTCCTTCCTGCTATAAGTGGCATGGAATACTGAGAGCAATGAGACAATAATGAAGACTAGGCCATTCTTTTTAGAAACTGGATAAAGCAACATGGAAGTGTAAAGTAGTAAAGGTGTTGGTTATGTCTAACCAAACATGAAGATTAGAATCAATTAGCAAGAACAGGGGGAGCAAAGTTTGTAGCAAAAGGGGTTAGATTCAGAGGGTAGCATTGAAGGGTTGATTATAACTAAAGCCTGTGGTTCTGGAAGAAATAAGAGAGTTAATGATTTCCATTCCAGCACAACTATGCAGGTGTTTTACTATTTCTCTTCTCTTGTAGGTCCTGAAGCTGTGCCTCCTTCCCTTCTCAAGGTAGTGATGAAACCCATAGCAACTGTTGGGGAAAGCCACCAGTATCCTCCTGTGAACTGGGCTGCACTCCTCTCCCCACTTATGAGACTAAACTTTGGTAAGCATCAAGCGTTTTTTAAATTTTCAGGCTTTGCTCTTAGGATTTGGCCTGAATAAAAAAGTAGATTCTGTGTCACAGTTGACAGCAAATGGGAAATTTATTGCATCTCGTGAGTTGTTATTGTGCATGTAATAACTGAGTTACTTCCACTGAGTCATCACAGGTAAGGGTGAGGAGGAAGAGGTCTAAAGACATAGACCTATTAGTCCTCAAAGACAACTCCTGAGTAACTGGGGGGATGGCTCTGAGTTAGATCCCCTGTACCTACGCAAAAATAGATAGACAGACACACACACACAGACAAGTATGCAAGGAAGCCAAGTGCAGTGACACATGCTTATAATCCCACTGCTGGGAAGATGGAGACAGGAAGATCACTATGGACTTGCTGATCAACCAGTCTAACCAAATCAGGGAGCTACGGGTTTAGTGAGAGACTCTACCTTTACAAAAACAAGGTGGAGAGGGATCAAGGAAAATACTTGATGCTAATCTCTGGCCTCCATATTCACACACATATACAGGTGTGCTCCTCTCTCTCTCTATCTCTACTCTCTTTCTCTCTCACCAAATGAACAAAAGTAAACAAACAAACAAGCCAAATAGCTCTTTTCTGAGTTGTACTTAATCCTGTTATTCACTTTGGTAGTTATTATATTATACTTACAGAGCCCTGAGTTTCAAATAAACATCGTGTCAGGTGCTTCATTCAGTTTCTATTGTGGTGAAGCAAAGTTATGAAAATTTATAATCTTACAGTTAGTTCTATAGGCCAGAAGTTCAACATGGAAGCCAAGGCAGCAACCTGATGGCAGGAACTGAAACAGAAAGCCATGGAAAAAAAGCCATGCTGGTTATGGGCTTGCTTTCTCATACAACCCAAGACCATTTGCCCAGGAGGGGTATTGCCTGCAGCAGGTTGGGCCTTCCTGTATCAATCGTCAATCAAAAATACATCCCACTGGCATACCCACAGAACAGTCTGATGGAGTCGATTCCTCAATGAATGTTCTCTCTTCAAACAAGCAAACAACCAGAACAGTTGATCTTTTGTCTGAGTGACACACAAACATATCACTATCAAACCATTACCTCTCCTTTCTTGTTTATCCTTAAGAGCTCATGTTAATATCATAATATAAAACATAGTATGCCTTTATAAGTCCTATAGTCTTTAAAAAGAATTCGAACACTTTAAAAGTTCAAAGTCTCTTAACCGTGCAAATTAAATACTTTCTTACTCCAAAAGGGATGAACCAGAGTATAAAAGGAGTTATACTTAATCAAATTCAGAGTCTATCAGTGTAGCTACAAATCTTGTAGCATAGTGTGTGGTATCTGGAACTCATTCGTGATCTTCTGGGCTCTAAAGGGTTTAGGCAGTTGTATCTCTCTATCTCTCTCTATATATGAGGGAACTCAAGGCAGGAACCTGGACTCAGGAACAGAAATCGAGACCCATGGTAATGCTGCTTATTGGCTTTTCCCCTGTGGTTTACTCAGATTGCTTTTTTAATTCTATCCAGCATAACCTGCCCAGGAGTGGCACTGCCCACACTAAGTGGGCACATAAATCATCAGTCAAGAATATGCCTCACAGACTTACCTATGGGTTAACTTGATAAAGGCAATTTCAGTTGAGATTTATCCTTGTCAGTTTGTGTCAAGTTGGTCGAATGAATTCTGTTGTGTGCAAAGACGACCCAGCAGATGGCTTGATTCAGACATTGGACACGAGTCAGGGAAGCAAGTACCATATTACAGAAATTATGTTCCCTTTCTTCTCTTTCAGGCGAGGAGATACAGCAACTGTGCCTTGAGACGGCTGTGACTCAGGCACAGTCATCACAGAGCGCAGCCGCACTGCTGGGCTTGTGGGTGGTGCCGCCGCTGGTCCACAGTCTGAGCGTATGTGTGTTCCAGGAGTTGACCTTGGCTGGGTTGGGGCTGGAGAGGAGGGAGTCTTCTTGGGGATGGCCACACTCACTTCAAATGCAGTCTCTGAGCCGGGAGTAGAAAGACAGAAGCTTCCTAATACTTGGCCTAGCTGCCCAGTAGCCTAGAAGATGACATGGCTGCAACCCTGTCATTGCCCTTACCCGTCACGTGTTTTAACTGCTACCTATTACGAAAGGGGGAAATGATGATCACAGGTACTAACGTTCTATTTGGAAGAAAGTTTGTTTAATGATAGAGTGTGGATGTTTCGCTAGGTGTTGAGAGAGACAAATCTACCTGTACTGAACACCTCTTGAAAACATCCCTTCCTCCCTTTGCTGGAGTAGGTTACAAATAAGGTGAATCTTGAAAGCCTGGTAGGGTCTGGGCCAGCGTCCAATCAGAGACACTGGGGAGGGATTTGGAAGGAGTGAAGATGTCTTTCCGAGTGTTCAGCATGAATAAACTGCTCAGGTGTTTGTGAAAGTATAAGAGCATGTTCCAAACATTGGCCATAGCTACATAAGAATAGAGTAACTGTTTAGAGACACATAGGAAGGAAGAGGTGCAGAATTTTGAGTCTATCTGCTAGGGAAGAAAATACATTCCACTGTTCCCTAATGATCTAGCTTGATCATCAGTTCATGACCATCGTGTTCAGTTCTAGCCATGATTGGGCTTTAGTTTTTTTAAAGTGGCATAAAAATCTCTCATATCCTCAGTGTCTTGGCTTTAGTTCTGACTCTCCGTTGTCTTTGTGTTTAGTTTTATCCCTTATGATGGTCTGTAGTTGGAAATGTGTGTTTATCAGAGTCTGCGTTTTTCCTCTCACCCCCACCATCACCCCTGCCCATCCACCCCAGTGGCTTCCGTCTAGCTGTCACTTGCTGACCACTCTCTATGTTCCTGGTATTTGCTAGCACTGTTCCATGTTGGAGACATCAGCTCTAATCTCTAGTGTCTCTGGCAGGTCATTTTCAAAGTCAGCCCTGTTGAGTTGTAATTTATGTATCCTAAAAGTGGCTATTCTAATGGCAAACATTGGTGAGTTTTCGTACATTTATGTTTCTAGTCAACTCCATGAATGTTTACATCACTCAGCACAACACTGCACCTGTTTGTAGTCAGTCTGTACTCTCAGCTGAGACTCAAGCCACCAATAATGTACTGTCCAGAGTTTTGCCTGTGTGTATGCGGTATATACCTGTGTACATCGTTACATATGTGCGGGTGCATGGGCAGAGTATGGGGGTGGAGGTCACCTAAAGAAAGGTTCCTGCCTTTCTTTACTGCACTTCTCTTATCTTTTGAGACAGGGTGTCTCACTGAACCTGGATGGCCAGCAAGCCCCAGGAACGTTCTCTGTGCTTCCCAGCGCTGGGATGACAGGCCCGCCACCACGCTTTTCACACGGGTGCTGGCGATAGGAAGTGCATAGGCAGCAAGCGTTTTGCCAACTGAGGTCTCTCCTCAGACCCTAGTTTTCTCTGTCTTTCTCTCTCATTGTTTCACTATTTCTCTGAGAATTCTGTACAATGCTGTGAGCATATTAAGCCCCTCCCCACCGCCCTCCACATCCATCCCCTTGCCTCCCCAACAAACTTCGTGTCCTTTTATTTTTTAAATCCATCAAGACCAATTTATGCTGCCCAGAACTCTTGGGTGTGTGGCCTCTTCCACTGGAGTGAGGTAGACCTGCCAGGGGCCATGCTCGTAAAGGAAACTCTCTTACTAGACGCTGTCAGTTACCAATAGCTCCTTACACTAGGGATGGGGCTTTGTGCCTGTCTTCCCTCTCCCCTCCATGCTGGGATTTGGTCTGGCTTGAACTTGTGTATGCTGTCACAGTTGCTGAGAGTGCATATATGCAGCTACCCTGTACATTTAAACTGCACATACATTTTAGAAGTCCTTTAGCATAGAGTTTTATGAAGCTTTGAATCTGGGAAGCATGTTAGTTCTTTCCCCTTTATAGATTGATAAGGTAAGATGTATGGGAATCAAGGAAAGTCTGAGTTGGTAATATATCGGAAGCTAGTATACAGCTGACTCCAAAGCTTTGTGCCGTGAACTTTTCCTTCCTGCTGAACCAAGTGTCCAACAGCCTATCCTGTTGATCTTAGACATTTCCCTCCATTTCTGATCTAGACCTATGCAGCTCTTGGCATCTGCTCTGGTAATAGATGGATGTTGATCTGATCTGGAATATCCTGTAAGATGAGCTCGTTAGAAAATGCATGCCACCTTCATGGACCCATTGGGAAGATTTTATTCTCGTTGTCTTTTCTAGCCTACTTAGTTTAGACTTGCCATCCATTAGTGTCTAAGAATGTTTGAAGTGCCGTGTATCTGCTATACCAGTCCCCCTCATCACGATTGAAGTGCCGTGTAACTGCTATACCAGTGCCCCTCATCACGATTGAAGTGCTGTGTATCTGATATACCAGTCCCCCTCACCTTGGCTCTCACGTACTCCAGGGTGCCTTGGTCAGGCCCACATGCTCAGTGGGTGGCTCTTTGGTCAGAAAAGGCCCAGTGTGCCAGTTCCCCTTAGTACTTCCTTGTCAGAAGCAAACCGTCAGATGCTTTGTTGATTTTTCAGCAGATAGGCTTCCCCCTCTTTGGCCTCTGCATGCACACTCCAGAAATGACCAGAAAACCTGAATCGCAACTATGACTGACTTTCAGAAGCAGCGTTTTATTCCTGTCTCTGAAAAAAGCTAAGGCTTATGTTAAGCAGAGTAGTTGGATGGATTGGCAGCTTCTCTTGTGGAGAATATGGTTTTAAGACTGAATTGGGGAAGTTGGGGAAATGGGTCCGTTGGTGTTTGCTGTGTAAGCATAAGGCCCTGAACTTGGATCTCCAGCTCTCCAGCATCCATGTAAAGGTTTGGTGTGTTGTGCATGTGACACCAGTGCTGGGGGAGTAGAGGCAGGGGTCCCTGAAGCTCATTGGCCAGCCAGCCTGTTCAGTCAGTGAGCTCTGTGTTCAGTGAGAACCCCTGTCTCAAAAAAATAAAAATAAAATAGTGATTGAGGAGCATACCTGAAGTTAACCACTGACCTCTTCATACATGCATACGTGTGCGCACACACACACACACACACACACACACACACACACACCACAAAAAAGCCAAAACAATAAGAAAAAAATCAGAAGAGCAACTGCGACATGCTTTCAGAAGGAGCTCTGTGCTCCCATCTGTGGAGGGGTTTAAGCTGCCCAACAGTTCAGTTGAGTGGGCTGACAAAGCACATGTGCACGTGTCACCCCGGATTAGAAGTAACCCAACAGCTATTCTTACAAGTATGGGTGACCTGTTGGACCATAAAGCCGTGGGAAAATAAGGGAGAAGGAAGTGACCCACGCCTTTTAATCTGTCTGCTCTCTAACTCATTGATGACCTAGAGACTTTGAGCACCACAAACTCAGACTGGCTTGTTTATGTCTGGCCTCTTCTGTTTCTTTTCTAGCTGAATATCAAGAAATACCTCTTGGTATCCATGCCTCTGTGGGTAAAGCACGTCTCTGACGAACAGATCCAAAGTTTTGTTGAAGACATCATGGTGGCAGTTTTTAAAGCAGCCTCCGCACCTTGCCAACCTGACTTGTGTCTAAGTGCCTTACGGGGTCTGAGCCAGGCCATGAAACTGCCCAGCCCTTCCCACCACCTCTGGACTCTGCTCTGCGATGCTACTGGGAGAATTTTTGACCTTCTGCCAAATAGGATTCGGGTAAAGAACAAAAATATTTACACTCCTGCCAGTTTATGCTTGGGCTTCCTTAAAGTCATTTTGGCAAAGCAGGCCGGGGAATGTTTTAAGAATATGGGTGGGAAGGCTAGGAAGAAATAACCACATTCTTCACTAGGGGTGTGTTTGTTTCTAAGATCTAAATTGAGGTTGAGTATTTAGAACCAAAGTTCTGAGCAAACTTAGTGCTGAGTTAACCAGTGCTGTACCAGAAGCCTGCCAAACAGCAGGCGCAGGAGGCCCTACCCAGCGCACCTTGGCCACACTGGCTTATTCATACATAGTCTCCATCACATGGCCTCAGCCCTTCTCACACAGCTGACCTCTACGTAGGAGTTTCACCACAAGGTTAAGAAGACTCTGTGTAGAAGAATGGAATTCTGATAGGGAAAAGTACAGACAAGCAAACATACATAAGACATTCTGAAATCGTGGAAGACTGACCATGTTTTGGCTTGGTTAGCATTAGAATCTCGTCAGCAACCGTTACTGGGGATAAACATGCCTAATAATTCATCAGAATATTAGAAGACCACATATTCTTGTCTTACGTTGTATTTTGACATGGTTGAGATTTGTCTTTACCAGAGGAACGATCTGGAGCTGTACATCCATGTAGCAAAGTGCCTCTCGGAGATGACAGATGAAGGTGCCAATCAGGCTTCCCAGATCACTAAGGTAATTATGTGTCAACTATGTGTATTCTGATTATGGAGGCGGAAATTAAGCTTGAGTTGTTTACAGTATCCTCTCTCTTACTGTGGTTTTACATCAAACTCGTTTCTGGTTAGTTTTAGCTGGTCTGGCTTGAACTTGTGGAGCTGACTTTCTCTTTTGGTCATGAGATCCAGTGGCCAGCCTGGTGGTGTGATTGGTGTTTGATACATGAATATCAGTGTTGATGTATGTATGCTGTGTAGATGCTATGTAGATGGATGCATGCTGTATCGTGTAGGTGAATAACTTTTAACACAATTTCTTACAATGTCAAGAACATTTCTGATCACCCATGGGCAAAACTAAGAACAGAACAATGTCTTCAAGGCCATACCCACAAAAACGGGAATATTCTGACTGAAGAACTTTCTGGTGTGTTGAAGGCATAAACAAATGGTTCTCAGTTTTGTTTTCCTGTGCTGGATACTGTTCTTCTGCAATGCAGAAGGGTGGACATTTGAAAAGCAAGCACTGTTATCCCTGACATAAGATAACGAATAGCCCCCAGACCCAGTCACATGATGAATAAATAAATACAAAATGCCTTATGAAGTTGGAGGTGCATGTAAGCACTAAATCCTTTGGCATAAATACATCTCAATTGGCGTACTTAGTTGACTATAACCCTGCTTACAGCTAGTACCATGAGCCCTCATCACCGGTTGCTGGTAGTCACTCTGCCACCGTCAGGTTTGCTTATTCAACTGGGTCCTTGAGTGTTGGCCTCACACAGCGGTGGATTTCAACATGAGGTCTCGGCCAGTGATATCAGCACTGCCTGGTGCTGATTAGAAATGAGAATTCTCAAGTCCCGCCTGAGATCATGGGACCCAGCAGTCTGTATTTGAATAGTCTCTCCAACCGGCAATTCTGCTGTGTCCTAAGGTTGGGAACACTGCTAGAGAGTGTTTGGCTATCCACATTTTGGAGATTAGCTTATTTTAAACAGAGAGAAGCGCTTCACAGAAGAGGGAAGAGGAGGGAGTCTGGAGTCTCAATGCTGTTGTGTGAGGTCCAGATCCTCAGCTTATGAATAGTATGACCTTAGTAAAGTTACATAATCTCTTGGCATCCCTGTCTGTAAAATGGGGACAATAGCACCTACCTCTTAGGCTTGTCGTGCGAGTTAGATGACTTAGTTCATAACAAATACTTGGAACAGTACCAGCTCAAAGCAAGAACTCAGTAATTTCTTATCACCACATTCTTCGTGGACACTGCACCCGAAAGTCAACAACTGGTAGGTTCTTCGAAATCATTTGCACTGTGGGCTCCGGAGCCATAGCAGGGAAGTTTCCTGCTCTGACACTGAAATCCTTGGTTTGTTTTGAATGTCAGCTCTTTGATAGATACATGACTTTCTAATGTCGTACACTGGTCATTTGGGAAATGGTAGCATGTTTAATTATATAATATTAAAACATCGTATTTGTACGATCTTCAGAAAAACACTCTACACCCTGGGAAGTTGTCTCAAAGAAATAGACAAAAATTTTCCAAAAATCTGAATTTTATTAGTTGATCTAAATTTAATTATTGGCAGCAAATACTATGAAGCATTTTTCTTTTAGTGTGATGGGCTCATTTCCTTAAGTTTTTAATAAGAGTCTGTGTAGGAGATAGTTAAAATAGCCATGGCTCGTCGTCATTCTTTCAAGGAAATAGTCTCCACACATCAGTTCCCAGCTCCATGTTACTAGGGCTTTTCCTTGACACAGCCATCACTCTGGGGTACACAGCTGAATCCTGCATGCATATTTCCTCCGTTTGTAACACACAGAGATTTTTTTATTGTTTACATTAATACGTTGAGTGTAACTGGCTTTTTAAATAACTATTTATTTTCTGTGTATAAGTGTTTTGTCTGCATGTATGTCTGTGTATCATGTGCATGCCTGGTGCCCATGGGAGCCAGAACAGAGCGTCAGATGCCCTGGGACTGTAGTTATAGATGGTTGTAAACCACTATGTGGAATTGAACTGGTGTCCTCTGGAAGAGTATCGATTGCTTTGTAAGTGGCATTAAAAATGCAATGGATGCTAAAATAGTTTGTTGGGTTTAGAAAATAGTTTTGACCTCACAGGACCTCTCAAATGGCCTTGGTATCCCCAGAATTCTGCGTGCCACATTTTGAAAACCGCTGCATTGAATGCATATTAGGTGCTTACACCGGTATCTGGAATGCCGTAAGTATAGTGTGTGTTATTATTGCGTATGCTTACTTGCTAACTTCTGAACGCATTTTTTTTTTATAGCACTGCAGCCTTCTATTGTATTTGCATTTCAGTGTAGCAGGAAGCTAGGCTCCATGCTGCAGGAAGTGATCAGCCGTAGCATTCTGGAAAACAGCATCAAGCCCAGCCTTCCTCATTGCCTTTGCCTTGAGGTTCTGTGGACACTTCAATTAACTTACTAATGACTGGACAATTGGCTTTTTTCCCCTACCCAGGACAACGTAGAAAAGGCTGCCTTTGTCAAATTGTACTTAGTCTCTCAAGGACGGCTCCCCCTGATGAGCCTGACTGACCTGCTCACCGCTGCCATGCAGCACCCCGAGAAAGAGACTGTGGCCTGGATGGTTCTGCACAGCTTGTACCAGGCACGCATTGTGAGCCACGCCAACACAGGTGAGGTCAGAAACGTTCGTCCGCTCTCTCCCTTCAGGTGCGCATGGCTCCTCCGCGTCAAGGCTAGCTTGTTGGCTGACACAGGACTGGCCTTCCCCAGATGGATGGCGCCTCGATGGATGATAAGCTGCAGCTCACACTGTCCATTTCTTGGGTGCAGGAATGAGTTCTTTTGAGGAATTTCATATTAGTTTTGTTCCTCTAGACCCCCCCCCCCGCCATGGATTCAAACACAAGGTTGCTTCTGTCAATTTTACTTTAGTTTTTCAAACACAGAAAATGGAAATTGATTCTGCCTGATGACAGAAAGAAACGGCTTTGGGTGGCCATTTAATCAAGGGACATGAAGGAAAACAAGCAAGATTAAATAGTCTGTGAATGGACTTCTAGCCCCCTCCCCCTCCTTTGGAGACAGGGCCTCACTATGTAGCCCTGGCTGCCCAGAAACTCACAGCGTAGACCAGGCTGGCCTTAAACTCAAAGAGATCTATCTGTCTGCCTCTGCCTCCTAAGTGTGAGGATTAAGGGTGTGTGCTCCCATACCTGGCAAGTTTTACTTATTGGACACTGAGAGCGTTTTATATGGTGGAGTTTAGGAGGCCCTTGACGATGGACCTTCCTCTTGGTTTCTCTAACCCTGGCTATGTACTTACCAGATCAATTGATAGGTTGAAATTGAGGCAGTTTGCACTGACTGTTGAAAAACGGTCTTGCGATGAGAAATTTAATTTTCATTTATTTAAATGAATAACTTATGTATGTTATTGGTGTGGAGGGGCACCCGTGTGCTGTGGTGTGTGTGAGTGGAGGTTAGAAGACAGTTTGGGGGTACGGTTCTCTCTTCCGTGTGTTCCACAGATCAGACTCAGGCCAGCGGGCTGTTATGGCAGTTTCGCTCGCTGGGCCGTCTCCCCAGCCCAAGAAACTGAAGTTTTCACTTTAAAGTAAAAGCTTGTCTATTGGGAAGAACTTTACTAGCTGGTTCCAGTTTCCCATAGATACTTAGAATAAGCTGGAGCTGTCTGATGCTGCTTTGGGTTCTGAAGAGCAGACTGGCAAAAGTGGTTCTCCTTTCCCGCGCACTCACTAAATCCTCAGGGTCTTTCTAAGTCATTTTTCCTTTGCTGGGACCCATTTGAAAAATAAATAAAAGAATCAATATTTATCAATATCTATGCTGACATTTGTTCTTTATTACCCTGCAGTGGGTGGCTGGTGTCTCTCTCCCTCTCTCTCTTCCCTCCTCTCACCCTCTCTCCCTCTCTCTCCCTCTCTTTCTTACCCTCTTTCACGTATTTGGGATAGGCTTGGTTACTCCCATATTGAGAACAGGAAGCACAGGAAGATTGTAAAACAGCTAACTGTGCAAGATTCAGCATTCCCCCTACTTACATTCCAGATCTCTCCTGGCGTGTTCAGCCTTTAGATAAAAAGCAGTAATGAACGTGTACTATCACTGTGGGCAGGGAGACTTGAAGAACGAGTCCCTTTAAAATAAAGGCGGAAGTAGTTTCTCTATGAGAATAGTGTCAACCTTGTCTCAAGAGCTGCATCTTCGAGCTGTCTCAGGGCTTCTGACCCCCATGTCCTGCTCCAGTCGTGAGGGTCACTGCTGATGTGTAGTAAGAAGATGCCCGTCTCGTTTCAGGCGTGTTGAAGAGATTGGAGTGGCTCTTGGAACTGATGGGCTACATGAGAAACATTGCTTACCAGTCAGCATCTGTTCAGAACGTGGCTCCCAATGAGGTAACGACCTAGAGAAGCAGCGGACTTACCTTAAGACGTAAAATTTTTATTTTCTCTCCCAGAAGACTCGGTTGCCCCGCATCCCTCAGCTTTTCACTGACGTGACAAGTTCCTGAGCCATCAGCTTGCAAAGTGAAAACATTCACCTGGCCCACAGGGGGTTCTCCAGCCCAGGATGTATTGATCCCAAGGCTGTGACCTGTGAGGTGACTCCCATGGGAGACTAAGACCCATAGTTCTCACGGGGCACACCCCCGTATCCCAAAGATCTCCCACTGGTGACTGCCCCCTCCAGGGTTTCTGCCTTACGATGGCAACAAGCTAGGGACCAAACCTGCAGTCCACGGCATTCGGGGTCATTCAGGATCCAACTCAAACACACTACTTCCTTTCATGCTGAGAAACACTGGTAATCTCTCTTCCATACCACAAGGAAACAACGACTCTTGTCGTGTTTCCAGAGATGCTCAGGACTCACCACGACATGGAGAAGGGAACCCAGGGTCCTCGTTCAGTATGTGTGGGGATGCCAGGCTCAGGCCTTGTCTCTGGCTCACACGTAACTAAAACTGTCTAAGATGAGGAGCTTCCTGAAGTGTGTGCAGGTCATCTTTGTGTGCCGAGGAATTTTGTTGGGTGTGCGGTGTGACCTGTGACACCCCAAAGGAAAGTCCTCTCGTATTGTAAAGGCACCCAACACTACAAACATAGCTCTTTCCCACCCTTTTTTTTTTTAAACTTGATTTTCTGTGTAGGCATTCTTCCTGGTTGAGTAAAATTTGTATGATCTGATATGTTCTGTGAAATCCTGCACCATTTATCTGAAGAGTTCTGTGTCTCTTTGAAGTTATTAAAATTTTAATTCATCAATTAGGATCTTAAGAGACTGAGAAATACTTTTTTACAGAAATCTTTTTTTTTTAGCAACTGCAGTCTTTTCTCTTTTTTTCTGATTTCCTGAGCTTTTATTAACTTTCAAAACACTTTACATGCAAGTTAGCTGGAAAAAGAATAATTGAAATCACAGTAATTCAGCATCTCATTACGTGTTCCCATTACCACGTCAAACTCTTGTACAAGTATCTAATGTAGTCTGAGGGTGGATTCCAGACAGGTTTTTTTTTAATTTCTAAAGATACACCTTTTATTGTTTAAAAATAAAATCAGATGTCTCATACTTTAAAAATCGGTTTTATCCATATAAAAAATAACTTTCTTAGTTTATGTATCTCTTTGAAAACACCAAAAATGGGGAAGGGTGTTAAATTATATTTTTCTTGAAATATTGGAGGAATTATCTGGAACTGTTGCGCACCCCCCCCCAGGGAAAGTCAGGAGCCATCCAAAGCCCAGAGAGGCTCTTGAGTTGGCTTGGAAACTGAGATGCTGCTGTTCAGCGCATCTGGGACAGCGGGAGTGGGGAAGGCGGCCCTCCCTCATGATGGAGGCTGTGTTTGTGAACTTGTCACTCTGAGCACAGCATATGATCGCGTGCTGCTTCTGTTTCCTTGACAGGCTTTGGACTTCTTGCTGCTGATCTTCGCAGCTGCAGTGGTGGCGTGGGCAGACCATGAGGCCCCACTTCTCCTTGGTCTCAGTGCTAGCTGGTTGCCATGGCATCGGGAGAATGGCCATAGTGGACCAGCCTTGCTTGGCAGGAGTCCGATGCATAGAGTCACCGTGCGAGGGGTTCTCACTCTCCTTCCCAGTAGCATGCTGCTGCTGTTGCAGAAAGAGCCATGGAAGGAACAGACCCAGAAGGTGAGGGGTGGCAGCCGCCTGCCTAGCGGGGTTCTCCAGCAGTTGCTGCTATAGTATGAAAGTGGGAATTAAGCTTGGCTCCCACCAAAGGCTTTCATAGGCAGCCCCAAATAATCACTCTCAAGTCACATCCTGGAGGCCGAGACCAGCCCAGGCTCAGGACAACGATCGTCTAGAAACAACACTGACAGCAGCAACAGCCCGTTGGGGGGCGGGGGTAAGCCAGAGAGAAAGCCTGTATCTTCATCCGTTTATTGAGGGCACGTGCTCTTGATCCTGAGTGGAAAGGATACATTTTCTCTCCTGTCCTTGAAGTCAGGACACAGGCAGAGGAACTCAAGATCGGGATGGTGTGCTGTGTGGTGTGTGAGGAGACAAGAGAGGAGCATGGGCGTTGCCCGGGGTGGCTCACAGGACATCCGGGGAAGTGTGGGTCTAGAGTAGCTATGTTACTGTAGCAGAGTAAAGGCTCTCTTGGCTCATTCCATCTCAGGGGCCTCTGTGTGGACCTGCCAAGGCTGGCCTGTCCTAGGTACCAAACAGGGATAGAGGCTGATCTCATCACCCCTGACTTCAGGAAAGCTGGTGCCACAGGAAACACTTTTGGGTTCAGTCCTCATGTGTGCAGACTCCTAGCAGAAAATGCGGAAATACCGTCTCCTGCGCTTGGCTTTATCTGGCTCTGTCCTATCTGTAATACAGCTGATTGGAAGATTCTTCTTTGAATCCCATTTAATCAAAACTGGATTTTTATGATGTCAAAAGCCTAAAGCTAATTATTTGTTGCTTATTCTTGAAATATGAATATTAATCCTTAAAAACATTTTTTGAACCCCGAACCCAGCACCCCACTGAGTGGGGCCTCAGCTGAAAAGCCTTTCCGCCGCTAAGGCAGATAAGCTTCAGGGAGCTAGCTGCCTGAGCTTTGCGTTCTATGTTTTAGCCAAAACAAACGTGGCCTGTTATTTCCAGACTGGAACATTGTTCACTTTGGATACAGGGTAGACATCTTAAATTGATTATATATTTGTAGTGACTATTTACTTACTTGCAAGCTATAAAACAAACCGAGGAAGGGAAATACATGAGCCTGTGATCCTCAGCCGAAATGGAATCAGTGGGAGATGGCAGGATGCAGGAAGATTCTGGGGCTCTGCAGCCAGGTGTGGCTGGGTCCAGACCCCGACTCTGCTGTCCAGAGGGTGTTGACCTGGACAAGGTCACTAACTGTCTGAGCTTCGCAGAGTCATGATACACAAAAGCCCTCCGGGCCGTGTCCACCAGACTCTACACCAGGTCTTCGCATAGACTGGGCTAGACTTCGTGAGGCCTTTTGATTGGGAGTTGTGCTTTCATCCAGCTCATATCTCCCCCTCACCACCACCCTGGTGTTACTCTCACCTCATCTCCTCATCTCATCTCATCTCCTCTGTACTTCTCCAGCCGCAGCAGGAGCTGCTCAAGGACTCTTGCACTTCTCCTGCACGCAGGCCCAAGAGGCTGACTGATCTCATGCCTGGGGAGGGATCTACTTCACCGACAGTGTTCTTTTTCACCCTAGTTCATTGACTGGCTCTTCAGCATCATGGAATTTCCTAACGAAGCCTTCGTAGCGAAGTCCAAGGATCTTCTGAAAGGTATTACTTCATGCTTATTGCTCAGCGTGGGATACGTATTCTAGATTATGATAAAGTAGTAATTACCAAAAGGGATTATTCAGAATTTCCCTACTTTAAGTTGTCCCTGGGACCCACAACCCAACAGGAAATACACGCATTACAGATGCATGTCTGAGTAAAATTTAGTACAGGTATTATACTTGCTTTCATTGAATACAAGAACTCAGTCTTAGAGGTGTGGGGCTTTTGCTTTAATTAGACATTTTATGGAATAATTGTGCTCATGTATAAAAGAACACAAATTTAAATTATCACGGAGAGCACGTACTCACGTAAGTAGTAACGACATTAAAAAAAAAGTCACCAGCATCCCAAACATCAAAAGTTCTATAAAATTTCCTACTGATTACAGGATATCTTCTAAAACAATAAACAAAAAACCCAGAACTTTTCTCTTTTTTTTTGCCATTAAAATTCTAAATCCTGCCAAGACATGGTGGGAGTTGTTAATTAGTCTTGAGGATTAGTTGAGTGGGGAAACATGGTGAAAATGACCTTTTCAGACCCAGCGCCGCTCCATCAGAAGTGTTGGTGTGCTATGTGTTCTTGTCTTAGCCACGCTGCTGTCCTTGAGAGTCCTCCCAGAGTTTAAGAAGAAAGCCGTATGGACCAGAGCATATGGCTGGTGACACCCAAAAGCCCCGGCGGCACTCTCCACCGCGTGAGGCGGGCCAGAGACTGAGATTGGCGAGACATTGATGCCCAGAGGTCATGAGAAGGTGACCACATACTGATGTCATCTCGAGGTGTGTGTGGCCATGAGAGGGGTGCATTCCTTCGGTACCCCGGCATTTGAAACTGAAATAGGAACATGACTTCTGTATGGCCAGAGTTTCACTGTAAATTTTTTTTTCTTTATAAAAACTGAATTATATTTTAAGTTCTAGTAAAATAATCTTGTGAATTTTGTGTGATGTAACTTTCCTTTTTAAGAATGTAGAAAGGTTTTGCCAGCAAAAGCGAACCACAGAGGTAGCGGTGATATACGATCCATTTTCCATGAAGCCTCACAGAAGTCATGGGGTCAGTGGGTGAGACTAATTTTATTTCTGTTGTTAAAACGCACACTTAAAGAACTGCTGCACACACCCAGATCAAGGGGCGTGACATGAATCAGTACCTAGGGTAGCTTCGTCAGCGATGGCGTAATGCCTTGCTTGCTCGTCCTTCGTGCAAGTGCAAGTTACCCAGTGCACAACAGCGTCACCCGCAAAGGGGACTCTTAGTTCACAAACCGAGAAATTCAAGGGTATGTCCGATGAATCCGTGGTGCTGCGAGACGGTGCTCCTCTGGCAATCGCGCCTCCTACTTTGCAAGGTTGCTGCCAGCAACCTCACATGTAAAGGAAGGTTCTTTTTCCCATGGGCGTGGCAGAAGCATCACCAGGAGGGCGCTAGTAGCACACATGGTCTCTGAGCGGGTGGTCCCTGGTCAGTGACCAGGTGTTACTTAAGTAAGGTGTTACTCTCTTGGGTCAGATGCTGACCCAAGTAAGTACAGCTCTCCTCATCAGAGAATTGGTGGCCTACAGGTTGTGACAGTATCACAGTTTCAGCTAATTCAATGTCTAGAGACTCGGGCAGCATTTACATTTGATGCTAATTATTATGATTCAACTGGGGCTCAGTCTTCAGTTGATTGTGTAAATGTGCATACAGAGAGGATTACGAGGAAGAAAATTCATGATACGTATATGTTGTGCCAAAGACTGCCCGGGGCTTGGTACTCATAGGTGGCATGTATGTGTGTGTGTCGTCCCAAAGTGCATCTGACGAATTCAAGAGAGCACTACTAATTTTATCTTCCAAATACATAATTTCTTTACAGGTTGAACTACAGGGAAATAAATTTAAGGCAAGCCAGAAAGGTCGTAGCAATTTACACCAGGTTTTTTTTTTTCTTCTCCTTTTCTTTCCTAAATGTGTTGCTGTACATGACCTATATCAACTAGAGACTGAGAGTCATCTAACTTAGGATTGGGTGCCAGATCATGCATACACTAGACTTTTTATTGGGCTTAGCCTCTTTGAAGTCTTGCAGTAATACCATAGGAGCATTGTTTTCTATTTTTAAAAGAGAGCAAACATGTTTAGTAAGTGGGAGAGCTTCACCTAACGCTGAGGTCCCAGAGCCTAAGACCCAGAGCCCTTTCTACTGCATCAGACACCTCAGCTCCCACTTTAACATGAGACTCCCCCCGGATCTCACTTTTGCTTGATACAGATTGCTGCAACCTTCTAAAGAAACACCAGGCCTTTGGCACCACGAGGCTTGAGAGTGGTGTAGCGGGCCAGGTTCTCCTGCACGCACTAAAGGGCTTTGGATTCCAGAGCACCTTGGAAACACGGGAGACAATGAGTACTGAACAGTGGGCACTGGAGACCTTTTTCATCTCACATCAGCAACCAAAGATTTGCTGATGCCCAAGGAAAGGGAGGGAGAATCTGCCTAGACTTCAAATTTCAGATTTCCCGTGTCTTTTCAGCCCGGTTTCTTCCCAAACCTGGTGTTTCCTCCTGTCCTTCGCAAGAAAAGAGAAGTTTATGAAAAGGAAATGAGATATACCTCAATCCTCGCTTTCCTAGCTCTGCTTTGAGCACTCATGGATGGAAGAATCATGGTTTTCCGTCTGTCGGGCCTCTAAAGATCCTAAATCGGTAATTCTAAAGACTGAACACTCAGAGGTATGCCATTGGAATAATAATAGCCTCCCTTTTGGTTACCTGTATGACCCCCCAGATAAGAGTTAAAATGTCCCCTCAAGATGCTTCACTTTGTTCTACACAACAAAAAGCTGCTGCTGTTTTTAGACTAGATGTTCTTACCTACGTAAAGGAGGTCTTTGTTATAAGTCCTCTCCTGTCAGCTTTTGAAACCACAAGTTGCCAAGACTAACAGAATTTGGGTGTGCACCAGTGTGGGATTAAAACTACATTATATGCCTCTCGGAAGTATCCAGAAGTATACATTTGGCACAGATTGGGGGATCTATGCAAGTGTCTAGAATCATGTTACAGTCATCATATAATAGATCCATGGTAACCAAGAGGCTGCTACAAACACTGTACGATGTGAATTACGAGATGTTAACTTCTTCTGGAAGTATCTGGAGGTGGGGCTGTGGAAAGTGTGTAGGTGTGAAGAGGGAGCTCTTCCGAAGACAAGTGAGGTCAAAAACAGTGATGTGGGTGAGGTCCTCTCTCTCCCTCCCTCCCTCTCCCCCCTCCCATGTGGGCACAGCAAGGAGGCATCCATCTGCGTCCCACAATCAAGAATCACTTGTCACCTTGAGCTTTCTGATCGCCAGTGGCACCCAACGTAATAGTATTTCATTGCAGTGATCCAAGCTGAGGTAACAGTGGATACCAAAAGGCGAGGCCCTTCTGTACTCAGAACAGAGAAGCTGCATCGACGTCAATGGGGAGGTGGAAGAGCTTTAAGATGCTGGTACCACCTTTTCAAAGGGTTTGATAACGGTGATTTTGGTCAGCACCGAGAAAAGACATCTGGAGTGGAAGCCCCCATTTTCTTAGGGAACTCATCATAAAAATGAGAGCTTGCCCTTACCATCTTTGGAGGCCGCTCTGAGAATCCTTAATTCAGGAACTTCCTTAGAGAACAGTATATATTTACAGCTAAAAAGCTCAAGGGTCCATTCTGTCAAATCTAAGAAGTCCATCTGTCTCCCTGCCTCTATTAGCTACAGCTCAGGTTGGCGGTGTCCCTGCTAGAGGGGCTGATCAGATCTGCAGTTCACATCTACACTAATCTTACTGAATTGGCTGGCATCTTGCTCTCAGGTGTCCAAGCCCCCAGAAGCATAAAACATACATTTCTGTAGTTTGACAACCCACTCTAGCAGGGTGGTGGGTGGGGAGGTACACTTTCACAGCAGCCTGAGCTAAGACACAGATATTTGCTTTTGCAGGCATATGAAATGTTCAAGGCGATTGGTCCTAAGTACAGGGACAGTTGTCTGTAGAGTATGTTATCCTAGAATTAAAGGGGAGGGGTACTTTACAGTGTTCCCTTCCAACGAATCTGCCAGTTGTGAATGCAGAAGTCAAAATCAAGTTTGGTTTCTCAAGTCAAGTGAATTTACTCCACTGAACCCATTTCTCACTAACTTTACAGGGGAACAGTCAGGGTTCACACGGTATAAATGTAAGTTGTATAAAGTCCGCAGCCCTGGTGCAGGGTACGCCGCACATATCGAGGGTATGTTCTTAAAGTACGGTAGCTGCGGAACAGGACGGACGCTGTGGTGCCTGCAGTCACTTACGCTGCAGGTTTTTATCACGTTCTAGGTTCTGTTTCTCCAGCGTGTGCCCAGTGTCGTAGTTGCTGCGGCTGAATGCGCCAGCCTCGTGTGATGGGCAGGATTGCTGCCTCACATTTTCTTCTGCTTGGCAGAGGAGACTCTGAGGACATCGTTTCTCTCTGTGTAAAGATGGCTGTAGGTGAAATACATGCCTACAGCGCAAAAGGAAGTGAGGTCAGTTACTGTTTCTCTGAGATCTGTGGGTTTAGGGTTGCAGGCAGAGGGCTGCTTGAATTCTAGGAGCAACAGAGTTACGAGGGAGGCTCGGGAAGAGCTGGAGATAGACAGGGAATGCGAGCAGACTCCTCCGCCCAGCTCACTCTGATGCAGGGCGCCAGCTTTCTAAACTGTGTTTATTTACTTGTATGTGGTATTCTCACACCTTAGAGCAGTTATCTCTTGGATATGATCATTATTACCCTGAAATCCTGTCAAGGGTAGAGGTAGAAAAACAAATTTAATAGAAGTCTTTGTTCCCAGTTTCCTGGAAGACATTAAGTAAGTTGACTAAGTTTGTTCCAACGTACTTTTCCATGAGCCCACACTACGTTTGATTAATTTGCTTTTAAATGGCTTTGTTTCTTTGCCTTCAGGATTTCTATACACGTGCTTCTGTGCACACAAAGGCGTGCAGTGTAGCGTTTTCACACGCGCATGTGAGGCATGCCAATCAAATCTCACCTCCCTCCTGCGCCCTCCCTCCTGCGCCCTCCCAGCCCCTTGTAATCAATAAGTTCAACTTATATCTCCCACAGCATGCCCCATTTCCGCGCCCTGGGATAACAGCAATTCACTCTTTATGGCTAACTGCCCCCCTGTGAGCCTGCACCGTGCCTCTTCTACCCCCCCATGCTGACAGACTCCTGGCTGGCTCCGTATCTCTCTGCTGTAAATAGTGCCACGGGGATCACGGGACCGTGGGCACGCATTCTCCTCCGTGCACTAGCCCCTAGCTCTCCGCACTTCCGTCTTCTCTTGGGGGCAGCTGGCTCACATGGTGGCTCTATTTTTAGTTTTTGAGGAACATCCACACTGTTGCCATGGCGTCTGCACTCAGCTGCGTTCCCAACAACGGTAGTTTCCGTTTCTCCAGTCCTCACTAGCATCTGGTTTTGTTGTTGTTTGGTTACTAACAGCCAATCGGACTGGGCTGAAATGATAGCTCATGGAATTGTGTTTCCCTGATGGTTCGTCAAGTGGAACTTTTTTTTTTCATAGTAATTGGCAGTTTATATGTCTTCTTTAAGTCCATTGAGATCTCAAAGACATTTTCTAATTGTATTATTTCATATTGCTAACTTTTTCGAGGTTTCTGGACGTTACCCTCTCGATAGTAACTCAGATGAATAGTTGGCAGTTATTCTCTTCCACTCTGGAGATTGTCTCTTCCCTATTTGCTTTGCTATGTAGAAGCATTATAATTTGAGGTCATCCCATTCATTCTTGCTTGTGTTTCCTTAGTTACTGGCATCTTATTTAAAAAATTATCATTTGTATCATACCTTGACATCTTCTGCTAGTACTTGCAGAGGTTTCTGGTCTTACTGGGTCATGTGTCCGTCTTCTGCATGTGTATATCCTGTTCTCCCAGCACCAAATGTTTCTCGAATGTGTATTGTTATTGGCCTGTTTATTCTGGATCCTCTATTCCATCTCACTAGTAAATATGCCTTTTATGCCAAAGCCATACTACTTGTTACTGAGCCCTGCCCTGCGTCTTGAAATCAGGTATTGTAATGCCTCTAGCTTTGCTCTTTCTGCTTGATTCGGGGACTTCTGGGCCTGCATACTAATTTTATGGATTTTTGTTGTGCTATGAAGCATGCCATTTTTTTTTCTTTTGAAAATTATTTTCTCAAAAGCATATATTGGGGTATGTGTTTATAGTGCTTGCACACATAGTGTGCAGACGTAGTGGCCAGAGGAAGGTTTGGCTCCCAGCTCTATCACTATTTATTCCACTGAGATGGAGTCTCTCACTGGAACTGGGCCTGGGCTTTCAGCCACAGCCCTGCGATTACGGTGCATGGCCACATCCAGCTTTTTGGCAGAACTTGTGCAGCATGACAGTCTCAGCCCTCCAACATCAGCAGCGTTTTGATGGAGAGTCCACTGAATCTCTAGGTCACTTTGAGCAGTATGGACATGAAATGAATCTGCCAGTCCGTGAACATAGGCGGTCTCTCCAGTTTCTCTCACCAGGGTACTGTTCTTCTGTAGTGGCATTATACTTCCTTAGTTTGTTCGTAGGTATGCTTTGTAGTTACTGTGATTTAGATTGTGTTTATAAATTCTTCCTTAGCACATTATGTGTGGAAGGGCGTTTTTAAAAACAAAGTCCCTTTAAGTAGACAGAGTTGTTCCGCATCTAAAGCATGTCAGGGAAGGCTGTGGAGAGCATTAATACAGCTAGGTGCCGGCCACTTCAAAAGCTTCCTCTTTTGGGACTGTCCTACTTTACGCCATCTGCTTCTCCCTCCCAGTAGTTCTGGGGAAGTCATCCCCCCAACACACCCGTTTGGATTTTTTGTTTTGTTTTTAAAACGAGGTCTCAATCTCACGCCCAGGCTGGACTCAAACTCACAACCTCCTGAGGGCTGGGGTTTCAGGTGTGATTTCTCTCTGCATCTGCAAACATGGATGGTGTGACTCCCTGTCTTGTCTAACTGCCATGACTAAAATAAACATGGCAGTGAGAACGAGCAAGGCGGGTAGGCACCTTGTCTTCAACGTTCAGATGATACCAGCTGTGGGTTTGTCTATAACTTCTATTTTAGCATGAATCTATGTTGGAACTTTTCATATGATCTTTCTGTGTTTACTCACGTGTCTTTTTAATCATTTTTGGTGGTTTATTGATTTGCAGAGGTTGAACCATTCATGCATCTGGGAATGAAACCTCCCTGATGACAGCGTGTGCTCATTCTGATTTAGCATCTGTGTTGACTGGGGGTGTTGGTCTATAGTTCCTTTCATTTCATGTAAAGTTTTGGTAATGCTGGCCTAAATGATTACCTATGGAGAAGAAGTGACACTGATAACTGTCTAACATCTTGGGCAGAGTAGTGGTAATGCACACCTTTAATCCCAGCACTGAGGAGGCAGGTGGATCTCTGTGAGTTCGAGGCCAGCCAGAATTACAACACAGAAACCTTGTCTCGAAAAAGCCATAAACACCACCAGCAAAAATCTTGGGAGATTATCAGCTTATTTATTGCTCATTACTAGTCTAATGAGGATTTTCTATATCCTGGTGATTGAATTTTGGTTGGTCTTTTGGATCCAGAAATGTCTCCTAGATTTTCCAATTTGTTAACAGGTAGGTTTCCAAAACCATCCCAACTGGTCTTCTGTATTTCTGTGCTGTGGGCTGTAATGTCTCCTTCAGTGTTTCTAACTTTACTTCTTTGGGCCTTCTAACTGAAAGGTTTATCCACTTTTGTCCTTTCAAAGAAATACGTTTGTTTCATTGACCCTTGGTACTTATTTTCCTGATCTGATTTTTATTTCTCTCCATACAGTTGGTTCATTCTTGCTTTTCTTAGTCCTTCAGATGGATGATTAAGTTATTTGAAATGCTTCTGGTTTTTATG
Organism: Cricetomys ansorgei; assembly: GCA_026225945.1. Taxonomy (NCBI): domain Eukaryota; kingdom Metazoa; phylum Chordata; class Mammalia; order Rodentia; family Nesomyidae; genus Cricetomys; species Cricetomys ansorgei. The sequence goes on along the minus strand of JAMJFZ010000183.1, from coordinate 2,720,155 downwards.
CATTATTCTTGGTATTGGTTTTGATATATCCCACAGGGTTAGGATCCTGTATTTCCATTGGTTTCAAGACATTTTTAAGTTTCCCTTGGAGGCCTCCTGTTTGTGGGAGCCAGTGAAAGAGCATGGCAAGCACCTGACTAAGTTTCTTTGTGTGCGTCTCTGGGCCGTGTACCCTGTAGGCAGGGCGCTAGCTGAAACCTGAGCATTGCTGGAGGGTACAGCTCACCCTGCGGTCAGAGAAGCAACAGAACCACAGAAGTCTTGTTGCTTTGGAAATGGCAGGTACCCATGCATACCCCTGGGGAGGCTGGTCGGTCCCAGCACTGCTGTGACTCTCCAGTCGTCTCACTGTACCCTGGTCTCACGGGGCAAGCTCTCTAATCCCCCGCATTCAGCACGACTTGCTGGGCTTCTGTTCCTTCACCCTCACCTAGGAGACTCCTCCATCCCTAGCGGTGCAGTTGGCATGGCAGGTACTCAGATATTGTGTGTCTGTCCTGCTGGGTCTCAGAATAGTTCAGTGTTCTAGTTTCTCCCGTCCCTTCTTTTACTCCCCTCAGCTATCGCTGGAGCAAAGTGCTGGATGCCACTTGAAATCCCACACAAGTGTAACATTGTGTGTGGGGAGGGATTCTTTTCTCGGAGGGCTGTTTTGTTATTTCAAGACATGGTTTCTCTGTTGTAACCTGGCTGTCCTGGAACTCGCTTTGTAGACCAGGCTAGCTTTGAACTCAGAGATTCCCATCTACCTCCCGAGTACTGGGATCAAAAGTGTCCACCACCACCACCCGGCTCTTACGTTTGGCTTTTCTTGAGACAGTGTCTCTGTATGGATTCCTGGCTATCCTGGAACTACTCTGGAGACCAGGCTGGCCTCAAACTCACATGCCACTAAGCCTGTCTCAATTATAACTTTTTAAAAGATTGATTTTATGTGTTTTGCCTGGCATGTATATTTGTATGCCACACAGGCCTGCTGACAGAGGATGTGGATCCCCTGGAGCTGAAATTATGGATGGTTGTGAGCTGCCGTATAGGTGCTAGGAACTGAACCCAGATCCTCCGCAAGAGTGGTAAGCGTTCTTAGCCACTGGTCCATCACTCCACCCTCCCCACACTGTACATTTTTGTTCTAAATTTATCACCAACTTCCTCTTTGCCTGCCAGGGAGTGCTGGCAAGTAAAGCCAACAAAACAAATGGGTATAAGGGGAAAACTCAAAAATAGCTGATCCTTCTGTTTGGCATTTTGTCCTCATGGTGGAACAGTCTATATTCCGTGCACCCGGCAGGCATGTTCTTTGCTAATAACGCTGTTCTGCTGCACAGTGCAATCGTGTAGTGCTTGGCTTCCTGATGTCCCCACAGCCTTAAATTCCTCCCCCTCTACCAGTCTGTGTAGGTCAATGGCGGTATAAACCAAAACACACAGGGTGAATGCGAAAACAAAATGTCTACTTACCTACGAAGAGCACCAGGAGATACAGCTTCAGCGCGTACGGGAAATAGGGGGAGATGTCAAAGGGCAGCACGGTGGAGTTGGCGCCGAAGGACTCGAAGTACGGCAGTGACTGATAGATGGTGAACGCTACGTAAAGAGAAAGGATCGTAAAGTCGCTTCTGGGTTAGAGGTGCGCATGCATCGCTGTAAGGACCCGGCAATGGCTGCCTTGTGCTGATCGCCGAGTCCTGCGGCTCGATACAGAATCTGTGGAGTGATTATATTGTTTAAATTGTTCTGGCATGTGACTCCATAAATTATTGCCGCTGTGTACCTGCTGTTGAACCCATACATTTCATGCTTACATGGGAAGACTGTATAGCACTTAATATAATGACTTAAAAATACATCTCTCAAGCTGGGCAGGGGTGGCTCATGTCGTTAATCCCAGCACTCTGGAGGTAGAGGCCGGCTGATCTCTGAGTTCCAGGACAGCCAGGGCTACACAGAGAAACCGTGTCTCAAACAAAAATATATTTGTCTCCTCCCTCACAAACAGGGAGACGATCAGGAATGGAATGTATTTTCCTCTTGGAGTTACATGGCACGTGTTTAACGTAGTGAAGACTCTGAGAAGTTCTGCAATAGTGAAACATTCTGTCACCATGCCTGGCCTTAGATCTTTCTCCTCAGCCCTAGAAGTCCTTAATATAAATTTGGAGGAACTCTGAAAAACACTGACCTAAACTATTCTGTGAGAGGAGGCTAGTTTTAGTTTTTGATACTTATAGAGAATCCATGAAATTATTTATGTGTAGATTTTTAAATAACATAACGTAAAATGGCACATTATCATTAACCTAAGCTACTGTCATCAGAGAAGTAAAATGTACATTCTACTGGCTGTAGAAGCCAGAAGAGGGTGGTGAGTCCTCTGGGCGTAGGTAGACAGGTGCTAAGAGCTGACTCCAGGCCCTGATCTTACCTGCTGAGCCACCTCACCAGCCCTGTGATGCACTATCGTTACAATTTCCTGTTAGCCTGAAATTAATTCAAAATAAAAGGGTTGCTCCATGACAAAGTCGGGAGCTGAGGCAGACAGATCCGGGATGAGTGGACACCAAACATGCCATTAACGGGGTGATTGAACTGCTTGGTGCTCATCAGACATGAAAATCAAAGAGTAATTAACTATATTAAAAGTTAAGTTAGGCTTCCTTCCCTGCATATTTTTATACTCTGGACATTTGACGCATGCAGAGGAAAGACCACAGGCCTCCATTCCCCACTACCTCCGACTAATCCTCAGCACTGTCATGTATAGAGGGAACTGTATGGCGTCCTTATCAAAACAAGCTTCCCTCAAAAGGAAAAGCTCAGAATTAATTCTGAACACCAAGAGTAGAAATGTTTCTTGTATACTTATTTATCCCCTATTTTTAGGAAAAGAGTTCATTATAGTCTTTAGAAAAAATTCAACTTGTCATTTGGCTACTATAGTTTTAATGAACAAATGTACATATTTATGGATCACACTGATGTTTGATATATGAATGTAATGATGAAATCTCGTGTTCAACATTTCTGTAGCGATATAATCAAATTTGCTCTTTTGAAATGCTATGCCTATCTTACAATTGCCATATGGAAATACTATTAAGAAGAGGAGGTTTACATTAGGAGAAGTACAAGACAAATAAATGCACTTAGCAAATCTTCTATAAATGAGGAATTCATTTTTAAAGAATGGGTGACTAAGTTCTTTGTTGTTTTTAATGGTTTGTAAAACTTTTTTCTGGATTATCTGAATATAGTATATTCCAAACTTTAAAATTTTCTTTTCAAAAGGAATTGTTAAATTGATTGTCTGTAGCTATCAGTAAATAGGAAACATGTGGGCTTTCTTTTATATAGTCTTTATATACTCACAGTCATTGACAACAGCACCTTTTGTATAATTTGTGTTTTCCTATAGTTACTTTAATCATGACTTTCAGAAGAAACTCCCTGCAGCCTATCAAATCCACTGCTGAGGGAAGTGTTCTTTAAAAAATACTTTATTTTTCTTTTCTAGGACAGCCAGTCATTGATGTCCTGTTTTCTAGGCATGTATATTGGTGCATATGAGACAGGTGTCTGCCTGGTCTCTGGCTTCCTTCCTATGTGTGCACATGGAATGTGTCTAATGAGAGACAGAGGCATGCAACCAGGAATCATACAAGTGTCTAGTTGCAAGTGAGATGTACCTTATAAAATAACAGTCCATGGTGCTGTACTGGGAAACTACAGGAGCTGAGAAGTCGGGAGGCGCCCCTCTGAAAGTAGAGACACACATGAGAATGGTCACTGGCAGGATGTGTAGAAGGTGACGAAACGCACTCTAGCCAGAGATGACCAAATTTCTAAGTGTAAACAGTTAATGAAGGTGAAGGCCTGGACACCCAGGGTGTACCCTGGGCAGGGCCACTGCCACCTTTCCCCTCTCAATCTTTGAGACAGGGTCTCCCTGTCTGGCCTGGAACTCTATGCAGGCCAGGCTAGCCTTGGTGTCTCTGCCCTTAGGGTTACAGTTCGACCCCACTGAACTTTGCTTCTTAATGAACTTTGCTCCTTTGCAGCAAGTAAATAGACTGGGAAAGATACCACCAGTAAGCCAATGACTACCAAAAATATAGCAATTCCTTCATGATAAAACTTAGCGATAATAGCTCAATGACTCTTACCTTCAGCAAGAACACACAGAGGGTAAATTGGCATCCACAGTGTTTGACTGAGCCACGTCAAGACAGCGTAAGATGTGCCTATGGCTGCCAGCATGCTGTATGTGTACCTGGAAGGAGACAGGTAGTGCATAAACATCATTTGCTGCTTCTCCTGGAAATAAGAGAAGAAAATACCTTACTACAAATTAAACACTGGGATAAAATTGGAAGCGTGGGAATTTCATGCTTTATTTCCTATAATTTAAGCAATGACAGGGGTAAAAATGGTGGGTGGGGGAACCTACATCTCTCTGGCTTATCTCATGGGATGGATCATGGATAATTATACAGCTAAACAGAGCAAGCATGTAGCTCTTACCTCCTTCCCAGAAATTATAGTTATAAGCTTCTGTGATTAATGACTTCAATTTTATTTAAAAGCCAAGCTCATTTTATTCAGCAACAGCCAGGCTTCTTGTAAAGACAGACCTATTTTCACATATTTAAAGGATGGATGTATTAAAACAGAATTCCCAAATTCATGTCTACCGTCCCTCTGTTCTGCAGCTTTGCCCCATGATACCATCAGAACTGGCCTTGGGAGCAAGTCACACTCTTTAAAAGATGCTAGTGCAAAGTACTCAGTGTACTTTCATCTGTCAGAATAAGCCGGTGGTCCCTACGCCTCAGCACACATCAGAATTACCCAGATGGCCTATCAATGCACAATTTGCTTTTCCTTCCTTTATTCAATTCAGGACCCCAGTCCATGAAATGATACAACTCCTATTCAGGGCAGGTCTTCCTCAGCTAAACTTTGAAATCTCGTACAAACACGCAAAGGTGTGCCTCAGTGGCCTAGTCATCGAGTTCACAATATAACCATCACAGTAACTAGCTACCACAGTTTTTTTTCCCCCTTGGGTGTCCTGTCTAAGGGTACACTGCCAAATACAACCTCTAATGGGCTGAGTAAGAGCCCTGCTTATTATTTTCTTTAATCAAATCATTTCTCAGTAGATTGAGATATTTGCATTCCCCAATTTTGAAAAGGACAAAACAGAGCAGCAAAAGAAGAGCCCAAGGGTTTGACTGCTGGCTACAAAGGAAATGAAAGCTCGTGCTCATGTGCCCGTGGCGGTATTTCTATTGCTGAAATATGGGAATAGTGCAAACATGCATCAGCTCTGTGGATAACCCGCAGGTGTTACGCTGATACAATGGAACGCCATTCAGCTAGATCACATGCTATAAATTCGCCATTGGATCCACTGGGGTTGTGTGCAGACATGGATATGGGGTTATATTTTTAACCCAGAATAATGAGGTCCTATTTTAAAATATTCTTGAAGTCACAGAAACCAACTGTTGTTATTTGTGTCTCTGTTGCTGTGATAAAATTGACAAAAAAACAAAATACAAAAAAAAACAACAGAGGAAGAAAGGCTCCCAGGTCATAATCCATCACTGAAGGAAGTCAGGGCAGGTCCTGCAGCTGTGACCACAGAGGAACACTGCTTCTGGGACTCACCTAGGGCTGGACCCTCCCTCCATCAATTAGCAATCAAGAAGATGCCCCCACCAGCCAATCGGATGAAGGCAGTTCCTCAGTCGAGGTCCCCGCCCCCCTACTTCCCAGGTGTCGGGTTGACAACTGAAGCTAACTATGACACCAACTTTGTGGGTTCTGACAAGTAATGAAAACCCTCTCTGCTTATTAAAATAATGCATGCTGGAGCAATGGTAAGGTGCCTTCCATTGGATGCCGCTGTGAGGTCATTCTAGGCTGGCGCTCTGGCAAAGCCTTGTGCTGGGAACCTGAAGGCTCAGATTTGAACACCTGCAATACCAAGATTAGTTTTCATTTTCCTTGATGTGCAAGGCCATTATGGAAAACTCTACCTGTACATTTCTATTTCAGTATAAAGCCATATGCAAAGAGGTTGTTCTTCTGTCTCCTTCAGAGTAACCAATCGTTTCACTAAAGCAGTTTGTCCTGTCTTAGCAGATTGATGATTAAGACGGGGGCTTGTAATGTAGTTCTGGCTGGCCTGGAACTGGCTATGTTGATCAGGCTGGCCTTGAACTCAGAGATCCACCTACCTTTACCTGGGAGATTAAAGGTGTACCCCACGATGCCCCACAACCTCGCTTACTTACCTTACCATATCCAGTAGATTCCAAAGGATGAATAAGACACACACCACGTATTTCTCTTGAACTTCCTCTTGACTGGTGATCACCCCAAAAAGGATGACCACTCTTTCTGTGAGCTAATAGAAAAACACGTTGAGAATTGGGATCATCTGTCAGGCTATTTAGGAAATTTTCTAATTTTAAAAACCCGGACTTCGTTTAAAAGACTGCTTTAACTGGGAATGCATTTTCCAAACCATTAACAAAGATTGGAGATTGTCAAGTGGGTGTGAGAAAAGGCGTCCCAGGCAAGAGCAGCCTGGACAGAGGGCGCAGTGCGCCGGTGTACGGTGCCCCGGGGAGGAGCAGCCACGGAGAGGCTGGAGTAGATGGCGTGGACAAGAAAAAGAGCAGGAGAAGAAATTGGAAATGTGTTTGGGGCTGAGTTGTGAAGGGTTTTGAATGGCGGGCCTGGAGATTTCAATTTTAGCCAATAGTGAAGCCACTGTAATTTTTTTCCTTTTTGCAGAGCAGTAATCTAATCATAACCCTCATGAGCCAGTGGAAAAGGGAAAGAATTTAACACTTTCTTGGAATATATGTTGCATATGCCAAGTTATCAGCATCTGGAAAATCATCGACAGCTCCTGTAGTTCTTAGTTCCAAATACCAGCTTCAATAAAGCACAATCCTGCTTCCCTAACAAAGTATGGAGTTCCTTGTGTTACAGTAATATAGCCTGCATAGTCTACCTTTTTGTTTGTTTAATAGGGCATTTCTCTTTGCTCTCAGTGGCAAAAAAAGAAAAAAAAAGACGAGATTGATGGAGCGCTTTAATGGCAAAGGAAAAGAAAACATAAAGGGGTTGGTTTGTATTTTCTCAAAGCCGTCTTTTTTTTTTTAAGCTGATTAAGGAGAAAAGGTCTGGGATAATCCACAGCAGAAACCACGGGCTGTTAGTGTTTTTAAAAAAAAAAAAAAAAATCCAAGATTTGCCAACAGCCATCCGCGTGATCAGAGGCCCATGTGTGCAAGCTGAGTCAGCATGTTTGTGACTCCAGAGGTGAGTCAGGGGCCTGTGCGTGTCTAAGGGGAATCAGACATGATTCAAACTTAGTCAATCCGTGGGACAGATGCAAAGAGCTCTCCGCCTCGGTCAGTCCTCCTTTAAGACGTAACGCTCTCGTTTCTTGATTTAATTTCATTGCGTCTACATGAATTCTTCTAAACTGCAGTTAAAATAACTGAATAACCCAACCTGGCTGCCGTGGATGTCAGACGCGAGCATCTCACGAGTAACTTAGGTGCTGTCTCGTCTTGCATTTGATTAATGCCCAAAACTCAGAGAACCTATGTTTTTGCTTAAAAAAAAATCTCAGGAAATGCACACACACACGGATGCATACAGCACAGATTGCTAATCTCATGGCTGAGTATTTAAAAACCTTAGCGCTCTAGGACCCTCCACATAGAACATTCTCATGTCCGCCCAATCCCACTCTTACTCTGATGACAACTGGGAACCGAAGAGTTTAAATGCTGTGTCCATACTATCGGTGAACAGGAGACACAAGTCTCCTGGTTACCACATTTATAAGCAACCCATGATGTCATGCTACCCTTTAGTGATGAGGACAGGAGAACTGACCACCAAGGCCGGGGCTGTATGATGAAACTATATATCAGCAAAGGCTCTGTGAGTCTGCAGCAATGAAATCTATTTGCTTAGAAGTCGGCAGAGGACGTGCCCCCAAGTGCCAACCATAGCATGCACACGCACATAAGAGTCTGCCTTATGCAACATCATCAACTTAATCCATTAACTGATGGTTATTTAACTATATTCAGTGGTAACACACCAGAGGAATTTAGTAGAAGATATTAAGTTGACAAAAGTCATATTTAGTATTTTCTATTTCCAAACTTATAGTTTTAATCGCCACAATGACTCAAGACTGCACTGTTACTATTTTTGCCTTTACCCCAAAGCATGTGTTTTACTAGGTGATAATGACTTCCTTTAGGTCTGGGATCAAAATCTAGAGAGTCCTGTGTTCAGAAACATTAGGACTTTCTGTCTTTATCACTTTGGGGGCCATTACAGAACCAGCATCCAGTCAACATTCTGTTCTTTAAAGGCGTTTCTACAGCTGGGTAGATGGCGCAGCAGGTCGGGGCGCTTGCCAGGTAGACCTGACGACCTGAATCCGCCATCCTGGAACCCTCATTAAGGCGTAAAGAGAACTGACTCCTCAGCCTTGTCCTCTGGCCTCTGTATGTGCAGCCTGTATATACATTTTTTAATTTAAAAAAAAAATGACTGGCTATGTTGTTAAATGACAAGGTACTTTATAAAAGGGAAGGGTTTCTCTCCTGAACATGTGTGGCTCAAGCAAGAAACCCTAAATAAACTCAGTGGTCCACAAACAAAAAAAGACATGGTGGCGGGGACCGTTCAGAAGTGTTCTAGCAGGAGGGGGAGGAAAGGGGCTGAGGCATGAAAATGGCCAGAGTCCATGAAAAAGTGTATAAAACTACAAACAAAAATCTTCTAAATTTAAGAAGAAAAAATGAAAGGGTAAAAAGCAGCACCCCCGATTGTATGACTAACTTCTCAACTCTTTATAAGCTTTAATCTCAAAATTATTTTACCAAAATTATAAAATCCTATCTTTTTAAAAACCACAGAACATATCTGTATGTGCATGTTTGAATGTGAGGAGATATGTATACACATGTGTGAACATATGTGGAGACCAGTGTTGTCTTCTACCACAGTCCACCTCATTTTTCAAGGCAGGTCTTTTCACTGAACCTAGAGCTCGCTGACTCATCAAGACCTGCTGGCCAGTTAGATCCGGGGTCCTCCTCCCTCCCCCTACCCAGCACTGCGATCAGAGATGGATGCCACCACACCTGTAAATGTCAATTTATTGTGGGGTGTGGGTTGCGGTGTGTGATGTGAATTCCCTGGTACACATGTAGAGGCCAGAGGACAACTTTGGGGAGTTGGATCTCCCCACCTTAAGTGGGTCCCAGGGGATTGGACTCAGCCAGATTTGTGAGACAGGCACTTTACGCACTGAGCAATCCCTGTCTGCCTAAAGACATAAATCCTTTAAAAATACTTTTAAAAAACACAGGCATGTGGAAAATTGACTCAGAACACCAAGAGGGTTCTTGTTTTGATGTCTAAATTTTAAGGAGAAACTTCTTTAAGGAGCAGACCTTTGCCTTGCATGGATGTTAGTTTGGGAGTGGCCAGAGTGGGGAAAATAAAAAGATCTTAGTGTTTCAGAAGATAGTATTTAGAGTCATACTGTCCAGATTTTTATTCCAGGTCCATAGGGAGTATGTTTGCAGGACATTTTTCTACAGACGTAATGCAGACTCCTCAGTGGGCTTCTTAAAGCCGTTTGTAAAAATTACACTACGAAGACAGCTTTGTGCCTGTTCACTAAAGAGCTCCATGGATCAAAATGACAGGGCCTAAAGACCCTAACTTGCCCGTAGGGTAAACTGTACGTAAAGTCCATTCTCCCAAAGCTTCTGGCTCTGGACACTTAACCACTCCACACATCGGCAGTTTTATCTGTAGTAATAAAAGAATAAAAGCCTGTTCTCAACTCAAAGCCTACAGGGCAAAAGCAGCTGAGATTTTATGAAAAGTCCAAAGACGACTTAGTCTGGATGAAAGTCAGCTGCCCCACAGCCTAAGTCAGGCCTGAAGCCGGCTGTCCTCTTCACAAGGGCGTTAGACATTCTCCTTTGAGATTCCTTCACAGAACCTAAGGGGCTGCGACCAGGACATCTGTGGAACGGTTGTGGCCACGTCTCTCCTTGCCCTCAACATAAACAGGGAACCACATTGGTTAACACAAAAGTGTTCTCTGCCATGAATGAACCTATGTGGGCGTGATAACGTAGGGGAGATCATCTGCAGTGTTTTGATTTATAGATTTTTTTTAAATTGCATAAATATGCATAAGATTAATACATAAACTGTGATGGTGGTGGTGGTGGAGAGGCAGGGTGTGCACTGACTGCTTGCAGCCAGCTAAACTATGTTCCTCTGAGTTTCCATCAAACGCTTGGTACAAGGGTTCATCTGGGGTTGTTTTCTTGTTTCTTAAGTTAAAACGTCCACAGGTTTTCTCAAGAAAAGCTTCTGAGGCTTCTGCAAAAACAAAGACTGAACAGAGCCTTCAAAAATCAACCCTCAGGTGTGGCTGTAGTCCCCATTCAACAAGAGTCACGTTTTGGGTTTTTGTTTTTCTTTAAAGAAATCTGTCAAAAATCAACTAGTCTCATTTTTTTTTTTAATTTTTGCAATAAAATATGCAAGTTTGGAAGGAAAGGGCTGGGAAGGGAAAATGTTTCGCTTTCATTTGCAGTGTCGTTTTTAACATGCTGCTTTTCTGTCTTCTGACGTTTCCCACTTAAACTACAAGTATCAAAGCTGGTTATACTTCTGCAAATAATTTAAGTGATGTATATTTATTACCAACAACAGAAGTCCATAAACAGCTTTCTGTGTTATAGTCTTGTATTTTTTCTTCAATTAAGTATTTTTAAAATAAAAGATAGATGTCTGTTAAATACTGTCTCAGGGTGTGTGTTTTCTCTGCAGTTTTTGTTTTTAGCAATTGCATATAATTTTTAAAATTATAGTTTATGGCTCTTTGTCAGATATGTGAGTGTAATAACTCAGGACAACGAACAAGCCCAGCTCGACCCTCATTCTCCTGGCCCCAGCTCTTGCCAGATGTTACATTAGTTGTTTAACTAACTAATCCTAATTCATTGTTCAAGCTAACTGCAATTATTTATCTCGACTTTTTGGAATATCTGTTCTCAAAAGAGTGCATTCCATTTGTGGCTTTGGAATGCTGGGAAGGTAATATCCTAATAACATCTCAACTCTGTAGACATGGCTGTTGTCCTCTTTGAAGCAGAAGGACACGATGCATTTTTTTTAAAATACTGCACGCAGTCAGCCACAATCAGTGTAACTCAGCTGCTCAAAGTACCATTTCTTCATTTAAAATGGGGAACTAGAAACACCATGGATGATTACACAACCTAGGGCTTTGTTACATTATTTTTAAGCAGGGTACTTGGGGTCGCCTCATAATGAGGGAATTCTAATGGTCTGGAGAACTTTAATTAGGAAAGACACAGAAAGTGAGGCTTTACCCATGGTGCCTTCATAAGGCTTTTCCAATGCCATTCCCAGTCTGAAACCATGCTACAATAGCAACAGAGGGCGGATACATCCTCAAGTAAAAGAGGAAGCCAGACGGGCACATCAAAGGGCCATGTTCATCGTCTGGGATGCTCACAGTTCGGGAAGCTCACCCCAGCCCTGGTTTCCTGATCCCTGCTTGTCCTTCTCCAGGACCAAAGACTTAAAGGTCATTGTGCTCCATTGCACAGGCCTTAGCTAACTCATTTTTAAAATAAATACATGTGTGTGTGTGTTTGCTACTGTTTTTAAGTGACCAGATCAGGAGTCAGTTCTTTGGAGTCAGTGATAGTTCTATGTGCTACTTGAGGTTAAATTAACGGTGATTAAAAACCACACTTGAATGTTCTGGAATTTGTATGCCTCTAAGAAATAAGATGTCAGCTCTACAGTGATTTTGATTACTAGGCAAGTCTGGATAATTTTGTCAAGCAAACAATATGTGTGCGTTTTCTAGGGCTATTTGAAGCTCTCACTCAGACAAGGTTAGCTAGTCTCGCAGCGCGCGTTAACAGCAGCTAACCTAACAACCTGTAGTTTTGGAGATGCTGTGTTATCAAGAAATCAGTAACAGCCAATTTAGTCTTTTTTTTTTTTTTTTTTTTTTTTTTTTTTAAAGTAAAAACCCCGTTAAGGGAGAGTGAAAGTGGTAACATGACTCAGATTTTATATGAACTCGATACAGCCGTAGCGAATAATTCCACGTGATAGGATGCAGCAGAGCTGTAATCTGAGTCATTAGCTCTGCTCTCCTAAACCAGCATGCTGGCGTCCACAGTTTGGCGGTACAGCAGACCCATTAAATTTTTTAAAAAAGTCAACAAATCTTGTTTCTACATTATTCACTGCTCCTGTGACCCATCTGTGCCCTTTTTAGTTTGTAAAGTAGTTTAAGGGGATTTTATGTAGCGCTTAGCTGGTTAATTTTAGTAATAGCTACATTGTACATTAGTACCCCCATTTTTTTTTTTTTAACATTTGATCTTCAACACTTAAAATGCCGTCACCTAATGAATAGTACTTCTCTACTTGGGTTTACTAAGTTAAATTAAATCTACCCCATACCCTTTAAAACATTTTTGCGCGCATGTGTGCGTGTGTGTGTGCGCGTGTGCGTGTGTGTGTGTGCACGTGCGCCCACTACATGCTGTAGTACTTGTGTGGAGGTCAGAGGACAACTTGTAGGAGTTAATTCTTTCACTCTGTTGTCTGAGTTCCAGAGGCCAAACTCAGGTGGGTCCTCATGCTGGGCAACAAATGCCCTTACCAGCCGCTCGCTGGCCCCGTTCTTCCTGCCCTAGCCATACATGCTTTTAATATTTTTAGCACTAGGTTCTTAACTAGATTCATGGGAATTATACTGTTATTTATAGATTCTATGGGTCTATAATATTCCACCCAACAATTGTTTAAGCTCTCTGTTTACATTCTAAGTGCTTTGCTGGGTATTTAAATACATTAAGATTCTGATATTTTAAAATTCTGATATTTTAAATCTGTTTTCAGATTTCTTTTGAGGATACCTGAAATTACACTCATTTAGATAGCTATTCCAAATCCTGGAGATTTTTTTTTTATGTATAGTCATATAGTCACCTAGTCCTTATTGTGTCTTTCTCATGGAAAATACCATTTTTTAACTTTTTCTTGTCTTAATCTGGCAGCGATTTCTTATGTGAAGTGTCTCCCAGGACATTTCCAATCTTCTGTCAACCTGCCTTTAAAACGAACACTGCCGTTTTGGTTTGTAATCCCCTGCTCTTTCCCACCAACACCACCGTGGTCAGTAGAGCAGGCAGGCAGCAAAGCCAAGGCTACACGGCTTCCACCCTGAGAGTGGTAAATGGCCACAGAATCTCGCGACACTCACACACTGCCAATGGACGGTTCTAACTGCTGTGGTTCGGGTAAGGGCATCCTACAAAGGAATTCTGCCATAAAACCACCAGGGGCTGTAAACAGGACAAGGGCAAAAACTAAATACTCATAATATCAGCATGATTACACTTACTTGCAAAAACCTCGGGAAAAGATGATTTGACTCGATGCCGATATAGATGTGCAGCAGCTCCAAGAGCGAAGCGAGCTGGCAAACCCGCATGACAAGCCCGATGGCGTAAAACGTGTCCACCATGGAATCTGCGTCAGTGGGCAGCAAATGCAGAAGCGGCGAGTCAAACATCCGAGCGCACATTGCAGAGCACCGTGAAGTGCAACTGAGATGATTTCTTTGCTGTATGTGCAAAGATCACTCTAAACGAGCCACTCGAGTGTAGCAATGTCCCGCATCCCTAGAAAGCACTTCGGTGCTTAAAGAAGTGCTGTGGGGCTCACGGGAAGCACCTCGGCACTCACAGGAAGCATGTGTGGTTCTTTTTAACCCTGTTATGTTTATTCCCGTAGATGAGATTCTAAAGCAATTCCCACACAAATGAAATCAGTCAGAATCTAAACTTCTCCATGTGTCGATCATCTGGAGTTAAACGCGATATAAAGTCTGCTGTGCTGAGCTTTGTCAGCGACAGAAGAGAAGAATGAGAAAAGATTTCAAAGGGCTCTTATAGAATGACGCTAATGATTGGCCCATGATGTTAGCTATCAAGTCTGCCTGCGCTTGGACCCGACACACATACAGTGCCTTTGATTTGTGTTAAGCTCTGAACATGGGCCTCTGATCAGGAAGGACTTCTGGAGTTGGAATTGCAAGAGAACACCCACAACTGAGATATTCCCCTTAGCGGGAACTGAAAGAGAAGGGAACGGGTGGCCCGCTAATGACAAACGTGTTGCTTTAAGGTCTTAAAATCCTGCCACATTTGGAGACTTAGATCTAAGGGTAATTTTTCTGTCTTTACTGGCTTCCAGGCGTTTGTATGATTATAATTAACCAGGCACTGGGGTCCTTTTCTTGGTGTCTCTATAAGGTGGATGGTATCATCATGATGCCCCTCTCAGAGACAATTCCTGACACACCACACTCCTACCCACTGCCTGTACCATTACACAGCCTTGACCGAAGATAATGGGTTGCACGAGTTCAAGGTTTGTTGCTCCTGATCTCCCGCCCCGTTGTTCCCTGTCTTCCTTCCATACGAACAAACCAGTTATGTTTGCTTCTACTACAATTACAATTGCGCATCACAGACTCTGTTGGCTAATGCAACTTTCCCCACTGGAGGGGTAGGGTCATATTAGAATTCCTGCTTGGGGCACAGGAAGCTAATGACCTGCAGTCTGCCCACACAGCCTCGACTAACAATGTTCGAGGTACAGAACTGACTGCCCGTTAGCACTTGTATCCGTTTCCCTCCGCTTGAAAGCTCTGAGTGCTCACAGTTGACATTCAAGCCTTCTGCTGTAGCTCTGAGATGATTACCAAAGGCAAGAATGCGTACCTGTTCGGTAAGACTGAGAAACACGAAATGGCTGTGGCAGCCCAGATGCTGGGTTCCTTGTGCTACTTGAGTCTCCCTTCATGAGCTCAGCAGGTTTTTTTTTCCAAGGATGCTGAGTTTGTTTTTAGCTAAACCAGCAGAGTTGCTCAAACTGCCGAGTCACCCAACAGTTGTAAGCTGTGATGATGCTTACTCATGTGGGGATAGGGAGAATATTGTTTTGACCATTGACTCATTCTTTAACAATCTGCAATGAATAGTTTAAAGCAGCATTTTGGCTTTTTAGGAAACCAAAGGAAGCTTATGATATGATTCAAGTCATCAATACCAGCTGCACGGGGGTGACTCCACATCTGTCATCGGTGTGGTGTGTCACGTACATAACCTTCAAACAGGGTCTTGGGGACTAAAAAGTTTGTCATTCAGTTACTGGAAATCTCCAGCTACCTTAAACCTGGGGGAGGGGTAAAAAGCAATGGAAGAATTTTATTACGTCTCATTGTTCTTCTCATAATGTCAGACTAGAAGTTACAGATGTCCTCAAAATGCATTAAATTTGTGAGTTCGGTGCAGAGCCAAAAAGGGACAGTAAAATGTTACCATCCCAAAGACATGTCTTGGCTTTCTAGGCCAACTGCCTGCTCTGGGGCAGGACAGGTCGGTCCCCTCCCTAGTCTCATCTTTCTCTTCTCCAAAAATTTGAAATTGTAGTTATGGAAAAACAACCTCCAGAGAAGTGAATGATGCCAGCCACGTGTGCTTCACAGAAGTTCAAGATTAAAATTAGCAAGGCCGGATGAGAACAAGGAATGTAAATTAAAAACTCAAAGCTGTTTAGGAGTTTTACCTTTTCCAAATGAGAAGAACCTGACTGTCATATTCGTCAGTATCCATGAGTGGCCACAGAACTGGATCAAGTAGTAGACAAAAAGATACACATTTTTCCTATACCTACAAGCAGAGGAAAATGCCATTAAACCCTTTTTTTTTTTTTTTGCCTTTGGATACGGGGTTTCTCAGTGGTAACTCTGGCTGTCCTGGAACTCACTCTGTAAACCAAGCTGGCCTCGAACTCAGAGATCCGCTTGCTGGTATTAATGGTGTAAACCATCCCCACCCGGTTTAAACACATCTTTTAATATACCAGTCAAACTGCGCAAGTGGAAGAAATCTCTGTCAGAGTTCTGTACCGTGGTCTCTCACCGGGTTGTGCCTCCAACCTCCAAATGCAAACAAATTTTGATAGGACAAACTTAATCTGCTAACATTGAACGTATCGACTGAGCTTGCTTAGTTCTTTGTCAAACTTCATTTTCAGCTTTGCTGAAACTCAAACCGTGTCTCTAACACTTGCAGTCGCTGCAAAGATAACTTTGAAATTTGGAAGAGGACAGGGGAGGACCGTGGGGGCAGAAAGACCTGTGTGGGCGGCTTGCATTCCAGTAGCTCAGCTCGCCAAAAAAACAAGGCAGAGCTGGTCTACACTTATCCAGAGGGAGCGGTCACAGCTGGGTAATTGGGCACATCAGACTTGAATGCATTGAGATTGGGGTTACTGTCTTCTAGTGGTGCCTCCTGGTGTATTTTACAAGGGAAGCTAGGTCCCTTCATCAGGGACCTACACATAGAAAGCAGTTTAGTTGCTCAAGAAAAAAAAAGGGGGCGAAGTCAAGCCGAGTGTAAAAATGTGTTGTCGGTTGCTGGGGCGATGACTAAGATCGACAGATTGTTTGAGGGAGTTGGAAAAGGTGTTTGGAGGGCTCCCCGGGGCGCAGGAGGATGGCTGCAGTGGAGCTGAGCCGCTAAGACTCCAAGGCCAGCGAGCAGCCAACAGACAACCAGAACTGCTAAGGGGTTCGGAAGGGGAAACCCCGACCCAGCCGGGATTCCCTGGCTCCAGGGACACTCAGCCCGGGTCCTGGTTTCCCTGGACTCCCTGTGATGGATGCGGCTGCAGAGGGACGCTACGAAAATCATCGGGAGCCACCTACATCTGACGGAGTCTGGGGCGCAGCGGGGATGGGGAGGAAGGGAAGCACGAGTGGGGTGCACAAGGAGAAGAGGTAGCCGTGCAGCCTGCCCTTCCATTGCCTCGTCTTAAAAAAAAAAAAAAAAAAGGGAAACCCTAGAGCTGTAGAGGGAACGAAGCTGCTGACAGCACTCTGCAGGAGCCGCGGGCGCTGAGCAGAGTGGGTGTACCGCTGCGGGCGCCCCGACGGCCCCCAACCCCCCCCCGTCCCCCCAACCCCGCCCTGCGCCCTACCTGGGCTGCAGCCAGGTGGGCAGCGCCGAGGGCCCCATGGGCCGCGGTTCGCACCTCGGGGACTCCGGGAAGCAGCAGAAGCCCGTGGGGGCGGGGGCGGGGGCGGGGCGGGGGCGGGGCGGGGGCGGGGCGGGGGCGGCCCCGGGCGGCGGGAGGGCGGGGCCTCACGTACTCAGAGTTGGGAAAGAAAAAAAAAAAAGCAGAGTTCGCGAGTTGGGTGGCAGAGCCAAGTTCCTGCCGCTGCGCTGCGGCTGCGGGCGGGGGCTCCGAAAGTACGCGGGAGGAGTAATCGCATCAGGGCCCCAGGCTTAGCAAACTCCAGATGCTGTGTGTGTGTGGGGGGGTGTGTGTTCCCGATCCGTGGGTGGAGACCCCGGAATTCAGCTGCCTAACCACCAGCCTCCAGGATGCATGGATCCTCATTCTGAGTGAAGGTCGCTGACCGTGGCCAGCACCCCTGCACACCTTGTCCTGATCTCTTAGGGTGACGGCATCCCCATCTTCTACTCAGTGAGACCCACCTCCTGGGTTTGTGAAGATTCCTCTCTATCACGTAAAGAGAACAAAACGACCCCCTCTTAAAACCCATCACTTAAAAAACAAAAACAATACCAAGCAAATAACCAAACAAAAGGCGGGGGGGGGGGGGGACGGACAGTTGCACACAGTGACTGGAGTTGGCGAGTAATGCCCCCATCTTACCAAAAGGGAAGTTGAAGCTTTAAGAAGTCAAGTCACTCACCACAGGTCACACAGCTGATAAATGGCAGGGTTAGAGGTTAAAGAGTCAGCACTTTTTCTTATTGGGCCACGGTTTCCTTCCTCATAGCTGTCACTATGTCTGCCTTTTAACGTGTTGGATGCTCTGTGCCCTCTGCCGGGCGAGCCCCCTGTGCCCACAGCCACCCCTCACACGCACTGCCCCCGGCCCATGCATCCTCTCCTGTGCACTGTTTCCTAGCAGTTTAGGAGCATATTCATGGCACGTGTGGTGGTTCAGGCCTGTACGAGTTCCCCTACTCCGGAAGCTGAGGCAGGAAGACAACCGCAAGTTCAAGGTCAGCATGAGCTACATAATGAGTTCCAGGACATCGCGGGTGCTGAGGGAGACCCTCCGTATCTTGGCACAGGAAGGGCGGGGGTCACACTTTCAAATCCCTTAGAGTTTTGAATTCACCTTTTCAACACCCACCCACCCACACCATTCGCTGTCATCACACCAGGCTCTCTATTCCCTACCACTCTTGCTCCAGTCTGGCCTCTGAGACTCCTGAAACGGCTCCCAGGGTCCCCTGAGGCCCCTTTACAATCCCCCTGCCTTTGCTTCTAGAAAGCCAGCATCTGAGGTAAGAGATACGCTGGCACTCACCGCAGGTGAGCAGCTGTTACCAAAGCCAGCTGTGCAAGACAGCCGGTTCTGGGTTGGCTGGAGCTGGGAGGGCAGCCAGGGAGACTTTATCAGAAACTCATCTTCATCCGCAACTGCCTTGCTCTCTGTCTCTCTGGAGAGCCTCCTCCCTCAGCCTCCTCAGAGGCCTGCCCTTGGCCAGCTCTCTGTCCCAGTCACACTACCCTCCAGCAGTGACAGCCGCCGCACAGGGCTCCATCGCTTTGGGGACTTTCTGGTTTTGCTGTAACTAATCCCAGTTCTCTTCTGCACGCCGGTCTCTGACCTTGGAACCGTTTCTGGATATTTCTCTGCGCCGGTGTTATTGTCACTTCCAGTTCGGACTGTTTAAAATAAGCGTGCTGCCTCTCCTCCTGGATCATTGCCTAATTTCCCTCAGGGAGGTCACCAGTCTCCTAGCTGCTTTGGTTTAAAACAGGGGCGTCACTGTGAAAGCGCCTCATTCCAGTGGGATCCCATTGGCTCCATCCCCTGAGAGCTACTGATGGCTAACTCCCACATGCATCCAGTGTGCCTCCAGCTCCAGTGTGAGGAAAAGCCACCCTCCCTCAACCCACTTTACGCCATCGCTGACACCTCAGTCTCCTGCATCATCAAATGATGGCTTGGTATACATCTTTCTGATGCATCAAAGATTCCATTTCAGTGCCAGATGAAAAACAGGCCAGTGAACCAACAAAAATAACAACGATGACCGCCACCACTGCCACCATCACTACCACCCACAGCCACCACCATCAAACCTTCCCAGCCCAGCAGCGAATCCTGTCTCACTTTCCAAGGAATGGGTACAAGAATAGCTTATGAGAAATCAGTATGTATGGGAGGTGAAATTCCCCCTTCCCCTTGGAAAACACTTGGCACACATCCCAGGCCTGGCCAGGGTATCCAGCCAGCTTCATCCCACCTCCCTACTTCCTAGTCTCTCCTCCTTCAGCCCAGAGATCTGTGAAAGGCCGCAGCAAGTCTTTCTTCCTCCTTTTTAACTCGCATTTTATTTTTAATTATGTGTGCTGTGGACAGGTGAGCGTGAGTGAGTGCAGGGGAGGCCAGAGCATCCAATCCCCTGGAGCTGGATGCAAAGGCCCTTGTGAGCTGCCAGAGGTCAGTGCCGGGAACTGAACTCCGGTCCTCTGCAGGAACAGTACATGCTCTTAACCACTGAGCCATCTCCACAGCCAGAATTTCTTCAGACAAAAATTTGTCTCCTGGAGGAAATGCTTTTGCTGGCCCAATTTTACCTCCAAACTGTGACCCACAGACATCTCCTGCCTCCCAGTCCCTCCGTGCTGTTCTCTGAGTCTGCAGGGATCTCTCTCTCCCTGCACATCGCTTTTCCTCCTCCCCTTACCTTCTCACAGCCCAGCACGTACCTGTCAGAGTTCTACTCCTCCTTTATAAAGAGGCTTTCCCAGAGTTCCCTGCGGGAGTCACACGGGGCTAATGTATGTCTATGATGGCAAATACCTTAGGGTATCCTCACCCAGGTCCTCCCTCCTCACTAGATTATAGATTCCAAGAGGGCTCCCTGTCTTGTGCTAATGTTGAGAACCTGACCAGTTTAAAGCTTGGTAAACACAGTTTCTTTTGTGAAAAGCACACAGCTGTTGGGATGACTAAGCAAAATGTCAGCACAGCAGCTGTAGCGGCGTGCGAGAATGAACCAGGTACACCTGGCGCTGTTTGCCATTCTGAAAGGCAGGTATGTCGAGAACTTCCAGCTACCTGCTTATATGGAAGGAATCAGCAGCCGGCTGCTTCAGTGAACTCTGGCCTTGTATAGGCTTTTCGTGGGAAGGAAGACCTTTTAAGTTATTGGAACACTTCAGTTGTCCTAATGTTTCCCTTGGGGAAATGTTTACACTGTTCTTCATCCCAAAGATGAGGCTGGGAGCTTTGAAGAATAGTCTGTGGTTTTAAGACTGGCTCCAGATGTAAGCAGAAATGTGAAGAATTGCTGAAGCATGCCCTGCCCACAGATGCCTCAGAGAAACTACATTTAGTGGCTAAAGATGGAGGTTAGGGTACTCACCCACGCATCCACCCTCCCTCCTTCCTTCCTTTCCTCTCTTGTCCTCCCTGTACATCCTCCTCTCTGTCCATCTTTCCTCTCTCACTTTTTTTGGGCAGCAAGAACAGAGACCCAGGGCTAATAAACCTTTAACCCGTTTCTCTTCCCTCCACCAGAATCCCTCCGTAGGAACCCATTCCTGTCTTACAATGATGTCTTCCATTTCCTTGTTTATTTCTACTCCCTGGGGTTCTTAGGGCTCACCCATTCCCCTCCCCCCCAGCGCTGACTGCTGTTGGGGCGGTGCAGGTCCTTAGACTGCTGTCGATCACCTCATCTCACCATCTCACGCACCAACAGCCTAGTTAAAGCTACGCGGAGATCTCCTTCCCTGGTACTTTACCGCAGTTCATCTGTATTTCCCCATCTTTTAGTGTTGCTGGGACATTCATTAGAAACAGCTCTTCACTGCCACTGCCTCTGTGGTCAGCCCTCTGCAGCTCGCTCAAAGCCTTCCTCCTGCTTCCCTGCAGAAAGTTGACCCTCTTCCCTTAACCACCTCATTTGGAAAACTGAACGTAAGATGAAGACCTGACCCTTCAGTCCAGTGCAAGCATGTCCAGGTCACCCAGCTGTTCGTTTGGCTTCAGTTGGTTTGGATTTTTTGAGACAAGAGCTCACATTGCAGCCCAGGTTGGAACACATTCTGTAGCCCAGGCTGACTCACATGTTATGCCTACCTCAGCCTCCTGAGCATTGGGATTACAGGTGTGAACCACCAGGGCTTAGCAGTGATCCCTTTTTGATTCTGTGCCAGAACGCTGTCCTGATTCTGTTCTTTATCGAGTCACTGAGCATTAGCTGTGTGTCTTACAGTGCTTCCCTCCGCCTCCCTGTAATGCTAAAGAGCAACCAAAGCCTTGGGAATGCTTCATACCATAGCTTTGTAAGCGCGGAAATGCTGTGGGATTCCTACATGATTCAGCCAAGGTCACAGGGCTGGTGGGTGTCAGAGCTGACACTAGGTGCTCGGTCGGCTGTAGGTAGTGAATTCTTAACTACTATGCTACATTAGCTTGTTATCTGTGATGGTCCAGGACTTGTCTGCCAATGCTGAATCTCTTCCATTACATACGATAAAGTCCAATTTTAACACTGTGCAAAATCCACATGTATGATATTTTTAGAAGAAAATAAGAGGAAAATCTTCTGACTCGGCTGGCTGGAGATAGAGTACCTTCTTATGCCTACCTTAGATTCTATTCAGCTATTTCTCAGCTATGAGTGATTTTTAAAAGATACCTACACCGGTGTGATGACAAGCTATAACTGGGAGATAAATCTTTATAAAACGTGACAAATAAAGGACTTCTGGGCAAAGATACAAAGAGCTTGCAAAAGTTAATAACGAGAAAACAACCTGATAAAAACTGAGAAGGATCCGAACCCAGGTGCCACCGCAGCGACATGCAGGAGCTCGGGAGAGTCTCCGAATCATTATTAGAAAATGCAAATTAACCACAGTGAGAGTCTGTGCACTTATGAGGAATCCAAAATTAAAAAGACTCCTCAAGTGTTGACAAAGATACTTGCTATCCAGAGCTTTCATATACAACCTACAATCCTGAGCAATGAATTCAAAGTCCCTGCCTGCAAATCCAACACGTCGAGGGATCAGAAGTTCAGCGGCACCCTCTTCTACACAGTGAGCTTGAGGCTACCCCAAGTGACATGTGACCCTGCCTTTAAAAAAAAATTAAAAACAACCAAACTGGAAACAACCCAAACAGATAGTAGCAAAGCCATACATGGAATATTACGCAGCGATAAACAGGAAATGGTTCAGGCAGGCAGTAATATGGGTGACACTCAAAATAATTTTGCTGAGCTAAGGATAGAGACTAAAGATGGAGCTCACACTGCATGAGTCCACTTGTCTACAATTCTAGGAAACAGAAACCAGTTCCAGGGGCCGAAGGCAGAACAGTGGCTGCCTGAGAGAGACTGGGGGAAATGAAGGGCAGGGCGAAGGTTAGAGACGGAAAGCTTCGTTGTTTACAGCGTGCTGGGGGTTTGACACACACGACTCAGAAAACGGGGCGTGGCAGCACACACTGCAAACCCAGCACTCAGGAGGACCAAGGTGTTTAGGGTCCCTTAGGATACAGAGCAAGACTTCGTCTCCAAGAGGGAAGGGAGAGTTATCAAATCGTAACTTACGGAGTTAATTTTTATGTTGATTATATTGGACTTTGATAAAGCTGTTGAAATTTAGTCCACTATATTTTTAAAACAAATCTGTATATATGTATACACGTATATATAAACATATTTGTTTAAAGTATGTACACACACACACACACATATATGTATATACATATCTGTTCTTTGTTTTGAATGACTGATTTATTCTTGTTCATGAAACGCTCTTTTTACTAAAGGAAACAAGGGAAACCAAACAAGGTCTGCCAGCAGGAAGGAGCTCAGTGCCTCCCAGTCCAGCCTCTTTGGTACTGCCCTTGTCCCAGGATGCTTTGGTGAGTACACACCTTTGCATACTGCAAGGATGTGAAGACTGGGACTCGGAGCTGTGCACAGGAGTCTGTAGCTTGTCATTCAGTGCCTTGATAGTTTCTGGCTACCAGGCAGGTACATCTGATGTGGTCCCACCAGCTACTGGCCTTCCATCCTTGCCTGGATGGGTTTTTTTGTTTGTTTGCTTGTTTGTTTAATTTTTAATTCTCCAGCCCTTGGCTTTCGGTAGTCTCCTCTCCTCCCTTGATCTCCTCACCAACTTGGGAGGCCATGCAGAAAGTTCTAGAGCAAGCTCTGGGGGACCCAGACACCTTCCCTGCCTTTCATACATCTTGCTGGACCCAGATGCTGCCCTGATGGGGGGACCAGGGAACTGCTCTGAACTTTCCTGGGCTTTCTGGTACCTGGCTGAGAAAGCTGACATTAAAGGCTTGTGTTTCCTCCACACTGTTCACAAAGTTTGTTACCACATCCCCACCTACGGTGCCGAGGCCGTACTGATGGAGCTGGGAGGGACCCAGACTCCAGTATTTGAAACGCTATCTTTTGGGCTTCCAGTATGGAGAGGAGGCACCTGTTAAAGTCTGCAGCCATGGCCACTGTGTGCGCACAGGCCCATCCCCTCTCCACCTCCTGGGGGCTCAGCCTGGGCCCGAGGCACCAACCGTGGCTGTGATCTTTCCACTCAGTGCATCCACACACTGTCTACTCCATTCTTCCTCTTTGGACTCTCCCCTAGGAGCCGCTGCCTTAATCCCTGGGCAGGTGTAGTTACTTTATAACCTTGCCCTTGGTTTCTCATTTTCTGTGGCTTATTTTTAAATAACCCACTGCGCCCCAAGCGTGGCTGTCATAAAAGGAATCTTTGGGAGGAGTTGGAAGTTTCTTTTATTCCCGACAAAGGGATTTTTCCTGGGATGCCCTGCTGAGCCAGAGAAAGGCTGAGCCCCCAGGGAGCAAGCACAGCTCCTGCCTTTACAATATCCAGGTAATATGCTCAGACTGTGGTCCAGCCTGGACCTGGCCAGGATTGAACAATGTCACACACACAAACAAATGCAAAGAGAAATCCATGCTAGATTAACTAACAGCTGTCCTTACTACAGATCTGTAGTTAAGGTGTTATTTAACCTAAATAATTTAAGTAACAGTTTAAAATTTCATAAGGCCGGCCGGGCACTTTCTTTCTTTTCTTTTTTCTTTCTGTTATGCCCAGACGCAGAACAAAGAAATTATAAGAGGCAACAGATTTTCTGTCACGAGGCCTGAGCTCAAGATTAGGGTTCACTTTTTCTGTCCTCTCAGACAAGTATCAAAGTCTGCCTGAGGCCTCAGTAACTTTTTATTTACTTATTTGTTTGTCAGAGTTATCTAGAGGGACAGAACTGGTAGATATATGTTAGATCGACTCACACGATATGGTCTCCGAAGCCCACCAAGGCCGTCTTCACCCTGGATACTGAGGGCAGACGGAGCACAGTCCACGAGGCCGGGTGTCTCGGGAGTTCCAATCCGACGCTGAAGTCAGGGAGGATCCCTGGAGAGCCTCTGCCCTCCATCCATATTCGAATGCTGAACAAGACGGGTTCCCAATGCCGATGCCGGTTAAGGGTGGCAGAGGCAGCAACAGGACAGATGAATTTGGGAACTCAGAGGCCAGACGCTAAGGAAAACAGGCGGAAGGGACTGCTTTGGCTCAGACCTCCTTATATCAGCCCGCATCACCTGAAAGCCTGCCCTGTTAGGCCGGCTCCTCCTCCTATAATTAACCCAATCAAGACAATCCCTGCAGCTGTGTCCAGGGGCGTGCACCAAGATTAGCGGTCACTGCTTGTTTGTTACGTTATCTCGTTCTGTTTTCTTTCTTTCCAATACTGGGGATTCAACAAGATGACAAAATCTCACTCTACCCCTGAGCTGTGCCTTCAGGCGGGCTCCTTCAGCAGTGCTATTACAGGCTGTGCAGTGTCCCAGGGGACATCAGCTGATCGCAGCAATCCAGCTTCGAGTGAGCCTGAGACCCCGGTCCTGGCGATCCCAGTGGCTACTAGACTGATGTACACTGGACACTGGGACCATCTGGACCTCTTCTTTTTTTGTTTTTGTTTTTACTTTTTGAGACAGGGTTTCTCTGTTGTAACTCTGGCTGTCCTGGAACTCACTCTGTATACCAGGCTGGCCTCTAACTCACAGAGATCCGCCTGCCTCTGCCTCCTAAGTGCTGGGATTAAAGGCGTGGGCCACCACTGCCCGGCTTCATCTGGACTTCAGATGAAGTCCAAACTTCTCCATCAGTTTGAAGACAGTTCGCTGGGTGTTGCCTGCCACATCGTTTGGCAGGTAACAATGAGGGTGAAAATAGGTCAGACAGTGGCAGACAAAGAGATGGTCACCCTAAAAGAAACCCAAAAGCTGACACCTTTAGCCAGAAAGGTCCAAATCCTCAGTTTTACCCCCCCACCCTCCCCCAAGTTAAAACCAGAGAAGAGCGGGTAATTGACAGTGGAAAGGAGAGAGGCCAGAGGTAGGCTCAGAGTGGGGGATTCTGTAGCAGATCAAAGTGTGAGGGCTCAGCGCAGACGTGGTCATCTGGGCTGACATTAGAGGAGAGGGTTGGCTAACCAGAATCTCAGGACAGGGGAGGGCGCAGGGAATGTCAGCCGCTGTGGGCCAGGTGTGCGCAAATTTGCCCGCTAGACTGAGAGGGCAGTGGCTGCCTCTGGCAGAGAGCTCTGGGAGGAAACAGATACTGGGTCTTTTTAGGCTGTAGGTAGAGCACTGGAAGGAAAGTGACCTCTTTGCATGTCAGATACCATGATGAAGAGGACAGAGAGAGAACCACCACTAGTGGGGTGAGGGTATTTTCAGTGTTTACAGGGAAATCTGATGCTGGTGACAACAAGGTTTAAGTGAGGTCTCTTCATGCTCTGGGCTTTGAGTCCAAGCCTCCTAGCGTTAGTGCAGCCTGCAGTCTCAGTGGCTGGCTACTCCACGAGCACCCCACGGCTCCTCCAGCCTCTCCCCTTTACTGAATGTCCATGGACTTCTTGGGCTCAATTCTCCACCACCTCTGCTTCTCTTTGCTTTCTGGAGGCTGCTAGGCCTGGGACAAGTAGCCCTAGAAGTTTCCCATCCTCTCTGTTACCAGCTTGGCCTGCTCTGCCTGTGGGAAAGGCCACCAGTGGGCAATGAAAACACACTGTGCTCACACAGTGTCTTAGCCGCTAAACTCCATGCAGGGGTTTACTGGGTCTGCTTAGTGCAAACCTCTGGGATGGGGGAGCTCGCCTACCTTAGGGGGCTGAGGATACCTGGTGAGAGGCTATAAAGCAGCTGCTGGGAGCATCTGGGGGGGCGGGCGGACGGGACATCTGATGCTTCCCTGGCCAGGATGTCTGAAGACACCGAGACTGAGGCGAAGTTTCCTGAAGCCAGTGCCAGGGCTTTGGCAACAGCCTGACCACTGCGGTGAGTTCTGAAATAGGGACAGGCCCCTTGAGCCACCATGAGTGCACTTTATGAGGACAGCAACCCCAGCACAGAAGAAGCAGCTTGTTGGCTGACGGCTCCATGATCTCGGTAAATGCGGTGGGGCATTCACGGAGTGACGATCGCCTCCACCGGAACTCCAGGCGCCATTACTTGTAATCCTGGTGGACTTGAAGACCGCGCAGACAATAGCTGTGATTCCTGACCCAACCAGAGTGGCAGACATAGAGACAAGGCTGGCACTCACACAGCCAAACCCGCTTGCTTCTCTCTGCTCCAATCATTCTTTCTCTGCCTCTGCCTCTGTGTCTCTCTCTGTCTCTGCCTGTCTCTCTCTCTCTCTCCTTTCGTGCTTACAACAGAGATATAGCATGAAATTAACTTTCTTCAGTGAGTCAAACACCCTTAGAGAGGGGTGAGCTCTAATTTGCCTGACGACTCCTATTTACCACAAGCAGTGAGCTACACAGAGCTACACAGAATCAGCCTATGGGTCTTTAAGGTTTACTATTCCAATACGTTGGCACTTAGATATATAATCTCCAAGAACATAATGGTTTCTTTCTGCTCAGATTATTAGGAGTAACCCTGCGGACTGAGCAGCGGGAACCACCTGTCATGGAATGCACCGTACTGGACGAGGAACCCCCACGGTCTCATCTCTGGTGTTTTTATTAATACAGAAGCCCCTCAGCTGTTACAAAAACTCCACCCTCTCATCCAAAGGACTATTTGCATAATGAAGGAAACCTGTAGCCTAGTCTCATTCCACGATCCTTTAGCAGCCAAGCTATGTCACCTGTATGGTGGGGAACTCGAGGCACAAGGGGAGTGTTCTCTCCTGGTTGCCTGAAGCTGTGGGAGAGGGACTACAAGAATTCCCCCACAGCAACTTTGCTCTTCACAAGGAAATCTCGGGGAATCACAACGGCTCTGCCAGAGAGCAGTGGGCAGGTGCAGATCATGAGCAATCACCTTAATCACAGTTTTACATAACGCCAGCAGCTGCAGATAATACAAACTGCCAAGGCTTAGGCGGCCCTGCCCTCAACAATGTACAAAACAATTATTTTAAGGTTACATGAACAGAACTAGAAATAAACTTCCCCAACAACCCCTTTTTCTTTTCATTCTCCCTTTAGCTAGATCAACCTCATCAGCTCTTTGTTCCTGCTTCTATTTACATTTTCCCCTTTACTTTTCTCTGTCTTCCGAACACTACCTTCTAGTCTTACTGTTTCTTTCCTTTCCCTTTATATCCTCAGTGACTAATATCTTTTTAACACAGTACAACCAATGTTCCTTTCCTTCCTAAAACTATTAGAGATGAAGGGAGATTGCTGTCTTTAGTGAATTATTACTGTATTTTGGACCTGCCCTTTGGTAGTCACTGGTTTGGCAAACAGTATTCTGTTCTCAGGATAGTACTGGGGATGGTACTGGAGCTGACTCCAGTGCCTCCGCTGAGCTAGAACTCCAGTCCAGAGGAGGAAATGATACCTCAACCTTACTACAACCTAGTCCCGATTGAAGATTGTAAATATTGCCACTGAAAAGTATAGCAGTGATTAAAAAATTCAGCCCCTGACCTAATCTCCGAGGTACAATTGCAAATACAAAATCACAACTCACAAAAAACCAGAACAGCATTAGTTAGTAATCCTGCAGTAATGGCTCCTACGGTGTGATGAGTTAGGTGAAGTCCCAGGTAAAGGATTTTGTACCGTTCATAAATACGCTCGGAGAAAATCAAGGCCTATGCGAATTAACTCCCAAGTGCATTCAAAGAGAACACCAACAAACAGCTAATAAATACGGAAGTTGGCACAGGCTATGCAAGTGCAATCCAATAGGGATAGAAGTACTGATGAAACATAAAATATTGGAAATGAGAAGCTCAATACGTCAAACAACAACCACAAAATAGCGGGAGGACTCGGAAATAAAGTAGATCAAAGGGGGTTATGCTAGCAGGACCTGGAGATAAGATATGTGAATGGAAGCTCTCCTACAGGGACAAAGATAAATTAACAGGAAAGTACAAACAGAACACATGCTGCCTAAGGGACAGTACAAGAAGATCAAATGCGCTCGTTGTGGCCATGACAGAAGAAGAAGAATTTTATGCTAAGGACAAGAAAATATTCTCAATAAAATAACAGCAGGAAATTTCCCAAGCTCGGACAAAGAAATGCCAATCCAGGTGCAGAGGCGAGCAGAACACCACACGGACATGGTCAGAGGACTTCCACACAGCACGCTAGAGTTGAAGTGCTAACTACGCAGAACTGAGGAAGCATATTGAGAAGGCAAGAGAGAAACACCAAGTCACACATAAAAGAAAATCTGTCAGAATAAAAGCATCGTTTTTTCAACAGGAACTGAAAATACAAGGAGACCATGGAGTGATGTGTCTCAAGATCTAAAACCAGTGAGTGCCAACCCAGAGGAGACGACAGAGGCATCCAGGCAGCCACAGGAACAAACTGCACTAGATCGGGGGTGGGGGGGTGGGGGGAGGGGGCAGAGAGAGAGAGAGAGGGAGAGAGAGGCCACAAAAGCCTCAGAATGATGATTGAATATGTACCTTTCAGTAGTTACTATGAACGGTCTCAGTTCCTCAGTCGGAGCTCACAGATTGAATGAGAACTCAGTATCCACGCATTTTACTGAGAAAACGATAGGGAAACAAAACACAACCTCAGGCTGACAAGATGGGAATGAGGCAGATGGGGGAGAAGGAAGCAGGTGTGCAAACAGTAATTTCTGACAAAACAGACTTCG
This sequence comes from Cricetomys ansorgei, assembly GCA_026225945.1. Classification (NCBI taxonomy): domain Eukaryota; kingdom Metazoa; phylum Chordata; class Mammalia; order Rodentia; family Nesomyidae; genus Cricetomys; species Cricetomys ansorgei. The sequence goes on along the minus strand of JAMJFZ010000183.1, from coordinate 2,690,747 downwards.
ATTTAAAAATTACACGAGATATAACGGTTTGTTACGTATTTATGACTGCAAGTTATTACGATTCTAAATGCAAAGGTACCAAGCATAGGCACACCCAGTTTCATGAATCAAGTACCACTCCATATAAAGATACAGACTGACCTCAACACAGTAGTATGGAGTGCTGTCAGCACTGAGGCCCACCAGTAGACAGTGCACACTGTGGACAGCCCCCAGACCTCGAGCTCAAGGTCTGCTGTGTGCCTCTGGCTGAATCTCATTTGGGACAGATGTTGAGCAAGGCTAAGTTGTAAAAAGACAAGCCCAGAGGCTGCTCGTTTCAGGGAAGTCAAAGATTACTTAAAGAGACCTTCTTCTTAATCTCACAAAGCAGGATGATGGCTTTAGGGTTAACTACAGAACAATAGTGTTTTGTATATATTTTGATTCACCTTGATTGTAACCATGTGACTGTACCTATGCCTTCTACCTCGTGATCATCAACCTCGTGCTCGCAAGCACACCTGGTTCGCCCCTTGTGATCGTTGCCTTGGAAACCGCACATATGTCTCTGGTGGGGAAGGGTAGAAGTATTTGACAACAAACTATTTGGCCAGTTCGGCCCTGTGAACTCAAGATACAGTGTGTGCGTGTTCCGGTTTTTCAGGCTGCCCACGATCCAGCACCGTCTGAACTGGTAAGCTGGTCTTATCAGCACACCAACGAAAAACAACAAGGTGACAGCAAAGTTAAGTGGCATTGCAGAGTCAACGCACAGCTATAAAATGTTCCACCCAGATATCGCTTATTAATAAATAGTATTCTCAGCAGCTGATTGAACTGCCTTCCAAACAGACCATACTAAAGGGCACAACACAAATCTCAGCAAAACACAAGGAAATTGAAATAATGTATTGCACTCCATCTGATCACAAAGGAAAAAGGCAAAGAATCCATACAAGGGAAACTGTGGTGTGCTCGCCAACCCGTGGAGCTTGACGAACACTTTACTGAATCATCAGTGGGTCATCAGAAAAATCAGGAAAGAAAATGTAAATTTCCTCGGATCTAATGTAGATGAACACACAGTATGTCAGAGCCTGTGGGATACATTGCAAAGAGTTCTAAGAAGAAGGAACTTTATAAGTGATTAAAGAGGTCAGAGATACCTCAAGGGACTAGATGATACACTTTAGGGTCATAATAAAACAAGAATAAACTAGACCCCAAACCAACGAGACAAAGAAGGAATAGTGGTCAGGGTAGAAATTAGTGAAATGAAAAGGAAACAAAGAATCAATGGAACACAGAGTTAGCCTTTGTGAAATGACAAAGGTTGACAGGCTCTTAGCGAAACTAACCGAAAGAGAGAGACGTTTTAAATTCATAAAGCTATAAATAAACAGGGAGACACTGCAACAGAAGCCAATGAAACTTAGATTATTATTAGGGCGTAGTAAGAAAATCTGTATTCCAATAAATTAGATAATATAAAAGAAATGGATATATTTCTAGACACCTGTGACCCATCAAAATTAAACCAAGAAATTCCAAACATCAAAACAGACCTGTAAAAAGCAGCAAGGTTAAAACAGTAATAAAACGCTCTCGATGAAAAGTGGCCAGATCCGGATGAATTAAAGCTGGATTCTGCCAGATTTTTGAGCAGCGATGGTGTTTCTCAAATATTCCATGAAGCCAGTTTTACACCCACACCCACACTGGACAAGGACATGTTGAGAAAGCAGCGTTATAGATCAATCTATTTGATGGCCATAGATAGAAAATTTCCCGTTATACTTTCAAACAAAATCAACTACATACCAAAAATTTCATTCTCCGTGGCTGCCTAGGACTGATATCATATCAGTAGACTCAAGGTAACACGACCAGAAAAGTCCTCTGACGAGTTGTACATCCCTTCATGATTAAAAGCCCTAGAAGAAATTAGGACCAGAGGGCTGATGTGCCAACACAAGAAAAGCTACTTGACAAGCCTGCGGCTGACATCAGACTAACGGGGGGGGGGGGGGGGGGGACAGAACATTTACACCAAAATCAGGAACCAGAAAGGACTTCGACATTCTCCACTCTTACTTAATATTGCCTTTAAGTCTTCTATACGCAGAGGAGTAAGACAAGAATCAAAATAAAAAGGATATATAAGGAGAGAACTCAGAGTACTCCTATGTTCAGATGTGACTCTCCCCATAGGAGATCCGAAAGACTCCACCGGAAAACTCTCAGGACCAATAAACACCTCCGGCGGGGCAGCTGTATCTAAAAATCAACAAATAAGCACAAAACAAATATAAAGCAAGCAACAAGCACAGCGCACGACTCTCCTATATACCAATAGCGAACAGACAAGAAGGGCATCAGGAACTCAGCTCCATCCACAGTGGCTTTTTTAAAAGTGTAGAGATAAACCTAACTAAAGAAGTGCAGGACTGCCACAGTAAACATTTAAAGCAGCAAAGAGAGAAACTGAGGAAGACACTAGAACAGGGGGGCGCCTTGCCCTCACAGATCACTAGAACTCACGGTGATAACTTCTTACCAAAAGCAATCTGCTAGTTTGAGGCAATGGTATTCTTGACAGAAACAGAAATGGAAATCCCTGAATTCATACAGAGCCACAGAAACTCTAGAGAGTCAAACGTCGGATTCTGGATGAGAAGATCGAAGCCGGAGGCATCTCAATACCTGACATCAAGTCTTGCTGTCAGGCTGTAGTAACAAAAACAGCGTCATACTAGCACTGGAACAGACACATGGGTCAATGGAACAGAGAAGAGCATCATGAATTCAGTCAAGCCAGGCGTAGTGGTGCATGCCTTCAATCTTAGCACTTGGGAGGCAGAGACAGTGAGTTCAAGGCCAGCCAGGTCTACATAGTGAGTTCCAGGTTAGCCAGGGGTACATGGTGATTCTGTCTTAAAGAAAAATGAGTATGATGATGATGATGATGATGATGATGATGATGATGATGATGAGGAGGAGGAGGAGGAGGAGGAATTAAAATCACATAGCTACAAAGATGCCAAAAATACATGTTAAAGACGTGTGGTTGGTATTTGTTTGTTTGCTTGTTTTTTGGAGACAGAGTTTCTGTTGTAACTCTGGCTGTCCTGGAACTCACTCTGTAGACCAGGCTGGCCTAGAACTCACAGATATCTGTCTCCCTCTGCCTCCCTAGTGCTGGGATTAAAGGCGAGTGCCATCACTGTACCACATGACATAGATGTGCGTTTTTAGCAACAGTGCCAGGAAAGTTGGATGTCCGCATGTAGAAGAATGAAACTAGATCCGTGGCTCTGGTCCTGTACAGAATCAGCACCAAATAATCAAGGACCTTGATGTAATCCCCGAAACTCTGAAACTATTAGAACATACAGAAGACACTTCAAGATGCAAAGAAATTCAATGCCTTTCTAAAAAGGGAAATTGTGACCACTGACAAGTGGAATCATGAAATCAAAAGGCTTCTCTACATATCACCTACAAGTAAGGATATTCTGATGTATCTTCCTGTGCCCCTCTTGTTTTCTTCTCTTGACTTACTGCTTGGGCCAAGGCTAAACGTTATATTGAACAAGAACAGAAAAACTTAGTATCTTCCGGACACTAACTGACATGCTTTGAGTTTCCTGCACTTAATAGAATGTTGGTCTTAAGTTTATCATATACATACCTTATTGTGCTGAGATATGTTCCTTCAATTCCTAGTCTCTTTGGGGTCTTATCATAAAGGGATGTAGGGTTCTTTTCATGTATTTCTGTATCTATGACACGAGTATGTTATTTGTATTTTTAATCCATTTACTATAGACTGAGCAGCTGTATTTACCCCCGACAGCACACAGAGCTGACTGCTAACTGCAAGAGAAGTCCGTGGTCCTTGCAGTCTGTAACTTCACTTCCGGGAGCAGGCTGGTCTGAGGATGACCACTCTGTTCCAGAGAAGGAGCTCACTTTGGGCCTCTCCAACTCCAAGAACACAGCTACTAGAGCGCCCCCTTTTGGCGTCATCTTGCCTTAGAGGCTGGTCCATGGTCCCTTCATACCTCCAGAAACCCTAGCCTGTACAGACCTTGCTGGTCAGAGGATCATCTCTTCAGCATGCCACTGTCTCATCCGCTGTAGCCCAAGCCAGAGTGTTGCCTTCACTTGCGCTGGTTCATCAGGATGGATGTCCAATTTGTCGTTCTTGTAGAACTCTTAAGTTTGGACTGTGTGGGGTCTCTGACCGCTTTACCTGCCCTTGGGACCCTCTTCTCCCGCTGGGTGGCCTTGCCCAGCCTTGATGCAGGGACTCTGCCCAGCCTTGTTCTAGCTTGTTGTGCTCTGTTTGAGTGGTACCCCTGGAGACCTGCTCTTCTCTAAGGGGAAGTTAGGGGTGATGGTGGATCTGGGGGAGGGGGAGGATGGGGGTTGGGATGTATTATATGAAAGAAGACAAATTATAATAAATTTAAAAAGGTCATTGTATATTGATAAAAGGATTAATTCAGCAAAAAATTTACAATTTTAAGTATAAATGCAGTGACCTGAATACAAAAAACAAATGTCATTGGATATAAAAGGAGACGTAGATTCTCACGCAATGGAAGTTAAGACCAGCCCAGGTACTAATGGGGTCGTGTTTCAGAAGCTGAGGAACGGGGCTTGGAGAAGTTTAGTGGAGTCTGATTTTGGCATGACTGTGGCTGGGAGTTCAATTCCCAGCAATGTAATAAAAGAAAATATAGGCCTTTACCCCTGATGGGTATAATATACAAATATACAAGAATTTGCAATAAAACACTGGCCAATAGGATTAAAAGGCGTATCTACACGCTTGAATATCACAGGGACACTTACATCAGGAATGCAAGGATGGCCATCATATACAGATCAACCTCACGCTACGTGACATCAGTGATTCACAAAACCCTGTGTTCATTTTAATGAATAAGGCGCTTGATAAGATTTAACATTCCTTTACGATAAAATTCTCAACAAATTAAGTATATACAGAAACACCAAAATTCTCAACAAATTATAGAAGAATCCTCAGAATGTTCAAGTCTATAATTTGAAAAATCTGCAGCTGAAAACCTGAAGATTTAATCACAGGGAAGGATGTTCACTTTCACTGTTTAATACAGTTCTGGGAGCCTCAGAAGGATGGCTAGGAGCAAGGCAGACAGAGAGGATGTTCACATCGGAAAGGCTGCAGGGCAGGCACACAGCAGATGCTGTGACTTCACACAGGAAAAAACAATCCCAAAGGACTATGAATACTTATGAATAACTTCAGCAGAATGTGACAGCAACACGCGGAGTACTTTGTATACTGCTGATGGACTTACTGGGCAGGAAATTCGAAAGCAGCCCCAATAGCAACTAAAAGCAAATCTTGAAACAAGGAACTGAAAGTACTCTTCAATGAAAATTATAGGGCATGGATGAAAGAGATCACAGAGGCCACAGAAAGATGGAAAGGCACTCCATGTTGATGGATCAGAAGACTCAGTGGTGCTTCGGTGATCATTATCATCCAAAGAGATCCATAGAGTCAGTAGAATTCCCATGAAAATATCAGTGGTGTTTTTCTTAATAGAAAAAAAAGTTCTAAGATTCATTTGGTACCACAGAAGACCCAGAATAACAAAAACAACCCTAAAGAACAAAACCAAAAGGAAGTAATAAGAAGTTTCAAAAAATCTAGAGGTATCACAATACTGGATGAAAAGCGTGCTACAAAGCCGCACTAACCAACACACCATGGTGCGCATATAAACACAGACGACATGGATCACTAGAACGTATCAGACAACCCGGAAGTAAACCCATGTCTGTACAGCCTGCTGCTGTCTACGAAAGGCACCAAGCGCACACAGTAGGAAGCAGTCTCATCAGCAAATGTTGCTGGCAAAATTTGATATCCACGGGCTGAAGAACCAGATTAAAACTTTTCTTCTCACTGTACACAACAACCAACTCAAAAATGGATCAAATAGTCAAACCAAACATCTGAAACTATGAATGAGCACAAGAGAACACGGGGATATGCTTCGAGACATCGGTCGAGGCGATGACTTCCTCTGAAGGCATAGGCAAGGACAGAAAAGCAGAGCATGTGAATTGCTTCAAACCGAGATGCTTCTGTGTAGCCAGCGTAAGAGGAAAATTACAGAATGTGGAAGAATTTCTTTTCAAAGCATTCTTCTACAGAGATGACTATCTAGAACAAGGAACTTCAAAATCTGAAAACCAAAAACATCCACTTGAAAAGCGGCGTAAGCAACTAACTGCCTTGCTCGGCACTGTGAGAGGGAGGGGGCACCGGCCTGCATGGCTGAGCTGTGCTGAACCTGTCACCCCGGTCGCTAAACGAAAATCTCATGTGGGATGGATGCCTCACTTTTGAATGGATGGCTGGGGAGGCCCCAGAAACCCCCCTCCCCACAAGGCTCTTGCCATTCCCCTTGGCTGCTCCCCAGAACCAGCTGATAAGTCTTTTTCTGAAGACGTCACACACCTTGGATACAAGATACAGAGAAAAACTGAAACTGAGCTGCAAGCTTTCTTCCTGCTGGCCAGCTTTCACAGTGCCAGGAGGGGCAACACAGGCTGAGGGGCTGGAGACAGGCATTAGTGGTCTTACCCAGCTCAGAACTGCACAGACTACAAATCAACCTGCCGGGGAAGATGTGTCCTTGCACGCAATCGTGCCATGGTTGCCACGGGGGTAACTGACACTTCATGATTGCTTCTGAGCCCACTCCACAAGAGGAGATCCACGCCTGGTATGCAAACCCACTTAAAAACTCACAGCCGAGGACATCTTAGACCTATCAGAGAAACTTACTCTTTAGCTAAGTTGACACAGCACCAAGGTCACACCTAAATACTTGCGTTTATTCTCAGAGACAGACGCTACTCTCCAACTTGAACAGAAACTTCTCTTCGCAATGAAAGTTGAGGGCAGGGATGCGTGGCTGCTCAAGATACTGATTACAAACGTTCAGCCCTAAACAAGACATTCATCCCTCCCTCTCTACAGCCCAGGGAACAAGATCAAAGACGGGGGTGGGGGTGGGGGGGTTGGGAGTGGGGGGGGTAAAGAATGCCTGGAATGCTCTCAGCCTTGGCTGGAGAAGCTTCCTGTGGCTGTGGGCAGCAGTCTCTCAAAGACTCATAACTGGACAAAGCACCGTGAATACATAACTGTGAGCACTCAGCCCTAAATGGAACGTTTATATCAACCACCTCCTCTCAAGGCTCAGGAGACGTTGCAGAAGGAGCAGAAGAAGAAAAAAAAAATAAGGTGGAGAATGGAGAGGAGTGCTGTGGAGAGCTGACTTAGGTCACAACATGGCCAGTTCACTCTTACACTTGCAGCAGGCTTCCTACACAGCACTCACACACGATCGAGCCGGTCAACATTCCCGTGAGGATGGCGGACAAGGCCTCGCCCCTACGGAGGAGGTATTGTTAGCTGGTGGTGATTCTCTCAGGCAAGAGAGAATCTTCTTTCTTTGGACGTGTGGCCACGGGTAGACAGCCCGCACTCACATGCATGTGAGCAACACAAATCGGATGCAGAGGGATGAAAAACAAAAGACATAATATTGGGGTGAGTTGGAGATGGGGTGGGGGTGGGTATGATCATAACATGTTGCTACATGTATGAAATTATTGAAGAATAATTTAAAAAGTCAAGTAGGCATTCCTTAAGAGCAAGTGAATATACTTATGAAAAAAAAAATACCACGTCTCACTAATTCTCAGGGAAATGTAGTCACAACCACCATGAGATGCGCCTGTAATCCCAGCACCTGGGAGGCAGAGGCACGTGGAGCTCTGTGAGTTGGAGGCCAGCCTGGTCTACAGAGTGAGTTCCAGGACAGCCCTGACTACACTGTATACCTGAAATATGAAATCAACCTGGCCGCCAATAAAGAGTGACTGGGTATAGACAATGAGGGGATATATACACATGGAGTTCTATGTGGACATAAAAGGATGAACACCTGACCTTTGCAGCAACATGGGGAGAATTGGGGTCACTATGTTAAGGGAAATAAGCCAGACAGAGAAAGACAAAGGCATTTTCCCACTTTCTCACTCATTTTGTAAAAGTAATAAGTCAACAATGAAGAACAAAATGAAATTACGTATTACTAAAGACTGGGGACAGAAAGACGTTCAGTAAACGGCATCAAAACCCAGAGAGGAGAAATGCACTCATTCTGTTCTTTTCTACAGCATAGCGGGCACAACTGTGGGTTAAAACGATCTGTGACATATTTAAAGATGACTAGAAAAACGTGAAGTTCCAACACATAGAAATGACTAATGGGGCTGCAGAGACGGCTCAGTGGTTCAGAACGCATACTGCTTCTGCAGAGGACCCCGGTTCAGTTCCCAGCACCCACGAGGTGGCTCACGGTCCCTCGTAACTCCTGCCCCAGCTGGTCTGACGTCCTCCTCCGGCCTTCATGGATGGACACCTATACTCGTGTGCACATACCCACGCATACACATAATCAAAAATTAAAACAAATCCTAGTGTTTGGAGAAACAGAGAATCATACTCTCTTGATTCTGCCTGTGGTATATACACATCAAATTACCATAATGTACCCGTGTGCTGTACAGACACGACACCTCCATAAAAGCAGGTTTCGTGAGATGAGACTTGGCCCTTCTGAATGAACAAGCTGCTACTACGTTTCAGTTTGGCTCTCCTCCCCCTTGGGCACTTCGACCTCCCCCCCCCCGCCCCCGCCCCTCCATCTGAAGACTCAACAGCCTTTGGCTTACTTCAGCTTACTCACAGAGTGAAAAAACAATTCTTCTCCCTAATGCTCTTCTTGGCTGCATCTCAGTGCTTACTAGAAACGCTGTCTGAGGGTTTTAGAATGGCTGCCTGCTGCCCGCACTCGGGACAGGTTTGAATCTCCAAACATTCCTGCTTCTCTTTCCGCACCGTGATGGATGGATGTCAGTTTCCCAAGTGGAGTTTAGGTTATTTTCAACTCGTTAACGTACTTCCCCAGGAAATTCAACAAACCAGCGCGTGTCACATGTCAGTTTTACTCTAGGCTGGGTGCTGAATGCTGTGTCTCGAGGGTGGCGTGGAGCCTGGCGCCTCTCCCACGAAGGGAAACCATAAAAACGTGCTTGGCGAACTTCAGGCTGCTGATGAGTCGCACACATTTGGATGTTTCGCTACGAATCAGCTTCTCTTCTGTTTCTTTTGCTGTTGTTGGTTTTCGCCTTGGTACAGTTAGATTTACTTTAACTTTTATATACCACGTGACCCAGGCCCTTTGTGAGAAACTGAGCCCATAATTAAAAAAAAAGTTACTTCACTCGTTACGCAGAGAGTAAATCCAGGTTGCTTTGAAAGTGTGGTGCCCTTGACCTGCGGACGTTACCTTTGTCAGAGTCAAGGCTGGGTGAGAGAGGGGTTGGGAGCAGTGTGCTAACTTGGACTAGATCAGTTCAGGGCTCACGGCGCGTTTACCCCAGCGAAGCCGACTCGCTCGCCTTATATGTGAAATGCGATGAAAAACAAACAAACAAAAACTACCTTATGTTTACAGAGCTTCAGCAGAAGATCAAGTAATGGTGTGAATAATTATGCCGACGACCACTGAATCTCTCCAAGGATTGGCTGTCGCTGGCCGTTATTTCGAACACCTGATACGAATCCGCTCATCTGAGCCTCCGGCAGAGCTGCGTCGGGAATACCGCCGGTCACTATTATTTTCCTCTCGCTGATGCCGAAACCGGAACACACATGACCGGATTAGGGGACCCAGGGTGGGCATCCCCAGTAAGCGGAAAGGCTCAGACTCAGGCTGACTCAAGCGACCGAGCAGAGACATGAAGCATAGATCTTCTCCAAAAACAACAACAGCTCAGAAATTGCTGCCGAACCCTAGAAGGTGGGGTTTGTTAAGCAAACAGGATGTTGGCTAGTGTTCACTCTAATCTCCAGTTCCAGACTGTGTTGCAGAAAGTATGTTTCCCCTCCAACTTAATTTAATCACGCACGAAGCTGTTCTGATGGGATCCGTCACTACGCTTCCCGTGGCAGCTGTCAGCCAGAGATATATTAAAGCATATTGAGCCGATCCCCCCGGGGGCATGCTAAGACGCGGGCCCTCTCCCGTGACTGTGCCTCTTCCTCCAGCTGTTGCCTTGTCTCTCCTGCTCCGTTCGCAGTCAGGCCTGGTATACTTTCCAGACTTCATTTTCAAGGCTTTTCTGCCTGTTGTTAGCCGCTTCCTGTTTCTCGAAACCTATACTACCTCCTTCTCCCTCCCAGCTCAATTCACTCTTGTGTTCTTGTGTCTGCCCCTCTCTCCATGTGTGTTCATGTGTGTGGGCACACATGTGCATGGATGTGCACGTGTAGGCCAGAGGCTGAGATCAGGTGTCTTTCTATTTATATGTGGATGCAGAACCTCTCCCTCCAACCCAGGGTTGGCTAGTCTGGCTGGGCAGCTATCCCTGGGGATCCCCGGATCACAGGCTGGGATTTGTGTGGGTCCTGGGGATCAAACTCAAGTCCCCAAGCTTGCATAAGGAACAGTCTCTCACTGAGCCCGCACCCCAACTCTGGATCCTCACTCTCTCTCTTACGTCACTGAGGCCTGTACCGTCATTCATTCAGCTGCTGCTCCATAATGCCTTGCACCCCCAAATCAGGAATGCAGGCAGCATCACTCCAACTCAGCACGGAGCCCAGTGAGTAGCTGCCCACACCGCGGTGTCTGATGTCATTCCAAACAGTTGCCATTGAGAATACTGATGTAATGTTTCCTCGAGAGGGAAAAGCGTGGGCACTACTGCCAAGGAAAGCTTTTCTCTACACTTGGAAGCGAAGGCATGTTTAAGGTACCCTAACTGCCTCAGTTCAGCTCTCCTCAACTAACTCTCCTCTCTCAAAGAACACATGCGTTTAGAAGTTATCCTGAAAACCCAAAATAAGAAATTGTTAGTTTCCCCCCAAACATATAATACAATAGCTCTCGGGCGGCTTGGCGTTTGAGGAAAGCTGCGATCCACCGAATGATCTATAAGTATGGCACATCTATTTCAGGGCTAAAGAAGCTTTGCTCTTAACCATTAGATGTTGACATGCTACACACACACACACACACACACACACACACAAAAATACACACACACACACACACCCCTCACCACCACCACCCACAACCACCCACGAACACCACCACCACCACCACCACCACCCATCAATCAATTACTTTCAAGAGGCTTTAAAAAAACCTGTATTCCTCATCACTCAAATGAAGGTCATACCTTTGTTAGGTTCTATTGCTGTGATGAAACACCATAGCCAAAAGCACCTTGGGAAGGAGTGAGTTTATTTGGCTTACATATCCTGGGTCACTGTCCAGAAGCCAAGGCAGGAACCCCGAGTCAGGAACTGAGCAGAACACCGCTTACTGGCATGCTCCTCACGGCTTGCTCAGCCTGCTTTCTCATACAACCCTGGACCACCTGCCCATCCCCCACATCAATCACCACTCAAGAAAATGCCCACAGCCTTGCCTGTAGACAGTCTGACGGAGGCATTTTCTCAACTGAGGTTCCTCTTCCCGGATGACTCTAGCTTGTGTCAAGTTGTCACCAAGAAAGGTCAGTATGGTGGCAGAGAGGAGTGAGTGGAGAACTGTGGGAAAATGGGAGACAAGGCGACTCTGAGAAAGCATCATGAGCTGGTTGAGACTACCACAGGCCCCGAAGTGGGTGTGGCCGGTACACGGTCGGTGAACCAAGTAACAGGGTGTGAGCCTCAGCAGGCTGCTGCAGTAAAGTTCCTCGGAACCAGTTAGTTTAAAATAACAGAGTTCAATTGTCACTCAGTTCTAAAGGCCAGAAGTCCAGAACCAAGATGTTGGCAGGTCTATATTCTCTGGAAGGCTGTAGGGGAGAATCCTTCCTTGACTCTTCCTAGCTTCTCACGGCTGCATTTCTTGACTTTGTTTCTGTCTTCACATGCCATTCTCTGTGTGGCGGCATCTGGAGAAATACTCTGTCTACAAAGAGCTGCGCTGTTGGTTAGGGCCCACTCTACTCGGGTATGCCTCCCTCCTATGTGATCAGATCACATGTGTGGAACTCCTGTTTCCAAATGCGTTCACATTCACGGGCGTGTTTGTGGTAAGGTTAGAACATCAGCATGTATTTTTGGGGGGACACAATGGAACTGACAATGTCAATAGAGTAGAAAGATGATCTATTCAGTTTAATTCTCCAAACTGCTAAGTGGCCACAGGGGAAATATTACATGCTGTACATTCGGAGAGTGGTCTCCAGACCAGAAGCGCCAGACATCATCTGGGCCCTAATTAGCTATGAGGAATTTCTGGCCCCTCTTCAAGTGTGTATTGAATCCGGATTTGTTTTAACAATGTCCCCACATAGGTGACTTTTACACCAAAGTCAAACGAACATCACCTGATACCAATGGGCTTTTGAGGCGCGGGTCTCAGCAAACTGACTTCACTGGTAAACTCGTCAGAATGAAAACTATGGGTTCCATCCAATCTATGGAGCCAGAACCTCTAGGTTTGAGACCCAGAAAGTTGGTCTGACAAGCTGCTAGGGGTGTGAACTTCAAAAACCACAGACTTCCAGGTGGGTTTCAGAACAGTTATTGCTAAAGACATGGTAGAAAAGAGAAGGAATTTCATATAGACATGGGAGGCTTCAGAACTTAGGAAGTGTAAGGAAAAATCACCAGCACAGAGGAGCTACAAGACACTCTCAAGCCCAGGAAATGCGTGTCATTATATTGGGCTGGAGACAACTGACGACAAAGAGGGTCCGAGGGTTGCAGAGTGAGCAGAACCGTGAGCGAGCCTGCAACTTCTGCTTACCATTTGCCAAGAGAAGCTTTTGTATTCAGGACGGTGATTTTCATTTCTGCATTCTGCATTCACAGAACTGCATATCTGAAACTTCCCACTGGAAATAAGGGGAATTGGAGTTGAGAGGCATGAAGACACATGTTTAGGAAGCGCCACCGAAGAGTCTAATGTATAGCTGCTGTTGGACTTCCTTGCCTCAGAGAGAAAGAAGTGATAATTAAATAGAGTCATAGCCATTTGATACAGAATATAATTTGCCCAATCTTGGTTTATTAGTGTCTATACATATGCCTAGAAAATAATTCTAAACACAACCAAAATGTTGCTTTTGTTCTTCTCAATAAATTCTGTGTTTCTAAAATTGTATTCTAAATTGAAGAATATATTTCTGGGCCTCAAAGAATCTCAAAGCATGGCAGGTCTCCTTGACTATCTAGTCACTATTTGCTATCTATTCCTTTATCTATTTCAAGAAAGCTTGAGAGAGGCTCTCATTAAGCATTCTGGCTTGGTCAACATAGTTGACCAAGCTGGCTTCGAACTCACAGAGGCCCATTCACCTCTGCCTCCTGAATACAGGAATTCAAGTCACATGTGGCCATGCCTGGCTGTACTGTTCTTTATGTCTTTATGTGAAGGGATCATATTTAGAGCCTGTGTGGTCCAGATGGAAGGTAGAAAGAATGTTAGGAATGTTGATACATGCCAGTATCATGATACATGATAATACATGATACAATACATGATAATCCCAGTATTCAGAAAGCAGTGGTGGCATACACCATTAATCCCAGTATTCAGAGGGAAGTGGTGGTCCACACCTTTAATCCTGAAGACAGAAACAGAGTGTGGAAGCAGGCACAGGGAGCAAAGCTCTGAAAGAATCCGTGTCAGACAAGAAGTGATGTCTGAGATGAGTCAGTGAAGGACAGGCAAAGTGGCTAATCAGAGGAAGAGTTAGCAGAGTGGGTCAGAGTGAGGACACACCCATGATAGAAAGAAAGGTGGGTTCTCAGCTCAGAACCATGATCATGATTTTCAGGTGCAAATTTGTCTTCCAGTCTCCATGTGCAGGTAAAGTGCCATGATGGTCTGCTGGTGTTGGACGCTGTGCTCCCCACCTCCACATGGAGTCTGGAGCGCACCTGCTGACGGTGACATGACAGGAATTTGCTACAGTGCTTCTGGGCTGCCTGTGAGGACTCCTTCCCTTGGAAACTGCAGAGATTTTGAAACCTGGAGGGATCAGAAGTCGCTCCTGTCCTTTAGACACCACAGAGGACATCCCCTCCGCTCCCCACCCGGGTTTCCAAAACATAAGATTTCCCAGCTGCCTTGGGTCCTTTGAAAGAGACAGTGACTAAGGACTTCTTGGGAAGGAGCAGAGTGGAGACCCACCCCAGGGAGCTCGGCTGGGTCCTGCAGACCCTCCCAGGACTGACCCTGCCTGGGAGAGATGGCGTATAGCCTGTGATGTGTGGGACTCACAGTCTCCAAATCTACATTCCCTTGGAGCTTTGTTCTCTGGAGACATTTCCCAGACCCCCTTCTTCCTCATGTTCTTCCCTGCTTTTTATTTACTACTTTCCAATCGTTGTTGAAAACCTCAAAGAGTTTTTAGGCAATGCTATGGCGCGTTTAAGTTGTTAGGGTGTAAGCCATCTTTTGGGGGCCAGATGGCTTAGCAGGGTGGCTTACTTGCCACCCGGCTTGAGAATCTGAGTTTGTTCCCTGGGTCCCACTGACTGTCAGCTAGCTGTCACAGGGGCTGTCACAGCGAGCCCCTCGGCTAACTGTGGCGATCTCCCAGCGTATGAATTACTGTAACTCCAATTGCCAACAGTTCCCACGCTTCCCTTAATGTTATTGCTGATTGGCCTTATGTAGACACCCTGCTAAGTGCTAGGGATTTAGAAGAACAAGAAAAACAGAGATGAACTTGTTGCTTCCATTTTGTATAACTTCACGTATGCCTTTGTTTCCATGAGATACTTATACATTCCAAATCCTGCCTTGAAGTACACCTTCCCGGGGCAGGGAAACAGAGCGACACTAGAGTGACCATCGGTCCCGTGACTGAAAGATGCTCCGAGAAGAAAGGTAGACCGTGGCTCAACGCCGATGATCTCGACAGACACCGTTCCGTTTGCCATGAGGTCACAAGTTCTCAGATACAAGGACAGAGAAACTAATATCTCTGGATGAGCATGTGGGCTCTAGAGCCAGATTTCTCGGGTTTGTAGTTGCATGGCCCTAGCAAGTTGTTTAATCTCTTTGTGCCTGTCTCCTAATCTCTGAGGTGAAGACAACAATATTTTACACAGGTGTGACAACGATGTCACCTGGAGAAATCAAGTTAAGTTTCATCCTAAATTAATTGGAATCAGTTCTCTAAATTAAGAAGGATTCTGGTGAACTGAGGTAGTACTTTCCCACAAAATATTTACATATGAGCCTTGTTTTTTTTTCCCCCACCAACAATGCAGGAGAGTAAAGAGAGATTCAAAAGAAAGCCAGAGAATGGAAACTTGGAGCCTTAGAGCCTTGGTGGTTTTTACAACCTGGCATTGTCAAACAAAAATTACCATCCTTTCCCTCCCCGACCCCAGACAATTTCCTAGGCAGAAAACAGCAGTAGAGAGTCCTCATTGAACTTCCATGGTCTTAGGGAAGTCCTATAACCTACTAAGGCCTGTGTTTAAGAAAGCAACACCTGAGAAGAGTAACGTATCTTTGTGACTGGGTGAGAGAGTTCTCAAATGTAAACAGAAACATATCATCTCAAGATCCCCACCCTGGCAATCCTCCCTGCAGGCCAGTCAGCACCTGCTTCTCCATGCTTGAAGAAGGCGGACCTTCTCTTAGTGCTCTGCCTGTCAGCCCCTGTAGTTCGAGAGGCATGTGCTCAGCTCACAGTGGAAAACCACTTCCCCTCTCCGTGGCCCTGAAAATCACAGCCGCGTGCTGTTCCCGGTTTTCTTCTCAGTTTTATTTTCCAGGTCTTAACTCAGAATTGCCCTCTGGGTTTCTGAAATGGTAAGAGAATGTTTTCAACTGAAGCAAGAGTTCCTGCCGGAATGAAAGAACGTGAAAACACGAGTCTCCATCTCATATCTGGTAAATCCCCTACTTTCCTTTTGAATTCAGAAGTCGGAGGTTGAATTACAACAGCAGTTTCAAGTACTGTTCTAAAAAAAAAAATCTGTGTTTATCTCAAATCACAGGCAATCTTTGAATGAGCCTGGGTATTTAAATTGTTTACATGCAATTTATTGAGGAAAACTTTTAAATGGAAAGGGACAGTCTACCAAAATAAACACATTAATTCACTGCTTAGCTACTATTACGAAATGAAAACCCCCTTCCATTAGAGTGCTGCACACTGTGATCACTGCCAAACTTTTTAAAGCAAGGCTCTTCTTGAGCTTTGTGTGTTAAGAAGTCCTTTGCTGGTGCCCAGGAAACATGATCGCACTGAACCACCCCTTATAACTAGTATTCCGGTAATTCTCAGTTATCACCAACATGTCTCTCTATATTTACCAAAACTCTAGTTTTCTTAGTCTCTGTCTTATCTATTGTCTCTTACCAGGGCATACTGTTTGAGTCAAGTATCTACTGGAACCAATGAGTCTCAGAAGCTCACCTTTGTCCAATATCCCTGTGTGCCAAGGGATTTAAGTGTAATAGTTCATTTGGTGCACTAAAGAAGGCAGACCATTTATTATCTCAGGCTTAAGGAATGAAGATGAACTTCAGAAAAGTCAAGAAATTTGTTCAAGATCACGTGATTTATCAGTGGTAGAGAGAAAATCCAAATAAACACGTTTTATCACGTTTCTCAAAGCCGGACCTTCTGTGTCCAGTCTATACAAACCATCAGAAAAGCCTTTTACAGTCAATTATAATTTCAAAGGGAGAAAGAAACCAGATAAAATATAAAATCTTGGAGTGAGAGGTGTTAAATGCATGTACAGCAGAGCCTTTGCAAAACCCCCACGGGCTCCTAACAAGTCTTGGCAAGCCATTTGCCCAAACGAGTTTAGCGCTGAGTAGGGGAAAGCACTGAGGTGCCCAGATTCCAGTGCCCTCCATTTCCCAACAGTGATGAAGGGTTATGAGTGTTTTAAGATCTCAAAGAGGTGTAAAGTACTACCATTATGTGATTCTCAGACATTAAATTGGGGCTTATTTTCATGTTCTCGGGGACATGGAACAAAAATGGGACTCCAGCAACCAGGACCGAGGACTCGTGGACTAAGATTAGAGTCTGTGTAGCTCAGTCTTGAAACTACGGTAGCTTTAGTATTACTAAATGATTATAAAAGTCATTATCTGCCACTGAACGTGTTAATCCCTAAATCTTGGAGATGACCTCTTCATTATTTTGTTATTTGGGTATAAGGGTTCTAAGCTTTATTAAATGCATATCTATAGATGTTTTCTCATGCAGTGGGTCTACAGTATGCATATTATTTGTAAATGTATGATTGGTAGGTAGTGTCTTGGCTGTGGAGTAATTTCCCAGCAAATACAAGAGATCCTGTGTGTGTGTGTGTGTGTGTGTGTGTGTGTGTGTGACACATGGGTGTGTATGTGTGTGTGAGACACATGGGTATGTATGTGTGTGTGTGTGTGAGAGACACACATGGGTGTGTGTGTGTGTGACATGGGTGTGTGTGTGTGTGTGACATATGTGTGTGTGTGACATATGTGTGTGTGTGTGTGACACATGGGTGTGTGTATGTGTGTGTGTGAGAGTCACATGGGTGTGTGTGTATGTGACACACATGGGTGGGTGTGTGTGTGTGTGTGAGAGGGAGAGAGACACACAGGTGTGTGTGTGTGAGAGAGAGAGTCACATGGGGGTGCGTGTGACACACGTGTGTGTGACACACGTGTGTGTGTGCGTGACACACGTGTGTGTGCATGTGACACGTGCGTGTGTGTGAGAGTCACATGGGTGTGTGTGTGTGTGTGTGTGTGTGTGACACATGGGTGTGTTTAGGTGTCTTATTCGTGCTTGTGCTGCACTTTTAGAGGCCAGGGGTTGACACTGGGTGTCTACCTCTATCTCCAGCTTATTTTTGTTTTTGTTGATGTTTAAAGATTTTTTTTCATACAGCTCGTTTTGGAGACAAGGTCTCTCACTGAACCTGGAGCGCAATGAGTTGGCCACGCAGACTGGCCACTGGAGCCGTTCAGCTCTGGGGTTACAGGCATGCAACTCCACATCCAGTTTCTGTAGATGCTGGCAATCCAAACCCAGGCCCTGGGTAGCCGGCACCGTGCCAACCGCACCGTCTCCTCAGCCACGCTGTTTTTAACGGGTATAAAAATTGCCAATGTGAAACCTTAACGAAATTCAACTGATCTTCTGGGATTTGAAATTTGTATTTTATTCCCCAACTGTGAGTTTTATAAACTCTTACTACTAGACACCAGTAACATCTTTCCAAAATTCGTGTAATCATTTCCTCAGCAGAAAATCACAGAACAGAGCGCCAGATCAAAAGGAGTGAACAGTTTTGACCTGCTAGTGTCTTCTGCGTCTTACCACTTGCTAAATGTTCCAGTGCCTCAGATAATACAACCTGGAAGTTATTGTGTATTCGCCGCCTGTTTCTTACGCCAACGTTTTTAAAGCAGGGATCAGGAGCTGTTGCTTGTTTCTTGAG
Source organism: Cricetomys ansorgei (assembly GCA_026225945.1). Taxonomy (NCBI): domain Eukaryota; kingdom Metazoa; phylum Chordata; class Mammalia; order Rodentia; family Nesomyidae; genus Cricetomys; species Cricetomys ansorgei. The sequence continues at coordinate 2,672,188 of JAMJFZ010000183.1, read as the reverse complement.
GCTAACAGATGCTGTTTGATATTCGCAGCACAAATAGTGCCCTACATTCTTATAAAGAATCTCTTCTCACATAAATTTGTAGTGGGCGTTCTGGTTCTTATTGCAGCGACTGGGATGGGAAACTAAAGGACATTAACGGAAGCGGCTTCGGAAGAAGCAGGTGTTTCCCGACTCTCCTCTTAGCTGTTGGAGAAATCGTGAAATGCAGGAAGCTTAGTCTTGACCCCTCTTCCCTGTGTCTACTCCTTCTTGACTCCAGCTCTGACCCTTCTTTGTCCTTCCTGTGCCTCCTTGGTCATTCCCATAAGGCTCATCACAACGGGTCCTCAGAGAAAGCCATGCGCATGTAAAGCATTTGCTTGCTACGAGCATTTCAACTGATCTTCAAAGCTTTGAGACAGAATATAAAATTTTAGCAGCTGAATTTGAACCGTAAATGAATGGACAGGGAGGTGGTTTTAGGATCCCAGAGTTCAGGCAATCCACAACCTGTAACAGCAGAACCGTCTGCCCTTTCCTGTGTAAGCTGGTGACGGTTGCGGACTTAGGTGGTTCCCCTCAGGTTAGGAGCATCATAGGTCCAGCTTTTGTCAAATGTGACTTTTTGAATTCTAAATAGTTAACGTTTGTTTAAAATATCTTTATAGGGACTGGAGAGACAGCTTAGCAATTAAGAGTGCCTGCTGCTCCCTCAAGAGGATCCGAGTTCAGTTCTAAGCACCTACATCCCATACGTTACAAGGAATTGCCTGTAACTCCAGCCGTGTGTGATCTAATTCTCTCTTCTGGCCTCCACAGGCATCTTCACGCATGTGCGGGTACACAGATGTAGACACACACACAGATAGATAGTTAGATAAATGGATATGTAGATAGATAAATGATAGGTAGATGGGTGGATACATATACGGGTGGATAGATGAGGGATATTGATTATCGGCCAGCTTGCACCCCAAATGTCACTCTCCTTTATATCTTTTCTCTGGGGTACTCCCTTTCTGTAGTGTAGCTCAGTTGCTCCAAAAAGCTACGTTTCCTTCCAAGGCACACAGCTATAGATAATCAGAAAATCCTATCAGTCTCCCTTGTGCCCACCTGGCATCTCTTTTTACTGTTATGAATTGATGGCACGAGTAAGCCAGGTGTCTAGCTCTTCCTGCTGCAGTGTTTAGACCTGTGGCCACTTAGACCTGTGGCCACTTAGACCTGTGGCCACTTAGACCTGTGGCCACTTAGACCTGTGTCCACTTAGATCTGTGGCCACTTAGACCTGTGGCCACTTAGACCTGTGGGCACTTAGACCTGTAACCCTGGTAGGACTAGCCAGTTCCTGGGGAACTAGACAGACTAGACACTGGGATAAAAGGACATTCTTCACTGTGGCTTCCTCTACTGTCTGTCTGTCTGTCTGTCTGTCTCTCTCTCTCTCTCTCTCTGTGCATGTGTGTGTAAATGTCTAATTACCTTTATTAGCTATCATAGCCCCACACTACTACAAACCTGGAGTTTTAAGTGTGGCTCACAATTACCCACTGTTTTCAAGACACAGCCCGAGAGTGTGGGTGACTGGGTCTATGGAGATGTGTTGTCAGCCACATAAATACCCTGAAGGTATTTTTTTTTTTTGTGTCATCTGCTATAGAAATCTGTTCCCAGTCCAGCTCTCCCCATCCCTCCCTCCATTTGTAAAAATCACTTTGAACTTATGGGCAATTCCACTCTTCCAATAAATCCTACTTTCATGTAACAGGTTGGCCTGAGTTCCCATTGCTTCCAGCCGGAAGGTTCTGAGGTAGCTTCTGAAATCCTCCTCTGTCACTGTAGGGCGTGTGGGCCACTGGGTGGGGATGAGGACAGTCATCAGGCTGAGGGAGAGGAGACAGAATGAGAAGGAAAGAAAGAAAGAAAGAAAGAAAGAAAGAAAGAAAGAAAGAAAGAAAGAAAGAAAGAAAGAAAGAAAGAAAACCTTTCAATCAGAGAAACATCATAATATGGTTCAGAAACCTTGAGCTTCTAAACCTTGGTTTAGTAAATCCAATTAGGCCATAAAAGATAAAAAATAAATTTAGATGAATAGAAAGAAAACGAATCCCTCATGTAGATGATGGTGATGATGATGATGATGGTGATGATGGTGATGATGATGATGGTGGTGATGGTGATGATGGTGATGGTGATGATGGTGATGATGATGGTGATGGTGATGGTGATGATGATGATTGTCATTATTTTCAAGATGGGGTTTCCCTGTTGTAACTCCGGCTATCCTGGAACTCACTCGTAGACCAGGCTGGCCTCAAATCTGCAGAGATTCTCCTGCCTCTGCCTTCATAGTGCTGGGATTAAAGGCATGCACTACCCCACTGGGCCACATTCATTATTTTAAGGTGTGGTTTAGAGCCAGTATCAAGCTATGGGGACTCAAAGCTCCGTCAAAGTTTAACAAAGACCACGTCGCACCCTGTAGGGGAAGAAGCTTTCGCACTGCCCCTCCCTGATGGGGCCTGGCTTTCCTCAATGGGTGCCAAGATCCACACATGCCCAACAGAGAGCTGTTGGTCCCAAGCCAGTTGGCCAAATCTATTCTTGTGTTTTAAGCTGTTTATAAAGTTTACAGCCAACGTAACAGAGGGGGTGGTTTTAGCGTCCTCCTCCTCCTCCTCCGGAGACCTCTGTGGTGCTTGCGTTGTTTGTTTTTCCCAATGAAGCCTAAAGGATTTCACTGTGGCCTTTTGAGAAGAGTTGATGTTGACTGTGTTCTGGCCTCCTGCTGCTGCAGATGGGGGGAGCTGAGGTGACTGGAGGGGGTATGGGGTGGGGGCAAAACCCAGCAGAAGAGTGGACACACACAAAGCGATGCCCGAGGGAGAAGACAGAGGCCGGCTCACCTCCCCCTGTGCTACTGGTTGAATTGTCTGCCTATCACCACGTGCTGAGGCCTGTCAGGGTGAGGCCTGTCCCTAATACTTCACAACTTTGACTCATGGGAATACGGTTAGGACAGTCGTGCTGGAGGGGCATGCCTACTGTCTTGTATAAAGGGAGAGATTAGGGGACATGATGTGGAAGTTTATTTTTAGTTATATATAAAATAATTGTTTTGTGCACTGTTGGGAAAATGGCTGCCTAGGCCTTGGCATTTTGTATTGTCTGTAGGTGTTGGATTTATGTGGCAGGGCGGGGGGTGAGGGGGATGTTTGATTGCTCATGATCTGCACGTGCTATCAGTAGAACTCATGAGGAGTTCTGAATCAATAAAAGCACCTGAGCTGGGATTCTCAGGGTTCCACTGTCCAGTATGGCACTGGCCATGGTGGCTGCTCCCTCTGCTGAGGTCTGGCAGGGTTTACATCTATGAACGTGCCTCCTTGTCTTTCCTTGATGAGTCACACAGTGGGTGTGCTACTACAGGGACGCGTGCACACCGGGAGAAGCATGAGGAAAGTAGATAGGGATAGGAGTTGGGAGTGGCGTTAAAGGCCCTCATGGCCCTCGGAGAGGGCCAACCCTTCCAACACCTTGCTCGATATTCATCCCTGGGACAGTGAGGCTGGACATTTTGGCTTTTCTACGTCATTGGACTTGAGGGACTGTGTTACAGCAGCCCTAGAAGTCAGATACAGCATGTCCAGATCCCACCAGCACTGAACCTGTGTGAGCGTGAGATGGGACATTAGACGGAGCTGTCTCGGCCCTGGCGGGCACGAGGAGCAGTGCCTTACATAGTCAGGTGAAAGTTTGAGCGTGACCTCCATGGACTGGAAAGACTGCTACTGCTGCTTGGAAAGCAATTTAAATATGATGGGAACAATGCTCCGTGATAGGCTACACGTCACACTTCTGGCAAAGATCTGTGCTAACCTCCTCAGGGAACTTTCTATGCGCAGCCATTTCTGGCCTTTGCTGTTGAGACCCCCTGGTTAGCATTCTTGAAGGTTCTGGGAGCATGGGAAATTATTCATTAGTGCACCAACTGATGCTTCTGGTTTGATCAAGAGCTGTACATTCAGTCCCTGGCCATAGAGAGCAGCGACACTGGGCATGTGAGTGTGAAAAGGGATGCTCGGATGAAGGCCGAGAGACTTACAAAGACCCAAGGCAGCGATACGTGTCTACAAACTCACCCCCAGGCCTGCTTACTCACCTCCAGGCCTGCTTCAGGCCACCAAACACTTGGCCCAGACTGTCCGCACCCTCTCCATTCCCTGTGTCACCCCCTTCCCGCTACCCCTTTTAGCTGTGACCAGAGGCTCCTATGCACAATGAAGATATGACCGTGCCACTAAAGAATCCAGCCTGCTAGGCCCACAGCATGTCCCCCAACTTTCATTTCAGTTCTACTCTCGCCCACTCTTACCAGTCCCCACTTTCTCATAGCACTGTACCTCATGACATTTCTTGAGTAGGCCACGGTGCTCTCTAGCCCTTTCTTTTCACTGTTAGTATGGTTTCAAGTCCAAGTTCAATCTTACTTTCATGAAGTCTATCCAGATCCTATCAGATAGATGAAGTCACGCTCCCGGCTGGGTTTCTGCAGGAAATTGATCGTTGTTAGAATGACATTTATCAAGTTGTCAGCTTCAGACCTACACATCTGTTTCCTCATGGCAGTGAGCTTCTTGAGTGGAGGGCCTGTAGCTGCTTGTCCGTGTGAGCTCGGGGCCGACACAGCATCTGATACTCAGTGTGCACTAAGGAAATGAGTTGAAGTTCACTGAGTGGCAGCTACGCTTCCATTACATATTATCCGAATAAAAACGAGAGGGCAGTTGGCGTGGAAGCCCTAGCCATCTTCCTCTGGGGATCTCACCGAACCCCAGAGTGGAACATTCAGTAGGGGCGTTTCTGAAGCTTGTCTCAGAAATCTCTGACTTTGGCTAGTGCACAAGCGTCAGCTCATCGAAGAAGGGCAAAAGACAAATGGCTCAGTCAGGTACACATTAGAGCTCCTCTGAAAGGTGGGCCTATGGAGTGACCCTCCCCAAACTTAGAGTGAAGGAAAAACAGATGGGGTTATGCTGGAAGATGGGTTGTTGCCTGGGTACAAAGGTTTCTACGTTATTACACCCAGACTCAGATAATGTAAACATGCCGTGAGCGTCATCTGCTTCAGGCACAGCTGGGTGGAGTTTTCAGGGGTGTAAGACCCTCGGCTACCCTTCCAGCTGGCCTTCTTTAATCAGGCCCAGCACAGAAGGGCGCCGCCTAGAGGCCGACCAAGCACAGGCTGCAAGAAAGAGGTGGCAGCTGGCTTTTGGACTCAACGCTGGGTGCCCCTCCCTCCAGCACCCTAACAAGACTCGGACTTTGGACCTAGTACTATCTTGTCCTACTCTGGGGACACGTGTCTATTCTTGATCACTGTTTGTGGGCAAGAGATGCTAGTCTTGTCAGGGGCCCAGCCTGGCACCAATGTCCACTCCCAGAGGTAACGATCTGCTGGTTCTCACAGAACGAGGGGCTGGCCCTGGTGCTGATGGGCAGAGACAGGTGTCCAGGACCACGTGGAAAGTGCCGAACCCAATTCAGATCCATCGCAGGAGATCAGCAAAGACTGCTTCTCCCTCCTGCTCATGTTTCCCCAGAAGCCAAATGCTTTATCCACCTTTCCCTTGGCATTTTAGATTCTTGGAACAATTGGCCTTCCCTTTTTAAGCAGCCACATATCGAAATTGGAATTTTAGGAAAGCATGGTGCGTGTGTGTCACCACGGATGTTCACATACAAATACTTTCCCGACGTCTACTTAGGCGAATGAAAGGGACATTTGTGTAGAATGCGTTGTGACAACAAATCAGAAACCCGATCGCTCGGAACTTGGTTTCAGGAAGGGTGCTCTGGAAAGCGTATCTAATTCGGTATTAAGAAATTCCCACAATCCTTGAAGTTAAACATTGGGTATCTTCTACCTCTGTGCTGAACCCAGTCAGATGCCCTATGGCTCCTCATAGCAACCCTGAAGATCTTGGGGTAGATCTTGCACAATGTATCCAGTCTTATCCAGTTAGCACAATGTATCCAGTCTTATCCAGTTAGCAAGTGGCCAAACCCACATCGGCCCTCACTGCATATTCTGGGCCTTTGGGAACAGCGCGTCCAGCTTTTCTTTTTCAAACATTTAAACCTTTAAAGCCATAGTTTCTAATGTGTGCATTTAGATTAGCAGGTTAGCAGGAAGAAAACTGTCTTCCCTCCAGATGTCCCTATATAAATAAGATGAGCTAATCAGTGAAAAAGCGAAAGGGAAGAGAAGGCGCCGTGTCTCTCTCTACGGAACATTTTCTGACATTCCTGTGAGATCATGAAAGTGGTGGGTCGGACTTGAAAGGGAAACTGCACGCAGGGGTTTCATGCTTGTGCAGGAAAAAGCTGGAGTGGCTGAGAGAAGGAAATGCAGCCGCCCGGAGCCTGGTGACTCAGCAGCAGACGGTCACCTCCAGAGCCTTCAGGGTAGATGCTCTCTGTGTCCCGGGAGGGGCAGAAGGGGGTGGGAATTTCTAGCTATGCTAAGGGGGTTAGGGGGGGAGTGGGGGTGGGGGTGGTGTCTCTTCTGAATGGAATGAGAACAGCCCCTCCTGTGACGGTCCCAACTGCCCCTAGAGGTTAGTGCAATTCTTGGCACAAAGCCAGGGGCTGAGCCCTGACAGTGTGAACGGCTGGGCAACAGGCAGAGCTTCCCATTCCAGTCCTCGATGATGACATTAGTGTTCTGCTGTTGAATGGAAATAGCAATTGATTTGGTAGTAGACAGACGGTGCTTGCCTTTTGCCAGCCTATGTGTGGTGTGTGTGTGGTTTGTATGAGTGTTACATATGTGTAGCGTGTGTGGTGTTTGTGTGGTTTCTATGTGTGTGTGGTGTGTATGTGCGGTGTGTGTGTGTATGTTTGTATGTGTGTTTTATATATATGTGCGTGTGTGGTGTTTGTGTGGTTTCTATGTTTGTATGGTGTTAGCACACATGTGGTATTTGTGTGTAGTGTGTCTGTGGGGTGTGTGGTTTATAGTGTTTGTGTGTGTGTGTGTGTGTGTGTGTGTGGAGTCTGTGGTATGTATATGTGGTATTCTGGAGTGTTTATGTGTAGAATGTGGGTGATGTGTGTGGTGTCTGTGTGTGGAGTGTCTAAGGTGTGTGTGTGTGGTGTGGTGTGGTGGTGTGTCTGTAGTATTTTCGTGTTGTGCTTGTAGTGTATTTGTGGTGTGTGTGGTGTATTCGTACTTGCACAATGAAACTTGAATTTAGTAAAAAGTAAAACTAACACAATAGTCTCTCTATCTAGCTGTCTGTCTGTCTATCTGTCTATGGCAGATACTTGGTGAGTCTTGACACCTGTGCACAGTTCCGAACCATTACCACACTCCAGCGGGTGAGCATCCTTGTGGCCTCACTCCGTACCTCTGTTTCTCTCCCGGACACAGCCGCCTCCACCTCCAGGCAACCACCGTGCTCTATGCCACACAGACTTGTTTTTCTGGAATTTTGTACAAATAGAGTGGCCCAGAGTTTACTCCTTTTGGACCACCTTTTTTTAAATCTATCTTTTCAAATTCCATGAAATGTATTTTGATCATATTCACTCTCTAACTTCTCTCAGATCTTACCGCCCTACCGACCCACCTCCGTGTCCTTTATAAAAACCCACCGAGTTCAGCTGATGCTGCACAAATACTCTTGGACCACACTTTTATATTCAGCATGATTGATTATTTAGAGATCCATTAATGTGGCTGGATCAATCGGCGATTCATGTTTTTTTCTTCTTCTTCTTCATTTCTCTACTAAACGTCATTTCATTGCATGGATCTATTCATTCATCCATTTGTGATATGTGGTTTATTCATTCCTAGTTTCAGACTATTATAAAGCTCCTAGAATATTCATATACACGTCTCTGTATAGTTACAGCATTTATTCGGGAGTGGACCTGTTGAATCGGATGTTCGGACCTGTTTAAGAAAATCTAAAATGGCTTTCCGAAGCAGTTCGAGGCTCTTATCTATGAGGCGGTGAATGTCAGCTGCATGTGCTTGTCAGTGTCTGATTCTTCTCCCAATTGTGGCCATAATAAGAAGTCCTTAGTGGTGACTTTTGTGGGTCAGATTGAATTAACTGAGCTTAATCAAGCCATGGCAGCCTCTTGTACTCAAGTGTCTCCTTTAGGGGAGCAGGGGTTCAGATTTTTGCTCATCTTTTAGTGGGTGGAAGTGCTCTCTTACTATTGAGTTTTGAGGAGAGTCTTTATTGACACAAATTGTTTATCAGCAACACGTGGCTGGAAGATCTATTCTCTTGGTCTCTTCTGTGTTTTCATCTGCGTTTGGTTTAAACTGAGTTAATTATGGGGAACATAAATTAAACTGCGGGGACTTCCTAAGAGCACTCACATGGGGATTTGTGGACCAGCAGTGATCTCAAACAACCGCAGCTGAAGCAGAATGTGCTGAATGAAGAGAGAGAGAGCTGTTTGGTGGGAACAAGTTTCTGGAGGACTCTCCATCAAATCAGCTAATGAGTTAAGTAATTAACTCAATCTTATTAATTAGGAGAAAACTGGATGGTGCTTCTAGCCCAGCTCTGGTGTTTGCTTAAAACTATCAATTCTAGGGAATTTAAGACAATTAAACCACGTGTTAAAGAACAACACGGAGAGTGGAAGGATTCAGGACAGTTTGTTTTATAGGCCGGCGAGCATTGCAACAGATTTAGAGAAGGTAAATTCCACTTCTGCATTTCTCACAACCAGAGAAGAAACCAGATGTCCACATTGGTTAGGACCTTGCCATCTCCACTGGGAAAATCTCCTGTTCTTCACGCACAGAAGCAGCCAAGTTGAGGTGGGCCGTTCTCAGAAGGGAAGGGACCACCGTGTGCCCTCGTGGTGGAACTGGCCACTAAACACTGCTGTTTAGCCTGACCCACCCCAAGTCTGCAAGCAGGGCTTCACGGTCTCCATGTACTTGCATGATACTCATGCATCTCCTTTGATGGAGGCACCATTTACATCCATCAGCCATTTTATCGGCCTATTTTTTAACTATTGAATTTTCTGAGTATTTTAAAATATATGTGGAGGCAAGTGTTTTATCAGATAAGTTATTGGCAAATATTTTTCTCTCAGTCCACGGCACATTCCTCATTTTCTTAAAGTGTTTTATGAATAGGTCCTTAGTCAGCTGGTACTTGGAAGTGCTTAATGTGACTTAAGAGTGTCTAATCATCAAGTTTTCGTTAACTACAAGAAGGACAACACAAACCTGTGCTTATACTTCACAGTGTCCGCATGCCTGCCCTGCCCGTGTGTCTGGGTTGTGGTCTATAGCTTTCAAGGATCTCCGTACTACTCACGAGCTTGAGAAGGCCGCCTCTGCTCACCCGCGTCTATGGGAACAATTGTCTGAGTGTTTCACTTGGAGGTCTGAGGCGGCAGAGGGCAAAGGGAGAGCTGGTGCTCAGCCATCAGTTCATTACAAAGGTCTGCTCATCCCGCGATGGTCTTTCTCCCACGCTATTCCACCCGGACCCTTTCTGTCACATGTTATATATGTTGAAATCCTGCACACATACGGGCTTTGAGTGCTTTTGTTTTGAGACAACGGTCTCGCAAATGTACTCTGACTGGCCACCATGCCCGGCTTGAATGTCTATCTTTGCTGAAGGCCTGGAGGAGATGACCGGGAATGTCCTGACAGCCGTATGCGCAGTCTCAAGTTTCGAGTGAGACTGAAAGGTCTTCGGTTTGTCTCTACCAGGAAGCTGTTACTGTCTGATTTACTCCAGGGACCACACACGTCCTGGCAATTTGTGGGGTTTATTTCCTCTATCTCTCCTCTTCTCAGAACAAACCAACATCCCCAAACATGCTATTTTTATTCCATTTCATGTTTCTGTAACATAATATCCAAGAGTGAGTAATTTGTAAATAAATAAGGTTTGGTTGAGCTCTCGATTCTGCAGGCTGAGCGGCTGTAGATCAGGCAGCCATGTCCCAGGCTTGAGTGAGAGTCTCATGATGGGAAGCAGAAGAGAAGAGAGGTATGCACATGAGGAAACAGTTCTGAACTGCTACTACATCTGACCCTGACCCATGCCTTCGAGAAACACATTAACACGCACATGGAGCTCTGTACCTGTGAGCCAGACACCTGGTCCCACCTCTTAACACAGCCACGCTGAGGAACGGAAGTCCCATTATGAAGACATGCTGGGAGTCTTTAAACAGCAGCACGTAGATGCTTGCATGTCTTCTGTGTTGCCGCACTTAAAACATCTAGGTCTAACCTTCTGCATCAAATCTCTGTCGACATTTTCCAAGAGCATTACCCATATGGGTGTTCTGACGGCAGCTAGAGTCATAGCACCTTACTGTAGGTTCCATGCACCGTTGCCTGCTTAACAAATGCAGATCTCACCCTGCAGGTTAGGGTTCCTTTGAGGTGCTCTTTGTTCGCTTGGGGATTTTCATTTATTCTCCCCAGGTGGTGGACATACTTTTGGCATTCTGGGCAGCTAGTAAGCTCAGCTATGACCTTAAAATTTTGCAGAAAGAACTTCTTCCCCGTTTAGCTGTATGGCCCAGAGAAGACAACAAATACACCCATTGCTGAGCTGTTCGCATCATTCTCGTGGATGCTCTCGGCATTGCTTAGCCTATACATTTCTGCATGCTGAACTTGGCCTTGACTCCCTGGCAGAAGAGAGCCCTGCTGAAGAAGACCTTCTGGGAGGGCCGGGGCAGGAAATTGCAGGAAGTAAGAATTGTGTTTTCGGGGCATTTCATTGTTTGGGGCCCATGGGTGCGGGCTCATTGGGATGAGCCTTCTTGGTTGCAAAGCTGGTATATTTTGCACTTTGAGTCAGAAAGGGGGAGCCCTGTGCTCACTGTCAGCAAAGCAGTAAGTCTGTCCCTTGACAGAGTTCTTCTCCTGAAGGCTCACTCCTTTAGATGAAGCTTAGAGTTTTGTAATGCCCTCAGAGACTATGTCTCAATCCAGCAATAACTTCCACAATTCTCCCCATCACACTGCCTCTGGAAACCTCCACTTACTAGCAGTAAGAACTTGGAGCACTTACTAGACCTTTTGAGGGCTTAGTTTCCTGCCTGCTCTGGAGCATGAAGGAACAGAATCATTTCTACCAAAGGCGCATATGTGAAGGCGGTTGAATCAATTGTGTCCATGGGTGCTCTGCATGGTACCCATTTCATCAGAATCTCTCAAAACATAGCTGCTGCCCGTGGCAGCAAGAGTCATGAAATTCCAAGTTCATAAGGAGTGGGTACAGGGACAAAAACCTAGCCAGTTAGCACAGGCTGGCCAGGTACCAGAGAAGTTTCTTAAAAAGTTGATTTTCCCCAGGACGGTTATTGGAGAAATTGGGGTCCTCTGTCTCCCCTGCATGTCCCGTACTCTTATAGTTTCTTGCTCACCACTTAGAAACCAGACTTTATTTGATCCATCCATCTTGGATTTGGCTCTGAGAGTATGCCACTTTAGAGCTGCAGAGCAGAGGGAAACCAGAAGGATGTACCCAGGATTCTGTGTGAACAAAGTTGGGAGGCCAGGGGCAAATAATTCTGGAAGGTAAATGGAGGACAAGACTACCCAGGTGTAGGGCAAGGAGGGGTCTTCTCCATCTTTAATATCTTTCCCTGGAAACACACAAATGCCCCCAGCTTCCCTGAGAAATCATGAGGAACAAAGTCAAGGCACTAAAGTTCTAGGGGTGCCTGTAGGCTTGGAGGCACACACGCTTTTATAACCCTGCTGGAGCAGATTGTTCGCTGAGAGCGAAGGTTTTTGGGTAAATACAACAGCTGATATGTTCCCCCCGCTGTCCCAAATGCCCAGCTAGTTTCTAACTTTGTAAGCACACAGTCCCCAGGAATGGTGTAGAAGCGGCAGGGGCCCAGGCTCTGCTCCAGAGTCACCCACTTGTTGCTTCCTTTTTCAACCCCATAGCAGGTGACACCACAGTCACTTTCCTAGAAGCTTTAGCCCCCAGTTTTCTCCTACCTTGTGTAATGCATGTACGTGTCCTCCTTTGGTTTCAAATTCCTCAAAGGCTGGAGCCAGAAACCCCTCTGCTTTTTGGGAGTGCTTTACAAAGAACACTTTGTAAAAGGTGTCCAACGATTATCAACGCAGATGGCTATATAAATCAGTAGCAATTGACTTTTGACTTTTGTATCCTAATTATTTTATTTTTCAAGGTTAAAAACTTAAATAAAAGTACAAAATAATTTAAGTTATAAATTAATAAAACTTCAACGTCTTCTTTTGACCTTTTAAATACAGCACGTTCACCACCAGTCACAGAGCAAGCCTCTGGCGCTTAACGGTTGCCCGCTGCCGTTGGCCAGTTTCACGGACATTCGCTGATGTCTGTCTGTCAAGTCTTCAGTTCCTGAAGAACTTAGTAAGTTTTTTAATGTTGTTAAAGTTCCTGTTGATTTCTGCTTGGACCACCGTCCACGCACAGCTGCTGTACCCCTTGTCTGCGAGATACCTCTGCATCCTCCAGTAGTAGCTCTTCAAGTGTAGAATGGCTGTGGCTCTCCTCGAAGTCAAACTCTCCTCCTCCGGTTGCTCCTCCAGGATTTCCTTCAGAAGGTCTATCTGCTCATGGAGTTCACCCAGGAGGCTCTCAACCACTGTCTTATTCCACCCAGTGCTGGAGAAATTGCCCCTGAAGACAACGAAGATGTTCTGGAGCATCTCTTGGATGACCAAGGCGATGTCTTTGTTCTCCATCTGTCGTGGATGGCTAATCTCGGCAGGGATCTTGAAGTCCATCCTGTGGTCCAGGCAGAAGCTTCTTTGCAGCTGTATCAGGAGCTTCTGGCAGGTCAGACTGCCTCTACTCTGCTGGAGCCGAAGCTGCTCGTAGTTGATGACCGAGAGGACTGCGGTGGAGAGGCATAGCAGGAGCGCTGCCTGGAGAAGCCACCTGTTGGTCATGATGGAGGCTGGGCTGCTGCCAGCTGCTACCTTCAGGATGAGGCAGAGGCTGCTCCCGGCTACAGTGAGATCCTTCTTCCTCCATGGCCCTGGCTCTTTATAAGGGATGGTCCTCTCTGCTTCAGAGGAATTTCCCACTTTCAGTTCTCCCTTTCAGTTTTCCTATGTCATTTTTTTTCTTATTTTAACAGTTGCTATTATTCATTTTACTTAAGCTCCTGGCTATTTTATATACTATATATTGGGTTAAAAAGATATACAAACAGTAAGGCTTTCTAAAACTTTGTAACGTTTCCCTAATTGCTGAAGCAAAGAAAGAGAAGTTCCAGGACAGAGCAAAGGAAAGCAGACAGCCCTGAAGACAAAGACCTTTCAAGCAGCCGAGGTGTCAACAGAAAAGCCAGGCAAAGTAGCTGCTGATCCTGGATGGCTTTTGCCCATTGACATAGTGGGCTGGTGGGAGAGGGCCTCCCTGAGCCCCAAGGGGGCTTACAATAGTGTATGCTAGGAGAAACTTCACATCGATGAGCCGAGCAGCAGCTCTCATCTGGGATAGGCCCCACGCCTTGGAGAAACTGCTCAAAGTGGCGTCCAACAAAAGAGGTTAGGGAGGTAAGGCCACGGGGTGGGCAACTCAGAGAGACGTGCTATGGTGCCATGGTCATGGTGCCCAGCACTTCACCAAAGCAACAGAAGAGGGAGCTCTGGGAAGTGAGAAAATCCACCCTGGGCCACCTAAGGAGCAGGACAAAGGAGAGCACTGAGACAGGACGATACAGAGTTATTACAGCACAGTGTCTCTAGAACAATGAAAATATCCCCGGTCACGTGCACACAGCACAGATCACAGCTGCAATGCTCTCATCAAAGGGGGTCCGTGTTTTAACGAATTATTTAGAATAGCATAAACCAGAGTGAGAAACTCTAGAAACTCAAGAATTTTTTTTTTTTAAATTGGTTAAATTAGACACAGTTACAAAAATGAGTCCATTGGGAGAAATGTCCATTGGAGAAAAGCCTTGAATCCTTTGAAAATATCAGCAGCTACAATCCAAAAGTACATAAACATTATAGACTGACGAGGGAAAAAGGTTTGGTCTGTATTTTAATATAGATTAAACACACGCAGTGGATTAAGCGGTCAAATGTCCAGACTCCAGGATATAACACATGGGGTCGGAACAAGGGTGATCTATAGCCCCGGCAAACGAATCTCAAGGATTCATTTTAAGGGGATACCTGTTCAATGTTACTGAGTTTAAAGAAATGGAAAGATATTGTGTATCTATCAGTAAAGCATCAAACACCCAGTTGTACTGAAAAGTACATAAAAATCACCCACAATGCAGCGGTACAAGGATGCAGGCGGGAAACTGAGCTAGAGGAGGCACACCTACATTTTAACAGTAGGGGTTACATGGATGGGCTTTGCCTGTTCGTGGTGGGGTTTCCTAGCTTTCCACTGTTGGGCATGTGTTTTCTTAAATAGACTAATCTACAGCAGAATGGGGCCTCGGAGCAGGCCCCACCCTCTTCCCGCCTTTTGGCATGCTAGCGCTTAGCAGGACTTCATGATTTTAGGAAAACTACTCTCTGGATGGGTTTCTAAAACAATGATTCTCCACCGCCCCCCAAAGCAAAGCTATCTCTCTGCTGCTGCATGTGTACATCTAGTCAGTCAGGGAGGGATTCATTAAGCCTGAAGTTAGCTCTTTCCCTTTTTCTGTCTTCCCTCCTCCTTCCCTCTCATCCCCCCCCATCCCCTTCCTCCTCCCCTTCCTCCTCCCCCTCCTTCTCCTTTTCCTCTTTTTCTCTTCCTCCCTCCCTTCCTCTTTCTCTAAGCATCTTTGCATTGTCCTGGAATATACCTGGCACAAAGACCAAAGGGAGGAGTTTCGAGAGTCCTTCAAGGTAGTTGCCCCATTTCATTCAGAAAGGAAGAGACTTGCCACCTCATAGAGAGTTGCCTTTCTCTTGCTACACGCAGTGGCCTCCCATCTTCCTAAGTGGCTCTTGGAGAGCTCAGAGCCTGCTGACACTGCAGCTAGGGCAGGCAGCATGCGTTTCTATTTGGGGGCACTTACCATGAGATATTCTCTGAAAAGTTCTCATCGTAAATATTTGAGAGCCTTTATTATGAGAGTCTGTATTATGTTACTATTAAAATATCAGGGGCAGGTTAATTTTTACAAATAAACATGTTTGATTTAGTAGACAGTGGAGGTCCCGTGTCCAAAATTGAGTAACTGCATTGGTGTGGCCACAGCATGGCTAGAGAGGACAAAACTCTCTAAGGGATATTGTGTAGTCAAATTTAGGATACTCTAAGGGCGGTTTATGTATAAAGAGTAGAATGAAAGTGCTTAAAATGAAATTACAGGTACAAAATCTGTTAATGAAAACATATATAAAAACAGCATCACAGGGCTGCAGGGACGGCTCAGAGGTTAAGAGCATCGGCTGCTCTTCTAGAGGACATAGGCTCAGTTCCCAGAGCCCAAATGGCAGCTCGGGACTGTCTCTAACTCTAGTTCCAGGGCATTTGACAGCTTCTTCCTTCACAGGTACTGTATGCACGCGGTTCACAGTCATACACACAGGCAAAGTGCTCATACACATAAATTAAAAATAAAAGTCTTTGAAAATAAATAAGATAACATTACAGATGAAATGCAGTGTGGAACTAAACGTGGCAAGTCTTTATATATGACGGAATTGAGCTATTAACAGGCTAAAGTAGATTGCTGTAACTATATTTTACACTGGTGTGGTAGGCAATGCCTCTAATCCCAGCATTCCGGAGGTAGGCGCAGAAGGATCACTTGAGCTCAAGAGTTCAAGGTTATCCTGGGCAAAGTAGCATGAACAGGTCTAAAAGAACAAAACCAAATACCCAGACCAGCGAGATAACTCAGTGGGTAAAGAGCCCGCTGCGGAGCCTGATGACCTAATCTGATCCCAGGACCCATGTGACAAGAGGAGAAACTGATTCTGGCAAGATCTCCTCTGAGCGTCACACGTGGGCTGTGGTGTTGGCATGCCCACCCCCTCAACAAATGAATGCACTTTTTAAAGGTAAAAATAAAAAAAAATAGCCAAGATATTGTAACTCTCTCATGATTACTACAGAGAAAAATCTGCATTACCAACATAAAATATAAATACCAGAAAAAAACTGCAGCATTAAAGTAAATTGCTGAAAAATGGTGATAAGCAAAATCAAAGAGCAAAGAAAACGTCCTTATCTACCAATATTCACGTTAAGTGGAACGGGACTCAATCCCCCCACAAGGAACACATAGCATGGCTGAAAAGGTTTTTAAAACAGGTGTATAAAAAACACATTCACTGAGAACAACGGGAAAATGTTATTCTCCGCACACAGCGACCAAAAGAGAACACAGGTAGCCACATTACATTGGAAAACAGCGGGGCTTTCAGTACAAATCTCTACCGAGAGACTCCAAAGACACAGCGTTAAAGGGACAGATTCATCAAAAGCGCTGTGATCGCTGTAAATGTAGATGTACCCAACGCCAGAGTGCCGAGAATAAAAAAGACTGCTGGCAGACCCGAAGGGAAGATGGCGTGTCTGCTGACGATAGCAGACCGGTCTACGGCATTTGAACAATGTGTGAGGAAGAGAATAAATATAGTTACGATGGTTATGTTGTAATCAGAAATTTAAAAATATGATTATGCATGAAGATAAGTCAGATACATAATGAATTTATTTGGGTATGAGCTACATTTTTGGGTGAATTGAGTTAATATTCATTTCTCAGGACATTTCCCCCCCACAACAGAAGAATAAACAAAGAGCATAGGATATCTTCTGGGAAGAGTGCATCACGGGCCACAAAGTGTTCTTAATAGACTTATGCAGAATGAAATTGCACTCTATAAACCAGCACTCCTAATGGCATAAAGCTAAAGGTTAACAGCAGGAGGGAAACAGGAAATATGTGGAAATTGAAAAGCAGTCTCCCGGATAGTCAATGAATCAACAAAAATAAAAAATGAAAGTTAAAAAGAAAGAAAAACTACAGTGAGGCAAATGGAAACAGCATACATGCCAGACTCATGAAATGTGGCAAAACTGGTTCTAAAAGGGAAGTTCACTGTGACAGGAAAGGGGGACATCTCAAACGAAAAACTTGGGAGCTAGTAAAAGATGAACCAGTTAATTCCGTAGGAACAGAGGAAAAACTGTATGTCAGAGATGAGAGCATGATACATGTAATAGAAATCACAAAGGCTAGAGGAAAGAAAGTCCGACTCCCAGTTGGTGTTATTTGGAAAAGATAAACACAAACCAAAGAAGCAAAATCAGGAATAAAAAAAGGAGATATTTCAACTGATAGTCCAGAGGATCTCGGGGGAGTACTGTGAAGCGTGGAATATGGCAAACACCCCAAAATGAAACGGGCAAAGTGGGAAACTGCTTGTATACACCATGTGAGCCCTGAAGGGTGGACTGTGAACAAGGAGAAGCATAGAACAGACAAGTTCTGATGAAAAAGACTCCAGTCACAATCCAAGATCCCCCACCAGTGAAAACCCCAGGAGCGGGTGGGGCTTCCCTGGAAAATTCCACAGACAGAGAAGAGTGGTCTGCACTTTTTGAACCTTTCCAAATGCTGAAGAGGATGGAGTTCTTTCGACCTATTGCCTGAGGCCAAAACCACTGCACTAATTTGCTTCTCCATTGCTGTGGTAAACACCACAACTAAAAGCAACATTTGGGAAGGAAAGGAATAATTTGGTTTATGGTTTGTAGTCCATTGATGAGGGAAGCCAAGGCAGGAGCCTGGAAGCAGGAACTGAAGCAGAGGCCGTGGAGGAACGATGCTTCCTGGGGATCAAGCCACTTTTCTTCTACAGCCCAGGCCCACGTGGCTATAGGACCACGTCTTGTTATTGTGGACTGGGTTGTCTATGTCAATTAGCAATTAAGAAAATGCTCTCACAGATATGGTCTCAGGGCAACCTGATGGTAATTCCTCAGATGAGGTTCTCTCTTCCCAGGTAATTTGGGGTTGTGTCAAGTTGACAGCTGAAGCTAAGTATGACATACAAGACTACGATAAAAGTGGAAAATTAGTGACTAACATAATTGATGAACAAAAAATGCTAGCAAACCAAATTCTTCAACGTAATGAAAGGCTGGTGAACCTCCGTGAAGTGAAATCGTACGATGTGACAATCAGATGGCTAGTATAGCCTTTCTGCTTGAGAGTCGCTGGGCTTCTTGCGTGTGTGGTTTGATGTCTGACATTAATTTGGGGAGATGTGTCAGCATTATCTTTTGGTCCTTCCCTCTGGTATCCCCATTTTATGTTATACCTTTTATAACGGTTGTAAATCCTTGGCTACTCTGGCTTGCTCCTTCCCACGCCAGGCCTTGTTTTCTGTGTTCTTTGGCACCATGGTTTCTGTTTGTATGTCCTCCCATTCAGAGATTCTCTCTTCAGCTTTGTCTATTCTCCTGACAAGCCTGTGGAAGGCACTCTTCATTCCCAGAACATTATTTTTGTTTCTAGCTTTTTATTCGTTTTTTCCATCTTTGGTTTTCTGTTTGATTTGTTCTTGAACACTGTTTATCCATAGACCTTGAACCTTTGCTATTTAAACTTCTAGTCTGGTCATTTCAACATCAAAGCCATATCTGTTTTTGGTTCTTTCTCCATCTCTTCAGATTCTTTGGGTTTCTTTGGTTTTGCTTTGTAGTAAGCCTGGGAGTTTTTCTGCTGTATGTAGGACTTGAAAACTGGAAAACGTGTTGGTAATTGGGGTCAGGGGTTTTATAGTCTTTAGTTTTTCAGTCATTTCATGAATGTTATCTACAACCACACCATTTACTAAGGTGTTTCTGTTTTGGTTAAACAATAAGAATTCCCGAAATTAAAATAACTAATTTTTCCAGACTCTTGCCCTCTTGGCCCTGTCATCCTCTAGCAGTGGTTACCCTGAGAGGGGGTTGTCAGCCCCCGACATTCTTTAAGTAGCCATTCACCTTATTTCCCTGGCTATTCCAAGCCGGAGCCAAGCAAGCACAGTCCAAAAGAGAGACATTTTTATTCCTTTCTTCCCTTTACCCCCTTTCTGCCATGTAACTGTAAGTGCACTGCAGGACCCCTGTTTCCTGGACAGAGGCCTCTCCCCTCTGTAGACCTCTTCCTAAACAAAGCCAGTGCTATCACAGAATCACCCTCTCTAGCATCCCACAGACTCTGCTTGGAGGCTGTGCTGTAAGACTGAACTTATAGGAGCTGCCCCTCCCATTAGATGGAATGGGATGGTCAGGGTCCACTGGGGATGGGTGGTCAGGGTCCACTGGGGATGGGTGGTCAGGGTCCACTGGGGATGGGTGGTCAGGGTCCACTGGGGATGGGTGGTGAGTCCACTGGGGATGGATGGTGAGTCCACTGGGGATGGATGGTGAGTCCACTGGGGATGGATGGTGAGTCCACTGGGGAAGGGTAATCAGGGTCCACTGGGGAAGGGTGGTCAGGGTCCACTGGGGATGGGTGGTCAGGGTCCACTGGGGATGGGTGGTCAGGGTCCACTGGGGATGGGTGGTCAGGGTCCACTGGGGATGGGTGGTGAGTCCACTGGGGATGGGTGGTGAGTCCACTGGGGATGGGTGGTCAGGGTCCACTGGGGATGGATGGTGAGTCACTGGGGATGGATGGTGAGTCCACTGGGGATGGATGGTGAGTCCACTGGGGATGGATGGTGAGGTCCACTGAGGAAGGGTGGTGAGTTGACTGGGGATGGGCATTTTCTTTTTCCCCTGTGGAAAATGGGGACAAGCTGGAGTTTGTATCTCCCCTTTGCACTATGGGAGGTCAGAACTGGCAGCAGCACATCCCCCACACCCAGTGAGTTGGGGCTGTAGTGAAGCCCCAGCACGTCAGTACAGGGAGTTTCTCTTGAGGGTGGGTCTTGTGAAGAAGAATGGAGGCCAACGCGTGTCTTTTTCTCCTCCCCAAGCCGAGGCTGATGCCTACTGCAAGACTCAAGCAATGCCTGAGACGCGTCGGCAGTCCCGAGATTGGGTATCCTGACATTGTAGTCTCCATCCCCTCAGTGTCAATCATTTATCAGCTACCGTCTCATCTCCCCGCCTCAGTGCCGATCTGCAGTGGTCACGCCACACCGATGCTCAGCAAGTTCTCACTCCCTGAATCCGCCGGCAGCCTTCGCGTCTGGGCGGCGGCTGATCTATGCCTTCATCTCTGGTCCACTGAGAAGAGCTGCGTCTTACATCTCTTCAGTGTTACCCTCCCAAGCTCCTTATCTGCAGGCCTGCCTTCAGACTCTCCCTGCCCAGGACGCAGCTCTTCCACTGTGGTTCCCAAATTTCATGGCGTTCTGTGTTGCTGAGCAAATTTTCAAGAGTGAGTAGAACTTTTGCTGTAATTATCACCATTAGCGATGGAGGACATTCATTTGTTTAAGTAAGATGACCAGAAACCATGAAAACCAGTATGTTGTTCCTTAAGTTGGTACTGATTTTCTTCACCTTGGTCACCAAGGAGGATTAAGGAACTTACTTATCTTTTGAGGATTGTACACATGTGTAGAATATACTATGATCCACACATTCCCTCCACTCAAGTTCCTTAGGAAACCTTCATCCATCTTTGTGTGTACTCTCTCTCTCTCTCCTCTCTCTCTCTCTCTCTCTCCATCTCTTTCTCTCAGGGTATGTGTGTGTGTGTCTGTATGTTGCTGCCAGGAAAAGCAGCTGTTTACCTGAGAAATACACATTGATTTACTGAAGAAGTACTTACTATTTGCTAACTTACCAATCAATATTTATTGAGAACACCATCAAGAAAATACTGATTTCATTAGTTGAATATTTAATAGCTTATATTAAATGTGAAGATAAATGGTTAATCCTGGCACGTTACAGGCTTCATCTGAAGATGTCTTCTAATAATATTTTTCCCTTGGCTTGATTGTCATGTATCTGTGCCAGCTTCCCAGGGTTTATTCCAATATATTTTGTGCTGGCATATTGTGCTTATGAACAAAGTCATGTCTTCATTACTTACTCTATTTCTGAATGAGAATAATTATTCATTTCATGTATGTAGGTTTTATTTTAAACGAATATTTAAGACATTCTACTTTTTAATGTGGAAAGTATAAATATGTAGGAATACAGAGGAATAATTTACTTAGGTTTCCCAAAGAATTGGGCCAACGGCCCTAGGACACACAGGACTGCCTGTCAGGTGTCTCCCACGCATCGGAACAGTGGCTACTGGGTACTCTAGCTTGGTCTTCCTAGACCAGCATGCACGATACTCTGAGACTGTGTTTGCTTTGCCTTAAGCCAAAGCATTTGGGAAGCACTGATACTGATAATGTTTGCAAGTATCTGTATTCTTAGTAAGTTTAGAGATGAATATTATGGGCTTATAATGTTAGTTCTTTTTTCTTTATTGACTGCCATTTCAGTGCACAGAGAAACAAATGTGATATTTTCCTGGGTAAAGGGTAGCAACCATGGGGCAGCTCCAGAAGAAAAGCAGCTGGGAGAATGGGAGGCGAGAGCTTGGCTGAAAACCAACACCCTCTGTGCTGACAGTGATCACCCGAAACCCTACTCACACTAGAAAAGTTTGCCCTGCAACCCAGAGAGCCTGTGAAAGCTGGGAGCCACAATGTCTTTCTTCCTGTTCCACCTGCTCCTTCAAGGGTTCCTGAAAGTGTGCCTATCTGGGCTTGGGGTTTTCTCTACCCACAAGCAACAGCTGGCAGTGGGAGATAATCTAGTTTTGTCAAGGCTTCCCACCTGGCAGCGAATGCAGCCATGGTCCACGTGCTGCTGGTTTCTGGAACTTTCCATTCCGTTGTTTCCCCCCATAGCAGTGATGTCTGGTTAGAAGTCTATTGCCAGGCTCACTCCTTGGTTTCCCTCCCAATCAGCACCAGACCTAGCTGTTCATTGACTGCTTCTCTGTGGCTTCTGCCCAACTCTTCTACTGTTGGGGTTCAAGATGTGTTGTCCAAAACTATCGCAGCTTGGAAAGCCACAGAAAAAAGCTATTTTCTTTTCCATGTGTGATGATGACCCATGGAAGAATCTTCTCACCTCCCTCCCTCAAAGGAGGTTGTGAGATGCTCATGTGACAGCTGGTCTGACCCATCTATGGAGGGAAGGAACGCAGACAGGAAGAGCCCAAGAGGAATCTCAACAGTGCACTTTGCTGAGCCCCTGGGGGTCTTACTTGTCTCTTACACCAGGACGCATGTACCCCGCCTCCCCCAGTTGCAGTGCTACAAAACATCGAAGTTGAGTCTTTAAACCTTCTTTGTTGTTGGTTTGTTTTGTTTTGTTGTGGCAGGGTTTCTCGGGGGAGCCCTGGCTGCCCTGAAACTAGCTATGTAGTCCAGGCTAGCCTCAAACTCAGAGATCTGCCTGCTCCTGCCTCAAGAGGGCTGGGTCTAAAGGTGTGTGCCATCACACCTGGCTTGAACCTTCATTTGTAAAGGTTCCCTAGTAACAGAACCTTGCTTCATCTTTCCTTGTTGGTCTCTTATCACAGGCTGTTGGCCATAAACCTTGCAACTGGTAAGAAAAAATACTTTTCTTCTCTCCTTCTATATACAAGAATGCCCAGAAGGTCCCCAAGCCTGCACCCCTTTCCACAGCTGAACTGTTCCCCTCTGTGGGCTACGGACCCTGAGACACATAGTTCACCCAGTGTCTTCCCCACACGCTCTCAGGACACTTGCCAGCTGCCGGACTCTCCAGCCTGGCCCTTGTCAGATGCCAGGTGGCCCTGAGCCTGGGTTTGCTTTTCTTCTGGCATAGCAGACAGCTCTCTGTGCACGGATAGCTTTTCACATTCACTGTCGGCGACAGGTCTAGGCATTTGCAAGTATCAACCTGACTGGATGAATGAAAAGCAGGGCGTTATTTCGGGTGTTCTGTGAAGTGTTTTCAGAGGGAAATGACGGGTTAGTGAACTGTGCGGGAAAGATCAGAGGACGCACAAATCAACTGGGGGCCTGGGTAGAACAAAGAAGACAAGGAGCCTTCCTCTCTTTGTGCCTGCATTTGGACACTTGTCTTTTTCTGCTTCCGAACACAACTGCAGGGCCTGGCAGCCATGTCAACTCCACTGGCCTCTGGAGTTCTTGGTCTTTGTCTTCTGATAGACTTGTATCATTCCAGTCTCTCTGGTTCCGAGGCTTCTGTACTCGGACAGAGCTGAGTTCCTGGCATCCTGGGGTCTTCGGCATGCAGATGGCCTGTCCTGTGATCTCTCAGCTACCATAATCATGCGAGATGATTCCTGTAATAAAGCCACTTCCCCCTCCTCCCACCACAAGTGAGAACATCCGAACAAGGAGCAGCCCCTTTCGTCTGCTTGGCATACATGTTCCATTGCTGGTTTTCTCTGTGAGCTTCCTGTCTCAGTTTCTGGCCGTCTTCAGAGAAACAGCCAAAGCAACACTCTCTGCACTGCTAAACTTAGCCATTTCATCACCGGGGGTGGTGTAATGAGCTATGAAAGAGTAGCTCGAAATAACAAAGAGGATGATGCAACCGGCGAAAAGGAAACCAAACAGGCAAGTTGTCAAACTGGATTTGAAGAATGGGTCGAGGATTCCCCTTCAGCCTAGCAGAAAGGAGTCTGGTAATTTCGGAACAGTTTTCTTTTTTTTTCCCTATCTGTCTTACGCTATTCTGCCGCAAACGTTTAACTGCCTGAACACAAAGAGAAACAGAAAAACGCTGTGTAACCAGGCAGCAAGCTGCCAAGAGCAATGGACTATCTGTAACTCAGAAACTTTGGCAAAAAGTTTGGTGTGGGCATCTGGCCAATGGCTGCTTCTCCCTCTCCTTTGTGAGAAATGAAGTTAGCCTGTCGAAGTTCCTGACCAGTTCTCTTAAAACGGCTTTGCTTCTGCTCATAAACCTAGAATGTTCTAACGGTTATTCCCATTTCCAAGAGACGAGCCCGGGTTATGAGGAACTCTTGCTAGCAGCCAGGTACCGTTCTTAGCAAATCATCTAAAGAAAAGCTGTTAATTCTCACCACAGTTTTATGACACAGTACTACATAGTAGCACTACATGGTGCTACATTGTCACTCAGAGTTTATAGCTAAGGCCACTGGCCACACACAAACCTAACTCCTTCCCCTGTGTTATGACGTTAAATGTAGCACTCTAGGTTTGATACCTACTGGCTTCCCATCTTCCACCCCCATCCAAAGAAAGAAAATTTTGATTTCATTCCAACCTTTAAGTTTAACTCATCTCCCACTTGCCAACTCTCTGTCTTAGCTCTTGCTTGCACAGCCCCTACCCTACTTTCAGGACTTGGACTTTTCAGTCTCTCGCAAACCCCCATCAGGTTCTAGCATGCTGGTGACTCGTGGATGTCTCTCCATTTTACTCCCTGTTCGGAGCCTATGGGTCTTTGCAAATGTAATGATCCTGTTAGAGAATCCGTTGTTCTCTTCTGTAGACTTGTGTTGTCTTTCCCTCCCAGAAAGTCAGGCTACTTGAGTCTGAACTCCCAGTCAGTACCACAGCAGTCTACCGATGCTCCACATTTCCAGCGACAAGTGCTGGCTCCTTATTTGATTCTAGTCTCAGCGGGTCTCATTCTGACTCTGATGAGACTCACCCTAGCGATGCCGATCACATCCCGTCTAGATCCTTCCGTCTTCGCCTTTTTACCTGTGTCATCTGTCAGGTGCTACTCTTCCTTCTTTCTTTCCGTAATGTCTCTCACTGACGTGGAACTTTCCAACCAGGCTAGGCTGTCTGGTCAGTGAGCCCCAGGGATCAGTCTCTGCCTTCCCAGAGCTGGAATTGTAAGTGCAGACAAACACTTCTCTCTTCTGACACACAGAGAAAGAAAGAGAGAGAGAGAGAGAGTGGGGGGGAGAGGGAGAGAGAGAGGGAGAGAGATGGAGAGGAAGAGGGAGAGAGAGAGGGAGAGAGGGAGGGAGGGAGGTGGGGATATATGGAGCTCTCTCGGATCTAAGGATGGCATTTGGGTGTAATCACAGTCACGTTGATTGCATAGATCCTTTCTTCATCTTGTACTTGAAATGTTTAGACTACGGTGGAAGGAACGAGACACAGGGGCCAGATCGGGAACAGAGGCGTACTTGACTCTCTTGTCTCAACTTTTCTCAAAATTCTCTAGAGGGCCAGGACTAGTAGGGGGAATATGTTATTAAAGGGGGGCTTATTAGATTGATTCACATGATACGGCCTGGGTAGTCCAATAATCATTGCCTCACACTAGAGAGGCCAAACCTGGTAGGCGCCTGGCCTTTGGTGCTGGGTGTCTCAGCAGTTCCGATCTGACACCGACAGCTGGGGGAGTCGAGGTGACCTTTGGTCTTTGGACCCAGTCAGAAGGCCGAAGCAGGGTTCTCATAGCAACGAAGGGAAGCGGCGGCAGCGATGAGGGAGATGAACTTGCCAGTGAGTGAAGGCAAGCAGGCTAAGCAAAGGCTTCTTCTACAGTTTTTTTTTAGTGTGGATGGCCAACCGAAGGCACTCCCTCTGCAAACTGTAGGAACATCTTTCACAGGAGTGTCCAGTGGCTTGCTTGCCTTTTAATTGATTCCAGATTCTGACAACCAAGATAAAAAGAGGACCGCTTCCCTCGCAGAGTGTGAGAACAGCACTAAAATTCTGTGTGAGCAAAAGATCAAGAGATCGAACAGCTACAGCAATTGTAAGTGGAAAAGGCAATGCTGCCGACATCACAAGACCTGACTTCAGGCGGGGCCGCAGAAGCTTACTAGCACTGTGTGGCTCTGGCACGAAAGCCACAGTGCAGACATAAATAGAACAGAGTTGACATCCCAGAAATAAGTACGCACATCCATAACCACCCAGGTAAAGTTTTCTTTAAGTATCTGATCTATGTGTAGCAGTTTTTTGACAGTATTCACATATGGGGTGCAACACACATGCACCCGGTGCTCACAGAGATCAGAAGAGAGTTCTGTATTCCCTGGGACTGGAGTTCCAGATGGTTGTGAGCTGCCACGTGGGTGCTGGGAGTCATCTTAACTTTTGATAGAGTCTCTCCCTGAACCTTGAGCTGCCAGCTAACCAGCGAGTCTGGGGAATTGCCTGCTGTGCCTTCCCAGCGCTGGGAATATAGGCATGCACTCGTGTGCTTAACTTTTTGTGTGGTGTTGGTGATAACACACTCACGTTCTCATGCTCTGTGGCAAGCCCTTAGCTGACTAAGTCATCTCCCCAGCCCCTACTGTTTCATATTATCTAAATTATCTATTCACTTTATAATTTAATTATGGATTCTATTTGTTTTTTATTTATTCAGTTCATTCTCCTAATTTAGTGCATTTCACAGGATTCTCATCAATATTAGTATCGATATTAATTACTATTGGTATCTCATTGATATTTAATATCTCCAACTTACTTTCCTTTTTATAAAAAAAAAAACCCTTTTCCTCTGTGTTTTGCCTATCTCTTTGTTTGATCCTTGATTAAATTTAGGCTTCTCTTTATGCAGAATAATTATGAGATAGGTGCTTTCAGCCAATCAAGAACTGTTTTTTAGTGTGTGGGGGAGTAAATATTTTCATGAGTTATTTTTACCATGTATGAATTATATTTACAGTTTGTGTTTGGCTCTGGCTCATTCAGATTTGTGTTTCACCTTCAAGGTTTTCAAACTCCAAATACTGTCCTTTAATCTCTAATAGTTCTTAACTTAAAGATTTTTGAGTAAAAAAAACCACCTTTCATGTTTTAAAGTCTTTCCCAAGCCTTGATTGATTTTACTGTTCACTCCTGGTTCTCACCATAGTATGTGCTAGACGGGATGGAGTGGCCGTGCATGCGAGTTCATGTTCACGCAGCCAGAGATGAGTAGGTCCGAGAAATCAGTGACTACACTTTGATGCCATGTTTATAGAAGACACAGGGATGCTGGCTCAGTTGCTCTTGAGAACAAGTTGACGCAGCCTCGGTCTTGTAGAGCAGTGAGCCTCTTCCAAACGCAAGCTAGTGGTCAGTGGGGCGGTGATCATGTTTAAGCTATTTTCATTTTAAGATCCAACGTGTAACTAAAAACCCATGATCCTGACATTTCCTGCCTGTAAACCATCGCTGAGGTTAGTCTCATATGGCAATTAAAATGCTGCAAAGGGGTATTCCTGTTTCTGTGATCAGTCATGGTGATTCTGGCAACCTTCAAGACAGACTTAAAATGTAGCAAGATGCATCTACAATGAGGAAAGTTACCAAACCCTGTATTGGAGCGTCACACTGGCTGTTCCTTTAAGCTGTCTCAAGCTTTACCGGAGAAGATCCTGAGGCCTACCGGGTATGAGTGAGGAGCTGAAGCATCAGGCATTACATCACCGCACAAGGCTTTGCGACTGTGCAGGCATGTGTTGGGCTATCCTTGGTGATCAAGGATCAACCTTAGGCAGTAGGAGAATGATGATTTTAGGTGACATTCTTTCTCCGTCCTCCAAACTCTTGGTTTTATAGTCTCTTGACTGTCTTTTAACCAAATATGTAAGCCTGATGTCATCCTGCCATCTACTGTACAGAGGGGGAAACACTGGCTTTGAAAGTCATTAATCCCTCATGACTTCCAGCCGGGCAGAACGCAGGAAACTAGCAATGAACAAAAGGGTGTTTGGGTGTCCTGCCCATCTAAGGAGAGAGAACAAAATGAGTAAGTCGTAAGTAACTTTTAATAGTTACAAATGTATGCAAACGTAAAAATGAAACTTGCCTTTTCACGATTCATCATTTTACTACAAAAGCCAATCTTCTTAATTTTAATTTTTGTGAAACTTCCCAAGAAAATAATCACATAGAAAACTGACGAAAAATTGATTTTGGAGTTGTTAAACCTTGACGCCATGCCCCTGTGTGTGGTCCTGGAGACCCCAGTCAGGATGCCGGCTGAGTCTCTCAGGAAACGGCATGAAGTACGGGGAATGTGATATCAGAAACAACTCAGAGGAGACTGAAAGATTCACCCCACACAAGAGTGAAGGTGGGGGAGGGGAGACAAAAAGAAATTTTGTGAGAACAATTTTGTCCCCCAGAATATTGGAAATTAATCAAAATCGGCACTTGGGGAGCCTTTATTTGAGATTGGCACCTGAATGCCAGTAATCACAGAGAAAACTGCAGTGTTTTAACGTGTGCTGGCCTGGCGTGTGCTTTCAACTCATCAGTAGCCTTAGAAGGCGACACGTCTGGTTCCTGCGCCAGCAGGAAGTAAATGAAACTACGGTACTTGTTTTCGGGTCCTGTCCGCAAAGGCGGAGCACATGTCGTGTGACTGTGAAGACTTGTTCATCATCTGTTTTTTTTTTGTTTGTTTGTTTGTTTTGTTTTGAGACAGAGTCTCCTCACCAATTTGGCAGACTGGCTGGCCAGTGAGCTCTTGGGATCTGTCTTCTCTGCCTCCCAGGGCTCTGTCTGGCTTTTATGTGGGTACAGAGGAGTCAAACCCAGGTCCTCACAGTTGCGCTGCCAGGACGCTACCGACCAAGCCATCTTCCCAGTGCCTGCCTTAACTACGCAACGCATCCCAGCACTCCTTACATCTGTCTATGGTAGATCAACGGTCATACTCTCTTTTAGTAAATAATATCATTTATCGACATCATGTGTAAAAATGGAATAAGTGGCGTTGTTATATAATATTCTTCAAGAATTACAAGTGGGTGGGCACAGAGCTTCTGAAGCCTCAATATTGTCGGGCGGAGACTGGAAAATGGTGCCAACCCTTCTCTTTTCAACCACGATACAAAAGGAAGGAGAGGAAAACGATGCTCACAGCAGGTGCTTTATGAGCATGGGCAGCTGGAATTTAAGAGGTAGACCCAGATTTCCACTCTCAGGTGCCTTCAGGGTATTTCTTTGTGTGTGTGTGTGTGTGTGTAGTCTCACAGTGTGTGTGATTAGAACACAACTCCTGGAGGACGGTTCTTTCCTTCCACTCTGTGGGTTCCTGGGATTGAACTCACTGGTCAGGCGTGGCAGCAAATGCCTTTGCCCACTGAGCCATCTTGCCAGCCGTTCAACTCCTTATTGTGTTGACGCAAACTTTTTTCGTAGGAGATCTGACCTCAGGTTCTCGTGATCCTGAATCAGGCGGTTTGCTTACGGTGCCCCGTCTCCTGTCACATTCTTGATTCAGATGTTAATAAATAATGTAAGCTTCACTTCTCCCTTTTCAAATATTAGCTTCTAGCGTATTCTCAGTTCTCGTGGGAGAAAGATGGGTAGAAGGGTGGGACAGACAGCTTGGGGTTCCAGTAGCAGCCACAGTCAACACCATGTCCGTGAGCAGACTGGCCTACCTCTGTGTCTCGGGCTATCCAGTTGTTAGCTGAGTATTAATTAAAGCAGTTCAGTAATTGAATATCTCTAAGAATGAGCTGGGTTCTACGTACAAAGAAATCTTAGAACAGTGTTTGGCATGCTCCGTAAATGTAAAACAAATATATCCGGTATAGGGAAACATATGAAACAGAAAGCCTATTAAATGCTAGCTAACTGTTACTGAAAAAGTTTTTATACCTCCAGTGATGTTCACGAGCAACTCACTCACGTACAGAGATGACATTGGGAAGAACAGAAATTTAACGTTAAGAAATTTTTTAAAAAACTAGGATTTTATTTTTAAAAATTCCATATGTACCATATTTACATAACTTCCACCCCCATCCCCTTAACTCCTTTCATGTTTCCAATCCCTCTCACATTCGTGACCTTTTCTAGAATTACTGTTGTTACACCTACATACAATCTACTGAGTCCATCTAGCGTTGCTCCTATGTGCTTGTGCTTAGGGCTAACCATGTGGGGTCATCCCCAGGGAAGACAGTCTTTAAAATACAAATAATCTATTGAGAATCTAACCATAAAGAGAATATTGGATGAGACATTAAAACACACGGAAAAGTATTAATAGTTTATCGCAGAGACAGAATATTCAAGAACCCAATAGAAACCCAATCGAAAAAAGATAAGCAAAGAATATAAAGACACAGTCTACAAAATCAGAAATACATGCAGGTGGATGGAAGAGGTAGACCAAAGAAATCAGCCTCTTTGATGGGCCCCGGATGACTTAAATAAATGAAAAGATGGTTGACTCAGAAACAAAGCTTTCTTGGTGGTGTTTAGGGAAAAGTGAACACTTACAGACCATGAACAGAAGTGTAAAATTTTTGAAAAGGTGAGTGAATAATTTAGAAAAATCAATCCAAATCTTTAAACCCCAAATTAGATTGTTGCAACATTATTTCATCAAGGTTAGATGAAGCAAAATTGTTGTGCAAAGAGTAAGTTCCGACTGAGAAATCTTTAAGTAAACGGCTCTCCTTCATATTACAGAATTCTGCAGCCTTTCAATTCAATGTGGTAAATCGTTGCCTCCTTCCACGTGTTTAAACCAAGTAAAGGAGAATGGGTGTACTTGTGAAGATATACCAACTATACCAACAGTGGAGCTGGAGAAAATAAAAGGTGCAAGTGGGAACCCCACCCCCTTCATTTCTGGAACCAGGATTGCTTCCTCCATGCTCCTGCCTTAACTATGAGTTTAGAATTAGTTATGTGGTGTCATCTAGAATTCTCTTTCATTTAGAGCAACGGGAATTGGTCTTAGCTCAGTCTCGCCTGTGCCCTGTATTAGAGGAGTCCTGGTTTTGTATAATGAGGGGCTGATGCTCGTTCACAGCAGTGTATTCAAGTGGAAAGGTAAAGAAGGCAGCACGTGGCACTGACATTTTAAAGTACAAGTTAGAATTTTCCAAATATACAAAAATAATAGTGTTGATGTTTACCATTTAGTAAATAAAACCTTTGATGTGGCGAGATAAACAAGAGATACTGTGAGTCCTAGAAGATGACTTTTTTAAAAAAATATATAGTTTTATTAGTGGTTTATGAATGAAAAGAGGGTACTGTGACTTTCCCCTAGCTACTTTCTGTGTTAAGCATGCACTTCAGTCCTTCCCAGTGTGGCCCGTTTTCTCTTCAGGGCTGATGTTCCCACCAGGAAGTGTCCTCAGTGACATTCTGCTCCAAATTTGCCTTCCACATTCCTAAGAACTGTAGCTAATTGCAGGAGAAATCTCCCCTTGTGTCTGCTCCAGACAGAAAGTAGTTCAATTTTGCTCATGCGCACATGCGCATGTGCCATGGCGTACCTGTAGAGGTTAAGGAGCCTGCTCTCTTAGTTTACAGTGGGTCCCAGGCACTAAATTCAGGTCCTCAGTCTTGACAGCAGGCGCCTTTATGCATTGAATCATGCCACAGGCTCAAGAAAGGATATTTTCGAATGAAATTAACACAGTGGAGGCTCTGCTTCAATGCACCTTGTTGTCAAAGGAAGACTTTGAGGAATAGTCTTTGGTGCAAAGTTAGTTAGTATCTCCCAGTTACAAACAGAAGAAAAGGAATCAGAGCTCACTAAATATTTCGGATGTTTCAGAAAAATTTCTTGGTGGAAATCTTCAAGGCCCGCTATTATGTGATCAGAATAAGGCAGGAGGGAGACTTGTCACCCGTATATGCCATTCTGCGTGTGATTTCATCTGTATCTTCATTAATATATTTTATTTAATAATTCTCATAATAATTTTCTAAGTATTCTCTAAGTATTTATTACATTTTATCTATCCTTCTATCTCTCTATCTATCATCTATCTATCTTTGTTTATTTTTGAGACAGGGCCTCACTATGTAGCCCAGGCTGGCCTGGGATTCTCTATGTAGAACAAGTTAGTCTTGAACTCAGAGATCCACCTGCTCCTACCTCCCAAGTACTAGAATTAGATGTATGTGCCACAACAAAGTGGACATACAATTTGAACAGGAATGTTTGAGGTTAGTGGCATTGGCAGCAAAGGAAGTGGCCTGCTGCAACCACCGTGTGGCAGCAGTACCTTGGCATCCATTCAGGGACAAACATGCCCTTGTGAGAACACAGGGATCCTGCCAGGCGACTGTCCCAGAGAAGCACATGAGTAATGAAGTCACTCACTTCTGCTAGCGAGCAAGATCATTGACCATGTCCTGGAATAGCTACAATCTCTGAAACAGCCCCACAAACCCATGGGGTTACTCACCACCCCCCCGAAACAGCCCCACCCCCTACAGACTTATTTATAATAGCCCCGTTCCACTGCGGACTTGGCCAGAGCTCCATTTGGCAATGGCTTGGTACAAACACAATCTCCCATGATTCCAAGGGGGAAACATGGCTATTTGTGCTTTGGGTACTGGCTGGCTGGGCACAGTCCCAGCTGTGGACTCTGAATTGGCCAGTGACCTCACTCTAGTTCTTCTTCGCTATGAACTAGAAGTGACCTTCCTCATTTGGGACTTATTGTGAAAGGCCCATCCACACCCTGGTGGGTTCCTACCATAGATCTCCCCTTCAGCTGTGGTGTGGACATTCTTCATCGCTCCAGAAAAGGAGATACTCTTCTGTGCATCTGAAGGTATACCCGCTGACCTCAGGCCAACTGCAGATCCCAAAGTTGTCCCATGGAATCAGTCTTAGCCATGCTCATCTGTGATCTGGGTCCGATACTGCTTATGCAGGGACATATCCAGTACTGGTAGGAGCCCTTCAGGATACCCAGTGGAATCCATCCCCATCTCTATATCTGCATATAGGCCCACCACCAGCCAACTTTGCTGCAGAGCTCAAAGCAGGCAGACCCTTGTCCCATTGCCAGCTGTACCGACAAAGGTCCAGGGACCCAGGTCTCATCAGTAAGACATAAGGATCTGTGCCCAACTTCAAGCCTTGGAAAGCCTTCCAACTACGGACCATATTACAGACTCAGAAGTAGCCACATTATCTGGTCTTAATCCTACATGGTGACTTGCAGCAATTGGTCAGCCTGGAGACCAATGGGAGACGATCCTTGCCTTCTATCAACGGCAGGCGCAGGAATTAACAAACTCAGACTTGTTTAACAGCCAATTAGAGGAAACAAAGGTATTAAAAGGGGGGAAGAAAGCACAAGAAGCAACGGTACCACATCAAGAGGTAAGAGCAGAATACAATTATGTATGTGCTTTGCCAGGACATTCTGGTTAACAACAAGGCCCACGCATGGCGGTGTTGTCCCAGGGTCAAAGGAAGCTGAGAAATTCTTATTATCCAAGAAGCCATAGCTGAAGAAGAGATAAGAGAAAAGTGCATGACGGGAGAGGAGAACGATCCATCCATTTTCTTAAAACGTTTAAATACACGCCACGATAATATACTGCCCATAAAAAACAAAACAGACAAACAAACAAACAAAAAAGAGTTTGAATAATTTCACTGTCAAGAAGTGCTAAATGTCTCAGGACACATTTTTTTCTGATTTAAACATCTCACAAGTAGACATATGCGAAGACATCATACACCATCGTATGAACAATTTTCATGTGCAATTCCCCAATGTCTGAGACCACGGCCTCCACACTGACAGGATCCCTTTGATGGAGAGAAATGCTCTTGGAGCTGCGTCTGCTGAAACTGATTCTAGAAGGAGAAACAGAAGATGTCAAGCGAATAATGTGACCTGCTTCTGGAGGGACTGACGGTTCCTCTAGAGGAGCTGAGAGAGGCTTCTTCAGGGGGACTCCAGAGGGAGCAGAATCCTGACAGGGGATGACTACCTATGTGGACCATTGCCTCACAATCTCCAGTGGGCCAGGAAATGGGGTGGGGTGGGGTTGGGGGTGATCATCTTTATCATGTGTCTGAGTTCTTAATAAGGATTTGAAAAGCAAAAAATTTAAATCTTGAAACTGTAAAAAAAAAAAAAAAGCTTATAAGATAAATACATAAAGTCTGTATTTTGTGTTTCTGCTAAGCTAAGTGTTATTCAAAAGATTCAAAAAGTTTAAAAATGTTTCTAAAGTAAGAATGGTACAGTAAACCAAGCTGCTTTATTTTGAAAGTAATAAAATATTAGAAAAACAAATTGAGTAGCTTACGTCTGCGTGGTCCCAGGCCCCAGGAGCACACGGCGACATTCCACTCAGAGCCTCGCTGTCTCAGAGCAGCTTGTGTCGCCGAACGTCTCAACCATGGGAAACGTCTTACACGGTGCGCTGTCTGACATTTTATACTTACATTTACTGTACTTTTCTATTTGACATATATTTACGTGTACCGGCCGAAGTACCTACCATGTTACAGTTGCCTCCAGTCTCCAGTGTGGCGTTCGTCCTGGTCTGTCGCCAGGGGTCCGCTTCAGGTATCCTCAGTGTGTAGGGGGTTATAACACCTAGTTTTGTGTAAGTATACTTTGTGATTTTGGAACAATGACAAAGTCTCCAAAGTATGCATCCTCTGGGCCATGTTCCCACGCTTAGGTGAAACAGGACTCTAAGACACGTTGCACTTAAGCTGTCAACAAGACAAAGGCAGAAAGAGAAACTTGAAGATACTGTTTCCTTGAGAATAAACACTGCCTCACACGAGGCCAGTGCCACAAGGCGACAGTGTACTTCTCAAAAAAACCTCACGCTCCAGGAAAGATTAGGAGGGCACTCTCAAGATCTCAAAAGAAAGAAACAACCAAGGTAACAATCCCACACCTGGCCAAGCTGTCCCTTCATAAGTAACAGAGATAACGGCATTCCAAGCAATCAAAAGCTGAGGGAATTCCCTACTGTGGGAACAGCCTAAGAGGGAATACTAACCAGTGTTCTTCAAATTGAAATGGAAAGGCACTGAGTAACGATGTAAGAACATGCGGAAACTGAAAATTTACCTGTAAGGGTAACCATAAATACATATTCAAGTCAAAAATTCTTCGATACCGTGAGTTAAGAGTGTGAATCACTTTGAACTCTAGTTAAAAGGTTAAAAGAGAAGTCTAGCAAAAGCTACTGTGGCTGTACTCATTAGTCAGTTGATAGACAGTATAAAGAGAAGTAAAATATGACACCAGGAGCAGAACTCGGGGCTTACTACGAAAGCAGAGACTCTTCATAGGCAATCGACGGTAAGCATCTGTTGGCTTACATGAGCATATCAGAACCATTAGATGGTTTATGTAAGCCTTGTGGTAACCAGAACTTAGAAAACAAAATCAGTGGGAGGGATGCAAAAGAGAAAGAGAATACCTCAAAGCCTAACTAGGGGGGCACCACCAACCACAAGGAAGCCGGCATAGCGGAAGGAAGGATTATGAAACCATTAGCTGAATGGCAATAGGAAGCCTATATATCTAAAAAAATAGGTTAAAGGATTTCAGTCTCCTGGCAGAAGCACTGGATGGATTAAAAATATGAAACAGGACGTGTCAATTTTGTGGTACACTGACAGCCATTAAAAACGAAATCATGACATTTGCATGTATATTGATGAAGCTAAAAATAAATCATTCTGAGTGATCCAGACTCAGAAAGACAAATATGGTATGTATTCACTTATATGTGGCTATTAGATACTAAGTCAATGATAACCATTTACAGTCCACAGAGCCACAGAGGGTAGGTACAGACTGAGAGACAGAGGGACGGGATAGAGATATCTCATTAGGAAAGGGAAATAAAAGAGCTAGTTATGAATGGATGGCGGGGGGCTAGAATTAGAGGATCAAGTCAGGGAGGGAGAAGAAAGGAGGGTGAGGGAGGAGGAGACCAGGGAGAAGACAGCTAAAGTTAAGGTCCATTTGATGGGTAGTATGGGAACCTAATATAGTTGAAGTTTCTGAAAATATATACATCTATGAAGGTGATCTAAATAAAATTGCCAAATAATTGGGGAGACAGAGCCCCAAGCAGACGTGTCTTGTCACAAATGAAGCTTCCAATACTGGAAATGGGCTACATCTAATTGAGCTGTTGGCCAAAGAGATCCCATGGGAACCCCCAAACCACCCGGTTGCTCTCTGCAAACTTACGGCAAGGCCCCATTGCTGAAGACAACACTTACACAACTCACCGAACATGGAGAAGTCTACGGTACCTGCATAGAGCCTTCACCCGCATGTGCTAGCATCTTTGGTACAGGAGGTACTATGGATGCTATCAAAGGAGAAAGGTAGACACCAACCCAGCTTCAATTCCTTTGATTGACAGCGGTGTCTGCAAGATATGCTTGTGGCACAAGCTCGTGTGTAGAATGTTGGGAAGTTTGTTTTTAGTTATGTTTGAAATTGTTTTATGCACTGTTGGGTGAGGGGCTATCCTAAGTCTTGGAGTTTTGTATTGTCTGCAGGTGTTGGTTTTATGTGGGGAATGTTAATTGGTAATGATCTGCATATGCTATCAGTAGAACACCTGAGGAGTTCTGAACCAAACAAAACACCTGAGCTCATACACTCAGGGTTCCACTGTTGAGTATGGCATTGGCCATGACGGTGGTTCCCTCTGCTCAGATCAGGCAGGGTTTGCAGTTATGAAATATGCTTCCTTGTCTTCCTTGCTGAGCCACCCTGGCAGCAGCAATGTACTGCAACACTTGTGGAAGTGACCAACCAATTTCTGACTTGACTTAAGGCCCACTGCACAAGATGGAACCCATACCCCGACACTGCTGGGGTGACAAAGAACCTAAGACTAGATAGCCCTAGGGACCTAGGGTAAAGTCAAATTCTACTGTTCTACTAAAAGAATGTAGCAATAATATGACTCCTGATGACACTCTGCTATACTCATAGATGAGTTCCTTGCTCAGCAATCATCAGTGAAGCTTCCTCCTTTAGCAGACGGAAACAAATGTAGAAATCCACAACCAGATAATATGCAGTGTATATATATATATATATATCATGTTACTTCCCCCAAACCTCAGGAGAACTCTTGGAAGAGGTGGGAAGAACGTTAAGAGCCAGAGGGAATGGAGGACACCAAAGAAACAAGATCCTCTAAATTAATGGAGCACTGCATGTATGAATTCACAGAGACTGAGGCAGCATGCATGGGTCTGCACGGCTCCCCACCAGAGAGCGTCCTGGAACTGCAAGAAGCAGACACAGGCTCCCATCCCCAGTTCAGAAGCCATCTCTAATTGATAACCACTTGCAAATGAAATTTCGTTTCCTCCAAAGGAGTCTCATTGAGGAAATAAACCACTCTTAAGCGAAGGTGCCCAGAGGTAGAGGGCCGACAGGAAATAGCTCAATGTCATCTTTGGAGGTTTCTTGTCCCATAATGTATCAGGTTTTTTTTTTTTTAATTATCTTATCTTTATTTTATTTAATTTGTATCCGTTGGAAACCTCTTTGTTTTTTACTAAGGACAGGAAGGGGGTGGATCCGGATGGGAGGGGAGCTGGGGAGGAACTGGAGACGAGAGGGAGGTCAAACTGTAATCAGGATGTATTATGCGAGAAAAAAAACCATCTTTCAATAAAAGGGAAACAGAAGAAGAGGTGAACATCACAACATCGAGCTTTCAATAATACAAAATTTTCAATACTAAAAAAAGATGGGTCCACTTGTCACTTATCAGTCGCTTTAGCCTTAATAAGGACTCATGTGATTGGAAGTGAAGGGGAGGGGAGGCTCCGAGTCTCCTGGAATCAGGCTGTGCCCTCCTCGTGCTGGCTTTGCAGTAAGCATTTAGACATGTGTTAGGGTGGCCAGCAGCAGCGCAAAGCCTAAGGCCAGAAACCCGGTTCACTGTGTTCCTGCTCCACACACTAAACAGATGTCCAGGTGCTTACATTTGGATGTGTCGTTTGGCCAAGGTGGGAGTCTCCTGGGCCAGGGTTTGAAGACCATGGCAGGCAGGCAGATACAGACAGTTTCGCTCGCACATAGGACAGAGCAGTTTGAGTGACAGGCCGGGTAGGTGTTGGGAGGAACTAATCTTAGTTTGACAGTGGAAACTTAATATAGGCTGGGAATAAAAGTTTCCTGCAATGCAACATGCCCACGTCACCCAATTCAGTTTTTGTACTGTATCTATCTATCATTCATTTATCTATTTATATGAATGTGTGCGTGTGTGTACTTCTTCCGATTCTTTATCTTCCACAATACCCCAGCAACAGAAAAGATGGCATTTGGAAGGCACAAAGGGACTCAGGACAAGCTTTCTCCCGTTCTTACTATACTCACCCACAAGCAGGTAGCAAAGGGCAGAAAGACAAAAGAGAAAAGAGAGAGCTGGAGAGGCTTCAGGGCTTGCTGCTCTTCCAGAGGGCCCAAGTTTGGGTCCCAGGACCTACATGGGACTGCTCACAAACGACAACAGACAGCTGTTGGCTTCAGAAGGCACCGGCATACACAGGCAGATGTAAATAAAAAAATCAAAGTCGAAAGACAAAAGGAAACTGTCAAAATGTTACTAGGACTCTCTCTCTCACCCACAGCTCACAGAGAGACAAGCTGACTCTAGATCACCGGAAGCAAATATTCAAGAAGCCTTTCCTGCCAGGTGTGCTGATTCGTTTTGGGGGGGAGGGTAGGAGCAGCTTACCAAATTGGCACCCCCACTTCACCTGGGCACTGCTCATACGGCCACCGGTGCATGCGCGCGCGCGCACACACACACACACACACACACACACACACACACACACACACACATACATGCGCGCGCGCGTGCGCGCGCGCGCGCGCGCGCGCGCCAATGATCCCAGATTTGAAATCATGTTTGATCGAATCAAATTCTGCCAACCTCACACAACTCAATGAGGACTCCTCTTCAGCTGTCATTTGGCATCGGAGTACCCTAACAGTTCATAAGTAGGTCTGAAACCTCTACTCCCAAGGGAAGGACTACCCATACTCATCACCGAGGTGAGAGGTGAGTTTTCACACTCAGGTGAAAGGCAGACATGAGGTGATATTTGGAATGAACTCCGAAGTCGGATTTACTCTCTTACATTTAAAACTTCCCTATAATTACCACTGCGCCCCGGCCTGAGTTCCTCGGGAGTCTGTCCCGCAGTGTGGGTAAGGGATGGTGTCAGGAGGGGTGACCTCACGGCAGGCAGGAGGCGCAAAACCCCATTCTTTCCTTTCTCCCTACAGCTGCTCATCGCCCTACGAAGACACATGCTGCCCTAAGCTGGAGACTTGATCTTTTCTGCAACAATAGAATCGCAGAGAATGGTGATATTCTGGCTATTCTGGCACCCGGTCAACCTTGGAGGATGCTCCGGTGGCGCGTGGCCAGCAGGGGGCGCGCTCCCCTGCCCTGCTCAGCAAGCCCTGCAAACCCCGTGTTTTCCTTTCACTT
The DNA here is from genome assembly GCA_026225945.1 of Cricetomys ansorgei. Lineage (NCBI taxonomy): Eukaryota > Metazoa > Chordata > Mammalia > Rodentia > Nesomyidae > Cricetomys > Cricetomys ansorgei. The sequence continues at coordinate 2,633,010 of JAMJFZ010000183.1, read as the reverse complement.
TCAGATCCGTTACATCACGCTGACGGGGCATCCCCTGCACCCCCAAAATATTCCTCGAGACACAAATTCAACCCTGCTTAGAGCAGTTTTACGAAATTTTCGCTTTTCGTTCTTCATGGAGACAGGAAGCTCAAACCACAAAGGGAAGCGAAACACCTGTAGGAGACAGCAGAGTGGAGGCAGGGGACTGGATACTGTGAAGCTGGAGGGAGGAGGCCGAACTGGGGCCCCAGGACGCTGCAGGCGCTGCTTCTGAGACAGAGGAACCCTATTCAGTCTTTGTGAGAACTGGTCTCAGCGGTCCAGGAAACTTCACCTTTAGACAATAAGCAGAATAGACTGCAGTACTCCATCGATAGACCCTGTTCTGAGGTAGCTCCGAGGAACCCAGACCGCTACCTTTCTCAGAAGTGTGTGTTGGTTTAATGCAGCAGCCGGATGGATGAATAGCTAGTTCAGTTTACATCTGAGAAACTTAGCTCTACAGCAGCGAGGCGAGTTGCCTAGGAGCACACTTATGAACCCCACAGAGTTAAGTTTGATGCAAAATCTTATGGCGTGGGTTGAATGTTTCCGAAACTTCATACTTGGATTTCTGGAGTTTGGGTTTGTTTGGCTTTGGATTTTTGAGACGAGGTCATCCTATGTGTCCTGGCTGGCCTTGATCTCAGAGGACGATAGTTTGAGGAATGTTTGAACATATCTCCAAAAATTGTATTTACAGATTACTCTGTGTGTGTGTGTGTGTGTGTGTGTACCCCTAGATCTTTAAAGATACTCAGCCCGAGGTGATGGCAGGATGTGTGATTTCTATAGCTGAGTAGGCCTACTTTAGAGATGTAAATTGTTGCTGCTTTTTGTTTAAGGACTGCTTCCTATACAAACAGAGTAATGGAAGCTGCTTTCTAAAGTTGTTCTTGAGGAAGTCTTGTGGCACTCACCGGACCCTCAGGCAACAATGGGAGTGAATTGCTCCCACTGGGCTTTGGGCTTCCCCACTATAAAGGTGACACAGTTCAGCTGCTGAAGGGTTGTGGGTGGAGTCAAGCTATGAGATTTCTTTCCTCATGCAATTAGACCTTGGATTCAGGAAGGGATTTGATTTAATAAAGGTCCAGAGGATGAGGTAGTGAGGGTCAACAGTCCAAGATGGCACTTCCCATGATGCTGCTCCCTCTCTGCTGAGGTCTGACAGGCTTGTAACTATGAAAATGTCTCCTTCTTTTTATTAAACCCTTGATGGATTAACTCCCTACAACACTCCAGCTTGTGTCATATTGACATAAAACTAGCCAGCCCAATTAACCCCTTGCTAACATGGCACACAAACACATCACTATTAAGCCTCAACCTTTCCTTTCTTGTTAATCCCTAAGATCGCATAGTGATAAATATCACAATATAAAACATATTACAAACTTAAAAGTTCCCCAGTCTTTATAAATTTGAAATTTATAAACTTGAAACTTTGTTGTCTTTAAGAATTCAAAGTCTCTTTAAAAACCTAAAACTCTCTTTAAAAGTTAAAGGTCTCTCAACTGTAGTCTCCTGTAAAATAAAAATAAATTAAATACTTTTTTTTTGTTTCAACAGAGAAGAACTAGAGTAGTTACAATCAAATCGAAGCAAAACGAAACTCCAACAGAGTAAATAACTTAGTGTCCAATATCCGAGATAGACTCATGACCTGGGCTCCTCCATAGCGCCTGGGTCACTTCTCTGGCCCCGCCCTCTGGAGCAGACACAGCTTGTCTTCTAGGCTCCAGCTGGCTCCACTCCACCGCTGCTGCTGTTCTTGGTGGTCATCCCACAGTACTGGCTTCTTCAAAATTCTGGGATCTCTTGATGTAACTGGGCTATACTTTCACCCATAGCTTCTTCTAGGCTCTCTTCAGGGACTCTAGCCCTCAACACAGTGCCGAGCCTCAGCAGCTCTCCATGAGGCCTCTGGACCTTCAAAACAACTACCAGTTGGGTAACTCTTACATTACCAAATTCAGCTGCTAGCATACGGTACAACCTTGGCTGCCTTTGGAACATCAGCTTCCGTGTGCTCTCAGGAAACACCACTTCTCATAATACTTCACTTTAATGATACTGGTCTCTTCTTAATCACTGCTAATTCCTCAGCTCCAGCTAATCAGCATTGGTTGATCCAGAAAAGTAAAGGTTTCACTTTAGTGGTTCTGCTAATAATCTTGCTAATAGCAGCCAATTCTTCAGCCCCAGCTAATCAGACTCAAAATATGCAATGGCCCCAAATGAAGTCCCTCTGGAACTCCATGAGCTAGGCCTCTAATCAGCTACATTGTTCTCAAAATTCTTATATTCTAAGAGGCTATAGAACCAGCCCATTGAACTCTCAACACTCAATGGCTTTTCCAGACAAAGTTCCAAATCCTTCCATAATCCTCCTCAAATAACATGATCAGATCTATCACAACAGTAGCTTATTCTTTGGTGCCAATTTCTGTCTTTCTTAGGGTTACTGTTGCTATGGTGAAACACCATGACCAGAAGCAACTTGGGGAGGAAAGGGTTTATTCGGCTCACACATTCCGAGTCATAGTTCACAGAGGGAAGCCAAGGCAGAAACTAAAACTGTGCAGGAACCTGGAGGCAGGAGCTGATGCGGAGGCTATGGAGGGGTGCTGCTTACTGGCTTGCTCCTTGTGGCTTGCTCAGGCTACTGTCTTATTGAATCCAGGACCACCAGCCCAGGGATGGCACCACCCAAAATGGGCTTAGCCTTCCCATGTCAATCACTGATTAAGAAAACGCCCTACAGACTTGCCAGTCTACATCCCAAAATTTTGGAGGCATTTTCTCAAGAGGTTCCCTCCTTTCTGATGACTCTAGCTTATGCCAAGTTGACATAAAATTGATCCACATAAATGGTATTAAAAGAGGAGAAAAGTAATTTTTGACATGAGCTGGCTTGAATAGGAATTAGACTCTTTCAGTGATGAGGAATGAGTTAACAGAATATTTACTAACCACACTAAGAAACGAGACAGAGAGAGGGCAAACTGAAATTGATCTGTGGGACCCGGGGGCTGGAAAGCAGTGGAAGTCAAGGCCAAGTGCCCCTGCTCCCTGGAAAGGTCGATGAAGGATGTGACGCATGGCAGACTCCTGCTCTCCCAGCCCGGGAAGGTCCCTAGCCAGAATATTATAACTTGCTCGCTTCACAAGAAGCTAAAGGAACATGTTTGTCTGCATTGGGGCGGGTCCCTTGCTTAGGAACCCTCCCCCTGCCATGCTAATTAAGGCTTCCCCGCTGAGGGGAGAAGCCACGCCCTTATGGGGGGAAGTTATTTATTTGGGGAAAAGCTAGAAATAAAGGAGATTTGAGTTTGGGTCCACCAGATGCCAACTCGTGTTCGTTCTCAGCAAGCGGGATCAGGCGGCACCACGCGCGTCCCCCGGGGCTTCCCCACGGCTCTCGGCTTGGGCATCTTCTTGCTCCTGGCCAGGGCGGGGAAACAAGCAGCTTCCTAGCCAGCTCCGGGCCGGGATAGGGCTGTGGCTGAACGTGTCGGGGGACACAGAAAACTAAAAACAACATTGATCAACATTGCAAAAGGAAGTGTCATATACTGAACTTAAAAAAAAAAAATAGGGTCTTACAATATAGCCCTGGCTGGCCTGGACTATGTAGACCAGGCTAGCCTAGAACTCACTATGTAGACAAGGCTATGCTTGAACTCACAGAGATCTGCCTGCCACTACTTCCTGAACACTGGTATTAAAGGCATGTACTCTCATGCTTGGCCACAGTGAACTTTTTATTTGGAGACCTATGGCTTCTGGGAAAATAATTAGTTCTTATGTAATGTAATGCGATTTAAAATTTTTATATATGCACACACAAACACATACTTGTACATATCGATAATAAAAAAGAAAATTTTAAAGATGTATTTTGGTTTTCAGACATGGTTATCTGAAATTAAAGCATGGCTGTCACTAAGGCGTTAGCTTGCTGCCTATGGTCACAAACACAAAGTCACTCAGTGCTTTTTCCTCTGGTCCTACCCTGCATGCTCACCTCCCATCTGTGTCGGAGACCACACTGCTCAGGCAACATGGCCCTAACCAGGCTCTACGACTGTCTGTGATACTGAAATTCTTCTCCAGAGCTGTTGCTGTGCTGGGTATGTTTGTTCTACACAGAACCACAGCCTGGAGAGATTCCGATGAGCATCCTGGGCTCTACTAAGGTTCTCTTTATGAAACAAGAAAGGAACATACACACACACACACCGCTCTCTGTCTTGCATGTGTGTGTGTATGGGGGTGTGTGTGTTTGGATGTCTTCTGTGCAGGTACATTCGGAAGGCAGTGGACAATGTCAGGCACTCTCCTTTATCACTCTGCCTGACTCCTTCCTGACAGTGCCTGGCACTGAACTTAAAGCTCACTGGTTTTTCCAGGCTTCTGGCCAGGTCCCTGGAGTGGACTGTCTCCCTTAGTCCCTATGTTTCTGTGTCCTGCTGTACATCAGGGGGTACTGGCCACTGCAACTCAGGAATCAGTAGACAGGGAGGACTGGCCTTGGTCAAGTTTCCACTTTCAGTACTGGAGCTTGACAACATGGCTGCCTCCTGCTTGCATGGTGTCACTGTCCATGGAGATCTCCTCAAGGACAGCTGTGTGATGCTCCCTGACTCTTGGGGCCTTTCTCACATGGACCACGTGTTCCTGTGTGGACTGGGGTGGTGTTGAATAAAGTCTGGCCATGTGTGCAGGGTAGATACCTCAGCATTTATTTTCCTCACCCCATTCTCCTGTCTCAATCTTTCCATTCCTCTGTCTTGCTTTTCCAGTTCTGGTGACTAAAACATGCCATTAAACCTAAGTTGTGAAACATGACATGGCCATACTTATTTCTGTGCAAGGTGTTAGTACGGAGCTACATCGTAGCACTTTTCCATTATATGAACACACACGTGATGAAATTACATTAAAAATGAGCACCAAGGAAAAAATGCAGGGGGTCGTATCTGAAAGGCTCTAGGCAACCACAAAGAAAGAGCTGGGTTTACCCAGTAATCGCACCGGCCCCCAGAGTCTACGTCAATCTGAAGCTGTTCAGGTCACCTTGGTATCACCCTGTTTCCCCTGAATACACAGTCCATGGTATCTGTCCCTGTAATAGCTAAAAGCCCTTTACTCACTCCTGTGCTCCCCTGAGCACTCAGGCAAGGCAACATTCATGTGAGCCCCTTATCCAGAGCGACGGTGACTACTTTCTCCTGACCGAGGGGTCAAAAGGCAGGACCTGACAGCGGGGAGGAACTTGACACAGACAACTCACTCTAAAGAAGGAGTAGAGGAGCCTCTAGGATCTCCTTAGCAGCTCCCCAGTCAGCTGAGCATTGTCTTCCCCCCACTCCACGTGTCCTGCAGAATCCAAGGGGCTGATGGGTCAATTGGCTCCAGGCTGTTGAGTCGTGCCCCTGCAAAACACAGATCCTTGTTCTAATAGGAATAAGAATGAGTTTGTTCTGCACCAACTAAGAGTGACCGTGTTCCTGGAATGCAGACTCATGTTATCCCCATGGAAAAGGCGTCACCTGAACTTCTGAAGTCCTGGATCATAGTCATAAATCGGTCCATTTTCTAATCCCATGTTGGTGGCATCAGGTGGGGAAATCTCTTCTATGGATTCAGTGCTAATTCACAGCATTGCTAGCTCAGGGTTGGTTTGTTCAGTTTCACAATGCACTCCAAATGTTTTACCTACTGATCAAAACATGGGAGCTCAGACACAGAGCTTGGCAGTAAAGAGTTACCAGGGGACCAAACACAGACCCCTCCTTCTCTAGAGAACTTCACTTACAGAAGGCTGGAGGGAAAGGACACACAGTGGACATCTGGTGCACAGTGAGCTGTCCAGTGTCAGAGGGCATGACCTCTGTGGGCCTGGGAGGATCTCCCTCCCTCATATGAGAAGTGAGGGAATGGCAGCTTCCAAACAGAAGCCTGTTCTTCTGGGGAAAATCCTGTCTTAGCTGTGGGGAGAAAACTGCCTGGAATTCTGCAGAGAGCCTGCCAGTGTTGGATTGGATTCTTTTCTTTTTTCTTTTCTTTTCTTTTCTTTTCTTTTCTTTTTTTTCTTTTCTTTCTTTCCCTCCCTCCCTCCCTCCCTCCCTCCTTTCTTTCTTTCTTCTTTCTTTTTCTTTCTTCTTTAGTCAGCATTAGGTCATTAGAAGAACATCCTCTCAGAACCAAAAATATAAGGCAATTCTCTCATCTGAGAGTTTCTTACAAACCTCCAACTGCTTCATTTTTGGTTTTAATTGGTGGTTATGTGTTTTCAGGAAAAAGTAACAGACTGACCTCAAGATGGATTAGAAAGCAGTTGTGCAGTGAGAAGAAATGGCCAATGAGGAGAAAATGAGCAACATACACTGGGGCCTTCCACATCAGGGGGAGGAAACGTGCTAAGAGGTTGAAAGATGGGGTCTGGGAAATATGGGGGGACTGGAAGGCTAACAGAAAGAAAGCTGTGTGTGTACACATATGCACATTGTCATATATGATAGTATAGACAATATAATAGGTAACATATATAATAGCATAGTTTAAGTGTGCAATATACTATCATTATATAATTATAATTATGTAAAATATAGTGAAATTATAGTACAATTATATATAGCATATATTCTGTATAATATTATATAATATATAATTATATAATATAGTGTATATATATTTTATATGTTGTGGTTATATAATTATACATATATAGGTATAATCATATAATTACAAAAATATAGTTATATTATAAAACAATTTTATATACTGATGTTATATATAGCAAGTATAGTATATATAATAATAAATGTGGTATAATTATATAATAATATAGCATAGTTACAATAAATGTACAATGACTATATACTATATAATATGTAATGTGTAATATATATTAGCATGTGCTGTTATTATACAGTATATCCTATATAACATATATATGCTTGTATATTCTTCCACTTTTACTTTCTGTCCAGGACATTGATCCCTACATAAAATATCTGTAAGCCATCAATTCCTTATTGAATACTGAATTCAATGATAAACCTTCAGTGTGCAGTGTGTCTAATGGTAGAGATGTTCGGGCAATTCTGGCAGCCAGCCAGAGTGTTCACTGCTTCAAGTGATCCTTTTCCATTTCCTCTTTCTATCTTTCCTGCAGGTGTGGTTTGGCGGTTGAAGTCTCCACATCTGTTTTATTTCTCTTTTCTATTTTTCTAGAAAGAATACCCCGATCTTACGTTGTGGCACTGAACCAAAAATATGATGTCACTGGAAATGAAAGTTTAAGAAAGGAACTGACTTGCCATCCAAACGAGAAGCAGTACCAACCGGGCTCGCTACTGAGACTCAGGGGAGAGATCCACGGGCATGAAAGAAGTGAGGATGTGAAAGTGACTGTGTTTTCACGGGATCTAGAGGTCCAAGGCAATGCACATCAAACTTTCAATAATGTTTCTCCCAGAAATATCACTTTTAAAATACAGATGGAACCATGAAGATACTAAAGAAGAAAATTGTTGCAGTGGTAGTGTCACAACACCTGAGTTCAAATCCCAGCTACACACCTAAGAGGGGTTCACCGCAGGGGGGAACCCTCAGCAGGGAAGCCTCCTGCAGTCCATGGCAATAAGCACAGAGACCCACAAGTGATGAGTGTGCAAACAGTAAAGGCTGCCTTCCTGGCCTCAGGATCACTGAGGAAGAGAATTGAAGAGCGACAGGAGCTAGAGGGTGGACAGCTACAGAGACCAGCCTTCTCAGACAGTGTTGAGCAACAGGCAGTTGTGGCTATGACTGAGTGACAAGACAAACCAGACAAAATCCCAGCTTGGAAAAAGGAGGAAATTCAACCCTCAGCTGAGGAAGTATGGCGACTTATGTCTGCTGGGAGAGAGATTCAGTTGTCCTCAGGAATGGGCCCTGAGGGAGGCTTCCCTGGGTCCAGGAGACGGTCCTGTATCCATGCAACCAGAAGACCCAAGAAGGGGAAAATGGATACAATGAAGAGGAGGGGGAAAGAAGATGTGGATGAGGGAGATGAGGAGAAGAAGATGAAGGGGGGAAGGAGAAGGCAAAAGGGAAAAAGAGGAAGGATGGGGAGGAGGAGGAGGAAAACCCATGAAGTTGAGAGGGAACAGTGGTGTTTCTAGGGATCCCCTGAAGAGGTGGATCACTTCCCTGGCTGGATTATTTCCAAGGGATGTTTCTGAGGGTCTTCTGAATGGAGTTGATTCCTGCATAACCCTCAACATGTTTGTCTGTTGTATACAGGCAGCAGTTTTCCTGTGATCTATTTTATATGCTTCCCATGATCTCACTCATATTTGGAACTGAGAACCTTTAAACTCATAGATGTTGAGAGTGTGCAACAGGCACCAGAGGTCAGGGAGGTCAGAGGGAGGATTACTCTGGGAATGTGAGGTCAGAGGACTAAGTTACCATGTGACAGGAGCAAGATTCTCTGTCTACTGCGCAGCACACATCCAGAAGATACCGTGTACTGGAAAGAGAGAGGGGAAGGTTTAAGGTTTTCTAAACAAATGCAGTGTACACATGTATCCAGTCTGCTATTTGGGCACTGTGTGTTTAATTTTATTATAGAGAATCAACTTAAAAGCATTGGGAAAGTCTGAAAAAATATAAAAGAATTAACAAAAAAGAGATTCATACAGCAAAATTTAATTGAATACAAAATACTTTAATTTCCCATGATGATTTGATACATTAAAGAAAGTATAGAACTCTAAGATTTAAGTAAAATAATTTAAAATATATAAATAACAAAATAAATAAATAAATACATAGTCATGTCTGAACAGATCCAGGAACAAATGTTTTCACTTGTAAAAAGAATTTTTTTGCTGAAACATCTAGGCAGGTGAATTGAATTCATGCCAAAATAAGTAAGAAATTTTAAAGGAACACTTATGTCAAAAGGCACAGTGTGCTGGTCCAGCAGAGTCCTCTCCACTGTGGTTCAGGACTCACGCCTTATTACATATAGCTTTGGTACATTAAAGGATATATAAAACTGAATCACATTCTAACACAAAATAAATTAAATAGTAGATAAATAGTAAATAAATAAATAAATAAATTGAAAGAATGGAGACCACATGCCTTTATAGATAGGCACAATATTAATCATTATTGCTGAAAGACCAGAATCTGAGCAGTGAGGCACAGTGTGCTGGTCCAGCAGAGTCCTCTCCACTGTGGTTCAGGACTCAAGCCTTTTCTCTCTCAGCCTTGCCAGCAAGCTGGCTGAGGAAGACCTGGCTCTCCGCACTTCTGCTCTGACCATCTCCCAGGCACAGGGGCTGTGCTCCTTCTCCTTCAGGTAGTCAGTGATCCTCTGGAAGTACTTCCTCACAGCCTGCAGGGAGTCTTGCTGGGTCAGGGGAGGTTCCTGCAGCCCCTCCTGCTGCCCCAGACAGGCTTGCAGGTCACTGAGCTGCTGGTGGAGGCCAGTGCAGAGTGTGTCCAGGAGGGCTGTGTCCCAGGCAGCAGAAGAGTCCTTTGAGCTGAAGAGGCTCAGGACCTGCTGGGTCAGCTCATGCAGGACAGGGATGGCTTGTTCCTTCTGGATCTGCTGGGCATCCACCTCCTTCAGGGGGCATCTGAAGTCATGTCTGTCCTTCAGGCAGGAGAGAAAGGAAAATCGCTTCTTTTGCACCATGAGATCCAGGGCTGTATTGTTGGTGAGGTCATCACCGTGAAGCAGGTCACATCCCAGAGAGCAGGTTGACCAGAAGCTCATCACCATGAGGACCATCAGGAAAGCACAGGACCCAGCCATTGTGGATGATGCAGATGCTGCTGTCTCTCTGGTCTGTGTGGTCCTGAGGCCTCCTCTCTAGGTTCTCTGAGGACCCTGCTGTGTGCATCTGTCTTAAATAGGTAAACTCTAGTTTCCATTTTCTGAACATCTCTCCCTTTCACTTTCTTCATGTCATTCTCTGCTGTGTCTGGGCATTTCCTCAGCCATGTTGGCTTTCATTACTGTGCCCTCTTTCACTGCTCCTCTCAGAAAGCCGTTACAGGTTTCCTCTCTCTGAACGTGACTGCCACTGACTATCCCACCACAGAAGCTCGTTTCTCATGTGAAGTTTTAACATCTATTGTCAAGACAAAATGTCCTCTAAAAACTGTATTTAAAAGCTATTGAAGTTCATTTTCCAATTAATTTTTTGTTTTATTGATATCATTTCCGTAGATATTTAGATCGTAATGTAAGGTGTGATGCCAATAGATTCTAATTAATAATATTGCTATAATGGCATACTTAAAATTTTCAAGTATACAAAGTCTAAAGGTTATTTTCTTTAAATTTCCTCCAGTAATTACAATATTAACCTATTTAAAAGGTTAATTTAGTCATCCCTGTACATTAGTTATTTATCAAATGATCATCCTGTGAAAACCAGGGCTCAGTGTAAAGAACGGCTGCTGCTCAAGCTGCTTGAGCTGAGTTGGAATGATGCAACCCTCAGTTGAAGGAGAGAGCAGACTCCTCTGAGTTCCTCTGACCACTACATTTACCATGTGTCAAGCCTGTGCCTGCTCTTTCTCTCTCTCTCTCTTCCTCTCTCATTCTGTCTTTCTTTCTCACACACATATACACACTCATTCATACACACACATACACACAGAAAGTATATACACACACGTTGACACGCACTCTCACATACACATAGATACACATACTCATACAAACACACTCTCACACATTCACATACACAGACAAATGGACATACACTCACATACTCATACATATACAGACACACACAGAGACACTTAAAGACACACAGAGACACATACAGATACACGCTCTCACAGAAATATGCACATGCATATTCTCACATACCCAAATACACACTCATATACACACTCATTTACACCCATACACAATCTCACACAAATTCACACATACACACTCATTCCCAAGATACACACAAATGCATACATACTATATCATACCTGCACACATACACACACACACATACACACACACAAAGTCCCACAATATATATAGTCCCACTATAAGACACACATTTCAACACATAAGCACACACATATTAAAATCCTTGTCCACACACACACACAGGTACAAGCTCCACACAAACACACAAGTACACACACACCATCATTTGCTACACATAAACACTCACACTCACATAGAAACACACATATACATACACACTTGCACACATGCACTGTTTCTCACACATACACACACATATGAAAACACACACATTCCACATACACACTACACACATACATTCTCTCTCACACACAAATAAACACATAGACACACATTCACACACAGAGATGCACACACATGCAGATCCTCCCTCCCCACATACATTCTCTCACACACACACCATACACAAAGACACACACGCATATACACACACTTCAACACACAGAGAGATGCAGACACACAGACACAAATACACACACAAAAGAGTAAAAAGAAATTACTAAAATTTTATTTATTTTGTATCACAACTATAGACCATTAACTCCTGGTAGCCAAGAAGCAGACAGGGACAGTCTGTCCTTAGGATGGAACCCCCTAACCTTCGTCCAGCAAAGCCTCACTACATAATAATACATGCATCTGAAATAATCAATGGATTTTCTTTGATGAAGTTTGTTTTTAAGTATGTGGTGAAGGCTCAAGTTTCCTCTGATCAAGGTTATCATGATTACCAAACCCCAATACAGAAAACATGGAGTGACGTTTTACACTGAAATCACAACACACATGTAAAGTCTCTGAACTTTGTGTTTCAAAGGCTTAGAATCTTAACTTTTATGCCATGAGAACAATTAAAATCGTACCAAACTATTATTAGAATTTTAATTAGCACGCAGCATTTATCCTTATACACAGGATGCTGTATATGGTCCAGTACCCACAAAGAATGTTTATATCCTTCATGTTAGAAGCAGTTCTAGATTCTCTGTATCTCTTCCCAGCAGCCAGGGATCTGCACGGTCATTTCTGTGTGTCTGCAAACTTCAAAGTCTTTGTGTACATTTTGTGAATAATAAGTAAATTTAATTAATGGCAATAAGTAATTGTCATATTGCTTTAGATGACACAGAAGCCCTACTGTGAGGGAGAACATTAGAGTCACTGCTCCCTTAGCCTCCCAAATGCATCTAACTGTAATATTTGCTTTTCTGCTGTTGATAACTTTAGCTCCTTCTACTTTCTGGGTACACACTGTTGTCAGACACTTTTGAAATGTGTCTCCTCATCTATGTCTACGAGCCCTGTTGATGGTTTCCTTGGCTTTTCAGATCCTATTTGGTGCTCCTCAATCCTGTCTGTCTCCACAGCATTCTGATACTTCTGGCCTGGAATCCTTACCAGGAAGTCTGCTTCTGTCCAGTGTCTTGAAGTGTTTCGTCATTCCTTAGATTCACACGGGTGACTTCAGGAACATGCAAGTTTCAAATATTTAGGAAGGTAAAAGAAACGTAGGAATCTGTTGAGCACGTACCACAGGGCTAATCTAGCGATAGCAGAGTACTTTAGCTTGTGTTTCTGTCTGGAAGCTCGTTTCTCCTCTGTTACTAGAACACAGCTTTGCACTTGCACACACAAACGTGTCCACACAGGCACATTCAGAGGCAGGCACACACTCACACATACACACACGCACGCACACACAGAGTTATTTAATTCATTTAGTATTCTCTACAAGGGGCAACATTCTGGCCTGAGCTGTCTTGTTTTCTTTAAGTGGAAGGTCATGCCCACTTTGCTCACGGGGTTTCCTTAGCTGGACCTGGACTGGACAGAGTCTCCATAGCAGAATCTCCTAGGAATGGAGAACAAGAGGCTGCTTCTGCTTTTTATTCCCATAGGTGACGGATTGCAGGAAAGAGGGTTTCTCTGACAGTTCCCTCCTTCAGGAACAGCTCCCCAAGGGCCGGCACCTGTGCCTCACTCCGTGTCTGTGTCAGTATGGAAAGCCTCCGTTCTGCCCAGCACTTTTGTATTCAGGTTACAGCGTTCTTCAAGGCACAGCAATCTCCCCATTGCTGGCTCTTTCTTGGTGTACATCATGTGAAGAGTCTGGTCCCTAAATGGTGTTATTTTCTAAAACCATGGGACTTATTCAGTGGTTATCAAATGTATTAATACTCTCTCCTGAACAGTGAAGTAAATTCCTCACCCCTCCCTATCTACCTTACTCCATGAGACTGTTTTTAAAATGATGGCTTCAGAACTCATACTGATGTCATGTCCTCTTGTTCTTCAGTGCCATAAATCCTAGAAGATTACTGTTCTCTTTTTAATCTCCAGTTATTCATGGGAAGGGCATTTGTTTACAGATAAATGAACAGAAGTGGAGAATTGAATAGTAGGTACCAGCTTTGGGGAAGACAGAGGTAGGGAATGCCTGGGGAATGGTTGGTAAAGGGGACTAAACCATAATTTGACAGAAACAAGATATTCTAGCTTACTACTTCACAGCATGCTGACTGTAACATGGAAGAACACTGGCAGATGCTGAGGAAAAGACTCAGGATGCTGCCCTTAATGAGCTTGAAGTGTGAGATGGGTTTATCGATCATCTAAATTTTATTCCATTTTACAGGCAGCCAAAGGTTTTGTATCCTGGTCTTGTGTGTAACTTTTCTACTGCAGAGAATCAGTTTCAAACATTAAAAATTCTAGAAAAAATAAAATTTATTTTATATATATATATATATAAAACAAATAGAAGCAAATTTAGTAATGTTTTATGGAACAAAAATATTGATTACATATAGCTTTGGTACATTAAAGGATATATAAAACTGAATCACATTCTAACACAAAATAAATTAAATAGTAGGTAAATAGTAAATAAATAAATAAATAAATTGAAAGAATGGAGACCACATGCCTTTATAGATAGGCACAATATTAATCATTATTGCTGAAAGACCAGAATCTGAGCAGTGAGGCACAGTGTGCTGGTCCAGCAGAGTCCTCTCCACTGTGGTTCAGGACTCAAGCCTTTTCTCTCTCAGCCTTGCCAGCAAGCTGGCTGAGGAAGACCTGGCTCTCCGCACTTCTGCTCTGACCATCTCCCAGGCACAGGGGCTGTGCTCCTTCTCCTTCAGGTAGTCAGTGATCCTCTGGAAGTACTTCCTCACAGCCTGCAGGGAGTCTTGCTGGGTCAGGGGAGGTTCCTGCAGCCCCTCCTGCTGCCCCAGACAGGCTTGCAGGTCACTGAGCTGCTGGTGGAGGCCAGTGCAGAGTGTGTCCAGGAGGGCTGTGTCCCAGGCAGCAGAAGAGTCCTTTGAGCTGAAGAGGCTCAGGACCTGCTGGGTCAGCTCATGCAGGACAGGGATGGCTTGTTCCTTCTGGATCTGCTGGGCATCCACCTCCTTCAGGGGGCATCTGAAGTCATGTCTGTCCTTCAGGCAGGAGAGAAAGGAAAATCGCTTCTTTTGCACCATGAGATCCAGGGCTGTATTGTTGGTGAGGTCATCACCGTGAAGCAGGTCACATCCCAGAGAGCAGGTTGACCAGAAGCTCATCACCATGAGGACCATCAGGAAAGCGCAGGACCCAGCCATTGTGGATGATGCAGATGTGAAGTCCTCTGAGCTGTGTGGTCCTCAACCTTCCCCTGTAGGGTCTGTGCTTCCATGCTGTGTGCCTGTGTCTTATGTAGAGGGAACCCTCGTTTTCATTTTCTGAATGCCCTTGTCTTACTTTCCAGTTCTCCTTTCAGTTTCTTCCATGCCTTCTCTACTGGTGTCTGGGCATTTGTACCCAACCATTTTGGTTTTCATTATTGTGGGAAGTTTTCCTGACCCCTCCACAAAGCCATTTTAGAAGTTCTTACTGATAGGAATTTTCTTTAACTTTTACAATATAGAGATACATCAAAATGTATGAAATCTACTCCTCTAATGTAATGGATGAAAAATTTTGAATAAAACGTGTACTTAAAAACTACTGAAAGTCTCAGTCATCAGCATCCCCGCAGCACGCCCATGAGAACCTCACTGGCTTCCCAGCACCCATGCCTGCAGTCCTGAATCTCGGGAGGAGACACAGGCAGGTCTGCCGAGCTCCCAGTTCATCCAGTCTAACTGCAGTGTTGAGCCTTAGCTTGAGCGAGAGAACCTGTTACAGGGATCACGGGAAGGGAGACTAGGGTAGCACCTGGACATTCGCAACTGGCATCAACACGCATGAATAAGTATGTATTCCTTTAGGATTAACATAGTAAAAATGGCTGAACTACCAAAAGCAAACTACAGATTCGGTGCAACACTGTTAAAAATTCCAACGGAATTTTTTTTTTTTTTAAACAGACCTTGAAAGGACAATACTCAACTCTGTATGGGAAAACAAAATGAAGAAACAAACAAAAAACAAACAAACAAACAAACAAAAAAGGTTAGCTGAATCAATCCTGAATAAATGAGCTTCATTTGGAAGAATCTTCATTCCTGATTTCAAGCTGTACCACACGTATAGTAATAAAAACTGCACGGTGTTGGCGTAAAAACAGACACACTATTTATCCACTGAATAGAATGAAAGGCCCAGAGAAACCCACACACCTATGGACACCTGATTTTTTTGATAGAGAAGCAAGAAATACACAATGGAAAAGAGAAATAATCTTCAACGAATTTTTCTGGTCTAACTGATGTCTGTACGTTGAAGGCAAATAGATCCATATTAGTCACCATGAATAAAAGTCTAGTCCAAGTTCATCAAAGACCTCATTGTAAACCCAGGCGTGCTGCACCTGTCAGAGGGGGGAGCAGGGGGTAGTGTGCAACTCCTTGTCCCCGGAGACATCTTCCTGAACAGAACACCGATAGCGCAGGCAGTAAGATCAACAATTAGTAGGTGGATGCCATGAAACTGAAAAGCTTCTGAAAGGGAAAGAGACAGTCAAAAGGACAAAACTGCAGCCTTAGAAGTGGGAAAAGATTCTCTTTTAACGCCACATCTGACAGAGGGCGAATATCCACGATATATAAACACTCAAGAATCTAGATTTCACCAAACAAAATAATCCAGTTAAAAATGGGGTGCATATCTCAACAGAGAATTCCCAATTTAAACTTAACTAAATGTTTAACATCCGTAGTTATAGGGAAAGGCAAATCAAAATGATTCTGAGACTCCATCTTACACCTGTCAGAATGGCTAAGATCAGTAACACAAAGGACAGCTCATGCTGGCAAGGTTGTGGAACACTCCTTCATTGCTGGTGGGAGTGCAAACTTGTACAGCCACCATGGAAATCAGTACGACCATTCCCCAGATAATTGGGAATCGATCTACCTTAAGACCCAGCTCTACCGCTCCTGGGCATATACCCAAAGGACACTCCCTCCTGCCACAGACACTTGCTTACATATGCTCACAGCAGCTTTATTCATAATGGCCAGAGACTGGGAACAACCTAGATGCTGTCAACCAAAGAATGGATAAAGAAATGAAGTACACACACACAACGGAGTACTCCTCAGCTGTTAAAAATGTTACATCATGAAATTTGCAGGCAAAAGGATGGAACTAGAAAAACTCATGCTGAGTGAGGTAACCCAGACTCAAAAAGACAAACATAGTTTGTAGTCACTTAGAAGTGGCCATTAGCTGTTAGGTAAAGGATAATCATGGTACAATCTACAGACCCAGAGAGGCTAGGAAACATGCAGGATGGTAGAGGGGACACATAGGTAGACTAGGAACAGGTGGGGATGGGAACAGGAAGGGTCAGTTACTTGGGGGAGGGGGAAAGGAGAGAGAGAGAGAGAGAGGGAGAGGGGGAGAGAGAGAGAGAGAGAGAGAGAGAGAGAGAGAGACAGGGAGAAATGACAGG
This sequence comes from Cricetomys ansorgei, assembly GCA_026225945.1. Taxonomy (NCBI): domain Eukaryota; kingdom Metazoa; phylum Chordata; class Mammalia; order Rodentia; family Nesomyidae; genus Cricetomys; species Cricetomys ansorgei. Next base: position 2,616,097 of record JAMJFZ010000183.1, on the reverse strand, counting down.
AATTGGGGAGGGGAGCATTTCTGGGGAGATGTGGAAACCTAGTGCAATGGAGGCTCCCTGGAATCTACCATGGTTACCCTAGTAAGGCCCCCTAGTCATGGGGGACACAGCATCTGAACAGGCCATCCTCTGTATCCAGGAGAGGCTTCCAGGGGTGGGACCAGGTCATCAGCCCAGCCACAACCCTTCTACTTACAACCTGTCCTTCCTGTAAGATGTGCCACAGCAATGGCGAGGCAGAACCAGAGGGAGCGGCCACCTGATGACTAGACTAACTTGAGGCCCACGCCATGAAAGGGAACCCCTGACCCACACTGCCTGCACAGCCAGGAGCTGGAGGCTAGATAGCCCTGAGACCCAGTGTAGAATCAGGTATGACTGGCTGAATAGCCCTGAACCCAGGGAACCAAATATGACTGGCAAAAAAAAAAAAAAAAAAAAAAAAAAAAAAAAAATCATTGGAAAGATCCCTAATGATTTTCAATTTTTTTTCTGTAGTTTTTCTTCCATCCTTGTAGGGAGGGGTTCATTTGTGTTTTCTCTTTGTGTTCTGAAAACACAAGACTCGGATGCGAAGTTAGCATTAAAATGTTAATTTTCTCAGTAAATCTCAGATATACCAAGTAAAAACAGAAACTGTCATTCCAATGATAAATAATGTGTCTAAAAGTCAAAGCCCATGCATGTAAGTAAACACACAATGAGTAACCAAGTTTGATTCATATCTAAGTATTGGCCGTCTGGGGACATATTTAAGTCTTAGTCTTCACCCCACTGTTTTTTATGCTTAAGTGGGAAATGACTCTCCCTTGACCCGATGGGTTTCCTGTCCTGTGTAGGCATGGGGTAGAGCCTTCATAGATCAGAAGCTCTTCAGAATGAAGAATCAGAGGATGGTTTTCTGTTTATTCCCGTAGGTGAGTCATTGCAGTTGAGAGAGCTTCACTGATATGTCTCTCTCTCAGGAACCAATTTCCACGGGCTGTGCGGTTGTGCTTCAAAGTCAGGATTAATGCAGACAGCTCCCTTTCTGTTCAGCATTTGTGCACTGATGTCTCCAGACTTCAGTCTGTAAGAATCACCCCTACCCTGAATGATGGTACTTTCTTGGTCTGTGTGTGTGTGTGTGTGTGGAGAGTCTGATGCCACTATGATGCCATTTCCCCAAGAACCACGTGACTCACTCAGTGGATTTGAGTCTACGCACACTCTGCTGCAGAGGAAGACCATGTCTTCAGCCCTCCTGAACCCCAGTCTCTGAGAGTGTGCTTCCGTTCTTGATGACTTTGGTACCTATACTGGATACGGTGTTGCTTGGATTTGAGGATCTCAAATCCTAGAGAATTACTGCTCTTATCTAGTGTTTCTGAGAAGGGCTTTTGTTTCCGCTAGTAACCTACATTACCAGGGATCAGAGTGTCAGGAGCCCCAGTTAGCAGCAAAATTACAAGTTTTCTATGTTGATGGAGACGTTTTCCAGTTTGTCCTAATTTCACTTGTGTTAGACAAGCACTAAATTTTCTGTCAAATACACTTTGTATGATCAACACTTAATCAATGAATGCTTGTTATGTTAGAAATGATTGGATAGAGGTCCAGAACTCATGGATGGCTGAGCATTTGATTACCGGAACCCCAGACTAACGTTGTTTATTCAGTTTGATTGGAGCGAGGGAGGAAGGGTTCTCCCGCTCTCATCTCCCTTCAGCTCAGTGCTCCGTGGTAGAGACGTTCAGTCTGTTCTTCCAGAGAGGAAGAACTTCGTGCACTTCAGTTAGGTGTAGTTTTTCTTTTGATTTTTTACCGTATTTTCCTGGTGTTAGACGTCTTCCGTCTGTCCTTTCATCACATTAATGTTACAGTGCTGCCAGAGAGTCAGCGGCGCACATCTGTAGCATCCGTGCTCCCTGTCTTCACTTATTTACCTTTTCCTTTATTTCTTTGTCTTTTCTACTTTCCTAGACGGCAAGGCCCCTTTTTGTGTTTTAGCACGGAAACAAAAGTGTGATATCAGCTGTCATGAAAGCAAAAGACAGGAAGTGGGTTTGGCTGTCCAGAAGGGGAAGCGACGACAACAAGGTCAGTAACACGGGATGAAGCGCCGGGGGAAATCCTAAGGCCGTGAAATAAGAACTGATGATATGAAAACAGCTATTTTCAAAAGGGACCTGAGATTTAATGCGGCTACATAAAATTTGACAATGTTCTACTCAGAAACAGAGATGTCAATTCTAAAATATATACAGAAACACAAAGAACAGTGCTGGGGGTGTATCAATTCCTGATGTCATATTACCTGCACGGATATCCTAATCGGAACAGCGGGCGACTAACAGGAATGCAGATATTGCACTGGACTCCATGCAACAGCTAGTCAAGAGATAAATACACACAGCTACATTGACCTTAAGGAGGGAAAAGGCAGAACACGGTCACACCACAACTGAACAAAACTAAACCAAACTCCCACAGAGTAAATAACTCAACAACCACTATCGAGGGTTTACTCGAGGTCTTCTGTTCTCCTCTACAGGTCACTTCTCTGCGTCTGCTGCACATACAGCTCATCCCCAGGGTAGGTCAATGCCATCTCCAGATCTCAAGGTACTGGCATCTCCAAAGTCCTGGGGTTTCCTGCCACAATTAGGCTGCACTTTCACCAGCGGCCTCTCCTGGCCTATTGTCAAATAATCCAACCCAGTCACACAAACAAGCCCCAGCTGCTCCCCATGAGGCCCTCGTGCCTTCAAACGCAGCACCACCTGGATCACCCTTCCACTACCTAATTCTGCAGCCAGCAAGAGGTAAAACCTTGGATGTCTCTGGAACACAGCTTGCGTGTGCTGACTCTGAGGAAACACCCCCCAGATGATTGCCCCTCAAATAGTCCAGTTGCTACTTAATCTCCACTGACTTCTTGAGTTCTCACCAGCATCAAATGTTCAGCAAAACAAAGTTTTGCCCTTCGTGAATCTGGCATCTTATTAATCACAGCTGGTTCAGCGGCCCCAGCTAACAAGAGCCACGTGTTCTTAACGCACAGCAGCAAATGGCTCTGATAGAATCATGAACGAACTCTCAAACTGCCCTCGGAAATTTCACAAACCAGGGCTGTATCATCTGCGTAGCTCTCAACATTCTTACCTTCCAAGCTCCCGCAGAACAGATCACCAAGCGTTCTCAACATTCTTACCTTCCAAGCTCCCGCAGAACAGATCACCAAGCTTTGAACCCTCAATGACTTTTCCAACCCAGCATTCCAGTCTTCCCACAATCCCTCACAACACACGATTAAGTCGGTCACAGCAATACCCCGCAATCCCGGGGTCAATTTCCGCCTTAGCTAGGATTAGGATGGCTGTGACGAAACACGGTGACCAAAGTCAGTAGGAGAAGAAAGGGTTTATTTGGCTTACATGTTCCTGTCACTGTTCATCATCGCTGGAGGTCAGACAGAAACGCACACAGGGCAGGATCTGGAGGCAGAGGCTGAGACAGAGGAGTGCTGCTTACTGCGTTGTTCATCATGGCTTGCGCAGTCTGCTTTTGTTAGACAGCCGGGACCACCAGCCCAGAGATGGCACCACCCACCACGGGCTGGGCCCTTTCAAGTATTAATTAGGAAAGTGCCCTACAGACTCACCAGCAGCCTCATCACATGGAAGCATTTCCTTTTGAGGTTCCCTCTTTACAGATGGCGTTAGCGTGTAGAAAGTGGACACCAGACTGGGCAGCACACACATGTACCAGATATATGTGTGCACGTTTTATTCTGTAACATGTCAGTTTTTAAGGATATTTGTAGTGTTGAAAGTTTTTAAAGAATGGACAAATATAACATCAATATAATAAAAATGAAATAAACACAGAAAGATAATTTTATTACAAATATAGAAAGTGTTTTATTATATTAAAGAGAATGTAAAATTTCACGTGGTATTATAACTTAAAGTTTATAGTTAAATGAATATTATGTATATAAATACACAAAACTGGATGAATGTAGAAACTAATTCCTATACAATACTCAGAGTATTGCTCAGAGCTGATGAAACATTTAGGGAGTTTGATTGAACAATGTCAAACTTAGTGTGACTCTGGAGAGAGGAGAATTGGTGCAGTAAGGCACAGTGTCCTGGTCCAGCAGAGTCCTCTCCACTGTGGCTCAGGACTCATGCCTTCTCCTCTCTCAGCCTTGCCAGCAAGCTGGCTGAGGAAGACCTGGCTCTCCGCACTTCTGCTCTGACCATCTCCCAGGCACAGGGGCTGTGCTCCTTCTCCTTCAGGTAGTCAGTGATCCTTTGGAAGTACTTCCTCACAGCCTGCAGGGAGTCTTGCTGGGTCAGGGGAGGTTCCTGCAGCCCCTCCTGCTGCCCCAGACAGGCTTGCAGGTCACTGAGCTGCTGGTGGAGGCCAGTGCAGAGTGTGTCCAGGAGGGCTGTGTCCCAGGCAGCAGAAGAGTCCTTTGAGCTGAAGAGGCTCAGGACCTGCTGGGTCAGCTCATGCAGGACAGGGATGGCTTGTTCCTTCTGGATCTGCTGGGCATCCACCTCCTTCAGAGGGCATCTGAAGTCATGTCTGTCCTTCAGGCAGGAGAGAAAGGAAAATCGCTTCTTTTGCACCATGAGATCCAGGGCTGTATTGTTGGTGAGGTCATCACCGTGAAGCAGGTCACATCCCAGAGAGCAGGTTGACCAGAAGCTCATCACCATGAGGACCATCAGGAAAGCGCAGGACCCAGCCATTGTGGATGATGCAGATGTGAGTTCTCTGGGCTGTGTGGTCCTCAACCTTCCCCTGTAGGGTCTGTGCTTCCATGCTGGGCATGTGTCTTATGTAGGAGAAAGCACTGTTTTCTGTTTCTGAATACCCTCCCATTCCTTTTCAATGCTCTTTTCACTTTCTGTAAGTCACTCTCAGCTTGTGTCTCTCTTTTCCTCAGCCAATTTTGTTTTTATCATTGCTTCCACTTTCCGTGCTCCTGTCTCTGAGCCGTGCCAGAGCGTGTTCCTCAGAGACTTGGCCTTTGACCTTTGTTGCGCAGAAATACCTTAGATGTGTGAAATTACTTACATGTAAAGATTGAAAATTTTTATCTAATAAAAGTTCCTAAAAGCTCTTAAATTTAATGGTGCAATTGGATTCTGCAAATGATATTTATTTATTTATTAATATAATCATTTAAATCACAATGCAAATTTTGTTGCTCTTCATTTTTTTTCTGAATATATAGTTGATACGGGTACATGTCAAATTCTTATATACGTTGACTAAAGTTTAAAAAATTGAGTCATTTTATTCAAGTTCTTTAATTTAGTTTAGTACTAATTTATATTAAAGATAAGTTTTGTTTTCATCTCCTATTTGGCATTTATTTAATGATTGTCCAGGTGTCATTATGGCACAGTGCATAAGAAACTTGATCTTCAAGTCTGAAAAATTGATACTGATCACTAGAATCCAGGGTGGATTTAGAAAACCGATTCCTGGAAGGTGTCCTCTGACTCTGCATGCTTGCTCTGGCAGGCTTGCTTCTGTACACGCACACTGTCACAAGCACACACGATTGCAAAAAATCCACGTGCGCACATACTCTCTCGCATTCATACATACCCCAACTGTCACAAAGTTCATTGTGTGTGTGTGTATGTGTGTGTGTGTGTGTGTGTGTTGAAGCTTTGCGTCATCCACTAGATGTATGAGTGTGTGAATGAGTGTGTTTTTAAGGGGAATGGAAAGAACAAGGTTGTTGAAGCTAGCACGACTTCTTTCACAAGATGTCTGTGAATGTGCTGTGTGTACGCCTGTGTGGTTGTGTTCCTGAAAAAAATGCAGTAGAGAATAAGCTTAAATGAGAGAAAGAAATTGTACAGACAGGAAAAGGCTTAACTAGTACAGAGGTGAAAATAAAGCGTGTGTGTGACCAGTCTTAAAACAACCAAAAAATAAAGAGTCAGGCTGATTTATGTAGAGAGTTCCAGGAGAGGCACTTAGAGAGACTGTCAAAAAACAAGAAAGAAAAGAAAAAGAAAAAGAAAAAAAAATGATGCTCAAGTAATTTGAGAAAGTTTAAGTTTTATTCATTTTTTGGAATGTAAGTATGAATACATTATATCTTAATATATACTTCTTGTTTATGTTGTACATTGAAAAGTGATAAATATATAAAAATCAACAAATAAAGTCTAAGTTCTGCCTTCTCTGAAAGTCTGTGGCTCCTGTGGATGAACACGTTTAACGTTCACAAGCACAGCATGGATATCTCATGTGCTCTCTTTTCCTAAAGAAATGTTGCTAAGGAAAGAGGTTGAGTTGTTCAAATTGACCACAGATACATGCAAACATTGAGATTATAGCAGTCAGCAAGAAAGGTTTCAAGTATGTTCATTATCAAAATTTTCCCCATAGATTTACTTCTGTTTTTGCGGGTGTAGGTCAATTGTGTGTTCTCTCTGTGGCCCTACAGCACAAGACTCAGATACCAGGTTGCAACGAAATGTTAATTTTCTCAATAATCCTCAGCTATACCTAATTTAAAAAGAAAATGTCATTTCAATGAGAAATGTCTGTGGGAGCAGGTCAAAGTGCATACACGTATGAAAACACACACCAACTAACCAAATTTGTCTTTCTCCTAAGTGTTGTTCTAGCTTTAGTCTTCCCCAACTGTTATCTTTGCTTCCCTTAAGTCAATAATAGTGCTCTCTTGGCCCTACGAGTTTCCCTTCCAGGGTAGACATGGGGCAGAGCCTTCACAGCATGGAAGCTCTTCAGAATGAAGAATCAGAGGATGTTTCCCCGTTTATTCCCAGAGGTGAGTCATTACAGTTGAGAGAGCTTGGCTGACTTTTCTATCAGGAAACAACTCCTGTAGGCCATGTGGCTGTGCCTCACTGTTCCCTCAAAGTCAGATTAATACAGACGTCTCCCTTTCTGTCCAACCTTTGTGCACGGATGTCTACAGTGTTCTTCAACCTGTAACAAGTACCGCTACTCTGAATGCATGGTCTCTCTTGGTCTGGGTCTCTCTCTCTCTCTCTCTCTCTGTGTGTGTATGTGTGTGTATACAGTCTGAGCCCAATATGATGCTGGTTCCCCAAGTGCCATGTGGCTGTGGATTTGAGTTTACTCACACTGTGCTGCACAGTGACACCATGCAGCCCTGCTCTTGCACCTACCCCCGAGAGTGTGCTCAGCACAGTCTGATGACTTCACAACTCATACTGGGTACAGGGTTTACTTGGCTTTCAGGACAATAACTCCTAGAAGGCAGTGGTTCACGTGAAAGGCCTTTGTTCTCAGTAGAGACCTACACTGGCAGGGACAAGAATATCAAGAGTCTCCAGACAATGACAGCAAACATATATTTCATCTATGTTGTTGCAGACATTTTCCAGTTTTTCTATATTTCATTCATAGTAGATAGGTATGAGTTGTCCTGTCTAATACTCTTAATATTCCACACTTCATCATTGAACACTTGTTATGTTTGAAATAGCCGGACCGACACACAAGACACATTGATGCCTGAGCATTTGATTACAGTTGTGCAGGAACCCAGACTAAAGCTGTGTCTCCAGTTTGACTGCAGTAAGGGATGAGGGCCCTCGAGTCCCCGTCTCCGGACAGCTCAGAACTCCATGATAGTCAGACCGTTCTTCCAGAAAGGGAGAACTGCACGTACCTCACCTGAACACTAATTTTCATTCAATTTTGCTACATTTCTGTGGTGTTCATTTGATGGTGGAATTTCCCTTTCTGTCTTCTCATTGTATCTACTTCATGATGATGTCTCAGATAGTGAAACCACACGAGTAGAAGAAACCACTTATATTTTCTCGTTTCCACGGCAGCTCACTACTTATCTGTTCGTTTTGGTCTTTTCCGTTTTCCTAGAGAGCCCGATAGTTTTGATTTTCAGTGTAGAACTAGAAAATGTGATGTCAGTTTTCACGAAAGCAAAAGAGAGGAAGTGATGCATGCTGGCCACACGGGGAAGCCAGAGCAGTGATGTCAGGGACACTCGGGGGATGCAGCAGCCGGGAAATTAAAAATATGATCACGTGAAATTGATTGCTTTCAAAAGCGACCTAAGATTTAATACACTTTCAATAAAATTTTAACAGTATTCTAATCAGAAACAGAAGCATCAATCCTCAAATACACACAGAAGCACAAAGTACAGCATTCAGGTTATCAGAGTACCTGACTAGTGGACAAGAAGTGGACAGGAGCACAGTGCGGCCTTAGGATGGAGACCCCGGACCTTCCTCCTGCAATGCCTCACTGTCTAATAAACATGAAATAATAGTAATAATAATATAATATAATAATAGTAATAGTAATAGTAATAGTAATAGTAATAGTAATAGTAATAGTAATAATAATAGCCTGAAAGAATCAGTGGGTTTTCATTGATGAAGCTGTTCCTTCAGGTGTAGTGAAGGCTCACGTTCCCTGTGAGCACTAATCCCGTACATCTCAACTCCAACACACGCAACACGGAGTGACGTTTTATATCCAACCCACCACATGCAGGTAAAGCGTCTGCACCTCAGATGCTAGGCCATGAGTCCTATTAATATGTCTCCTCCCCTCTCTATGCCTACTAACCCCGCCGATGGTTTCCTTGGCTGTTCAGACCCTTCTTAGTGCCCTTTAATCCCATCTGTCTCCATGGCCTTCTGGTGCCTGGGCCTTGGAAGCCTTACCCTGGAAGTCTGTGTTTCTGTCATTCCTTAGAAGCATTCATGTGCAGTGGTTCGCCTAGTGTGGTGGCTCACTAAAGGTGACAAGGAAGCATTCATGGTTGCAAACCCTGCCAGGCATCAGCAGAGGAACCACTATTATGGCAAGTGCCACTGTGGGCAGTGGAACCTTGAATGTCTCACCTCAGGGGTTTTGATCGACACAGAACTCAGGTGTTCTACTGATACCACGTGAGGACCACGAGCAATTGCCTAAGCCTGGGCAGTATGCTTTATCTGTTGGGGTTCGGTTTATGTAAACCTGTGATTAAGATGTTTGCTCATGATCTGCACCTGCCCACTGCTCTCTGGCAGATCCATCATGGAAGAACAAAGGTGCTATGATGGAATTCTTGTAGTCCTCTCTCCCATGGTCTCCTACAACAAGGAGAGAACACTTCCTTTAGGCCTTGAGTTCCCCCTCTAGAAAGGTGACCCAGCTCAGTCATTGAAGGGCTGTGGGAGTCCCCTTGGGCCTCGAGCTCCCCATAGCATAGCTTGGTTTCTGAAGGATTGTGGAATGAGACTAGTCTACAGGTTTCCTTCATTATGCAAAGAGGGCTTTGCATGAGAGGGCAGAGTTTTCAGATCAATAGAACACCTGAGGAGCTTCTGTATCAATACAAACCCCTGAGATCAGATGATCTGGGTTCTGCTGGAGAGCATGGTGCTTGCCATGACAGATGGTCCCCTCTGCTGAGGTCTGGCAGGGTGTGCATCAATGAAAGGGTCTCCTTGTCTTCTTTGAGAGCTACCAAGCTACAGAAGGTGATGCTCCATGAACCCTGTGGGCTTCTGTAACTGTGCAGTGATTGGGCAGAGCCTCCGTAGCACAGTCTCTTCAGAATGGAGAACCAGATGATGCTTTCCTTCTTTATTCCCAGAGGTGACTCATCAGGGGAAGAGGCTTCTCTGAGCTTTCTCTCTATATGAAACAGATTCCTGCACATCACATGGCAGTGCTTCTCTAGTCCCTCAAAGTCAGGACTAAAGTAGACATCCTCTGTCTGCCAACTCTTTTGTACTAAGATCTTCAGTGTTCTTGAAGGTGGAACAACGTCCCCAACCCTCAGTGCTAGGTCTTTCTTGGTGTGTGTGTATGTGTGTGTGAGTGTATGTGTATGCGTGTGTGTGTGTGTATGTGTGTGTATGTGTGTGTGTATGTATGTGCGTGTGTGTGTATGTGTGTGTGAGTGTATGTGTATGCGTGTGACTGTGTGTGTATGCGTGTGTGTGTATGTGTGTGTATGTGTGTGTGTATGTGTGTGTGTGTGTGTATGTGTGTGTGTGTGTGTGTATGTGTGTGTATGTGTGTGTGTATGTGTGTGTGTGTATGTGTGTGTGTGTGTGTGTGTGTATGTGTGTGTATGTGTGTGTGTATGTGTGTGTGTGTGTATGTGTGTGTGTATGTGTGTGTGTATGTGTGTGTGTGTGTATGTGTGTGTGTGTGTGTGTGTGTGTGTAGAACCTGATTCCAATATGATGTCATTCTGCAATACCATAGGGCTTACTCAGTAGCTATCAAGTATGTTAGCACTCTCTGTTGCACAGTGAAGTGAGATCCTCATCCCTCCATATCTACCTCACTCCATGAAAGTGTGCTTACAATGATGGCTTCAGAACTCATACTGATGTCATGTCCTCCTGGTATAAATATCAGAAACCCTCCCGGATTCCTGCCTTGACCTGTAGTTGTTCTCATGAAGAACTATTGATTTCAGGTAAATACACAGCAGTTGAGAATAGAGTAAGCGGTACGTGAGATCCATGTTACACGAATCCACAGTACTTTGCAACATGAACATGTGTGTCATTTCTATATGGCAAAAAAAAAAATCAGTTTAAAACATTGAAAAGTTTGAGAATATGTAAAAATGAATAAATAAAAGCAGATTCATTTTGCAATATTTAATGGAACATAAAAGTATATTCACTATGGCTTTGACAAGGGAAAAGGAAATATAAAACTGCATGACATTCTAACACAAAATAAATGACATCACTCAAAAGTTTAAATAAATAAATAAGTAAATAAATAAGTAAGTAAATAAATAACAATTCAGAAAAGAAGGAGAATGGATGAATGCCTTCACAGACAGACATAATATTGTTCTTTCCCACTGAAACACCAGGCAGGTTGATAGAGTTCCTGTCAAAACGAGGGAGGCTTTTGAGACAGCAGAATCTGAGCAGTAAGGACAGTGTGCTGGTCCAGCAGAGTCTTCTCCACTGTGGCTCAGGACTCAAGCGTTCTCCTCTCTCAGCCTTGCCAGCAAGCTGGCTGAGGAAGACCTGGCTCTCCGCACTTCTGCTCTGACCATCTCCCAGGCACAGGGGCTGTGCTCCTTCTCCTTCAGGTAGTCAGTGATCCTCTGGAAGTACTTCCTCACAGCCTGCAGGGAGTCTTGCTGGGTCAGGGGAGGTTCCTGCAGCCCCTCCTGCTGCCCCAGACAGGCTTGCAGGTCACTGAGCTGCTGGTGGAGGCCAGTGCAGAGTGTGTCCAGGAGGGCTGTGTCCCAGGCAGCAGAAGAGTCCTTTGAGCTGAAGAGGCTCAGGACCTGCTGGGTCAGCTCATGCAGGACAGGGATGGCTTGTTCCTTCTGGATCTGCTGGGCATCCACCTCCTTCAGGGGGCATCTGAAGTCATGTCTGTCCTTCAGGCAGGAGAGAAAGGAAAATCGCTTCTTTTGCACCATGAGATCCAGGGCTGTATTGTTGGTGAGGTCATCACCGTGAAGCAGGTCACATCCCAGAGAGCAGGTTGACCAGAAGCTCATCACCATGAGGACCATCAGGAAAGCGCAGGACCCAGCCATTGTGGATGATGCAGATGCTGCTGTCTCTCTGGTCTGTGTGGTCCTGAGGCCTCCTCTCTAGGTTCTCTGAGGACCCTGCTGTGTGCATCTGTCTTAAATAGGTAAACTCTAGTTTCCATTTTCTGAACATCTCTCCCTTTCACTTTCTTCATGTCATTCTCTGCTGTGTCTGGGCATTTCCTCAGCCATGGTGGCTTTCATTACTGTGCCCTCTTTCACTGCTCCCCTCAGAAAGCCATTGCACGTTTCCTCTCTCTGAACGCGACTGCCACTGACTATCCCACCAGAGAAGCTCGTCCTTGTGTGCAGTTTAACATCTATTGTCAAGACACAATGTCTTCAGAAAACTGTATTTAAGAGCAATTGAAATCCATTTTACCATTCATATTTTTGTTTTATTTGTATGATTTCCATAAATATTTGATAGCAATTTTTTCTCAATTTAAAAAAGCTGTAAGCCCAACTTCAAAGTTTTCCAATGTGTAAAACTAAAATTTAAGGTATCTTCTACAAATATCCTTCATTAACTCTATATTAATTTAGATAAAGGGTTAATTTAGTCATCACCATGTGTTAGTTATTTATCCAATGAGCTGCATGTTATCATGAAGGCTCAGGGTGTAAGGGCTGAGTTCAAGTTTGATCCGATCCTGGAAGCCATGCTTGAAGGAGAGATCAGATTGTTAAATTTCTCCTGTGACCACCACATACTGGTTGTAGCGACCTTGTTACTGCACACACATATTCAGTCACACACACATTCACACACACACAGACACACACACACACACTCCGTCACACACACAGAGTCACACACTCGCTCCCCAATATAGAGTAGAGTAATAGCAGATAAAATTACAGAAGTTAAAACTTCATCAATGTTGTGTCACAATTTTGGACTGTAACTCCATGGATTTTGGATCCATGGCGTGCTGGGAGGAGCATGGAACTCTATGAGTTTCTCACTGATGGTGGCCAAGAAGGAGACAGGGACAGTGTTCCTTAGGGTGGGAAACAGACATGTAGACAAGATCAAGGCAGTCGACAGCACAGCACGGAGAGGGAAGAGGTTCCCAGCGCCCTATCCCTAACTGAGGACCAGGGGCGGTTGGTGGGCACTGATAGGGCAGTTTTGTTCATTGCAGAAGCCCATGGTAGACAGCCCATTCTGCAGTGGACACTGCCCATACCTGTGCAGATAGTGTAAGCACTAACTGGACCAGAGGTGCTATTTTAAAAAGAAGATAAAGAAAAGAAAGGGAGATGTACATAAATACTTTTATTCAACTCTAAAACTTAACTTATGACATTTGAAAATCTACATTTTTGCTAATGTAACAAAATGTTTCCTGTATGTGTTATAATATTATTGTCTGTGTTAATTTCATTTGCGTTATATTAATGTTGAATTTGTCTTTTCCTTAAAAACTTTCAATACTGCAAATTTACTTAAAAACTGGCATGTTTTAGCACAAAAACTGCACCCATTTATAGGGCACATTTGTGTGCTGCCAGGTGTGAACTTCACCTGACAGGAGCTAAAGTCCTGTGCAGAGCACACCAGAGTTGGGTTATACTGTGTTCCCCACGGCCGGTAGGTGGGGCTCATCTCTCTATTCATTTGCCATTGTTTCAGATGGGGTTTCCTTCTCTCTCTCTCTCTCTCTCTCTCTCTCTCTCTCTCTCTCCATCCCTCTCCCTCTCTGTCTACCTCTGTGTCTCTCTCCCTCTCTCTTCTTCTTCCTTAAATATTTGCCTCAGTCAGCATTACATCACTAGAAGAACCTTCTCTCATTCCTAAAATATGAGGACATTCTCTCCCATGATAGTTTATTACAAACCCCAAACTCCTCCGTTGTTGCTCTCCACTGGTGCTTATGATTTGTCAGGAGAAACTAACAGCCTGACCTCAGGATGGAATAGAAAGCAGTTGTGCAGTGAGCAGAGCTGGTGACTGAGGAGGGAGGGAGGAGCACACACTGAGGCTTTCCACATCGGAGGAGCTCTGGGATCTGTGAAAATGAAAGGTGGGGTCTGGAAAATAAGGGAGGTCCTGGGAGTGATCAGAGAGCACAGGGTGCATATGTGCATTTTATTACATATAGCAAGCAGTGTGCACACGTGCAAGTTATTACATGTAGCGTGGGATGCTTATTATACAGTCCATCGTGCATAATGCACATACTGATATATATTTCCACTTTTAGTGTCTATCCCAGACACTGACCCCTATATAAATGTTTGTAAGCCTTTATTCCTCATTGATTACTGAATTAGTGTTTAAGCTTCAGTGTCCAGTGTAGGTAACAGTAGAGACATTTGGGCTATTCTGACAGACAGCCATGGTGTTCAGTGTTGCAACTGTCTGCAGTTTCCACGCACTCTCTCAACCTTTTCTTGAGGTGTGGTTTGACGGTAGAAGTCTCCACATCTGTTTTAGTTCTCTTTTCTATTTTTCTAGAAAGAATACCCCGATCTTACGTTGTGGCACTGAACCAAAAATATGATGTCACTGGAAATGAAAGTTTAAGAAAGGAACTGACTTGCCATCCAAACGAGAAGCAGTACCAACCGGGCTCGCTACTGAGACTCAGGGGAGAGATCCACGGGCATGAAAGAAGTGAGGATGTGAAAGTGACTGTGTTTTCACGGGATCTAGAGGTCCAAGGCAATGCACATCAAACTTTCAATAATGTTTCTCCCAGAAATATCACTTTTAAAATACAGATGGAACCATGAAGATACTAAAGAAGAAAATTGTTGCAGTGGTAGTGTCACAACACCTGAGTTCAAATCCCAGCTACACACCTAAGAGGGGTTCACCGCAGGGGGGAACCCTCAGCAGGGAAGCCTCCTGCAGTCCATGGCAATAAGCACAGAGACCCACAAGTGATGAATGTGCAGACAGTAAAGGCTGCCTTCCTGGCGTCAGGATCACTGCAGAAGAGACAATGAAGAGCGACAGGAGCCAGAGGGTGGACGGCTACAGAGCCCAGCCTTCTCAGACAGTGTTGAGCAACTTTGACCTTGAGCATCTATCCCAGCTTGGAGAAGTGAGGAAGTTCCACCGCCAGCTGAGGAACTATGGAAACTCATGTGTGCTGGGAGAGAGATTCAGTTGTCCTCAGGAATGGGCCCTGAGGGAGGCTTCCCCAAGTCCAGCAGATTGCCCTGTATCCATGCAACCAGAAGACCCAAGAAGGGGAAAATGGATGCAATGAAGAGGAGGGGAAAGAAGATGTGGATGAGGGAGATGAGGAGAAGAAGATGAAAGGGTGAAGGAGAAGGCAAAGGGGAAAAAGAGGGAGGAGGAGGAGGAGGAGGAAGGGGAGAGGGAGGAGAGGGAGGAGGAAAACACATGAAGTTGAGAGGGAATACTGATATTTCTTGGATTCACTGAAGAGTATCCCTGGCTGGATCATTTCCAAGGGAGTTTACGAGGGTCTCCTGAATGGGGTTGATTCCCGTATATATCTCCGCATGTTTGTCTGTGGTATTCACGCAGTCGTTTTCCTGTGATCTATTTTCTATGTTGACCAGGATCTCACTCATATTTGGAACTGAGAACCTTCAAACTCATAGACGCTGCGCGTACACTGTAGGTACCAGTGGTCAGGGAGGTCAGAGGTGGGATTACTGTGGGGATCATGAGGTCAGAAGACTGAGTCACCATGTGACAGGAGCAAGATTCTTTGTCTACTGCACAGCCTGCTGGGTACGCATCCAGAAGGCAGTATGTACTAGAGAGAGATAGAGGGGAATTTTTAAGGTTGGTCTAAACAAATGCAAACTGGATACACATGTATCCAGGCTGGTATTTGGACACTGTTCGTGTGTATAACTTCTTATGGTGAAGAGTATCAAATGAAAAAAAATACAATACTTTGGAAAGATGAAAGATTAACAAATCAAGAAAGATGAAGTCAGAAAATTTAATTGAATACAAAATACTTTAATGACATGATGGATTCATACATTAAATAAAGTATAAAACTACAAGATTTAACTAAAATAATTTAATAAGATAATAAGTTAAGTAATAAATAGTTTAAAAAATGAAATAGCTTAAATATTTAAATATAAACAGTAGAATAAATAAATAAAGAAATAAATAAATAAACAAACACTATGTCTGAATGGATGCAGGAACAAACGCTTCTGCATCTAGCGAAATTTCCTCTGGGCCGCTAAAACACCGAGACAGGTGGGTTGAATTAGCAGAATAAATGAGAGATTTGAAAGGAGAACTCATGTCGTGAGTCACAGTGTGCTGGTCCAGCAGAGTCCTCTCCACTGTGGTTCAGGACTCAAGCCTTTTCTCTCTCAGCCTTGCCAGCAAGCTGGCTGAGGAAGACCTGGCTCTCCGCACTTCTGCTCTGACCATCTCCCAGGCACAGGGGCTGTGCTCCTTCTCCTTCAGGTAGTCAGTGATCCTCTGGAAGTACTTCCTCACAGCCTGCAGGGAGTCTTGCTGGGTCAGGGGAGGTTCCTGCAGCCCCTCCTGCTGCCCCAGACAGGCTTGCAGGTCACTGAGCTGCTGGTGGAGGCCAGTGCAGAGTGTGTCCAGGAGGGCTGTGTCCCAGGCAGCAGAAGAGTCCTTTGAGCTGAAGAGGCTCAGGACCTGCTGGGTCAGCTCATGCAGGACAGGGATGGCTTGTTCCTTCTGGATCTGCTGGGCATCCACCTCCTTCAGGGGGCATCTGAAGTCATGTCTGTCCTTCAGGCAGGAGAGAAAGGAAAATCGCTTCTTTTGCACCATGAGATCCAGGGCTGTATTGTTGGTGAGGTCATCACCGTGAAGCAGGTCACATCCCAGAGAGCAGGTTGACCAGAAGCTCATCACCATGAGGACCATCAGGAAAGCGCAGGACCCAGCCATTGTGGATGATGCAGATGCTGCTGTCTCTCTGGTCTGTGTGGTCCTGAGGCCTCCTCTCTAGGTTCTCTGAGGACCCTGCTGTGTGCATCTGTCTTAAATAGGTAAACTCTAGTTTCCATTTTCTGAACATCTCTCCCTTTCACTTTCTTCATGTCATTCTCTGCTGTGTCTGGGCATTTCCTCAGCCATGGTGGCTTTCATTACTGTGCCCTCTTTCACTGCTCCCCTCAGAAAGCCATTGCACGTTTCCTCTCTCTGAACGCGACTGCCACTGACTATCCCACCAGAGAAGCTCGTCCTTGTGTGCAGTTTAACATCTATTGTCAAGACACAATGTCTTCAGAAAACTGTATTTAAGAGCAATTGAAATCCATTTTACCATTCATATTTTTGTTTTATTTGTATGATTTCCATAAATATTTGATAGCAATTTTTTCTCAATTTAAAAAAGCTGTAAGCCCAACTTCAAAGTTTTCCAATGTGTAAAACTAAAATTTAAGGTATCTTCTACAAATATCCTTCATTAACTCTATATTAATTTAGATAAAGGGTTAATTTAGTCATCACCATGTGTTAGTTATTTATCCAATGAGCTGCATGTTATCATGAAGGCTCAGGGTGTAAGGGCTGAGTTCAAGTTTGATCCGATCCTGGAAGCCATGCTTGAAGGAGAGATCAGATTGTTAAATTTCTCCTGTGACCACCACATACTGGTTGTAGCGACCTTGTTACTGCACACACATATTCAGTCACACACACATTCACACACACACACACACACACACACACACACTCCGTCACACACACAGAGTCACACACTCGCTCCCCAATATAGAGTAGAGTAATAGCAGTTAAAATTACAGAAGTTAAAACTTCATCTATATTGTGTCACAATTTTGGACTGTAACTCCATGGATTTTGGATCCATGGCGTGCTGGGAGGAGCATGGAACTCTATGAGTTTCTCACTGATGGTGGCCAAGAAGGAGACAGGGACAGTGTTCCTTAGGGTGGGAAACAGACATGTAGACAAGATCAAGGCAGTCGACAGCACAGCACGGAGAGGGAAGAGGTTCCCAGCGCCCTATCCCTAACTGAGGACCAGGGGCGGTTGGTGGGCACTGATATTGCAGTTTTGTTCACTGCAGAAGCCCATGGTAGACAGCCCATTCTGCAGTGGACACTGCCCATACCTGTGCAGATAGTGTAAGCACTAACTGGACCAGAGGTGCTATTTTAAAAAGAAGATAAAGAAAAGAAAGGGAGATGTACATAAATACTTTTATTCAACTCTAAAACTTAACTTATGACATTTGAAAATCTACATTTTTGCTAATGTAACAAAATGTTTCCTGTATGTGTTATAATATTATTGTCTGTGTTAATTTCATTTGCGTTATATTAATGTTGAATTTGTCTTTTCCTTAAAAACTTTCAATACTGCAAATTTACTTAAAAACTGGCATGTTTTAGCACAAAAACTGCACCCATTTATAGGGCACATTTGTGTGCTGCCAGGTGTGAACTTCACCTGACAGGAGCTAAAGTCCTGTGCAGAGCACACCAGAGTTGGGTTATACTGTGTTCCCCACGGCCGGTAGGTGGGGCTCATCTCTCTATTCATTTGCCATTGTTTCAGATGGGGTTTCCTTCTCTCTCTCTCTCTCTCTCTCTCTCTCTCTCTCTCTCTCTCTCTCTCCATCCCTCTCCCTCTCTGTCTACCTCTGTGTCTCTCTCCCTCTCTCTTCTTCTTCCTTAAATATTTGCCTCAGTCAGCATTACATCACTAGAAGAACCTTCTCTCATTCCTAAAATATGAGGACATTCTCTCCCATGATAGTTTATTACAAACCCCAAACTCCTCCGTTGTTGCTCTCCACTGGTGCTTATGATTTGTCAGGAGAAACTAACAGCCTGACCTCAGGATGGAATAGAAAGCAGTTGTGCAGTGAGCAGAGCTGGTGACTGAGGAGGGAGGGAGGAGCACACACTGAGGCTTTCCACATCGGAGGAGCTCTGGGATCTGTGAAAATGAAAGGTGGGGTCTGGAAAATAAGGGAGGTCCTGGGAGTGATCAGAGAGCACAGGGTGCATATGTGCATTTTATTACATATAGCAAGCAGTGTGCACACGTGCAAGTTATTACATGTAGCGTGGGATGCTTATTATACAGTCCATCGTGCATAATGCACATACTGATATATATTTCCACTTTTAGTGTCTATCCCAGACACTGACCCCTATATAAATGTTTGTAAGCCTTTATTCCTCATTGATTACTGAATTAGTGTTTAAGCTTCAGTGTCCAGTGTAGGTAACAGTAGAGACATTTGGGCTATTCTGACAGACAGCCATGGTGTTCAGTGTTGCAACTGTCTGCAGTTTCCACGCACTCTCTCAACCTTTTCTTGAGGTGTGGTTTGACGGTAGAAGTCTCCACATCTGTTTTAGTTCTCTTTTCTATTTTTCTAGAAAGAATGCCCCGATCTTACGTTGTGGCACTGAACCAAAAATATGATGTCACTGGAAATGAAAGTTTAAGAAAGGAACTGACTTGCCATCCAAACGAGAAGCAGTACCAACCGGGCTCGCTACTGAGACTCAGGGGAGAGATCCACGGGCATGAAAGAAGTGAGGATGTGAAAGTGACTGTGTTTTCACGGGATCTAGAGGTCCAAGGCAATGCACATCAAACTTTCAATAATGTTTCTCCCAGAAATATCACTTTTAAAATACAGATGGAACCATGAAGATACTAAAGAAGAAAATTGTTGCAGTGGTAGTGTCACAACACCTGAGTTCAAATCCCAGCTACACACCTAAGAGGGGTTCACCGCAGGGGGGAACCCTCAGCAGGGAAGCCTCCTGCAGTCCATGGCAATAAGCACAGAGACCCACAAGTGATGAATGTGCAGACAGTAAAGGCTGCCTTCCTGGCGTCAGGATCACTGCAGAAGAGACAATGAAGAGCGACAGGAGCCAGAGGGTGGACGGCTACAGAGCCCAGCCTTCTCAGACAGTGTTGAGCAACTTTGACCTTGAGCATCTATCCCAGCTTGGAGAAGTGAGGAAGTTCCACCGCCAGCTGAGGAACTATGGAAACTCATGTGTGCTGGGAGAGAGATTCAGTTGTCCTCAGGAATGGGCCCTGAGGGAGGCTTCCCCAAGTCCAGCAGATTGCCCTGTATCCATGCAACCAGAAGACCCAAGAAGGGGAAAATGGATGCAATGAAGAGGAGGGGAAAGAAGATGTGGATGAGGGAGATGAGGAGAAGAAGATGAAAGGGTGAAGGAGAAGGCAAAGGGGAAAAAGAGGGAGGAGGAGGAGGAGGAGGAAGGGGAGAGGGAGGAGAGGGAGGAGGAAAACACATGAAGTTGAGAGGGAATACTGATATTTCTTGGATTCACTGAAGAGTATCCCTGGCTGGATCATTTCCAAGGGAGTTTACGAGGGTCTCCTGAATGGGGTTGATTCCCGTATATATCTCCGCATGTTTGTCTGTGGTATTCACGCAGTCGTTTTCCTGTGATCTATTTTCTATGTTGACCAGGATCTCACTCATATTTGGAACTGAGAACCTTCAAACTCATAGACGCTGCGCGTACACTGTAGGTACCAGTGGTCAGGGAGGTCAGAGGTGGGATTACTGTGGGGATCATGAGGTCAGAAGACTGAGTCACCATGTGACAGGAGCAAGATTCTTTGTCTACTGCACAGCCTGCTGGGTACGCATCCAGAAGGCAGTATGTACTAGAGAGAGATAGAGGGGAATTTTTAAGGTTGGTCTAAACAAATGCAAACTGGATACACATGTATCCAGGCTGGTATTTGGACACTGTTCGTGTGTATAACTTCTTATGGTGAAGAGTATCAAATGAAAAAAAATACAATACTTTGGAAAGATGAAAGATTAACAAATCAAGAAAGATGAAGTCAGAAAATTTAATTGAATACAAAATACTTTAATGACATGATGGATTCATACATTAAATAAAGTATAAAACTACAAGATTTAACTAAAATAATTTAATAAGATAATAAGTTAAGTAATAAATAGTTTAAAAAATGAAATAGCTTAAATATTTAAATATAAACAGTAGAATAAATAAATAAAGAAATAAATAAATAAACAAACACTATGTCTGAATGGATGCAGGAACAAACGCTTCTGCATCTAGCGAAATTTCCTCTGGGCCGCTAAAACACCGAGACAGGTGGGTTGAATTAGCAGAATAAATGAGAGATTTGAAAGGAGAACTCATGTCGTGAGTCACAGTGTGCTGGTCCAGCAGAGTCCTCTCCACTGTGGTTCAGGACTCAAGCCTTTTCTCTCTCAGCCTTGCCAGCAAGCTGGCTGAGGAAGACCTGGCTCTCCGCACTTCTGCTCTGACCATCTCCCAGGCACAGGGGCTGTGCTCCTTCTCCTTCAGGTAGTCAGTGATCCTCTGGAAGTACTTCCTCACAGCCTGCAGGGAGTCTTGCTGGGTCAGGGGAGGTTCCTGCAGCCCCTCCTGCTGCCCCAGACAGGCTTGCAGGTCACTGAGCTGCTGGTGGAGGCCAGTGCAGAGTGTGTCCAGGAGGGCTGTGTCCCAGGCAGCAGAAGAGTCCTTTGAGCTGAAGAGGCTCAGGACCTGCTGGGTCAGCTCATGCAGGACAGGGATGGCTTGTTCCTTCTGGATCTGCTGGGCATCCACCTCCTTCAGGGGGCATCTGAAGTCATGTCTGTCCTTCAGGCAGGAGAGAAAGGAAAATCGCTTCTTTTGCACCATGAGATCCAGGGCTGTATTGTTGGTGAGGTCATCACCGTGAAGCAGGTCACATCCCAGAGAGCAGGTTGACCAGAAGCTCATCACCATGAGGACCATCAGGAAAGCGCAGGACCCAGCCATTGTGGATGATGCAGATGCTGCTGTCTCTCTGGTCTGTGTGGTCCTGAGGCCTCCTCTCTAGGTTCTCTGAGGACCCTGCTGTGTGCATCTGTCTTAAATAGGTAAACTCTAGTTTCCATTTTCTGAACATCTCTCCCTTTCACTTTCTTCATGTCATTCTCTGCTGTGTCTGGGCATTTCCTCAGCCATGGTGGCTTTCATTACTGTGCCCTCTTTCACTGCTCCCCTCAGAAAGCCATTGCACGTTTCCTCTCTCTGAACGCGACTGCCACTGACTATCCCACCAGAGAAGCTCGTCCTTGTGTGCAGTTTAACATCTATTGTCAAGACACAATGTCTTCAGAAAACTGTATTTAAGAGCAATTGAAATCCATTTTACCATTCATATTTTTGTTTTATTTGTATGATTTCCATAAATATTTGATAGCAATTTTTTCTCAATTTAAAAAAGCTGTAAGCCCAACTTCAAAGTTTTCCAATGTGTAAAACTAAAATTTAAGGTATCTTCTACAAATATCCTTCATTAACTCTATATTAATTTAGATAAAGGGTTAATTTAGTCATCACCATGTGTTAGTTATTTATCCAATGAGCTGCATGTTATCATGAAGGCTCAGGGTGTAAGGGCTGAGTTCAAGTTTGATCCGATCCTGGAAGCCATGCTTGAAGGAGAGATCAGATTGTTAAATTTCTCCTGTGACCACCACATACTGGTTGTAGCGACCTTGTTACTGCACACACATATTCAGTCACACACACATTCACATACACACACACACACACACACACACACACACTCCGTCACACACACAGAGTCACACACTCGCTCCCCAATATAGAGTAGAGTAATAGCAGTTAAAATTACAGAAGTTAAAACTTCATCTATATTGTGTCACAATTTTGGACTGTAACTCCATGGATTTTGGATCCATGGCGTGCTGGGAGGAGCATGGAACTCTATGAGTTTCTCACTGATGGTGGCCAAGAAGGAGACAGGGACAGTGTTCCTTAGGGTGGGAAACAGACATGTAGACAAGATCAAGGCAGTCGACAGCACAGCACGGAGAGGGAAGAGGTTCCCAGCGCCCTATCCCTAACTGAGGACCAGGGGCGGTTGGTGGGCACTGATATTGCAGTTTTGTTCACTGCAGAAGCCCATGGTAGACAGCCCATTCTGCAGTGGACACTGCCCATACCTGTGCAGATAGTGTAAGCACTAACTGGACCAGAGGTGCTATTTTAAAAAGAAGATAAAGAAAAGAAAGGGAGATGTACATAAATACTTTTATTCAACTCTAAAACTTAACTTATGACATTTGAAAATCTACATTTTTGCTAATGTAACAAAATGTTTCCTGTATGTGTTATAATATTATTGTCTGTGTTAATTTCATTTGCGTTATATTAATGTTGAATTTGTCTTTTCCTTAAAAACTTTCAATACTGCAAATTTACTTAAAAACTGGCATGTTTTAGCACAAAAACTGCACCCATTTATAGGGCACATTTGTGTGCTGCCAGGTGTGAACTTCACCTGACAGGAGCTAAAGTCCTGTGCAGAGCACACCAGAGTTGGGTTATACTGTGTTCCCCACGGCCGGTAGGTGGGGCTCATCTCTCTATTCATTTGCCATTGTTTCAGATGGGGTTTCCTTCTCTCTCTCTCTCTCTCTCTCTCTCTCTCTCTCTCTCTCTCCATCCCTCTCCCTCTCTGTCTACCTCTGTGTCTCTCTCCCTCTCTCTTCTTCTTCCTTAAATATTTGCCTCAGTCAGCATTACATCACTAGAAGAACCTTCTCTCATTCCTAAAATATGAGGACATTCTCTCCCATGATAGTTTATTACAAACCCCAAACTCCTCCGTTGTTGCTCTCCACTGGTGCTTATGATTTGTCAGGAGAAACTAACAGCCTGACCTCAGGATGGAATAGAAAGCAGTTGTGCAGTGAGCAGAGCTGGTGACTGAGGAGGGAGGGAGGAGCACACACTGAGGCTTTCCACATCGGAGGAGCTCTGGGATCTGTGAAAATGAAAGGTGGGGTCTGGAAAATAAGGGAGGTCCTGGGAGTGATCAGAGAGCACAGGGTGCATATGTGCATTTTATTACATATAGCAAGCAGTGTGCACACGTGCAAGTTATTACATGTAGCGTGGGATGCTTATTATACAGTCCATCGTGCATAATGCACATACTGATATATATTTCCACTTTTAGTGTCTATCCCAGACACTGACCCCTATATAAATGTTTGTAAGCCTTTATTCCTCATTGATTACTGAATTAGTGTTTAAGCTTCAGTGTCCAGTGTAGGTAACAGTAGAGACATTTGGGCTATTCTGACAGACAGCCATGGTGTTCAGTGTTGCAACTGTCTGCAGTTTCCACGCACTCTCTCAACCTTTTCTTGAGGTGTGGTTTGACGGTAGAAGTCTCCACATCTGTTTTAGTTCTCTTTTCTATTTTTCTAGAAAGAATGCCCCGATCTTACGTTGTGGCACTGAACCAAAAATATGATGTCACTGGAAATGAAAGTTTAAGAAAGGAACTGACTTGCCATCCAAACGAGAAGCAGTACCAACCGGGCTCGCTACTGAGACTCAGGGGAGAGATCCACGGGCATGAAAGAAGTGAGGATGTGAAAGTGACTGTGTTTTCACGGGATCTAGAGGTCCAAGGCAATGCACATCAAACTTTCAATAATGTTTCTCCCAGAAATATCACTTTTAAAATACAGATGGAACCATGAAGATACTAAAGAAGAAAATTGTTGCAGTGGTAGTGTCACAACACCTGAGTTCAAATCCCAGCTACACACCTAAGAGGGGTTCACCGCAGGGGGGAACCCTCAGCAGGGAAGCCTCCTGCAGTCCATGGCAATAAGCACAGAGACCCACAAGTGATGAATGTGCAGACAGTAAAGGCTGCCTTCCTGGCGTCAGGATCACTGCAGAAGAGACAATGAAGAGCGACAGGAGCCAGAGGGTGGACGGCTACAGAGCCCAGCCTTCTCAGACAGTGTTGAGCAACTTTGACCTTGAGCATCTATCCCAGCTTGGAGAAGTGAGGAAGTTCCACCGCCAGCTGAGGAACTATGGAAACTCATGTGTGCTGGGAGAGAGATTCAGTTGTCCTCAGGAATGGGCCCTGAGGGAGGCTTCCCCAAGTCCAGCAGATTGCCCTGTATCCATGCAACCAGAAGACCCAAGAAGGGGAAAATGGATGCAATGAAGAGGAGGGGAAAGAAGATGTGGATGAGGGAGATGAGGAGAAGAAGATGAAAGGGTGAAGGAGAAGGCAAAGGGGAAAAAGAGGGAGGAGGAGGAGGAGGAGGAAGGGGAGAGGGAGGAGAGGGAGGAGGAAAACACATGAAGTTGAGAGGGAATACTGATATTTCTTGGATTCACTGAAGAGTATCCCTGGCTGGATCATTTCCAAGGGAGTTTACGAGGGTCTCCTGAATGGGGTTGATTCCCGTATATATCTCCGCATGTTTGTCTGTGGTATTCACGCAGTCGTTTTCCTGTGATCTATTTTCTATGTTGACCAGGATCTCACTCATATTTGGAACTGAGAACCTTCAAACTCATAGACGCTGCGCGTACACTGTAGGTACCAGTGGTCAGGGAGGTCAGAGGTGGGATTACTGTGGGGATCATGAGGTCAGAAGACTGAGTCACCATGTGACAGGAGCAAGATTCTTTGTCTACTGCACAGCCTGCTGGGTACGCATCCAGAAGGCAGTATGTACTAGAGAGAGATAGAGGGGAATTTTTAAGGTTGGTCTAAACAAATGCAAACTGGATACACATGTATCCAGGCTGGTATTTGGACACTGTTCGTGTGTATAACTTCTTATGGTGAAGAGTATCAAATGAAAAAAAATACAATACTTTGGAAAGATGAAAGATTAACAAATCAAGAAAGATGAAGTCAGAAAATTTAATTGAATACAAAATACTTTAATGACATGATGGATTCATACATTAAATAAAGTATAAAACTACAAGATTTAACTAAAATAATTTAATAAGATAATAAGTTAAGTAATAAATAGTTTAAAAAATGAAATAGCTTAAATATTTAAATATAAACAGTAGAATAAATAAATAAAGAAATAAATAAATAAACAAACACTATGTCTGAATGGATGCAGGAACAAACGCTTCTGCATCTAGCGAAATTTCCTCTGGGCCGCTAAAACACCGAGACAGGTGGGTTGAATTAGCAGAATAAATGAGAGATTTGAAAGGAGAACTCATGTCGTGAGTCACAGTGTGCTGGTCCAGCAGAGTCCTCTCCACTGTGGTTCAGGACTCAAGCCTTTTCTCTCTCAGCCTTGCCAGCAAGCTGGCTGAGGAAGACCTGGCTCTCCGCACTTCTGCTCTGACCATCTCCCAGGCACAGGGGCTGTGCTCCTTCTCCTTCAGGTAGTCAGTGATCCTCTGGAAGTACTTCCTCACAGCCTGCAGGGAGTCTTGCTGGGTCAGGGGAGGTTCCTGCAGCCCCTCCTGCTGCCCCAGACAGGCTTGCAGGTCACTGAGCTGCTGGTGGAGGCCAGTGCAGAGTGTGTCCAGGAGGGCTGTGTCCCAGGCAGCAGAAGAGTCCTTTGAGCTGAAGAGGCTCAGGACCTGCTGGGTCAGCTCATGCAGGACAGGGATGGCTTGTTCCTTCTGGATCTGCTGGGCATCCACCTCCTTCAGGGGGCATCTGAAGTCATGTCTGTCCTTCAGGCAGGAGAGAAAGGAAAATCGCTTCTTTTGCACCATGAGATCCAGGGCTGTATTGTTGGTGAGGTCATCACCGTGAAGCAGGTCACATCCCAGAGAGCAGGTTGACCAGAAGCTCATCACCATGAGGACCATCAGGAAAGCGCAGGACCCAGCCATTGTGGATGATGCAGATGCTGCTGTCTCTCTGGTCTGTGTGGTCCTGAGGCCTCCTCTCTAGGTTCTCTGAGGACCCTGCTGTGTGCATCTGTCTTAAATAGGTAAACTCTAGTTTCCATTTTCTGAACATCTCTCCCTTTCACTTTCTTCATGTCATTCTCTGCTGTGTCTGGGCATTTCCTCAGCCATGGTGGCTTTCATTACTGTGCCCTCTTTCACTGCTCCCCTCAGAAAGCCATTGCACGTTTCCTCTCTCTGAACGCGACTGCCACTGACTATCCCACCAGAGAAGCTCGTCCTTGTGTGCAGTTTAACATCTATTGTCAAGACACAATGTCTTCAGAAAACTGTATTTAAGAGCAATTGAAATCCATTTTACCATTCATATTTTTGTTTTATTTGTATGATTTCCATAAATATTTGATAGCAATTTTTTCTCAATTTAAAAAAGCTGTAAGCCCAACTTCAAAGTTTTCCAATGTGTAAAACTAAAATTTAAGGTATCTTCTACAAATATCCTTCATTAACTCTATATTAATTTAGATAAAGGGTTAATTTAGTCATCACCATGTGTTAGTTATTTATCCAATGAGCTGCATGTTATCATGAAGGCTCAGGGTGTAAGGGCTGAGTTCAAGTTTGATCCGATCCTGGAAGCCATGCTTGAAGGAGAGATCAGATTGTTAAATTTCTCCTGTGACCACCACATACTGGTTGTAGCGACCTTGTTACTGCACACACATATTCAGTCACACACACATTCACATACACACACACACACACACACACACACTCCGTCACACACACAGAGTCACACACTCGCTCCCCAATATAGAGTAGAGTAATAGCAGTTAAAATTACAGAAGTTAAAACTTCATCTATATTGTGTCACAATTTTGGACTGTAACTCCATGGATTTTGGATCCATGGCGTGCTGGGAGGAGCATGGAACTCTATGAGTTTCTCACTGATGGTGGCCAAGAAGGAGACAGGGACAGTGTTCCTTAGGGTGGGAAACAGACATGTAGACAAGATCAAGGCAGTCGACAGCACAGCACGGAGAGGGAAGAGGTTCCCAGCGCCCTATCCCTAACTGAGGACCAGGGGCGGTTGGTGGGCACTGATATTGCAGTTTTGTTCACTGCAGAAGCCCATGGTAGACAGCCCATTCTGCAGTGGACACTGCCCATACCTGTGCAGATAGTGTAAGCACTAACTGGACCAGAGGTGCTATTTTAAAAAGAAGATAAAGAAAAGAAAGGGAGATGTACATAAATACTTTTATTCAACTCTAAAACTTAACTTATGACATTTGAAAATCTACATTTTTGCTAATGTAACAAAATGTTTCCTGTATGTGTTATAATATTATTGTCTGTGTTAATTTCATTTGCGTTATATTAATGTTGAATTTGTCTTTTCCTTAAAAACTTTCAATACTGCAAATTTACTTAAAAACTGGCATGTTTTAGCACAAAAACTGCACCCATTTATAGGGCACATTTGTGTGCTGCCAGGTGTGAACTTCACCTGACAGGAGCTAAAGTCCTGTGCAGAGCACACCAGAGTTGGGTTATACTGTGTTCCCCACGGCCGGTAGGTGGGGCTCATCTCTCTATTCATTTGCCATTGTTTCAGATGGGGTTTCCTTCTCTCTCTCTCTCTCTCTCTCTCTCTCTCTCTCTCTCTCTCTCCATCCCTCTCCCTCTCTGTCTACCTCTGTGTCTCTCTCCCTCTCTCTTCTTCTTCCTTAAATATTTGCCTCAGTCAGCATTACATCACTAGAAGAACCTTCTCTCATTCCTAAAATATGAGGACATTCTCTCCCATGATAGTTTATTACAAACCCCAAACTCCTCCGTTGTTGCTCTCCACTGGTGCTTATGATTTGTCAGGAGAAACTAACAGCCTGACCTCAGGATGGAATAGAAAGCAGTTGTGCAGTGAGCAGAGCTGGTGACTGAGGAGGGAGGGAGGAGCACACACTGAGGCTTTCCACATCGGAGGAGCTCTGGGATCTGTGAAAATGAAAGGTGGGGTCTGGAAAATAAGGGAGGTCCTGGGAGTGATCAGAGAGCACAGGGTGCATATGTGCATTTTATTACATATAGCAAGCAGTGTGCACACGTGCAAGTTATTACATGTAGCGTGGGATGCTTATTATACAGTCCATCGTGCATAATGCACATACTGATATATATTTCCACTTTTAGTGTCTATCCCAGACACTGACCCCTATATAAATGTTTGTAAGCCTTTATTCCTCATTGATTACTGAATTAGTGTTTAAGCTTCAGTGTCCAGTGTAGGTAACAGTAGAGACATTTGGGCTATTCTGACAGACAGCCATGGTGTTCAGTGTTGCAACTGTCTGCAGTTTCCACGCACTCTCTCAACCTTTTCTTGAGGTGTGGTTTGACGGTAGAAGTCTCCACATCTGTTTTAGTTCTCTTTTCTATTTTTCTAGAAAGAATGCCCCGATCTTACGTTGTGGCACTGAACCAAAAATATGATGTCACTGGAAATGAAAGTTTAAGAAAGGAACTGACTTGCCATCCAAACGAGAAGCAGTACCAACCGGGCTCGCTACTGAGACTCAGGGGAGAGATCCACGGGCATGAAAGAAGTGAGGATGTGAAAGTGACTGTGTTTTCACGGGATCTAGAGGTCCAAGGCAATGCACATCAAACTTTCAATAATGTTTCTCCCAGAAATATCACTTTTAAAATACAGATGGAACCATGAAGATACTAAAGAAGAAAATTGTTGCAGTGGTAGTGTCACAACACCTGAGTTCAAATCCCAGCTACACACCTAAGAGGGGTTCACCGCAGGGGGGAACCCTCAGCAGGGAAGCCTCCTGCAGTCCATGGCAATAAGCACAGAGACCCACAAGTGATGAATGTGCAGACAGTAAAGGCTGCCTTCCTGGCGTCAGGATCACTGCAGAAGAGACAATGAAGAGCGACAGGAGCCAGAGGGTGGACGGCTACAGAGCCCAGCCTTCTCAGACAGTGTTGAGCAACTTTGACCTTGAGCATCTATCCCAGCTTGGAGAAGTGAGGAAGTTCCACCGCCAGCTGAGGAACTATGGAAACTCATGTGTGCTGGGAGAGAGATTCAGTTGTCCTCAGGAATGGGCCCTGAGGGAGGCTTCCCCAAGTCCAGCAGATTGCCCTGTATCCATGCAACCAGAAGACCCAAGAAGGGGAAAATGGATGCAATGAAGAGGAGGGGAAAGAAGATGTGGATGAGGGAGATGAGGAGAAGAAGATGAAAGGGTGAAGGAGAAGGCAAAGGGGAAAAAGAGGGAGGAGGAGGAGGAGGAGGAAGGGGAGAGGGAGGAGAGGGAGGAGGAAAACACATGAAGTTGAGAGGGAATACTGATATTTCTTGGATTCACTGAAGAGTATCCCTGGCTGGATCATTTCCAAGGGAGTTTACGAGGGTCTCCTGAATGGGGTTGATTCCCGTATATATCTCCGCATGTTTGTCTGTGGTATTCACGCAGTCGTTTTCCTGTGATCTATTTTCTATGTTGACCAGGATCTCACTCATATTTGGAACTGAGAACCTTCAAACTCATAGACGCTGCGCGTACACTGTAGGTACCAGTGGTCAGGGAGGTCAGAGGTGGGATTACTGTGGGGATCATGAGGTCAGAAGACTGAGTCACCATGTGACAGGAGCAAGATTCTTTGTCTACTGCACAGCCTGCTGGGTACGCATCCAGAAGGCAGTATGTACTAGAGAGAGATAGAGGGGAATTTTTAAGGTTGGTCTAAACAAATGCAAACTGGATACACATGTATCCAGGCTGGTATTTGGACACTGTTCGTGTGTATAACTTCTTATGGTGAAGAGTATCAAATGAAAAAAAATACAATACTTTGGAAAGATGAAAGATTAACAAATCAAGAAAGATGAAGTCAGAAAATTTAATTGAATACAAAATACTTTAATGACATGATGGATTCATACATTAAATAAAGTATAAAACTACAAGATTTAACTAAAATAATTTAATAAGATAATAAGTTAAGTAATAAATAGTTTAAAAAATGAAATAGCTTAAATATTTAAATATAAACAGTAGAATAAATAAATAAAGAAATAAATAAATAAACAAACACTATGTCTGAATGGATGCAGGAACAAACGCTTCTGCATCTAGCGAAATTTCCTCTGGGCCGCTAAAACACCGAGACAGGTGGGTTGAATTAGCAGAATAAATGAGAGATTTGAAAGGAGAACTCATGTCGTGAGTCACAGTGTGCTGGTCCAGCAGAGTCCTCTCCACTGTGGTTCAGGACTCAAGCCTTTTCTCTCTCAGCCTTGCCAGCAAGCTGGCTGAGGAAGACCTGGCTCTCCGCACTTCTGCTCTGACCATCTCCCAGGCACAGGGGCTGTGCTCCTTCTCCTTCAGGTAGTCAGTGATCCTCTGGAAGTACTTCCTCACAGCCTGCAGGGAGTCTTGCTGGGTCAGGGGAGGTTCCTGCAGCCCCTCCTGCTGCCCCAGACAGGCTTGCAGGTCACTGAGCTGCTGGTGGAGGCCAGTGCAGAGTGTGTCCAGGAGGGCTGTGTCCCAGGCAGCAGAAGAGTCCTTTGAGCTGAAGAGGCTCAGGACCTGCTGGGTCAGCTCATGCAGGACAGGGATGGCTTGTTCCTTCTGGATCTGCTGGGCATCCACCTCCTTCAGGGGGCATCTGAAGTCATGTCTGTCCTTCAGGCAGGAGAGAAAGGAAAATCGCTTCTTTTGCACCATGAGATCCAGGGCTGTATTGTTGGTGAGGTCATCACCGTGAAGCAGGTCACATCCCAGAGAGCAGGTTGACCAGAAGCTCATCACCATGAGGACCATCAGGAAAGCGCAGGACCCAGCCATTGTGGATGATGCAGATGCTGCTGTCTCTCTGGTCTGTGTGGTCCTGAGGCCTCCTCTCTAGGTTCTCTGAGGACCCTGCTGTGTGCATCTGTCTTAAATAGGTAAACTCTAGTTTCCATTTTCTGAACATCTCTCCCTTTCACTTTCTTCATGTCATTCTCTGCTGTGTCTGGGCATTTCCTCAGCCATGGTGGCTTTCATTACTGTGCCCTCTTTCACTGCTCCCCTCAGAAAGCCATTGCACGTTTCCTCTCTCTGAACGCGACTGCCACTGACTATCCCACCAGAGAAGCTCGTCCTTGTGTGCAGTTTAACATCTATTGTCAAGACACAATGTCTTCAGAAAACTGTATTTAAGAGCAATTGAAATCCATTTTACCATTCATATTTTTGTTTTATTTGTATGATTTCCATAAATATTTGATAGCAATTTTTTCTCAATTTAAAAAAGCTGTAAGCCCAACTTCAAAGTTTTCCAATGTGTAAAACTAAAATTTAAGGTATCTTCTACAAATATCCTTCATTAACTCTATATTAATTTAGATAAAGGGTTAATTTAGTCATCACCATGTGTTAGTTATTTATCCAATGAGCTGCATGTTATCATGAAGGCTCAGGGTGTAAGGGCTGAGTTCAAGTTTGATCCGATCCTGGAAGCCATGCTTGAAGGAGAGATCAGATTGTTAAATTTCTCCTGTGACCACCACATACTGGTTGTAGCGACCTTGTTACTGCACACACATATTCAGTCACACACACATTCACACACACACACACACACACACACACACACTCCGTCACACACACAGAGTCACACACTCGCTCCCCAATATAGAGTAGAGTAATAGCAGTTAAAATTACAGAAGTTAAAACTTCATCTATATTGTGTCACAATTTTGGACTGTAACTCCATGGATTTTGGATCCATGGCGTGCTGGGAGGAGCATGGAACTCTATGAGTTTCTCACTGATGGTGGCCAAGAAGGAGACAGGGACAGTGTTCCTTAGGGTGGGAAACAGACATGTAGACAAGATCAAGGCAGTCGACAGCACAGCACGGAGAGGGAAGAGGTTCCCAGCGCCCTATCCCTAACTGAGGACCAGGGGCGGTTGGTGGGCACTGATATTGCAGTTTTGTTCACTGCAGAAGCCCATGGTAGACAGCCCATTCTGCAGTGGACACTGCCCATACCTGTGCAGATAGTGTAAGCACTAACTGGACCAGAGGTGCTATTTTAAAAAGAAGATAAAGAAAAGAAAGGGAGATGTACATAAATACTTTTATTCAACTCTAAAACTTAACTTATGACATTTGAAAATCTACATTTTTGCTAATGTAACAAAATGTTTCCTGTATGTGTTATAATATTATTGTCTGTGTTAATTTCATTTGCGTTATATTAATGTTGAATTTGTCTTTTCCTTAAAAACTTTCAATACTGCAAATTTACTTAAAAACTGGCATGTTTTAGCACAAAAACTGCACCCATTTATAGGGCACATTTGTGTGCTGCCAGGTGTGAACTTCACCTGACAGGAGCTAAAGTCCTGTGCAGAGCACACCAGAGTTGGGTTATACTGTGTTCCCCACGGCCGGTAGGTGGGGCTCATCTCTCTATTCATTTGCCATTGTTTCAGATGGGGTTTCCTTCTCTCTCTCTCTCTCTCTCTCTCTCTCTCTCTCTCTCTCTCTCTCTCCTCTCCCTCTCTGTCTACCTCTGTGTCTCTCTCCCTCTCTCTTCTTCTTCCTTAAATATTTGCCTCAGTCAGCATTACATCACTAGAAGAACCTTCTCTCATTCCTAAAATATGAGGACATTCTCTCCCATGATAGTTTATTACAAACCCCAAACTCCTCCGTTGTTGCTCTCCACTGGTGCTTATGATTTGTCAGGAGAAACTAACAGCCTGACCTCAGGATGGAATAGAAAGCAGTTGTGCAGTGAGCAGAGCTGGTGACTGAGGAGGGAGGGAGGAGCACACACTGAGGCTTTCCACATCGGAGGAGCTCTGGGATCTGTGAAAATGAAAGGTGGGGTCTGGAAAATAAGGGAGGTCCTGGGAGTGATCAGAGAGCACAGGGTGCATATGTGCATTTTATTTACATATAGCAAGCAGTGTGCACACGTGCAAGTTATTACATGTAGCGTGGGATGCTTATTATACAGTCCATCGTGCATAATGCACATACTGATATATATTTCCACTTTTAGTGTCTATCCCAGACACTGACCCCTATATAAATGTTTGTAAGCCTTTATTCCTCATTGATTACTGAATTAGTGTTTAAGCTTCAGTGTCCAGTGTAGGTAACAGTAGAGACATTTGGGCTATTCTGACAGACAGCCATGGTGTTCAGTGTTGCAACTGTCTGCAGTTTCCACGCACTCTCTCAACCTTTTCTTGAGGTGTGGTTTGACGGTAGAAGTCTCCACATCTGTTTTAGTTCTCTTTTCTATTTTTCTAGAAAGAATGCCCCGATCTTACGTTGTGGCACTGAACCAAAAATATGATGTCACTGGAAATGAAAGTTTAAGAAAGGAACTGACTTGCCATCCAAACGAGAAGCAGTACCAACCGGGCTCGCTACTGAGACTCAGGGGAGAGATCCACGGGCATGAAAGAAGTGAGGATGTGAAAGTGACTGTGTTTTCACGGGATCTAGAGGTCCAAGGCAATGCACATCAAACTTTCAATAATGTTTCTCCCAGAAATATCACTTTTAAAATACAGATGGAACCATGAAGATACTAAAGAAGAAAATTGTTGCAGTGGTAGTGTCACAACACCTGAGTTCAAATCCCAGCTACACACCTAAGAGGGGTTCACCGCAGGGGGGAACCCTCAGCAGGGAAGCCTCCTGCAGTCCATGGCAATAAGCACAGAGACCCACAAGTGATGAATGTGCAGACAGTAAAGGCTGCCTTCCTGGCGTCAGGATCACTGCAGAAGAGACAATGAAGAGCGACAGGAGCCAGAGGGTGGACGGCTACAGAGCCCAGCCTTCTCAGACAGTGTTGAGCAACTTTGACCTTGAGCATCTATCCCAGCTTGGAGAAGTGAGGAAGTTCCACCGCCAGCTGAGGAACTATGGAAACTCATGTGTGCTGGGAGAGAGATTCAGTTGTCCTCAGGAATGGGCCCTGAGGGAGGCTTCCCCAAGTCCAGCAGATTGCCCTGTATCCATGCAACCAGAAGACCCAAGAAGGGGAAAATGGATGCAATGAAGAGGAGGGGAAAGAAGATGTGGATGAGGGAGATGAGGAGAAGAAGATGAAAGGGTGAAGGAGAAGGCAAAGGGGAAAAAGAGGGAGGAGGAGGAGGAGGAGGAAGGGGAGAGGGAGGAGAGGGAGGAGGAAAACACATGAAGTTGAGAGGGAATACTGATATTTCTTGGATTCACTGAAGAGTATCCCTGGCTGGATCATTTCCAAGGGAGTTTACGAGGGTCTCCTGAATGGGGTTGATTCCCGTATATATCTCCGCATGTTTGTCTGTGGTATTCACGCAGTCGTTTTCCTGTGATCTATTTTCTATGTTGACCAGGATCTCACTCATATTTGGAACTGAGAACCTTCAAACTCATAGACGCTGCGCGTACACTGTAGGTACCAGTGGTCAGGGAGGTCAGAGGTGGGATTACTGTGGGGATCATGAGGTCAGAAGACTGAGTCACCATGTGACAGGAGCAAGATTCTTTGTCTACTGCACAGCCTGCTGGGTACGCATCCAGAAGGCAGTATGTACTAGAGAGAGATAGAGGGGAATTTTTAAGGTTGGTCTAAACAAATGCAAACTGGATACACATGTATCCAGGCTGGTATTTGGACACTGTTCGTGTGTATAACTTCTTATGGTGAAGAGTATCAAATGAAAAAAAATACAATACTTTGGAAAGATGAAAGATTAACAAATCAAGAAAGATGAAGTCAGAAAATTTAATTGAATACAAAATACTTTAATGACATGATGGATTCATACATTAAATAAAGTATAAAACTACAAGATTTAACTAAAATAATTTAATAAGATAATAAGTTAAGTAATAAATAGTTTAAAAAATGAAATAGCTTAAATATTTAAATATAAACAGTAGAATAAATAAATAAAGAAATAAATAAATAAACAAACACTATGTCTGAATGGATGCAGGAACAAACGCTTCTGCATCTAGCGAAATTTCCTCTGGGCCGCTAAAACACCGAGACAGGTGGGTTGAATTAGCAGAATAAATGAGAGATTTGAAAGGAGAACTCATGTCGTGAGTCACAGTGTGCTGGTCCAGCAGAGTCCTCTCCACTGTGGTTCAGGACTCAAGCCTTTTCTCTCTCAGCCTTGCCAGCAAGCTGGCTGAGGAAGACCTGGCTCTCCGCACTTCTGCTCTGACCATCTCCCAGGCACAGGGGCTGTGCTCCTTCTCCTTCAGGTAGTCAGTGATCCTCTGGAAGTACTTCCTCACAGCCTGCAGGGAGTCTTGCTGGGTCAGGGGAGGTTCCTGCAGCCCCTCCTGCTGCCCCAGACAGGCTTGCAGGTCACTGAGCTGCTGGTGGAGGCCAGTGCAGAGTGTGTCCAGGAGGGCTGTGTCCCAGGCAGCAGAAGAGTCCTTTGAGCTGAAGAGGCTCAGGACCTGCTGGGTCAGCTCATGCAGGACAGGGATGGCTTGTTCCTTCTGGATCTGCTGGGCATCCACCTCCTTCAGGGGGCATCTGAAGTCATGTCTGTCCTTCAGGCAGGAGAGAAAGGAAAATCGCTTCTTTTGCACCATGAGATCCAGGGCTGTATTGTTGGTGAGGTCATCACCGTGAAGCAGGTCACATCCCAGAGAGCAGGTTGACCAGAAGCTCATCACCATGAGGACCATCAGGAAAGCGCAGGACCCAGCCATTGTGGATGATGCAGATGCTGCTGTCTCTCTGGTCTGTGTGGTCCTGAGGCCTCCTCTCTAGGTTCTCTGAGGACCCTGCTGTGTGCATCTGTCTTAAATAGGTAAACTCTAGTTTCCATTTTCTGAACATCTCTCCCTTTCACTTTCTTCATGTCATTCTCTGCTGTGTCTGGGCATTTCCTCAGCCATGGTGGCTTTCATTACTGTGCCCTCTTTCACTGCTCCCCTCAGAAAGCCATTGCACGTTTCCTCTCTCTGAACGCGACTGCCACTGACTATCCCACCAGAGAAGCTCGTCCTTGTGTGCAGTTTAACATCTATTGTCAAGACACAATGTCTTCAGAAAACTGTATTTAAGAGCAATTGAAATCCATTTTACCATTCATATTTTTGTTTTATTTGTATGATTTCCATAAATATTTGATAGCAATTTTTTCTCAATTTAAAAAAGCTGTAAGCCCAACTTCAAAGTTTTCCAATGTGTAAAACTAAAATTTAAGGTATCTTCTACAAATATCCTTCATTAACTCTATATTAATTTAGATAAAGGGTTAATTTAGTCATCACCATGTGTTAGTTATTTATCCAATGAGCTGCATGTTATCATGAAGGCTCAGGGTGTAAGGGCTGAGTTCAAGTTTGATCCGATCCTGGAAGCCATGCTTGAAGGAGAGATCAGATTGTTAAATTTCTCCTGTGACCACCACATACTGGTTGTAGCGACCTTGTTACTGCACCCACATATTCAGTCACACACACATTCACACACACACACACACACACACACACACTCCGTCACACACACAGAGTCACACACTCGCTCCCCAATATAGAGTAGAGTAATAGCAGATAAAATTACAGAAGTTAAAACTTCATCTATATTGTGTCACAATTTTGGACTGTAACTCCATGGATTTTGGATCCATGGCGTGCTGGGAGGAGCATGGAACTCTATGAGTTTCTCACTGATGGTGGCCAAGAAGGAGACAGGGACAGTGTTCCTTAGGGTGGGAAACAGACATGTAGACAAGATCAAGGCAGTCGACAGCACAGCACGGAGAGGGAAGAGGTTCCCAGCGCCCTATCCCTAACTGAGGACCAGGGGCGGTTGGTGGGCACTGATATTGCAGTTTTGTTCACTGCAGAAGCCCATGGTAGACAGCCCATTCTGCAGTGGACACTGCCCATACCTGTGCAGATAGTGTAAGCACTAACTGGACCAGAGGTGCTATTTTAAAAAGAAGATAAAGAAAAGAAAGGGAGATGTACATAAATACTTTTATTCAACTCTAAAACTTAACTTATGACATTTGAAAATCTACATTTTTGCTAATGTAACAAAATGTTTCCTGTATGTGTTATAATATTATTGTCTGTGTTAATTTCATTTGCGTTATATTAATGTTGAATTTGTCTTTTCCTTAAAAACTTTCAATACTGCAAATTTACTTAAAAACTGGCATGTTTTAGCACAAAAACTGCACCCATTTATAGGGCACATTTGTGTGCTGCCAGGTGTGAACTTCACCTGACAGGAGCTAAAGTCCTGTGCAGAGCACACCAGAGTTGGGTTATACTGTGTTCCCCACGGCCGGTAGGTGGGGCTCATCTCTCTATTCATTTGCCATTGTTTCAGATGGGGTTTCCTTCTCTCTCTCTCTCTCTCTCTCTCTCTCTCTCTCTCTCTCTCTCTCTCTCTCCATCCCTCTCCCTCTCTGTCTACCTCTGTGTCTCTCTCCCTCTCTCTTCTTCTTCCTTAAATATTTGCCTCAGTCAGCATTACATCACTAGAAGAACCTTCTCTCATTCCTAAAATATGAGGACATTCTCTCCCATGATAGTTTATTACAAACCCCAAACTCCTCCGTTGTTGCTCTCCACTGGTGCTTATGATTTGTCAGGAGAAACTAACAGCCTGACCTCAGGATGGAATAGAAAGCAGTTGTGCAGTGAGCAGAGCTGGTGACTGAGGAGGGAGGGAGGAGCACACACTGAGGCTTTCCACATCGGAGGAGCTCTGGGATCTGTGAAAATGAAAGGTGGGGTCTGGAAAATAAGGGAGGTCCTGGGAGTGATCAGAGAGCACAGGGTGCATATGTGCATTTTATTACATATAGCAAGCAGTGTGCACACGTGCAAGTTATTACATGTAGCGTGGGATGCTTATTATACAGTCCATCGTGCATAATGCACATACTGATATATATTTCCACTTTTAGTGTCTATCCCAGACACTGACCCCTATATAAATGTTTGTAAGCCTTTATTCCTCATTGATTACTGAATTAGTGTTTAAGCTTCAGTGTCCAGTGTAGGTAACAGTAGAGACATTTGGGCTATTCTGACAGACAGCCATGGTGTTCAGTGTTGCAACTGTCTGCAGTTTCCACGCACTCTCTCAACCTTTTCTTGAGGTGTGGTTTGACGGTAGAAGTCTCCACATCTGTTTTAGTTCTCTTTTCTATTTTTCTAGAAAGAATGCCCCGATCTTACGTTGTGGCACTGAACCAAAAATATGATGTCACTGGAAATGAAAGTTTAAGAAAGGAACTGACTTGCCATCCAAACGAGAAGCAGTACCAACCGGGCTCGCTACTGAGACTCAGGGGAGAGATCCACGGGCATGAAAGAAGTGAGGATGTGAAAGTGACTGTGTTTTCACGGGATCTAGAGGTCCAAGGCAATGCACATCAAACTTTCAATAATGTTTCTCCCAGAAATATCACTTTTAAAATACAGATGGAACCATGAAGATACTAAAGAAGAAAATTGTTGCAGTGGTAGTGTCACAACACCTGAGTTCAAATCCCAGCTACACACCTAAGAGGGGTTCACCGCAGGGGGGAACCCTCAGCAGGGAAGCCTCCTGCAGTCCATGGCAATAAGCACAGAGACCCACAAGTGATGAATGTGCAGACAGTAAAGGCTGCCTTCCTGGCGTCAGGATCACTGCAGAAGAGACAATGAAGAGCGACAGGAGCCAGAGGGTGGACGGCTACAGAGCCCAGCCTTCTCAGACAGTGTTGAGCAACTTTGACCTTGAGCATCTATCCCAGCTTGGAGAAGTGAGGAAGTTCCACCGCCAGCTGAGGAACTATGGAAACTCATGTGTGCTGGGAGAGAGATTCAGTTGTCCTCAGGAATGGGCCCTGAGGGAGGCTTCCCCAAGTCCAGCAGATTGCCCTGTATCCATGCAACCAGAAGACCCAAGAAGGGGAAAATGGATGCAATGAAGAGGAGGGGAAAGAAGATGTGGATGAGGGAGATGAGGAGAAGAAGATGAAAGGGTGAAGGAGAAGGCAAAGGGGAAAAAGAGGGAGGAGGAGGAGGAGGAGGAAGGGGAGAGGGAGGAGAGGGAGGAGGAAAACACATGAAGTTGAGAGGGAATACTGATATTTCTTGGATTCACTGAAGAGTATCCCTGGCTGGATCATTTCCAAGGGAGTTTACGAGGGTCTCCTGAATGGGGTTGATTCCCGTATATATCTCCGCATGTTTGTCTGTGGTATTCACGCAGTCGTTTTCCTGTGATCTATTTTCTATGTTGACCAGGATCTCACTCATATTTGGAACTGAGAACCTTCAAACTCATAGACGCTGCGCGTACACTGTAGGTACCAGTGGTCAGGGAGGTCAGAGGTGGGATTACTGTGGGGATCATGAGGTCAGAAGACTGAGTCACCATGTGACAGGAGCAAGATTCTTTGTCTACTGCACAGCCTGCTGGGTACGCATCCAGAAGGCAGTATGTACTAGAGAGAGATAGAGGGGAATTTTTAAGGTTGGTCTAAACAAATGCAAACTGGATACACATGTATCCAGGCTGGTATTTGGACACTGTTCGTGTGTATAACTTCTTATGGTGAAGAGTATCAAATGAAAAAAAATACAATACTTTGGAAAGATGAAAGATTAACAAATCAAGAAAGATGAAGTCAGAAAATTTAATTGAATACAAAATACTTTAATGACATGATGGATTCATACATTAAATAAAGTATAAAACTACAAGATTTAACTAAAATAATTTAATAAGATAATAAGTTAAGTAATAAATAGTTTAAAAAATGAAATAGCTTAAATATTTAAATATAAACAGTAGAATAAATAAATAAAGAAATAAATAAATAAACAAACACTATGTCTGAATGGATGCAGGAACAAACGCTTCTGCATCTAGCGAAATTTCCTCTGGGCCGCTAAAACACCGAGACAGGTGGGTTGAATTAGCAGAATAAATGAGAGATTTGAAAGGAGAACTCATGTCGTGAGTCACAGTGTGCTGGTCCAGCAGAGTCCTCTCCACTGTGGTTCAGGACTCAAGCCTTTTCTCTCTCAGCCTTGCCAGCAAGCTGGCTGAGGAAGACCTGGCTCTCCGCACTTCTGCTCTGACCATCTCCCAGGCACAGGGGCTGTGCTCCTTCTCCTTCAGGTAGTCAGTGATCCTCTGGAAGTACTTCCTCACAGCCTGCAGGGAGTCTTGCTGGGTCAGGGGAGGTTCCTGCAGCCCCTCCTGCTGCCCCAGACAGGCTTGCAGGTCACTGAGCTGCTGGTGGAGGCCAGTGCAGAGTGTGTCCAGGAGGGCTGTGTCCCAGGCAGCAGAAGAGTCCTTTGAGCTGAAGAGGCTCAGGACCTGCTGGGTCAGCTCATGCAGGACAGGGATGGCTTGTTCCTTCTGGATCTGCTGGGCATCCACCTCCTTCAGGGGGCATCTGAAGTCATGTCTGTCCTTCAGGCAGGAGAGAAAGGAAAATCGCTTCTTTTGCACCATGAGATCCAGGGCTGTATTGTTGGTGAGGTCATCACCGTGAAGCAGGTCACATCCCAGAGAGCAGGTTGACCAGAAGCTCATCACCATGAGGACCATCAGGAAAGCGCAGGACCCAGCCATTGTGGATGATGCAGATGCTGCTGTCTCTCTGGTCTGTGTGGTCCTGAGGCCTCCTCTCTAGGTTCTCTGAGGACCCTGCTGTGTGCATCTGTCTTAAATAGGTAAACTCTAGTTTCCATTTTCTGAACATCTCTCCCTTTCACTTTCTTCATGTCATTCTCTGCTGTGTCTGGGCATTTCCTCAGCCATGGTGGCTTTCATTACTGTGCCCTCTTTCACTGCTCCCCTCAGAAAGCCATTGCACGTTTCCTCTCTCTGAACGCGACTGCCACTGACTATCCCACCAGAGAAGCTCGTCCTTGTGTGCAGTTTAACATCTATTGTCAAGACACAATGTCTTCAGAAAACTGTATTTAAGAGCAATTGAAATCCATTTTACCATTCATATTTTTGTTTTATTTGTATGATTTCCATAAATATTTGATAGCAATTGTTTTCTCAATTTAAAAAAGCTGTAAGCCCAACT
This sequence comes from Cricetomys ansorgei, assembly GCA_026225945.1. Lineage (NCBI taxonomy): Eukaryota > Metazoa > Chordata > Mammalia > Rodentia > Nesomyidae > Cricetomys > Cricetomys ansorgei. The sequence goes on along the minus strand of JAMJFZ010000183.1, from coordinate 2,574,752 downwards.
TCAAAGTTTTCCAATGTGTAAAACTAAAATTTAAGGTATCTTCTACAAATATCCTTCATTAACTCTATATTAATTTAGATAAAGGGTTAATTTAGTCATCACCATGTGTTAGTTATTTATCCAATGAGCTGCATGTTATCATGAAGGCTCAGGGTGTAAGGGCTGAGTTCAAGTTTGATCCGATCCTGGAAGCCATGCTTGAAGGAGAGATCAGATTGTTAAATTTCTCCTGTGACCACCACATACTGGTTGTAGCGACCTTGTTACTGCACCCACATATTCAGTCACACACACATTCACATACACACACACACACACACACACACACTCCGTCACACACACAGAGTCACACACTCGCTCCCCAATATAGAGTAGAGTAATAGCAGTTAAAATTACAGAAGTTAAAACTTCATCTATATTGTGTCACAATTTTGGACTGTAACTCCATGGATTTTGGATCCATGGCGTGCTGGGAGGAGCATGGAACTCTATGAGTTTCTCACTGATGGTGGCCAAGAAGGAGACAGGGACAGTGTTCCTTAGGGTGGGAAACAGACATGTAGACAAGATCAAGGCAGTCGACAGCACAGCACGGAGAGGGAAGAGGTTCCCAGCGCCCTATCCCTAACTGAGGACCAGGGGCGGTTGGTGGGCACTGATATTGCAGTTTTGTTCACTGCAGAAGCCCATGGTAGACAGCCCATTCTGCAGTGGACACTGCCCATACCTGTGCAGATAGTGTAAGCACTAACTGGACCAGAGGTGCTATTTTAAAAAGAAGATAAAGAAAAGAAAGGGAGATGTACATAAATACTTTTATTCAACTCTAAAACTTAACTTATGACATTTGAAAATCTACATTTTTGCTAATGTAACAAAATGTTTCCTGTATGTGTTATAATATTATTGTCTGTGTTAATTTCATTTGCGTTATATTAATGTTGAATTTGTCTTTTCCTTAAAAACTTTCAATACTGCAAATTTACTTAAAAACTGGCATGTTTTAGCACAAAAACTGCACCCATTTATAGGGCACATTTGTGTGCTGCCAGGTGTGAACTTCACCTGACAGGAGCTAAAGTCCTGTGCAGAGCACACCAGAGTTGGGTTATACTGTGTTCCCCACGGCCGGTAGGTGGGGCTCATCTCTCTATTCATTTGCCATTGTTTCAGATGGGGTTTCCTTCTCTCTCTCTCTCTCTCTCTCTCTCTCTCTCTCTCATCCCTCTCCCTCTCTGTCTACCTCTGTGTCTCTCTCCCTCTCTCTTCTTCTTCCTTAAATATTTGCCTCAGTCAGCATTACATCACTAGAAGAACCTTCTCTCATTCCTAAAATATGAGGACATTCTCTCCCATGATAGTTTATTACAAACCCCAAACTCCTCCGTTGTTGCTCTCCACTGGTGCTTATGATTTGTCAGGAGAAACTAACAGCCTGACCTCAGGATGGAATAGAAAGCAGTTGTGCAGTGAGCAGAGCTGGTGACTGAGGAGGGAGGGAGGAGCACACACTGAGGCTTTCCACATCGGAGGAGCTCTGGGATCTGTGAAAATGAAAGGTGGGGTCTGGAAAATAAGGGAGGTCCTGGGAGTGATCAGAGAGCACAGGGTGCATATGTGCATTTTATTACATATAGCAAGCAGTGTGCACACGTGCAAGTTATTACATGTAGCGTGGGATGCTTATTATACAGTCCATCGTGCATAATGCACATACTGATATATATTTCCACTTTTAGTGTCTATCCCAGACACTGACCCCTATATAAATGTTTGTAAGCCTTTATTCCTCATTGATTACTGAATTAGTGTTTAAGCTTCAGTGTCCAGTGTAGGTAACAGTAGAGACATTTGGGCTATTCTGACAGACAGCCATGGTGTTCAGTGTTGCAACTGTCTGCAGTTTCCACGCACTCTCTCAACCTTTTCTTGAGGTGTGGTTTGACGGTAGAAGTCTCCACATCTGTTTTAGTTCTCTTTTCTATTTTTCTAGAAAGAATGCCCCGATCTTACGTTGTGGCACTGAACCAAAAATATGATGTCACTGGAAATGAAAGTTTAAGAAAGGAACTGACTTGCCATCCAAACGAGAAGCAGTACCAACCGGGCTCGCTACTGAGACTCAGGGGAGAGATCCACGGGCATGAAAGAAGTGAGGATGTGAAAGTGACTGTGTTTTCACGGGATCTAGAGGTCCAAGGCAATGCACATCAAACTTTCAATAATGTTTCTCCCAGAAATATCACTTTTAAAATACAGATGGAACCATGAAGATACTAAAGAAGAAAATTGTTGCAGTGGTAGTGTCACAACACCTGAGTTCAAATCCCAGCTACACACCTAAGAGGGGTTCACCGCAGGGGGGAACCCTCAGCAGGGAAGCCTCCTGCAGTCCATGGCAATAAGCACAGAGACCCACAAGTGATGAATGTGCAGACAGTAAAGGCTGCCTTCCTGGCGTCAGGATCACTGCAGAAGAGACAATGAAGAGCGACAGGAGCCAGAGGGTGGACGGCTACAGAGCCCAGCCTTCTCAGACAGTGTTGAGCAACTTTGACCTTGAGCATCTATCCCAGCTTGGAGAAGTGAGGAAGTTCCACCGCCAGCTGAGGAACTATGGAAACTCATGTGTGCTGGGAGAGAGATTCAGTTGTCCTCAGGAATGGGCCCTGAGGGAGGCTTCCCCAAGTCCAGCAGATTGCCCTGTATCCATGCAACCAGAAGACCCAAGAAGGGGAAAATGGATGCAATGAAGAGGAGGGGAAAGAAGATGTGGATGAGGGAGATGAGGAGAAGAAGATGAAAGGGTGAAGGAGAAGGCAAAGGGGAAAAAGAGGGAGGAGGAGGAGGAGGAGGAAGGGGAGAGGGAGGAGAGGGAGGAGGAAAACACATGAAGTTGAGAGGGAATACTGATATTTCTTGGATTCACTGAAGAGTATCCCTGGCTGGATCATTTCCAAGGGAGTTTACGAGGGTCTCCTGAATGGGGTTGATTCCCGTATATATCTCCGCATGTTTGTCTGTGGTATTCACGCAGTCGTTTTCCTGTGATCTATTTTCTATGTTGACCAGGATCTCACTCATATTTGGAACTGAGAACCTTCAAACTCATAGACGCTGCGCGTACACTGTAGGTACCAGTGGTCAGGGAGGTCAGAGGTGGGATTACTGTGGGGATCATGAGGTCAGAAGACTGAGTCACCATGTGACAGGAGCAAGATTCTTTGTCTACTGCACAGCCTGCTGGGTACGCATCCAGAAGGCAGTATGTACTAGAGAGAGATAGAGGGGAATTTTTAAGGTTGGTCTAAACAAATGCAAACTGGATACACATGTATCCAGGCTGGTATTTGGACACTGTTCGTGTGTATAACTTCTTATGGTGAAGAGTATCAAATGAAAAAAAATACAATACTTTGGAAAGATGAAAGATTAACAAATCAAGAAAGATGAAGTCAGAAAATTTAATTGAATACAAAATACTTTAATGACATGATGGATTCATACATTAAATAAAGTATAAAACTACAAGATTTAACTAAAATAATTTAATAAGATAATAAGTTAAGTAATAAATAGTTTAAAAAATGAAATAGCTTAAATATTTAAATATAAACAGTAGAATAAATAAATAAAGAAATAAATAAATAAACAAACACTATGTCTGAATGGATGCAGGAACAAACGCTTCTGCATCTAGCGAAATTTCCTCTGGGCCGCTAAAACACCGAGACAGGTGGGTTGAATTAGCAGAATAAATGAGAGATTTGAAAGGAGAACTCATGTCGTGAGTCACAGTGTGCTGGTCCAGCAGAGTCCTCTCCACTGTGGTTCAGGACTCAAGCCTTTTCTCTCTCAGCCTTGCCAGCAAGCTGGCTGAGGAAGACCTGGCTCTCCGCACTTCTGCTCTGACCATCTCCCAGGCACAGGGGCTGTGCTCCTTCTCCTTCAGGTAGTCAGTGATCCTCTGGAAGTACTTCCTCACAGCCTGCAGGGAGTCTTGCTGGGTCAGGGGAGGTTCCTGCAGCCCCTCCTGCTGCCCCAGACAGGCTTGCAGGTCACTGAGCTGCTGGTGGAGGCCAGTGCAGAGTGTGTCCAGGAGGGCTGTGTCCCAGGCAGCAGAAGAGTCCTTTGAGCTGAAGAGGCTCAGGACCTGCTGGGTCAGCTCATGCAGGACAGGGATGGCTTGTTCCTTCTGGATCTGCTGGGCATCCACCTCCTTCAGGGGGCATCTGAAGTCATGTCTGTCCTTCAGGCAGGAGAGAAAGGAAAATCGCTTCTTTTGCACCATGAGATCCAGGGCTGTATTGTTGGTGAGGTCATCACCGTGAAGCAGGTCACATCCCAGAGAGCAGGTTGACCAGAAGCTCATCACCATGAGGACCATCAGGAAAGCGCAGGACCCAGCCATTGTGGATGATGCAGATGCTGCTGTCTCTCTGGTCTGTGTGGTCCTGAGGCCTCCTCTCTAGGTTCTCTGAGGACCCTGCTGTGTGCATCTGTCTTAAATAGGTAAACTCTAGTTTCCATTTTCTGAACATCTCTCCCTTTCACTTTCTTCATGTCATTCTCTGCTGTGTCTGGGCATTTCCTCAGCCATGGTGGCTTTCATTACTGTGCCCTCTTTCACTGCTCCCCTCAGAAAGCCATTGCACGTTTCCTCTCTCTGAACGCGACTGCCACTGACTATCCCACCAGAGAAGCTCGTCCTTGTGTGCAGTTTAACATCTATTGTCAAGACACAATGTCTTCAGAAAACTGTATTTAAGAGCAATTGAAATCCATTTTACCATTCATATTTTTGTTTTATTTGTATGATTTCCATAAATATTTGATAGCAATTTTTTCTCAATTTAAAAAAGCTGTAAGCCCAACTTCAAAGTTTTCCAATGTGTAAAACTAAAATTTAAGGTATCTTCTACAAATATCCTTCATTAACTCTATATTAATTTAGATAAAGGGTTAATTTAGTCATCACCATGTGTTAGTTATTTATCCAATGAGCTGCATGTTATCATGAAGGCTCAGGGTGTAAGGGCTGAGTTCAAGTTTGATCCGATCCTGGAAGCCATGCTTGAAGGAGAGATCAGATTGTTAAATTTCTCCTGTGACCACCACATACTGGTTGTAGCGACCTTGTTACTGCACACACATATTCAGTCACACACACATTCACACACACACACACACACACACACACACACTCCGTCACACACACAGAGTCACACACTCGCTCCCCAATATAGAGTAGAGTAATAGCAGTTAAAATTACAGAAGTTAAAACTTCATCTATATTGTGTCACAATTTTGGACTGTAACTCCATGGATTTTGGATCCATGGCGTGCTGGGAGGAGCATGGAACTCTATGAGTTTCTCACTGATGGTGGCCAAGAAGGAGACAGGGACAGTGTTCCTTAGGGTGGGAAACAGACATGTAGACAAGATCAAGGCAGTCGACAGCACAGCACGGAGAGGGAAGAGGTTCCCAGCGCCCTATCCCTAACTGAGGACCAGGGGCGGTTGGTGGGCACTGATATTGCAGTTTTGTTCACTGCAGAAGCCCATGGTAGACAGCCCATTCTGCAGTGGACACTGCCCATACCTGTGCAGATAGTGTAAGCACTAACTGGACCAGAGGTGCTATTTTAAAAAGAAGATAAAGAAAAGAAAGGGAGATGTACATAAATACTTTTATTCAACTCTAAAACTTAACTTATGACATTTGAAAATCTACATTTTTGCTAATGTAACAAAATGTTTCCTGTATGTGTTATAATATTATTGTCTGTGTTAATTTCATTTGCGTTATATTAATGTTGAATTTGTCTTTTCCTTAAAAACTTTCAATACTGCAAATTTACTTAAAAACTGGCATGTTTTAGCACAAAAACTGCACCCATTTATAGGGCACATTTGTGTGCTGCCAGGTGTGAACTTCACCTGACAGGAGCTAAAGTCCTGTGCAGAGCACACCAGAGTTGGGTTATACTGTGTTCCCCACGGCCGGTAGGTGGGGCTCATCTCTCTATTCATTTGCCATTGTTTCAGATGGGGTTTCCTTCTCTCTCTCTCTCTCTCTCTCTCTCTCTCTCTCTCTCTCTCTCTCCCTCTCCCTCTCTGTCTACCTCTGTGTCTCTCTCCCTCTCTCTTCTTCTTCCTTAAATATTTGCCTCAGTCAGCATTACATCACTAGAAGAACCTTCTCTCATTCCTAAAATATGAGGACATTCTCTCCCATGATAGTTTATTACAAACCCCAAACTCCTCCGTTGTTGCTCTCCACTGGTGCTTATGATTTGTCAGGAGAAACTAACAGCCTGACCTCAGGATGGAATAGAAAGCAGTTGTGCAGTGAGCAGAGCTGGTGACTGAGGAGGGAGGGAGGAGCACACACTGAGGCTTTCCACATCGGAGGAGCTCTGGGATCTGTGAAAATGAAAGGTGGGGTCTGGAAAATAAGGGAGGTCCTGGGAGTGATCAGAGAGCACAGGGTGCATATGTGCATTTTATTACATATAGCAAGCAGTGTGCACACGTGCAAGTTATTACATGTAGCGTGGGATGCTTATTATACAGTCCATCGTGCATAATGCACATACTGATATATATTTCCACTTTTAGTGTCTATCCCAGACACTGACCCCTATATAAATGTTTGTAAGCCTTTATTCCTCATTGATTACTGAATTAGTGTTTAAGCTTCAGTGTCCAGTGTAGGTAACAGTAGAGACATTTGGGCTATTCTGACAGACAGCCATGGTGTTCAGTGTTGCAACTGTCTGCAGTTTCCACGCACTCTCTCAACCTTTTCTTGAGGTGTGGTTTGACGGTAGAAGTCTCCACATCTGTTTTAGTTCTCTTTTCTATTTTTCTAGAAAGAATGCCCCGATCTTACGTTGTGGCACTGAACCAAAAATATGATGTCACTGGAAATGAAAGTTTAAGAAAGGAACTGACTTGCCATCCAAACGAGAAGCAGTACCAACCGGGCTCGCTACTGAGACTCAGGGGAGAGATCCACGGGCATGAAAGAAGTGAGGATGTGAAAGTGACTGTGTTTTCACGGGATCTAGAGGTCCAAGGCAATGCACATCAAACTTTCAATAATGTTTCTCCCAGAAATATCACTTTTAAAATACAGATGGAACCATGAAGATACTAAAGAAGAAAATTGTTGCAGTGGTAGTGTCACAACACCTGAGTTCAAATCCCAGCTACACACCTAAGAGGGGTTCACCGCAGGGGGGAACCCTCAGCAGGGAAGCCTCCTGCAGTCCATGGCAATAAGCACAGAGACCCACAAGTGATGAATGTGCAGACAGTAAAGGCTGCCTTCCTGGCGTCAGGATCACTGCAGAAGAGACAATGAAGAGCGACAGGAGCCAGAGGGTGGACGGCTACAGAGCCCAGCCTTCTCAGACAGTGTTGAGCAACTTTGACCTTGAGCATCTATCCCAGCTTGGAGAAGTGAGGAAGTTCCACCGCCAGCTGAGGAACTATGGAAACTCATGTGTGCTGGGAGAGAGATTCAGTTGTCCTCAGGAATGGGCCCTGAGGGAGGCTTCCCCAAGTCCAGCAGATTGCCCTGTATCCATGCAACCAGAAGACCCAAGAAGGGGAAAATGGATGCAATGAAGAGGAGGGGAAAGAAGATGTGGATGAGGGAGATGAGGAGAAGAAGATGAAAGGGTGAAGGAGAAGGCAAAGGGGAAAAAGAGGGAGGAGGAGGAGGAGGAGGAAGGGGAGAGGGAGGAGAGGGAGGAGGAAAACACATGAAGTTGAGAGGGAATACTGATATTTCTTGGATTCACTGAAGAGTATCCCTGGCTGGATCATTTCCAAGGGAGTTTACGAGGGTCTCCTGAATGGGGTTGATTCCCGTATATATCTCCGCATGTTTGTCTGTGGTATTCACGCAGTCGTTTTCCTGTGATCTATTTTCTATGTTGACCAGGATCTCACTCATATTTGGAACTGAGAACCTTCAAACTCATAGACGCTGCGCGTACACTGTAGGTACCAGTGGTCAGGGAGGTCAGAGGTGGGATTACTGTGGGGATCATGAGGTCAGAAGACTGAGTCACCATGTGACAGGAGCAAGATTCTTTGTCTACTGCACAGCCTGCTGGGTACGCATCCAGAAGGCAGTATGTACTAGAGAGAGATAGAGGGGAATTTTTAAGGTTGGTCTAAACAAATGCAAACTGGATACACATGTATCCAGGCTGGTATTTGGACACTGTTCGTGTGTATAACTTCTTATGGTGAAGAGTATCAAATGAAAAAAAATACAATACTTTGGAAAGATGAAAGATTAACAAATCAAGAAAGATGAAGTCAGAAAATTTAATTGAATACAAAATACTTTAATGACATGATGGATTCATACATTAAATAAAGTATAAAACTACAAGATTTAACTAAAATAATTTAATAAGATAATAAGTTAAGTAATAAATAGTTTAAAAAATGAAATAGCTTAAATATTTAAATATAAACAGTAGAATAAATAAATAAAGAAATAAATAAATAAACAAACACTATGTCTGAATGGATGCAGGAACAAACGCTTCTGCATCTAGCGAAATTTCCTCTGGGCCGCTAAAACACCGAGACAGGTGGGTTGAATTAGCAGAATAAATGAGAGATTTGAAAGGAGAACTCATGTCGTGAGTCACAGTGTGCTGGTCCAGCAGAGTCCTCTCCACTGTGGTTCAGGACTCAAGCCTTTTCTCTCTCAGCCTTGCCAGCAAGCTGGCTGAGGAAGACCTGGCTCTCCGCACTTCTGCTCTGACCATCTCCCAGGCACAGGGGCTGTGCTCCTTCTCCTTCAGGTAGTCAGTGATCCTCTGGAAGTACTTCCTCACAGCCTGCAGGGAGTCTTGCTGGGTCAGGGGAGGTTCCTGCAGCCCCTCCTGCTGCCCCAGACAGGCTTGCAGGTCACTGAGCTGCTGGTGGAGGCCAGTGCAGAGTGTGTCCAGGAGGGCTGTGTCCCAGGCAGCAGAAGAGTCCTTTGAGCTGAAGAGGCTCAGGACCTGCTGGGTCAGCTCATGCAGGACAGGGATGGCTTGTTCCTTCTGGATCTGCTGGGCATCCACCTCCTTCAGGGGGCATCTGAAGTCATGTCTGTCCTTCAGGCAGGAGAGAAAGGAAAATCGCTTCTTTTGCACCATGAGATCCAGGGCTGTATTGTTGGTGAGGTCATCACCGTGAAGCAGGTCACATCCCAGAGAGCAGGTTGACCAGAAGCTCATCACCATGAGGACCATCAGGAAAGCGCAGGACCCAGCCATTGTGGATGATGCAGATGCTGCTGTCTCTCTGGTCTGTGTGGTCCTGAGGCCTCCTCTCTAGGTTCTCTGAGGACCCTGCTGTGTGCATCTGTCTTAAATAGGTAAACTCTAGTTTCCATTTTCTGAACATCTCTCCCTTTCACTTTCTTCATGTCATTCTCTGCTGTGTCTGGGCATTTCCTCAGCCATGTTGGCTGTCATTACTGTGCCCTCTTTCACTGCTCCCCTCAGAAAGCCATTGCACGTTTCCTCTCTCTGAACGCGACTGCCACTGACTATCCCACCAGAGAAGCTCGTCCTTGTGTGCAGTTTAACATCTATTGTCAAGACACAATGTCTTCAGAAAATTGTATTTAAATGTTACTGAAATTCTTTTTACATATAATATTTTTGTTTTATTTATGTCATTTTCATAAATATTAAATCATAATGTGAAATGTGATTCCAATGTTTTCTAAATTTCAAATATTGCTGTAATGCTTACTTCTAAGTTTTAGAATGTATAAAATGAAATATTAAGTTATTTTTTTCCAATTTCCTTTATTAAGTCTAACGTCCAATGACCAGTATGCTATCATGAGGACTTAGAGTGTAGTGACTGAGTTCAAGCTTGATCAGACCCTGGAAGCGAAGGTTGAAGTAGAGATCCGATCCTGAGATTTGTCCTGTGACCACCACATTCAAATTGTGGCAAACTTGTTACTGCAGGCACACACAGACACACACACACACACACACACACACACAGACACACACACACATGCACCCATACTCCTACACTTATACACTCACACTCAAAGCATACACAGACACACAATCGCTCAAGGACACATTCACACATGTGTACACATACTATCACAGACAGATGCTCAGTCACAGAGATTCTCTTTTTCACCCCCCCCCACACATGTGCAGTAGAGAAATAAGAAATTAAAATCTGAAAAGTTAAAATTTCATCCATTTTGTCTCTCCGTTTTAGACCTTAACTCCATGGATTTCTGGATCCATTGCATAGTGGGAGAAGCTTGTATCTCAGTGAGCTACTCCTTGAGGGTGGCCAAGAAGGGGACAGGGACAGTGTGTCCTTAGGGTGGTGCCCCCAACCTCGCTCCAACAAAGCCTCACCAGCAGACAGTCCACTCCTCCAAAGTAATCAATGGATTTTCATTGATGATGTTCGTTCCTTGTGGATGTGGTAAAGTTTAATGTCCCCTGTGCAAACTATTACAATGACTATCAAACTTGTGTTCATCAAACCTTGGGTGATATTTTATACCCCAGACATAAAATATAGGTAGAGTATCTGAACTTAGTGTTTCCATGCCAAGACTCCCAAATACCAGGCAATGAGTACAATTCAAATCATAAAATTCTGTAGTCATTGTTATTAGCATGTGTTGCCTACCCTTATCCATAGGGTATTGCAGCATGGTCTGGTGCCTACAAACAGCGTTTATATCAGTCATGAGAGCAGCAGTTCTCAGCTCTCATTATCTCCTCAGAGTAGCGAGGGACTGCATTGTCATTTCTGTGTGATTGAAAACTTCAAAGTCTTTGTACTCCATTTGTGCATAACATATAAAATTAATTTCAATTAACTGCAACAAATAATTATTAACTGTTTAATTAGAGAGAAGCCTTTCTGTGTAGAAGAAGGTTAGAGTCAATGCTTCCCTGACCTCCCAACTGTATCTAAGGAGGATATTTGCTCTTCTGCTGTTGACAGTTTTAGTTTCTTCTAGTTTCTGAGTATCCACCGCTGTCAGACACTTTGCACACATATTTCCTTGTCACTCTATGTCTCCTAACCCTGTGGATGGTTTCCTGCCTGTGCTGCCCCTTCTTAGTCCTCTCTAACCCCATCTGTCACCTTAGCCTTTTGATACCTCCATCTCAGAATCCTTCCCCAGGAAGTCTGCGTCTTTCCAGTGTCTTGAAGTGTTGCTATTTGTGAAGGTCCAAATAGGTGACTGCAGTGTGAATTCTAAGTGCTATTGAAAAGAAGCACTACTCAACAAGGAATGGCTCCTGAGGTCCAGTACCTGGTCTTGAACTCATGGACATAGGGCTAGCATTCAACAAATGGCAATGTATATTTCATCAGCTTTATGAAAGCCAACCCCAAGATGCCAAAATTGAGAGTCTGCTGCTGGATGTTTCTCACGATTCTGAGCACAGTCTGTGATGCGAAGTGGGTGATCATCTCCGTCATAGTCTAAGGGTTTCAACTAGTGACATTAAGCAGATTTTTGCAGTGTATCTGGAAGTAAACATGAGGATGTCTGTCTCCTCATAGGAAACAGCACTTGGGATTCACAATGGCTGTTACCAACTGGTCTCAAGACTTTAGGTGTGATTATTTCACCTTAAATCCACATTTCAGAACTGCTTTGAAAGTATTCTACTGTACACTAAACTGAAAAATAGATCTTTCTGCAGACTGCAATAATAATCTTAAATTGGAAATTGACACGTGGGCATCTTCTCCAACCACTCACATGAGGTAAAACTGTTGGTGATAAATGATGGATGATTATTTCCGTGATAAAATCAACCCAACTAGGGTTCTCTCCCTGACCACACAACTGATGACTGGGAGAATGTTTAGAGGTGGAGAACTCTATAGTCTCTTCACATTTTTGTGTCTGGAAAGATTTTAAAATGCATTTTACTGTTAAAAAACGCAAAAAAATGTACATATTGCATAACCAAAAAAACATACTTTAAAAAATTAAAAATTAATTTTGATAAAAAATTAAATTTGGAGGATGTAGTAGGGTTCTAAAAAATTCATTTCATAAATATTTCAAATCCCTGGTTAGATTTATTCCAAGGGGTATTTCGTGAGGCTAGTATGGATGGATTTGATCGCCAGTTCTCTTCTTGGGGTGTTTGTGAGTGGTACATAGTGGGATACTCATTTCTGAGCACCCTATTTTCATACTGCTGTACATGACTTCACTCATATTTGGAATTGAAAACAGGTGCGTTCACTGAAGTTGAGAGCAGAATAATAGGTAATAACAGAGTCAGGGAAGTCAAGGAAGGTAAAGTCTGGGGAATAGTTGGGGAAAGAGGGCTAAATCATAGTTTGACAGGAGCAAGATATTCTGGATTCCTACTGCTCAGAGCGTGGGCTTTGCGCACAGAAGAATACAACACGCTGGAGAGGTGAAGGCAGAAATCTTAGTATTTTACCATCAATAAATGAGAGGCAAGATGCGGCGATATCTACTGGTGTGTACACAATGCGGTGTAACATGAACATGCCATACTTTGCACCCTGTTTATGTAGTAACTTTTGTACTGAAGAGTGTCTGTTTTACACATTAAAAGATACAGATTGGAAGAAATGAACACACTTTTATTAAAAATAATTTTTAGAGCACAGAAAATAACGACTAAATATAGGTTTGTTACATTAAAGAAACTATAAACTATTATAACACAAAACAAGTTATGTTACACAGTTTAATAAGAAATAAATAAATACACAATAACAGAATAAATAAACAAACAAATAAATAAATAAATTTGAAATGATCGAACAGACACAGTATTGTTCATTACTGCTAAAAATTAAGGCAGGTTGATTGAATTCCGTCTAAATGAGTGAAAGTTTTGAGACAGCAGAATATGAGCAGTGAGGCACAGTGTCCTGGTCCAGCAGAGTCCTCTCCACTGTGGCTCAGGACTCACGCCTTCTCCTCTCTCAGCCTTGCCAGCAAGCTGGCTGAGGAAGACCGGGCTCTCCTCACTTCTGCTCTGACCACCTCCCAGGCACAGGGGCTGTGCTCCTTCTCCCTCAGGTAGTCAGTGATCCTCTGGAAGTACTTCCTCATAGCCTGCAGGGAGTCTTGCTGGGTCAGGGGAGGTTCCTGCAGCCCCTCCTGCTGCAGCAGACAGGCTTGCAGGTCACTGAGCTGCTGGTGGAGGCCAGTGCAGAGTGTGTCCAGGAGGGCTGTGTCCCAGGCAGCAGAAGAGTCCTTTGAGCTGAAGAGGCTCAGGACCTCCTGGGTCAGCTCATGCAGGACAGGGATGGCTTGTTCCCTCTGGATCTGCAGGGCATTCACCTTCTTCAGGGGGCATCTGAAGTCATGTCTGTCCTTCAGGCAGGAGAGAAAGGAGACTGGCTTCTTTTGCACCATGAGATCCAGGGCTGTATTGTTGGTGAGGTCATCACCATGAAGCAGGTCACATCCCAGAGAGCAGGTTGACCAGAAGCTCATCACCACCAGGGCCATCAGAAAAGCACAGGACCCAGCCATTGCAGATGACGCAGACGCTGATGGCTCTCTGGGCTGTGTGGTCCTGAACCTTCCTCCGTAGGGTCTGTGCTTCCATGCTGTGGGCATGTGTCTTATGTAGGGAAAAAAAACTTGTTTCCATTTTCTGAACGCCTTTTTCTTACTTCCCAAATCTCTTTTCACTTTCTTTCATTCATTCTATGCTTGTGTCTGGACATTTCTTCTCAAGCATTTTCATTTTCATTATTGTGTGAACTTTCCCTGATTCCCTGACAAAGCCATTTTAGAAGTTTTCTTCTCAATGAATTTTCGTTATCTTTTACTGTATATGTGTGTGTGTGTGTGTGTGTGTGTGTGTGTGTATAGTAGATATATATATTGTATGAAACTTAGTCATCTAATAAAAAGAATGAAAAGAATTTCATTCAAAAATTGTACTTAAAAACTTAGAATACGTCTTCACAACTAAATTTGCAGAATAATTTGTATTTCCTTCATAGAATTACATAAAGTATAAGGTCATTCTTGTTGTCTCGAATTAATTTTTATAAATAAAATTACTATTCCAGTAATGATATATAACTCAAATTCATTCAATATTTTTATAATTTAAGAAACTGTTTTATTCACATTGACTGTTCATTTTCTCAACTCATTGTCTCATATAAGAAAATAGAATTTATCTTTGCTGGGTATTAGCTATTTATTTATGTGTATTTTTTTTCTCTTCAGAGTTGCACATTATTAATGTGTTAAAATTTCAATAGAATTCAGTCATGTTTCTTATGTATTCACATGTCATTCTTTAAACCTGATTGACAAGGCTGGGGATGTAGTCAGGTAATTAAGTGCTTCCCTAGCACATGTGAAGACCTGGCTTTCCCTTCCAGTACATCATAGTGGATACAGAGGTAGCTACATCCCTCCAGCACTCAGGAGAGATGGGAGCAGGAAGATCAGGATTGGAGCAAACCCTCAACTATGTGGTAAGTTTTTAACCTTACAGGTTAACATTAGACTTTGCCTCACAAAAAGGGCTGGAGACACATGGCTTAGTAGTTGAGAGCACATACTGCTATTGCAGAGGACCAGAGTTCAATCCCCAGCACCCACATTCGAGCTCACAACTGTCTTCAGGTCTAAAGTCTAAAAATGTGCACAATCACATAGATACCCATGCATACATATAATGTAAAAACTATAAAACTTAAAAATACCACATTATCTTCAGAGGCTTCATGGCTCAAACATCACCCAAACCATCCTTCTGACAATGCAAAGCCCACATGTCACCAAAAGCCTTGAAGCCAGAGAATCCAGGAGAGGACGGTTTCAAAGCCCCTGCTCACCAGTGTCTTCAGACACTCTTTTGTCTTCTGTGACGAGCGTTCAGTGTTTCTCATGTGACATGGGAGTCAACCACCATGAGGAATGGATACTGAGAAATGAGGTTTTTACAGAAAGTGTGGTAACCTGTGATCTCAGCACTTAGGAGGCGGGTAGTGGGCATGAAGACCAGGAGCATACGGTTAGCTTTTGACAGTTGTGTGGGACTGTAAGAGGGTATTTTAAAGAAGAGGAGAAAAGGGCTAAAAAACAAAGTAGAGGAGGAGGTGAGGATAGGTGTGAGGAGGGGGAGCATGGTGAGGAGGGAGGAGACACTAGAAGGAGAGAGGGTGAATCACAGAGGCAGGCAGAGAGGAGGAGGAAGGGGACGGAGTGGGAGGACGAGCATTCTGTTTGACGAGGCACGCCTTTTGAGGACTTCAAACTTATCCAAGACATCCTCGCCTTCCCACCACCGTCTAAGTTTTGTGCCATCAGGAATGATATTAAGGCCAGTAGCCGCATGGAATTCATGACATACCATCCAATCGACTCCAGCGTATCAGAGTCTCTATTGCAACTTAGGCTTCACCTTCACAGCTTCACACGGGGGCCTCTCCAAGATGGAGATTCTGACTGATGGAATCTTGCTATCTGGACACCACTCCTCCCGTCCCAGTGGGAAGCACCTGTCTTCTCTTTGGTGTCGCTAATATCGCCGAAGGTTACAGTGCTTTGCCATCTTCGCTTCCCTTGTCTGATACTTTCAAGTTCTCACATTCCTTTCCTAGCTAAACTTTATTTTCTTACCTTTTTGGACTAAATTGGCTCTTACTCATTGTAGACCTGAACAGCGAGGAATAAACACAACAAAGGACAATTTTGTATCCTAAATAAAGGAGTCGGACCTCATATAACACCATGAAATAAAATCACCTCCAAAGATATTACACAAAGACCTATTTTTTATTGTACATTACTTCATTGGGTTTCGTAGATGTTGCCAGTTTTACAAATGGAAGAACTGCAGGAACCCTGGTGTCAAGCAACATCTTGCCATCCTTTCCCAGCAGCAAGTGCTCACTTTATGGGCCACTTTTTCTTAATTCTAGGCTTGTTTTGCACATTTCTACTATTGTATGTGCCATAGTGATCTCTGATGCTACTATTTTAACTGGGAGCTTCACAAAAGTGTTCTGTCTTCTACAGAAGACAGCAAACTTAATTGTTGTTTTGACTGCTCCATAGACTATTCAATCTCTCTCCCTCTCTCTCTCTCTCTCTCTCTCCTCCTCCTCCTCATGGACCCCCTTGTTTTCTTAGATTCAGGCTTATTGAAATTATTCTTGTTAATAAGCCCATTAAAGGATTTGTTGAAATAACACGAAGAGCCATAAAATGCATTTATATAAAAGTTTGAAATGATAAATGATGAAGCCACAGATCTGAAACATTGGACTTTCCTCCATTTTGCTACTACATCACAAAAGCCAATGTCCAGATTCTTCATGTGATACCCCAGAAGATCTGATAGAGAAAATACACTCCAAAGGATGAACATTTACTGGGTACATTGAGTCTTAGTGTATCATAAAATATTCTAGTAATTAAGTACTCTTAAGAATTGATTTTCACATAGTTGGGTCCAATCTTACCCAATATAAGCTGGCGACTGAAAAAATATCACTGGGTTAATTATTAAATATTTTTGTATCATAGTTCAAATTTATCAAAAAACCTCCAGAGGTGTCAATCCTGATTAACCCTCTGTCATACCAACAGATACCATCTTTTATCTACATGGCAGTTGGGATGTAAATGTAATAATTAATGATCTATGATTGTTCTCTATAGCATGCAAGATACCCCAGGTTTGCCTGTTTATTTCTTTTTTCTAACCGAAAACAAAAGTAGCCTGATTTCGGTGATGGAGTTAAAAATGAACAGAAGTTGATAGTGGTAATGAATGTGAAGAAAGCCATTTTCCCTTTATGGGGAAATGATGCAATATAAGTTAACTACATTTAGTCCTGTCAAATTGGGAATTAAGGAACAGGGTGCAGCCCAGGGAAGACGATTCAAGGGACATACAAAATGTTAAAATCAGGACTGGACTCAAAGAAGAAGAATCCTTTCCTGTACCAGGGGGCTGTCTGCAGCTTTGCTGAGTCCAGTCTTACAGAGTTGAGGGAGAGGCAACAGCCATCTTGGAAGAATTGCTGCCTTGTATAAGGCACCCCGTGAGAGCATAATGCACTTGGGTGCTCCTCTAGTGGCTAACTGATCCCAGCAGGCACTCTGTTGGATGTCCTGTGTGGCAAGAGACAAAGCAAGTAACGGTAAGGAGGAACTTCCTGCACCTTGTTGGAAGAACTCCAGCGTCAAGCAGACTGTTCTCGGCACCTGGGAAAGAGTCCTCATTCCACCTCCTGAATACTCTCATGCTTTATATTCTCAAACACCTAACAACTTCCCAGTCGCTAAGTTCCTAGACACATGAGGGAGTACCACCGCCTGGAAAGGCACCGTTGACCCTCAGAAAACCCCGCCTCAGTCCTCAGCCCTGTCTTGCTCTCTGGGAGCAGACACTGGATCAGACTATTGTTTCCACTGGTGTTCTGCCTCAGCCCTCCCAGGGACTTTCAGTTCCATTTCCTCTCGACCACTAAAAGCCCCATTGCCCACTCTGAACGCGTTACGCAATCACAGAATTAGCCTCGTCTGATGTTCACGTGTTGTATCTTAGTGTTTTCAGCAGGATATACCTCCACAGGTACCCATGAGTTCCTTAAACACTTTGCACACCTTAGCTACGTACTTAAAATTGATTCTTTGTAGCCCTCCCTTACTATCCATTTATTCGAATATTCACAAGGCTTTGGGCTCTTATTTGCCACCATGATAAGACTGTGTGGATGATGACTAGGCTAGAGGCAGGACCAAACACATCCAAGCCAGGCAGCTGAGGCTAGGGGTTCAAAGCTGGGAGGAGCAAGTGGGTGTGGTCTAAGAGGCATGAGGGGAATCCAGCCCAGTGGAGGTTAGACGGAGAAAAGAAGGAACCTTGGACAGCTGCCTCCTCTGCCGCATGACACAGTCTGTTGAATCTGCTCCTGGGTGTGGTCACAGTGTGGGTTTACATTGAGAAACTAGGCCTTACAGATGTTAAGGTCGTTTTAAAGAAGAAAAAGTTTGAGGAAAGGACATATATGAAGGACATGATATTTTCCCTACAGAAAAAGAATAGCAAAGGGGAAAAAAATGCAGGCAATTTGAACTTCCATTTCTTTTTAGCAGATCGTGATTGATGAAAAACTCTCGGAGCCCTCGTCTGTGATTCGATTGGTCTTCCTGCCACACCACAGAAAAATGACACCGACCCATGTCCTCCCTTTATCAGTGTGTGTTTCTTTGGGGTGCTGGGCATTGTTAAACCCCCTCCCCCCAAACAAACAAATAAACAAACAAAAACATGGGTTTTTGCTCTTTGGCCAAACCTTATGCCTGGAAAACTTCTCAGTCTTCTTTACACTTGGCTTTCTTCTTTGATGCGGCTACCTGACAGATAACAGGAGGACTCGCCTCTTTCCTCTGTGGACTGTCTCACCAAGAGCATGTAGGGAATATTAAGACTAGAAATTCATGCCCTGCTTGTTTCCTGGGCCGTCTAGCCCGTTCACTAATATTCCAGAAGCTTTGCCCATATTTATGGCTGCAGTCATCTCTGCAACTGATGTCAACAGAAATAACACTGAGCTATAGTCGTTGTGTTTGAGAAGATGGATCCAAAGACTATTAGAGTATTTCCAACAGCACCCACACGATGGTGAGCAACTTTCCCAAGAGTTGACCTACCATCGTTGTAGTGCCAGGGCCAACCAAGAACACATCCAGGCCAGCTCACTATGGCCGGGAGGGCTCTCTGTCTTATGTACTCTTAGTATTGTAAAGACACCATGCACTACCAGGTGGCTCGCTGTCCCTTTTCCCTGTTCCAGCTGGGATAGGGGCACAGATTCAGACACCCCAGACAGAGGCTGTGGTCTGTGTAGAATGTGGCAAAGACACAAAATTAGTTGTATCGGGTCCTTGGTGAAGCCTCTCCTGGATGTCCATATTGCTCCAAACATGGCGGGAAAATGTAGCATTTACTTCATTGGATTTCCTTTCTGACTGTTCTCACAATTTCTGGAATATACACAATTCCAACTCTGTTCTGTGATGCAGTCCCCCATGGCTTTGAGGTCAGAAATCCTCTGTTCTTCTGTTGTATCTAGTCTGTCACTCAGACCGTCAGCTGTGCGTCCACATGAAGATCTTTAATCCCAATACTTCTGTTTCATTCTTATCTTCCCTATTCCACTCACATCATGTATGAGTTTCCCGATGTCATTTTTTGGTTCGTTCGGTATTTTTTTTGGTATGTGTTGTCTTATATGTCATGGTGTCACCTTGAAATATTTCTTTAAAATTGTTTTTCAGGAATTATATCTTGTGTTTTTCATCTTTAGAAGCGTTCTTTCTTTTCTCCAAGGCAGCTTGCAAAGGAAATCTAGCTTTATTTTTTTAAGTTCTCTCCAGGGATTATTCTCACCTAAAGCTTGCTTTGAGACCACCAGCTTCCTTTATTTCTCTGTACAGCACCAAAGAGAATTGAAATGGGATGGAAACGACCTCTCCCTGTAACTCTGACAGCTCTAAGTTGCAGGGCGTTTGCTTGCTCACTTCTAATTCTTGGAGTCAATATCGTGTCATGTTCTTAATTTGCATATGCAGCAGCAATAAATCTTCACAACTCTTTTTTTTTTAAAACTTGGGTTTACAAAATATGGATGTTGATTTTTGCTTCCAGTAAGCCATAATATAAGAAGTTATTAAGTATATGAATTAAATCAAACAACATGCCAAGTAAAAGTCAGTTATTACAAATTTTAATGAAATGTGAAGATAAATTTGTTGTCAAATGAAACTGTATAAATCTTATAACTACATGAAAATAAGTAAAAAAGATGAGAAGTAGATGAACAAATAAATATCAGGTCAGTCATCTCTGAGAGATCGACCTCCCTGGATATGAACCTATTTCTCATGTATATGTTAAGCATTATTGAAGTATTTGCTAAGTTCAGCTAAGTCAAATATGACCAGAGCATAACAAGGAGTCACTTGAAATAACAAAGATAGATGTCCAGTCTGAGGTGTCAGAGTAGTCAAGAAGAATGGATTCCAGAAGTCCCAGATCCATCTTGGCTTCATCTTTTTGCCACATTCTTCTTCCAGAGAAGGCTCTTGTGATTTCCATCCTGATAACCTCCCAGGCACTCGCTGTATTTCTTCTTTCCGGCAGAGATGGATTCCCTTGAAGTATCTCCTCTAGGGCAACTGTAGGTCAGACCTGCCCCTGCCCACCACCCCCACCAAGCACGCTGCAGGCCCTCCAGTTGCTGAAGGACTTCAGCATGGCGCTTGTCCAGGAGAGTTGTATTCTCCGTGTCAGAGGAGCCGTCTGTGAGGAGGAGTTGGAGGATGGGATCTGCTGGAGGAAAGACATGGACCTGGGTCCTGTTGCAGAAGTTTATTGTTAGTTATATATAAAATAATTGTTTTATACACTGTTGGGTGAGGGGCTGTCTAGGGCATTCTGTATTGTCTGCAGGTGCTGGGTTTCTGTGGGGGTTGTTTAATTGCTAATGATCTGCACGTGCTATCAGAATGCCTGAGGAGTTCTGAAAGAATAAAAACACCTGAGCTGAGATGCTCGGGGTTCCACTGTGAGTATGGCACTGGCCATGACGGTGGTTCCCTCCGCTGAGATCTGGCAGGGTTTCCACCTATGAAAACGCCTCCGTGTTGTCCACGGTGAGACGCAGCAGCAGGGTACAACAATAGGACGCTGTCCACCATCTTCCTCCGATTAGAAGTCCCTTCTGTCACTCCTGCAAGAGGAAGAGGAGACATTTCCCCTTTGGCCCAGAAGCACGGAGATCTTCCCACGATGTCTGGGAGGATTTGGAGGACAGAGACTGAGGGGGAGAGTTACGGTTGGTTGTTGTTACCGTAAGTTGTGTTGTCACGTAGTGTTTACAAAGAGATGACCACAGCGCAGTAGCCAGTTTTAAAACTGTAATAAGGCACTTTCAGTGTTTTCCTTGTAAAGACAGGGCATTTGAGGAGATACGTATGTTTAAACTGTATACAGCTTTACAGTGTGTGTGGGTGTATGTGTGTGTGTGTGTATGCAGGCATGGACAGCTTTCATGGTTTAAGATTTCAACTAAAGTGAAATTCTGTTTAAAACACATCTATCCATGACATCTTGAGTCCCAACTAGTCCCTTTACAAGTCGTAGAAAGAGAGAAGTTCCCACACAAAAGTTCCTCCCTGTGTAAACCACAGCACTCTGGTCTAGTAGCAGGGCTGGAGCAATTCATAAGTTATTCTCTGGCCCCAGGCTGAGGTGACAGCTCCCATCCTCCCCTGCAGTCATGCTAACTCCTTAGTTACAATGTGCTGCAGATCACTCTGCGGCCTCTTAGCTCTACACAGTCTACAGGCGTCAGCCGGCTTTCCTTATGATTTCTAACTCTGCTTTACCTGAATCTGTGCTATCTCTAAGGACCCAGTGAGTTTGGAACTGATGCAAGCTCATTCCTTCTTCAAAGGATAGAATGTTCCCTGGATTATAAAGTCAAGAGAAGGGAGCTCCTGGGAAGAAGGAACTTGTGAAACAACCTCGCTTAGCACCTTGTAACACACATCAAACAAGCTTCCCCTGCAAGACCACATCCAGATGGACAGGTCCTCCCCCTCCACACAGACCTCCAGAGCGCAGAGGCATTAATATGTCAAGAGCAGTTGTCCTCTAAACGTGCTGGTGCCAAAGGGCAAAATTCTGAATGTTTTGCTCCCACGCTGCTGTCGGTTTGGGGCTGAGCGGAGGATGGGTGGGGAGAGGGGGGGGGCGGGGGGGGGGGCGGGTGTGTGAACTTGCTTGCCTGAATAGAGAGTTTCTACAAGATACAAAAGCCAAGTAAATGGGTTCTCTCTGCTGCAGCAATGAATTCACTGCAAAGAGAATGTTAATTAGCTCTGAGATAGTAGACTTCTACGGAGACAGAGAACAAGCCGATCTCCAGACCTGATGGCTTCCTCTATCCCAGCAAGCAGTGGGGCACTTCTCTTGTGTTATTTTTGTCAGCAAAAGCATAAAACAGTCCAGCGTCTGATTTCCCTTTAGCTATAGCTACGGTTACATCATCTTAATAGATACAGTCTCTAACTTTCAAAAGCATTCTACACTAGAGCTGGAGAGATGGCTCAGCCGTTACAAGCACTGGCTACTCTTCCAGAGGACCAGGGTTTGATCCCCAGCACACATGTGGCAACTCACAACCCTCTGTAATCTCAGTACCAGGAAATCCGATGCCCTCTTTTGGCCTTCTCGGGCATTGCATGCAGGTGATTCACAGATATACACGCAGACAAAACACCCTTACACTTAAAATACAAGGGAATACACCTTTTTAAAAATTATTCATTCAAAGAAAAGGGAAACATAATTCATTCTTTAGATATTCTGATAGGTGGTAGTGGCGCACACCTTTAATCCCAGCATTCAGGAGGCAGAGGCACATGGATCTCTGTGAGTTCAAGGCCAGCCTGGTCTACAGAGTGAGTTCCAGGACAGCCAGAGTTACAACAGAAAAACCCTGTCTCCATAAATAAATAAATAAATAAATAAGCAATAAATACATGCATACATACATACAAATAAATAAATAAATCATGTTTTGAAAATGGCTACTAAGTAAAAGACTTCAGTATTATGATACATTTTAAGGAATGATTTATAACTGCTAGGATTTTTAAAAAAAGTCTCTGAAGCATGAAGAAAATCCCTGTTCAATGGTGGGCTTTCTGCATGATCAGCCTGGGATGCTAGCCTTCACACACTTATTCTCCAGGTACAACTCTTCCCTGAGTTTTCCTTAACCCTGAAGTACTTCCTTTAGGCGTGGCACTAAATGACATGGAACAGATTTTTAGCAAGGCTCTCTAGCAGATACATCACAAAAACATAGACATTTTATTGAACTTCTGCTTTCTATTTGTGGCTTCTGCTCTTGAAGGAAACTACTGAGCTGAAACCAGACTAAAGAGAAAGCAGCCACGTGTGAACAGGCAGAAAGGTGAAGGGCGAGCTGGTAAAAGTCACAGGAGACAGAGAGTCGTGAAATCCTGGTGCTGCGGAAGTGAATCCCAGATGCTGGGGTCAAGGGTGACGGCTGCCCAGATGCTAACTGAACACCACAGGTCTCCTGCACTTTCCTCCAGATGTTTCCCCATTACCAGCCTCCATCTCCTAGCCAAACACAGAAACTTCCTTAAAATGAAGAGGTCCACCAAACTATGGTGCCTCTCTGCTTCTCTAACCTCCATAACACAGTGTTGTCTTTTTAGGCTGCTCACTTTGAAGTCAGCTGCTGAATACTGGACACAGACCTCTGAATCTTAGAGAAAGAAATAGCATTTTCACATACAGTAAAGAAATATTGGGGATTACCAGATCTGGACCAGCAGGTCGTTCTTTGAGGACCAGGATTTCAGGAGATAAAGAGGATGGAAGGTAGAGAAGACAGAGTTTGGGATCGGGAGGTCTCGCACAGCTATTATCTTATGTCAAGCAAACGTGTTAAGTTCAGCATCTCATATTTCCAGGGGAGATGTGGGGCAGAGTCAGCAGAAACTATCATACAGTAGGACTAACTCAGCAAGAAGCTAATAAAGCAATGTTGCATCTCAAGAGCATTATAGACCGACCACACAGAAGCCTTGGGGCCGATCATAGCCCCTTACAGTAGGAAGAGTTGGGTTTCCAGGATCTGAAACCACATCACTCCCAAGGCCCCAGCCCCAGTCCCAGCCTGTTACTGGCTCTGCCAACCAATGAACCTTTTCCATAAATCAGAGCCTCGGGGAAAACCTACGTTGATCAGTCCAGGTCTTAACAGATACCTACCATATTTAAAATACTATACTGTGGAAGACTGTATTGAAGTGCTTTGTAATGCAGGGTTTTGTTGCTATTCAGGACAACTATGTCAGAGATTTGACCTCATTTTAATCAGGAGGAAACCGAGACTTGGAGAGATTGAAATAGTTCAACATCACACACACAGAGAGAGAGAGAGAGAGAGAGAGAGAGAGAGAGAGAGGGAGAGGGAGAGGGAGAGGGACAGACAGAGAGAGAGAGAGAAAGAGAGAGAAATTTAAGGTTATTTTTTCTCTGTACAGCTGTGTTACAGATTTTGTATTTTCAGTTCCTTTTAAATCTCCCAGGCCCCTTTGCCCTTGAATTACACACATTTCTCTTGTTGTCTGGATCCTGCGGTTCATTTGGCAATCTCAGCCATTTGAGAACTTTTTTTCTGTGTGTAATGCTGAAATTTCACTGATTCTGGGAATTTGTTTGGGACCCACGTGAACCTGTAATAGTCCTAACGGTGGACACAGTAAAGGGGGTGGTAACAAGGAATCCCTCGTCATATTTCCCTGTAGCAGGAGATGGATGTTCAGACGCTCCTGTAGGAAGCATGTGGTAATGACACAAATTAGCCCATTGAGCAAGGGCAGGACAGCAGCTTCTGTGCGGCACTTTTTTAAAAATGCCGAGAGTTAACTCTCCAGCCTTTCTGGAACTCATGATCCTTGCATTTAGGACTCTTCCTTTGGGGTTAGTTCCCAGGAGATAGAACACACACATGAAAATGAGCAGTAAGCAGCTGATGAGCTCTGTGTCTTCACGCATGACACTAGTGCGTCATTCTAGTGAGTTGTTCTCAGTCTTTATTTTTGAGTATGAAAGTGAAAAGCAAAGCAACAATTTGTTGTACTCTAAAAACTTACAAAATATGTCTCGGTGTATCTTTCCAAGAATTGAACTAAACAAAACATTTAGAGTAATATTTAATGAGGAAGCAAAATTTTAAAAAAATGAACAACTATAAATAGCCTGTTTTGTTGTAGTAAACAAAATGTCCAAGTACACACATACATAAATAATTTAAATAAATAAATAAATACTTTTAAAAGATGGTCATATCTTTGAGTTCATCAAAAAAATAATTAGTTCCCCTAGAGTTGAACAAAATGTAGCTTGATATTCTTAAAAATATCTAATGATTGAATGGATTTGTCTCAAAATTACAGTGGAAATGAGTCTTTGAAATGCCAGGCAGCGAGAATCACTTCTGTGTTAGAATAGGACTCAGCCTTGCCAGCAGGCTGGCTGAGGAAGACAGGGCTCTCCACACTTCTGCTCTGACCACCTCCCAGGCACAGGGGCTGTGCTCCTTCTCCCTCAGGTAGTCAGTGATCCTCTGGAAGTACTTCCTCACAGCCAGCAGGGAGTCTTGCTGGGTCAGGGGAGGCTCCTCCAGCCCCTCCTGCTGCACCAGACAGGCTTGCAGGTCACTGAGCTGCTGGTGGAGGCCAGTGCAGAGTGTGTCCAGGAGGGCTGTGTCCCAGGCAGCAGAAGAGTCCTTTGAGCTGAAGAGGATCAGGACCTGCTGGGTCAGCTCATGCAGGACAGGGATGGCTTGTTCCTTCTGGATCTGCGGGGTATCCACCTTCTTCAGGGGGCATCTGAAGTCATGTCTGTCCTTCAGGCAGGAGAGAGGGGAGAGTCTCCTCATCTGTGCCAGGAGTACGAAGGCTCTCTTGTTCCTGAGGTTGTGAGTCTGAGGCAGGTCACATCCCAGAGAGCAGGTTGACCAGAAGCTCATCACCATGAGGACCATCAGGACAGCACAGGACCCAGCCATTGCGGATGATGCAGATGTGAGGTCCTCTGGGCTGTGGGGTCCTGAACCTCTAGATTCTCTACAGCCCTTGTTTGTTGCTATGGCTTAAATAAGGAATGTTTGAGGTTTAATTTTCTTATTGTCACTCACGTTACTTTCTACTTCTGTTTTTGTTTTCGTCCATGTATTTTCTACTTGGTTCAGGGAGATGTTTCTCAACTGTCTCGTTTCCCTGCTTCTGCCTCCAGAGCCTTGTTAGATATTTTTCCTAATTGCACTCATAATTAATTTTCAGTAACAAATACAAAATAGTATATTTATACCCTTTATCTTTCTTTGCTTTAGAAATAAAGGAGAACGTGAAACTTTCTGTTTTAAATTAAACTTTACCATGACAAAATAACAAACTTAAGTAGGCAATTAAACTTCAGAACCCTTGATATTTATCCTGACCTCATAAACGTCCTCCACCTTTGTGTTTAGTACCGTTCATTCCCTTACAACTTGTGATTTCTTCCAATATAAATCACTTATTTTCTCATGCTTTAGTGACTTCTAATCAGATCTGTGTATTTATATAAACTGTAAAGAATCATATTACATTCACAAATTTACAAACTTTATAAAATCTGCAAAATGTAATCCTTAAGTATCTTTAAAAATTGCAGAAAACTACTAAATGTTACTTTCTTAAACTTTAGTCTTAGTGTAAATAAATTAAATTTTCTTTCAATTTCCATCCCTCTTTCTCTCTCTCTCCATGTCTCTCCCCCCCTCCTTCTGTGTATCCTCTATCAATCTCACCTCAATTCTTCTGACAGAGTCTCTCACTAAACCAGAGCTCCTCCGTCTCAACTAGACCAGCTGGCCAGCGAACCCCTTGACCCTCCTGTGGAGTTCCGAGTCCCGCACGGATTCTAGTGTGAGAACATTTAGTCCCCAGGTGCTGGTGCTGTTTGGGGAGGCTTGGGAGGTGTGGCCTTGAGGGAGAAGCTATGTCGCTGGAGGCAAGCTTTAAAGTTTACAGACTCAAACCATTTCCAGTTTGCTCTGCTTCGTGCCTGCAGTTCAAAACGCGAGCCCTCAGCCTGCTGTTTCAGCCGCTAAGCTTCCTTGCCGCCATGCTTCTCCACTGTAACAGACTCTTATCTCCCTGGAACCATAAGCTAAATAAACTCTTTGGTCTGCAAGTTGGCTTGGTCAGGGTGTTTCATCACAGCAATAGAAACGACCTAAGAGACAGAAGTTGGTACCAGGACTGTTGGTTCTATTTCTATAGCTGTGATAAAACACCATAACCTAGAAAACTCATAGAAGAGTTTATTTGAGCCTGAGGTTCCAGAGGGTTACTGTCCATGATGGAAGGACATGGCGGCAAAAGCGGGAAGCTGAGGGCTTATACCTTGAAAATCAAGCCCAGAGCAGAGAAAATGAACTCCAAATAGCATGAATCCTGGCTCCAGTGACAGACCTTCTCCATCAAGACCACACCACCTAACTGGTAGTGACCACCAACTGGGGACCAAGTGTCCAAATGGCAGCTTATGGAGGACTTCTCATTCAGACCGCCATTCCCCCCGTCATGTCCTCCTCTCCCTAAGCTCCGGGTTACAGACACACACCACTGCTCCTGGCTCTTCTGTGGGTACTGAAGATTTCAACTCAGGTCCTCAAACAAGCACCTCACCCCACACAGCGCTCTCCCCAACACTGTCAGTAGCTTTTACCCTCGCTTGCTGCTACACTTCAATAAAAACAGCATTTTGTTTTTCTTTTCAGAACTTGACACAATTATTCATGTGTTGAATTCTCTTAGTAAAATTAATAAATTGTAAATAATCTGTGCTTAATTCCTCTAATCACAGTACACCGAGCATTATGTTAACCATAAGCAATATAGACGATGACAGGTCAATGCGTATGAAGACAGAGATAAAGTCCAAGAGAGAAAACTGAAAGTCACCCGTTGTTTGTCATTTGTAGCATTAATCTGAGAGGACCAGCGCCCCCTAGAGGCCCTCTCGCCTCTCTGCTTACTGTCAAGTACTCGCTTTCCCAGAAGCCCTTGCTTCCTCGCGAGCTATAACAGCCAATCCAGGGTTCAGGTCCTGACCAATCAGAGAAGTCCCTTAGACATTGTTTTGTTTAAAAGGCATCGCATGGCCGTCTTAGTGCTTGGTGTCTCTCGTTGGTAGCCTGGTTTGTTTTGCCGCTGGTTAATTCTACTGATTGGCTCTGGGGAACTGAGCCCAACTAATGGCAGATGTCAAGCTTGTGGGGAGAAGGAATGCATTTGCAGGGCGGAGAGTATTAAAAAGAAGCCTGGGGATGGGAGAAGTTCCTCCTCTGCCTTTCCACTTTTCAGATGGATCATGACTAGTATAAAAATTGTCTTGGCTTCATCCCAAAAATACAAAGCTCAGTATATGGTAATCTATAAGTGCATCTTATAATAGGGTGAAAAATAAAATCACGATCACCCCGAAAAGATTCAGAAGGAAAAAAAATTGATAAAATTCATTGTAAAAGCTCTGAACAAGGGCTATGGAATTGGCTCAGTCGGTAATGTGCCTGCTGCACAAGCATAAGGACCTGAGTTCAAATCTCCAGCACCCATGTAAGGGCCAGGCACTGTGGCACATATTTGTCCAGTGCAGGCATGGGGGGCGGGGTGCAACAGGAAGATCCTGGGGGCTTGCTGGCCAGTCAGCCTGGCTGAGAGAGCCCCAGGCTCAGTGAAGACCCTGTCTTAAAAAATAAGGTGGAGAAAACCAGAGAGGAAGTTAGGTAATGCCAATCCGTAGCCTGTTCATAGACACACACACACACACACACACACACACACACACACACAGACACTGGAGTAAATGAAACCCCACACCCTCATGTACCACACAGCCACATGCATTCAGAACAAAAGAAACTCTGACATACATACAGAGAGATTATATCTCAACACGATAAAGTCTTTACATAACACAGCCAAAGCCAACAACAGACTGAATAGGGAAGAACTGGAATCAGGAGCCTGACAATGAGTCTCCCGGCTCTTACTGCAGAACTATTTCAGTCAAAGCAGTTTGTCAAAAGAAAGCAACAAAAGGCATTCCGAGAGGCACGATGAGGTCAGATTATGCCTGTTGGCAGCAAAGTGGTTTCATGCACAGAAAACCCATTTCCTCTCTTTATTAATAGTAAATACCAATCACACTGAGCATGCTAGTGTGTAATTAATCATAGTCGTGTCCTCCCTGCTCCCTGAGGGAAACTAGCATCCAGGTGTCTCTCTTACTCAGGAGAGCTCCTTGCCAAGTATGCTGTCTGTCGTTTAAATACAGTCAGTGCGTTTCTTAGAGTGAAGATAACTGTGTCATTTATCATGTTTCCCTCCTACATCACTATTTTCTGTAGATTATGCCAGCCAACCACGAGCCCTGTCTCTTGTTTAAAAGAGGTCATTAAATCGAGTAGTGTCGCTAAAGAGAAATGTAAGAGGCGCGTGTAGCTGTGTACGGTTTTAGAAGGTTGAAAATGATACCTACGATCAAACATCTAAGCAGAAGTGTTAGAATCTAAGGAAAGAGATTAGCACTCGGATGGGTTTTTATTCCAATGCTGGGCCTTGGATGAACACGTCCTGTTAGAACTGGACGTCTGCCATCTTCTGTGTGTATTTCGGTTCTTCCCTCCAGTAAGAGAAGGGCTGAGTCACGATCTGGGTTCTGTAAGTGAAAGCGGAATCAGAACGAGGGTAAACACAAGACCTGAAAGTTTTGGATGTGCTGTGTGAGAATCCGCAGAGCAGCTGCATCACCGACGCCCTAAAGGCGCTGCTCTCTTGTTCTTTCTACACTCAGCTGTGGGCTGGCTCAGTGCCATGGCTTGGCAAGCAGGAGACCCGAGTCCATGTAAAATCAGAGGGACCCCCCCCCCTTTTATTTTCTATTTCAAAGACAAGAGTTTATATTTGCAGTTTTTCTCAAGACAAGTAGACAGTAAAGAAAAAAACAAAAACCAAGAGGTTCAGGCTACCTTGGTACTCCATGACATGATCCTGAAGATGTCTATTGTTTCAGGACCTAACCAGAAGTAGGGATTTCTGATTATCTGTTTGGTACAGGATATGAAAGAAGCCCTGGGCATGGAGAATCCAGCCTGACTCACTAGAGACATGCCCAAGGAGCCAGTCTTCATCGAACATTAAATGCAGTTTGCCTGATGGGTATCAGAAACCCCAGGGGGTTGGAAGGTAGACTTAAGATCCGATTTTGATGAGTTAGGTCTTGTTTACTAATATATTACTTCAAGACTGTAATTATTCACTCAACCCAGGGGCATTGTTCTGCTTCAGTTATAAAAGCCAATTTAAAAAGTAAAAACTGTACTTTATTGTGCTGAAATAAATCGAATTTATATGTAATAATTCATATAAGTTGAATTTATATGTAAAAAGAATAACTTTCAAGATAATCATTATGTTGTCAGAAGCTATTCTTTATAAATATGGTCAGCTTCCAGTTTCTATTGCTCGGTAAAAGTGGAGGAAGTTAAAACACTGACTCGTACTCAAGAGACAAAGTACCCTTAAACCTTTAATCTGTTCTCAAATCCCGTTTAGTCATAAAGTATTTTATGTTATCTTTGCTACCAGCAAGTTACTTATCCTTGTGAATAAGTTAAGTGAAGACACCACTTTCTCTAAGTGAGCGCTCTGTCAGGGGAAACAATTCTAAAGGAAAAGTAAATAAGATACAGAGTTTTCCAATGCTTTCCAGTTGAAGGGACCCATTTTAGTACTCCCGTCTTAAGAGGAATCAGGTGTGATGGTTGTTCCTTTTTAGCAGCTGCAGGAATTGGAAACTAAAATACAAAATCAACCTTGAAACCTCAACAGGTATTGAATGTGTTTTACACACACGCTGTGTTGCACACTTCTCTACTGAGTGTCTGTCCACCTGTGGCCTCTGAGCTGCCAGTCTTGTGGGGTGTGGATGTGTGGATGAGAGAGCATTCACTGTACAGGGATAACAACCCTGACAGGGAACGTACAGGATCACGGGGCACGCAGGGACTGCGTGGGTCAGAGGAAGCTTCTAGGAGTTACTGTTGAGAATCATTAGAACTTAGCCAAGCAACAGAGATCAGGGTTGGGAACGTGTCATGGCCAGTGCGGTCATTCGGGAACAGAATAAAAGAAAAATTTAAAATATACAGGCATGGAAGGATAGAGGAGACTAGAAGTTAAATTGGAGAGCAGAAATTGTATTATTAGCTGGGTGGTGGCAGCAAAGGTTTTTGATCCCAGCACTGGGGAGGCATCATCTGCAGAGGCAGGCAGATCTCTGAGTTTGAGGCTAGCCTGGTATACAGAGCACGTTCCAGGACAGCCAGGGCTACACAGAAAAACAGTCTCAAAATAATAATAATAATAATAATAATAATAATAATAATAATAATAATGATAATAATAATAATACCCAACAAAACCCCAGAAACTACATTATTAAAGGCTTTGTACACAATTAGGGTGCTACTGGAACTATAGAAATGTTTCAAATCCCATACTGCTGTAACCAAATAAAATTAGATTTTTCTTGTTCATCTCTAAAACCTGCCTTCAAGTTAGGTCCCGCACAGAAAGAAGGATGGGAGCTCATTGGAAAATAGCTCTTGAATCACAGGAAATAATCTATTTAGAAGAAGACATCCATGAGGTTGCAAATTGCTAAGAGTACAACTAAATGTTAAGACTGAGAACTAAACAGAAGTATTAAAAAGATACTTGTTACAAAAAGTACTTGTTAGGCCAGGCATGGTGACACACACTTCAATCCCAACACGCAGGAGGCAGACGGATCTCTGTGAGTTCAAGGCCAACCTGGTCTACACAGCAAGTTACTGTGCAGCTGGCCAGAGTTGCATAGTGAGATCCTGACTCAAAAAAAACAAAAGACGATGCTTATCGAATTGTGAAGATGCCTTAGAAACAAGCTGTAGAGAAAACCTTCAGGGGGTTAAAAAAAGGAAAGAAAGTAAGCAGAGAAGATGCCCTTGTGATAATTCTGCTCTAGCATGAACCACAGGGAACTGCCATTCTCAGATGTCCTTTCTGACTACAGCACAGGTCAGCCTGCAAGCTTGAGCTTGTTCTGGGAACGTGCTCCTTTCCTAGACTTCTAAGGGAAGCCATTAGCTACAGGCCAACAGGAAGAGCTTTACAATGACTTTGACTTCTAGTCAAACCAAGTCAGGTTTCGCCATCTTTCAGTTACGTTGGTACAACAACGGGATATTCGAGGACACAGACACTAAGCATCAAAATCAGGGTGAGGAGAATTCCAACATCCGTTTACAAAAAATATGGAGGGTCTTACGGGTTATTAAAAGAGAAAAAACAAAAACAACAACAAAAAAAAAAAACTGCTCCATTTCAACCAAAATGGAAAGTTATTTGGAAATAAGAAGTAAATGTCAGCGTAGCAGGTCAGAATCATCACCCTCTTTGCTTTTTACTGCCATGAGAAACCATGGCCCAGAGCAACTTGGGGAGGAAAGGGTTTATTCCAGCTCAGGTTACAGTCCTTTGTGAAGGGTAGCTGGACACAAGAACTGAAGCAGAACCACCGAGGGGGAACATGCTTACTGGCTTGCTTCCATGGCTTGCTCAGCTTATTTTCTATACAACCCAGGCCTACCCGCCCAGGTGGTACCACCTGCAGTGAGATGGACCCTCCCACATCAATCAAGAAAATGTCCCAGACTTGCCTACCAGCCAGTCTTAGTAATTTCTCAAGTGTTGCTTCTTTCCACGTGATCCTCACTTGTGTCAAAATGACAAAAAAAACATAAAAACCACACCACCACCACCACCACCAAAACCCCATAAATGCCAGCACAGTCTCCAAAGGAGAAACTCTTTATAGGAAACAGGACAATTAAAGCAAGACAGGGACAGCCAGTGACACACACCTTTACTTTGATCTCCGCACTAGGGAGGCAGAAGCAGGTGGTTTTCTGAACCCAAGGCCAGCCTGCATAGTGATTTCCAGGCCTGCCCATGAGACCCTCTCTTATGAAATGGCCATCTCTCCAGCCCTAAAGATGCAAACTCAGTAAGCTCCACAGGTAAGAGAAAACAGGAAATCTTATAAATACAAACTTACCCCCAAAGTCTGTCAGGAGACTTAGTTTGAGCCAAGGATACTTTGTCAAGTGTAGAAATGTTCTGTAGCTACAGATTTTTAACTCATGAGAACAAAGTACTTTCAATTATAAGCTATAAAAATTTTAATAAGACCAATGCACAAACGAGAGAGCAAGAAAAATTCAAGACTGGATTTATCTGCATGAAAATGCAATTTATCTTGTTGTGTTAACAGGGTTTCACGATGTGGCTTAGACTGGTCTTAAATCACAACCCCCTTGTTTCCATTTCCTGAGTCTGGGGTTACAAAGGCGCTCCACCACTTCCCACAGAATCTGCTCTTCATAACGAGATTCACTTGGTAATGAAGAGACAGTTAAAAATGCTTTGTAGTGATATATATTTGTATCCTCTTTATATATCTGTTCAGTGTTTTAAAAAACTGGACTTATGAAAATATTTTTTCAGCCATTTCAAAGCCACTAAAACCTTCCATGTTAAGAGGAGTTCTGGGTTTAATTAGTCATAGTAGCATAGTATCAGCCAGCTATCTTTATGATTACCAGGAGAGCCAGGAGGGCACTGGCACGTAATAGGAAAGGCCTATGTAGGAGATTGGGGGTGCTGCGGACAGAGCAGCCAGCTTACCTGCTTGCGAGTACCTCATTAACCACAGGAGGGTCAAATGTGCCGTAGAAGGCAGAAAAGGTAGTAGCAGAAGGAAAAGCATGCATGGAGAACAGGCTGTGAACTATCACCTCAGCAGGTCAGAATCAGCAAGTAATCCATTAATTCCATGTTAAAATAAACCTCAGGAAAGTTATCCACAAAGGTCAAAATGTAGAAGGGACAAATTTGGCCTTTGTTTGTAAAACTAAGAATTTGAAGGGGGAAAAAAAAGGCAATACAAGAAAATATCAGTTAAATAATTTTATTATATAAAGAGATCCTGTAATTTGGTATGAAAAACAAAGCAACTTCAATCGGTATCACAAGGAAAAAGACATGGACATTTGAACAAAGAGAAAATACAGCTATTCAAAATACACAAGTACTCAATCTTGCTAAAAAAAAAAAAAAGATTAGGATGTCATTTCTTGCTTATTCAGTACAAAGTTAGTAGCAATTTTTACCTTAACTTCTAAAGTATGCAAATATGTCATCTGAAATAATAAAAAAAAATGGAGTAACTTAAAAAATACACAGAACGTATGAAAATTCCTGCTAATGCAGAAGTCATAAAGAGCATTAAAATGAACCAACGCTCGTATGGGCACTATGGAAAGTTCGATGTCAGAAGCCAAACCGTATTTACTTGTCTAGTGTGAATTCCATCAAGGGACTGTAAGCGTCCGTTCTCATTTACACTGTCCACTCTCCAGGGCCAGACATGCATGTGTGCAACTTTGCCCCTTCAGCTGAACAATTTTTTAGGAAAAGTACCTGTTCAGAAGCACTCACCAAGGATCCCAATAAATCCATGTGTCTGATGAGGTACCTTTAACATTTTCCCAAGTAATTCTGAGCCAGAGAGTATTCCCACAGAATTGAAGACTGAGGTCACTTCAGTCCCGTCTTAAAGAGACTTCTGGCTTCTCAGGGGTCTTGTCTTTAAGTCAGGCTGAAAGGCTGTTTCTGATTTGATGCAGAACAGGGTGTACCTCTGTTTGCTCAGACCTCAGCCTTGAGGCAACTCACACAGCTTAAGATGCTTACCGGCTACAGCAGCACCAGAAATCTCCCAAAATCACACAATGAACCGGTTAGAGTGACTAAGGCAGGAGACTGAAATTTAAATCCTATAGCTTGTTCAGAATGTTCTTTGACTTTCTTGACTCTCAAATTTCACACAAAAAGGTTAATGGCAAAAAAAAAAACCAATTCTCTGAAGCCTGACTTTTGCTAATAATCTATATACATGTAACTATAGAATATACAGAAAAACTAACATAAATTTCCTTTAAAAAATTCAATTAAATGACAAATTTGGCTGTCAATTTAATTTGTTGTAGCCCTTAGCAATCTAAATTCTGCTTGAGACTATTCGACACAAACTCTAGTATTGAATTTTCATCGAAATAAAATTAGCTGCTTTCTGGAAGGAAAAATAGTCATTTTCATTACAGTTGAAGTTTCTATCAATTCCAGAAGTTTATATGTACACAAGACTTTTTTGTGAGCATGTGTATGTCTTGTGTACATACTTTTTAAATTTTTTTCCACCCAGTGAGACAAATCCTGACCTTTTCTTCTAGTTAATATTTTTACTATTTCTTCTGTCCACCTAAGAAATTTTATATATTCTAAGAGTAATCACACTGCCTAGTTAGCAGATTGTCAAAGACTATCCAAGAGGGAGGTAGCTGTTCCTTGGCAATCTTTTATTATTGTAGAGTAGAACAGGAGGGCCTCCATTTGATGTTTCTCAGTCAAATCAAAACTTTCAACTTTGTAGTATAATAGGCATAATTACATATTTACTATGATTACCTACAATTTGACATATGCAACACCACAAGACATCTAATTTTCTATGCATCTTTTTCACTTGTTAAAACAGCTGAATATATTTAATACGTTTTCCAGAATGCACTTGTTAGCCACTTAATAAACATACTAAGCCAAACAGGAAAACCTAAGTTACCTCTTTGTCTATTAATTGTAGTAATGAGGAGACAACTGAGGGTAAGTAGGAGATCACCCATGACACACTGAAAGATGTACATCTTGGGTCTAAGAATGATCTGAAGGTGCTGAAAGAGGCGATTCCCTCGAAGGCGACCCCGGGTTCTCCTCAGGCGGGAAAACTGTTAGAGTACAGGCGCGAATGCCGCCAAGCGACTCTGGAAGGTCAAAAACCTTGTGCCACTCATCCTTCTCCGGGTCGTACTTCTGGACAATCTCTACCATGCAGCGGTTATTCCAAGAGTACCCACCAACGACATAGATTTTGTTTTCGAAGACCGCCACCCCAACGTCGCTCTGGCCCCTCAGCATAGCGGCAATGGGTGTCCACTGGTCAAGAGTTGGGGAGTAGTATTCACAGCTTAGGACGTCGTCGTAGTCACTTGTTCCTCTGAAGTGGTTGCCACCGATGACGTACAGCTTGTCTCCAACCGTGCACATGCAATGCAGACCTCGGACCGTAGTCATCGGGGCCTTCTGGGTCCATTTGTCTGTATCCGGGTCGAAACACATGAGCTCGTTTTGGAAAGTGTCGTGGGTTATCCCTCCTGAAATATACATCAAGCCCCCGTACACTGTTCCAGCATGGCCATAGTGGGGTTCGCTCATTTTTGCGACGTAGCTCCACTCGTTCATTCTCGGGTTGTAACATTCTACGGTGGCCAGCTCACCAGCCGCGCTGCGCCCACCGACCGCATACAGGTGTCCTTTGAGGGCGCTCAGGTGGAAGAACGTGCGCTTTTCGTTCAACGACGCCACCTGCATCCACTTGTTATACCGCGGGTCGAACCTGAACACCGTGTCGACGGCAGTCTTCCCTTTGGTATCGTAGTTACTCTGACCACCAACCACGTAGAGGAAATTTCCAATGACAGCGATGCCGTGCTGGTACCGGGGAGCATCCATGGGGGCCAGTGATTTCCACTCCTGGGCCCTTTCGTCGTACATGCGCAGCTCTTTACTGACAACCAGCTGTTGCCTCAGGACGCCTCCTAACGTGACCAGGTGGGTAGAGTCGGATCGAATGGCCGTTCTGTCTGACTGCATCACGGGCTGCATGTACGGCATCATTTGGTAATTGCTCGCTTCCAGGAGCAGATTCACGCAGGTATTGTCCGTTCTCATGAAATCCACCGTCTGCACGTAATTGATGAGGTCCTGCGGCGTCATCAGCGGGAACCGAATATTCTTCATCAGTTTGGCGGCGTAGTCCATCCGAGGGTCCTCCAGGCGGAGCCAGCGGCAGGCCGCCTTGAAGAGCTCCAGCTCAGAGCAGTGCTTGAGGCTGTTGCTGGAGAGCACGAAGGCCAGCCGCTCGAAGGGGAGTTTGAGAAACTCCCCGGTGCTCAGCAGGGCGGGGAAGTTCTTCAGGATAAAATTATTGACGTACTTGTCCACTTCCAGGAGGTTGTAGGTATTCGCGATGCGTCCGACCTCGACGCAGTTATCCAGGGAGACGCCCGATATGAGGAATACCTTACAGAAGTCCAGCACCGGGAGGATCTGCAGGAAGCTGGCGGCCTCCAGGGTGTCCTGAAGGTTGTCCATATTCAGGGACAGTTTCGCGGTGTAAATAAAATCGATGATTTTCTTCAGCCCGACCTTGTTCACCCCGTGAAGCTTGATGCACATCAAGTCCTGTTCTTTCATCCCGCCCGTGAACATGGCTTTGAAATAATCGCTAGCGGACGCCATCATGGCTCTGTGAACCGGGAAGATCTCATCGCCATCGCCCGGGACCAGGGTCACGTCACAAAGCAGGCCCTCCAGCCGCAGCTGATCGAAGCCTTGCAACACCACCGAGCTGTGCGTGTTGCTGGTGAAGAAGCGCGTGGTGGGGCCCGCCTTGCAGGGCTGCAGGTGGGCAGAGACGCCCATCTCGCCGTTGCCCAGGGACACCTTCATGGGGGCCGCCCGCGCTCGCAGCGCGCCGCAGGCCGCAGACGTCAGCAAGCGGAGGCGCAGGGCCGAGCGCTGGGCGAGCGGCCGCCGCAACAGCAGCAGCAGCAGCGCTCCGGGCGCGGCCGCCCTGCAGCAGCAGCAGCGGCGGCGGCGGCGGCAGCAGCGGCAGCGCGCGGCGACCTCAAGGGCGGCCGAGGCCCGGCTGAGTCATCCCCTGAGGCGGTTACGTGACCGCTGCTCCGCGTCCGGCCCGCGCTGTGCTCCTGCGCCGCGGCGCTCGGGCGGGGGAAGGGCCGCCTCCGCCTGCGCTCCGCCGCCACCGCCCACCGGGCTCCGCACCTCAGCGTGCCGCCGCCGCCTCCTCGGCCTCGGCTTCGGCTTCCGATCCCCGCAGCGTCGCCGCGGCCACAGGCGTGCCGTGCAGCGGGGCCTGGAACTCCGGCTTGGGCCTGGAACGGCGGCCTAGTCCGAACACGGAGCCCGTCCTTCCGGAAAGGCCGAATCCCAGGATCCCCCGGGCTAGGAGCGGCCGCACGGCTACTGCGTCTGCGCGGCCGGCTTGGCTGCGGGGGGAAGGGCGGATGAGGGAAGGGCGCGGGCGGGGCTGGGGGCGGGGTCACGCGCGGCCCTGGGGGTGGGCCAAGCAACTCGGGGGACTGCGCATGCGTGTGCCTTTTTTTTTTTTTCTTCCTCCCCTCAGCACTTTTCAACAGAGCCTTCTTTTTCAGTTTTATGCTCACCATCTTGAGCCAGAACAGCGACAAAACGCAAGCCTTGTTTAAACCGAGAAGAAACCTGGCAGAAGAAATCACTGTATCAAAATTTTTCCCCCCATGCAAGAACAGTTTTACAGTTTGCTTCACACTCAATTTAATAAGCGCTTCAATTAAAATGCTGGTTGTAAAAGGTTTTGTTTTTTAAAGCATTTAAGAACACACTTGTTTAACTTATTATCAAGTGTGGGCCATAGTGTGTAAATGATACATTTTGAATATTCGGCTGGAGAGGGAAGTCCATTGTAAATACTTTTTTTTAACGCTTTTGGTTTCCAAACACTGGTTTTAAGTGGTTACGCCATTTCCCAGTAATTAAACATTCTACCGTTTACTTTGCCCACTGTTTTCCTCCGAGCATACAAACCTTCCCTCTATTGTCCTATGGACTCTGTAGCAAACTTAGAGAATTTGGACACAAAACTTTATCCTGTTTTGAATAATGATATTTGGTAGAATATTCAAGTCAGTGTTTCCAAAATATTGTTGCCAGCAATGCTCGGGTTTGCATTTCCCTTCTGTTGAATTTTATGGGTATTTTTTTATTAACATGTTGTTCTTTAGCTAACAGCAAATTTTAATTTTGATTTGAGAATATGTGTGTGATTTGCCATGATTCTCGATTAGTTCTTCGAGGTTTGAAGTTATTACTGTACAGCAAATCCTTCCAGGGTTTGCTTGTATGTAAACTAAGAATACACTCATTATATTCTCCTGCTTCCTGGTTATTTTCTAAATGGCATAAATCCTGCTACATTTGTTTTTCACTTCAGGATTTTCCAAAATTGATATAAAGAGCTTTCAACACATTGTTGAGCACTAAAATGTATGCACCATAAGTTACTTTACTGTGTGATTATATCTTTCTTCATTTCTTTCTCCTCCCTTTTTTCCCGGTTGTTTCTGGCGAATTGCAGCAAGCAAGTTTAGAGGTTTTAATTTAGGAACTAGACTACAGCTGGTCAGCAAAGGCCCAAGAAGAAATGAAGCTTCAGAGTAATCATGTAGGGATAGAACACCCAAAGCTGGGTCTTGGGAACCTTCTCATCACAGTGTGGGGTGATGAAGTGGGAACTTGACAGGGCACTGGGATGGCATGGCAGGACAGTAGGAAGATGATGCACAGAATGTATTAGAGAAGAAACACACTTAAAAGGCATTGCCTCGGAGCCAGTGAGCTGGTCCAGTGTGATGTCCTGTACGATGGAAGAGGTCCATGCCCCCCACAAGTTGTCCTGTGACCTCCATGTGTGTGCCCCCAACACACAGTAAGTAGTAAGGAGCAGAAATGCTTGTGCTTATTTTTTTAAATAATTTTTTAAAGAGGGCGTCATATGTTCTGGGAAAGTGGTGGCTTGTTTTTCAGAATTAATTCCGCCAAATGAAGAATGAAGGTGTCTATTGAGGGTAAGTGAGAGGAAATAGGGATGTCCACTGAGAGTATACAAGGGGAATGTTCACTGGAGGTAGAGAGAGAATTCCACTAGGGGTACAGAGAGAGTTGCACTAAGGGTACTTGAGGGAATGCCCACTGAGGGCAAGAAGATGCCCACTGAGGGTACAGAGAGAATGTCCACTGAGGGTACAGAGAGAATGCCCACTGAGGGCAGGAAGATGCCCACTGAGGGTACAGAGAGAATGTCCACTGAGGGTACACGAAAGAATGTCTACTAAGGGTATAGAGAGATTGCTCACTGAGAGTACAGAGAGAATGCCCACTGAGGGCAGGAAGATGCCCACTGAGGGTACAGAGAGAATGCCCACTGAGGGTACAGAGAGGATGCTCACCGAGGGTACACGAGAGGAAATACACTGATGACAATCAGAACGGAAGGCTCTGTGGAGGATATTATAGCACAATTTTTAGGTTTTGTTTTGTTTTATTTTGAATCAGGGTCTCACTGTGTGGCTCTATAACTCCCTCTGTGTATCAGACTGGCCTAGAGATTTACCTGCATCTACTTCCCGTGTCCTGGGATTAAAAGCCTGTGCCCCCATGCCCAGTAATTTTTAACTCTTTTATAACACTCCTTGGGAGAGATTGGAAGGAATGGCTCTAGGCATGCAAACCACACAAAATCAACATTATATATATTAGGTTAAAACATCTAAATAGCTTACTTAATGTCAAACATCGTTTAACAGTTCTTGGAATACTGGTGAATGAAATGTTTTGGTTTTTGTTTGTTCACTATTTTTTATTCCCTTTGTTGGGTTTTCATTTTACAACATTAACTGTAGTTTTGTATGTTTACAAATTACACTTTTATGTCTCTTTTTTCTTAAAAGTATGTATTGGCCATTTCTGCAGGTGGTACCTATGTTCCTGCGAAGTGCTCTTTGTTAATCTTACACTTAAAAAATCTCTGTTCACATGCCAGAATATTGGGCATGTAGAAACAGCATCTCCCATCTCATATCTGCTGACTTTAAGAATTATCAGTCCTTCTCGTGCTTTTTAAATTTTCATATTTAATTCTATGTTCCATTAGGATTTACAAATTTACAATATAAAACAGTCTAATTGATTTCTGTGTAAATTGTCAGGCATTTATTACCATTTATTAAAATTACCTCTCTTATTTTCTATGGTACCCTTAATCCCAAATTTAATTGCTACCGGAAATATATAATTTCTCTGATTACTTTCTTCATTGCTATCTTAGTTATTTTTATAGTGCTATAATAAAACAGCATGATCAAGACAGCGTATTAAAGGAAGTGTTTAATTCAGGGCTTACAGTTTCAGAGAGTTAGAGTCATAATGGCAGCAAGAAGGCATGGGTTCAGCAACGGCTGAGAGCTCACATCTTGATCCTCAAATCGGAGGCAGGGAGAGCCGACTTAAAACGGCCTGAGTCTTTTGAAACCTCAGAGACCCTCCACCATGACACGCCTCAATCAATAAAGAGACATCTCCTAATCCTGCCCAAACAGGTCTACCGACTGGAGACAAAGCATCCAAATGTATGAGCCTGTGGGATCATTCCCACTCAAAACACTATAGCTACTTTGGCTATTTAATTTCTCCACTCTTAATATGTGTCCTGGTTAGCTTTATATCTCAACTTGACATGGCTTAGAGTCGCCTGACAGAGAGCTTCATCTGAGGAATTGATGCAGTCAGATTGGTCAATGGGCATGTCTGCGAGGGATTGATTTGGTGATTAGTTGATTTAGGAGGGCCCAGACCGCTACTGGCCATCCCAACCCTGAGCATGGCGGTCCTGGGTTGTATAAGAAGCTATCTAAGCACGAACAGTCCAGAGACCGAACCATCAAGTGGCATTCCTCTGTGGTTCCTGCCTTTCTGTCTTGAGTTCCTGCCCTACTTTCCTCAATGGTAGATTGGGATCTGGAAGCAAAAACCAAATAACTCCTTTTCTCCCCAAGCTGCTTTTTGCTAGAGTTTTTTTTTTTTTTTTTTTTTTTTTTTTTAACCACAGTAATAGAGGTGAAATTATGATATGAAATTATGAGTATATTATTGGTGGGGTTTTGGCGTGTGTGTGTGTGTGTGTGTGTGTGTGTGTGTGTGTACACATGTGTTGGGGTGGTGGGTGTGTGGATGTGTCTTTGGAAGCCAGAGGTCAATGTCGGATGCCGTTTTCAATTGCTCTCCACATATTTTTTGAGACAGGGTCTCTCAGTGAGCCTGCAGCTCACTAATTAGGTGGAATGGCTGGCCAGGAAGCCATCTCCTCAGCCTCTTACTGGAATTTTATACAGTGGCAGTTCACTTTCTTGTAGAGATACATAGTCTAAGAATATTCCTTTTTTATTCCTAATATATTTTTGACCATTCTTGATTAGCTTTGAGTTATTTTGATTTTGAAGAGTGGTCACCGTTGCTTTTACAAAAATTGTTAAATTTTGTGATTTCAACAAGAACCAAACTGAGACACTTCCTCTATCCAACACAGAAATGTTCCTGCGTCTGAACATTGCTCTTCTATAAAATCAAGGTAAGGACATAAATTAGATTACAGTCAGCAGCCAGTACCAACGTGTCTTCAGAAGACACAAGCCCACGGAGAAAGAGGATTCTACAAATAAGGGAACAGACTTGAAATAATGCCAGAATCCAGTGCGCTGGTTAGGGAACCACCATAGCTCACCATGTAGGGCTTGGCACAGAACTACTGCTTCGAGGAAAATTCAACTTCTTGAAACTTCATTTCCCTCACATGGAAAATGGGGGGAAGTGTTTGCAGACATCTACCCATCCGAAGTCCTCGTTGTAGTTCCTCGGGAATGGTGGCCATTGTTGTTTTCTCAAGGTAGGGTGGTGTGAGCACGCCCTCTATTTTTTGAAGCTGCATTATCTTATCCTCCATTAGTGACTGACCAAACACAGGGCTGAATTTCAGAGATGTCATGTTTTGAATGAGAAATGTCTCCCATGGGTTCCCGGATTTGAATGTTTGGTCCCCAGTTGGTTGCTCTGTCTGGGGAGGAACTACAGCCTCAATGGAGGAAACATGTTACTCTGAGCGGGCTTAGAGCGTTAAAACAAAACAAAACCCTTACCTCTTTTCAGTTTTCCTTCTTTGCTTGGCCTTATGATTAGAAGATGCTAACTCTCTGCTTTCTGCTCTGCCAGTGTGCCTGCTCCTTCCTGCGTGGTGAACTCTATCCCCTGGAAACTTAAGCTCAAATAACCTTTTGCTTCTGTAAGTTTCTTGGTCGTGGCATTTTATCATGGCAACAGAAAAGTAATGAATACAAGACAGGAACTGGAAAGCTGGGCGATAGCTGTACAATCCCGAAAGTGTCCAGTGATGGCTTGGGTCAGCATCTGAAACTGGCAGAGACTGCTCCGGCGGGCAAGGACGCTTCTCCCACAGCTCTTTGCATCTGTTCCCTTCTTTATCTGTATCCCTGTCCTTTTCTTCTCCAGTGTAGAAATCCCTAGGACCTTCTCCCCATGCAGTGCCTTTGATGCCCAGCCTCGTTTGCACAGCTGCTTCCTGTTCTGCTCTAGTGTCTGGCTTAAAGGCTTCCCAGAGAGACGAAAACAGAAAGCAGAAATTGA
The DNA here is from genome assembly GCA_026225945.1 of Cricetomys ansorgei. Taxonomy (NCBI): domain Eukaryota; kingdom Metazoa; phylum Chordata; class Mammalia; order Rodentia; family Nesomyidae; genus Cricetomys; species Cricetomys ansorgei. The sequence continues at coordinate 2,531,544 of JAMJFZ010000183.1, read as the reverse complement.
ATGAGAAAATTCAGGGTTTTGCAGGAGTATATGTAAGTCTCCCTTTCTTATGGTGAATATTTTTGGAACATGAGGGAAACTCACATAGATCAAAGAAAACAGCAGGTTCTACCAACTGTGGGTTAGGGAGGCTGCACAGGAGAAGAGCCCCTTGCTGGCCATATGTGGTAAGGTCAGAGGCCAAGTCTGGGAGGGGAGCCTAGTCTATGACAAGACTCCTTTGTGTAGTCCTTTGGGGGCTACTTCACGCAGACTGAAGAATCTTTTTCCGGCTGGAAATTAACACCAATGCTTTGATTCTTTTCCTAGTCTTAGAAAACAGGACCAGCTTCAGGCAAGGGTCCAGAATGCGTTTCTTTCCTGCAGTCTGCTCTGCAGACTCAAGAGCACTGATGGATGATATATCTGATGATGTATCTAACTAGGAGATGGGTAGAAAGTCTGAGGGTAAAACTGTAAGCAGTTTTTAATAAGCCTGATGTTGGACGGTGTATCAAATGTCCTTTAACGGTAAATCATCGGTGTCACAAATTCACTCGTATAAGAAATTTCTTGACATAACTAGAAAAATGTTTTCACCACGACCTTGGTTTCAGATTGCAGCACCGTTTTCTACCCATGACACAGTAATAAAAGAGAAGTTTTACTTAACATTTGTCTGGAGGTTTCCTAATCACCCCTTTGAGGAAACCAAGATAATCATTGCATCTTTCTTGGGCCCTAATTACTTGGCAGAGTCTTTAACTCACAGCGCTGAACACCTGAAGCCTGCTTATCACGGCTCCTCAGAACACGAAGTGCCTAACGCTGGGATTAGTGACTTATCTATCCTGTCCCTAGAAGACAGAGTCCCTTGAAAGAGAGGACAGTTCATCTCAGAACAGACACTAGTGAGTGGGTTAATGGCTGTTACCTAATTAAAACACACCATAGACCTTGTATCAAATGGCTGTCCTTACGTCAAACTGGTCTTTTTGTAACATTCCAAAAGTTTCAGAAAAGAACATCTGCAACCCCTGTGTTTGAGCAGCTAAAGAATTTTCTAAAGCCATGTAAAATTTATGGAAAATGGGTCTCAAACCATCGCATCTCCTACAGTCAGGCAATTGAGTTCTCTTTGGCACTGTGGATTTCAGTTAGTCCTGATGGGACGGAATGATATTCTCTGTTGCTGTTCATTTTCCCCCCTGCCACTTGCAGAATCCAGTTCTATAGGCTCCAACAAATCTGTTCTTTTTTCATGGGTTATACCCAAATCAATGTCAGTGCTATGTATTGTGTCATCCCATTAAAAAGAACCAAACTTCTCCATCTTTACTTTCTTTACATAGTAATAACCACACTCATATCTTCAATCTAGTCCCTAAGTGGCAAAAGCAACATAAGCAGAATTGTGGTGGACAAAGCATATTCTGAGAATAACAGCCCCATGTCATTAATGTTTCCTGCAGTCTGCTTGAAAACACAATGTAATTCTCAGAAGAGGTTCACGTACTGGAATATACATTTTTTTCTTTTACATTTTCTTTACATTTAACTCAAAATCTAGAATTTCATATATCTCAAAGATTTACCCTTTGTAGGTATATAATTTAAATCCCAATAGATCACACACACACACACACACACACACACACACACACACACACACACACATACACACACAAATACTATTAGGTAAATTATCGAGAGTTAGTCTTGTGCTGAATGATGCTGGCTGCCCTTATAAAATCTCTCTGCGTTTCAGACTCCCCAGAGCTGAGAACAGGAGATCCCATGAGCAGCTAAAACACCAGTATGTATGTTTTATGTGGCTTGTCATTCTGATGGCACCCAGATCTCCTTATTTTCCAAACATTTATTCTTCCCTAAAAGGTGTTACTGGATCGCTTTATCATCATTCAGCTTGTAAGTCAGTCTCGATTTCTTAGAACTCACAGTATTGTTTTCTCATCAGCTGCTGCTATGACAGCAGCTTTGATTCCCTCCATCCACATGACATGAGCACCACAAACATTTGCAGGGAAAACTTTGTTTTGGTTCTTAGTAAGCAATTGCTCCCATGGAGTCAGGTCACTCGAGGTTTTATAAGCCTTTAAATAGTCTCTGTTTGTAGTATCTCTAATAATGAAATAAAAATTACTTTAAACTGTACTGTTTTTAAAGGGCAGATATTGAAAAAAATCCTTCACACCATTATTAATGTCTGTTCCTATTACTGTAATAAAATGCTCTGACATAAGAAACTTAGAGATTATTTTAGTTTCTAGTTCAAGGGCACAGTTCATAATGACAGAGAACTCAAAGCAACAGGAACCTAAAGCAGTTGGTCACATTGCAGCCACAATCAAGAAGACAATGTGTTCAGCTCAGCCTCTCCTTTGTATGTAGCCAGGATCCTGGCCCAGGAAACAGCACCACCCACAGAGAGCAGATAAACCCCCAGCAGCATGCCAGGAGGCCTGTCTCCCAGGTGAGCCTAGATCTCATCAAATTGGAATGATTAACCATCACACTTCCTAGGAATGCTAACTTCTTCCAGGTACCAAAGAGTCCTTTGAGATTAGCAACTTCAAGAAGACTATTGCCTTCATTAGGCTCCACCAATTATGAGAGTCCATTACAAAGAACCATTTCACAGATAGTAATCCTGACTCTGTGGTCCTTTCATAAATTTGTTGACTCAGTAAAAAAAAATGTGCACAAGCTAGAGAGTCCATGTTTAGTCAGCTATGTGGGTGGTTCAGGTTCAGCTTGAATTCAAGATGCCCTGAAAAACAGTACCTCCATATAGACTATGGACTTCATTCATAGCAAGCAATAAGTACTCCAGGACATAATTGCCCCAGTGAGCCATGTATTATTATTTTTTGATGCCTATCATTTATTTGTATTTGTTTGGTTTTATCAGTATACAAAATAGTGGTTTTCACTAAGGACTGCAGACAGGCCTCATGAATAGTAGGCAAGCACTCTCTCATTGATCAACCAACCACCCCTAGGAAATGTCTTCTAGACAAACAGTTGGTGCCTTTAGAAAGAGAAATTCTAACTGAGATCTCAGCTGGTCTCTTCCTCTCCCCTCCAATTACTCTGAGCATTGTTAGCCCTGGCATGGGATATGCCAGGTTATGTGGGATCCATGGAGCCCAAGCGTCCTCACTGACCGTCTAAATGGAACTTAGACCACTAGAGTATTAAGGCCCTGAGTTCAAAGGGTGAGGAAAAGTCTGTTCTTAAATAGTAAGGCTCACTCAGCTCCACTTGCGCCAAGATCTCGTTCTATCCTCGATTAAAGCTGGGAAGGTGGGATCCTCTCTTCAATTCTCAGCTCTAATGGAAAAACAACAACAATCAAACAAAATGATCACTGGGTTTCCTCTCCTATGTCCAGGCTTCAGGCCGGCGGGGACACCAAACTCCCGCAGAACTTCAGCTTCCATCAGTGGTGTTAGTGGTCATGGTGGGATGAGGACATTATTTACCTTCCGGTGGCCTGGACGAAAGTCTGCCTACTTTTCTTTCCTATCCTATCTGAGAGAGAGTGTAGAGAGCTCTGAGTGGTACCAAGCATCGGTGTGTGCAGCCCCTCTGCTTCTTGACTGTTGAACGCTGCCGGGGCACAGGATGTGGTGAGTTGGTAAAATACGGTGACTTCTCTGTGTTCTTTTCTCCCACAAAGGGGGAAGAATGGTGCGAATGAGCTTTAAAATGCTAGAGAGAGGGGGAGGGAAGGGGAGAGAGGACAATTTATGGAGCTGAGAAGGAAATCAAGTATCTCCAGATAACACCCAGGCTAGCCACAGGAAAAGATTTGGATTCAGAGATGATGACACGGAGATTCATCTACGATCTGGGTCATCCTGCCCCATCTTCTGCCCCTCAGGGAGCCCATCTCTGAAGAGATTCTGGGACAATGCAGTTTTCCGTTAGGTATTTACACGTGAGAAAATTAGTCATTATTAAACAAGGGACCAAGAACTGGGTGATAGACCTTGCTGGCATAGACGCCAAGATGATTGTGCCAAAGCCAACTTAAAGGTCTGCTGCATTTGTTTGAACATACTTTGAAATAAAACTGTAAAATGGTGGTTTGTACATAAAAATCTGAAAGACACATTAACCTTCTGTATTTGCTTTCCATCACTATAACAAAATATGTGGCACGGACTGCTTAAGAAATCAAGATAAGTTTATTTGAACTGTTGGTTCAAGTCCAAGGTTAGCTGAATTAACTTGGGCCTTAGGTCTGTCACAGCCAGTGTTCAGCGAGAGAGGGAGGGCAGGGAAAAGTGGGGAAAGAGAAGGGAGAGAAGACAGGGTGGGAGCAGGGGTGGGGGGGAGAGAAAGAGCCGGGACAGATGACGTCATCACCCCCCAATCCTCATGGAACGACAGCAGGCTCCCCATCCACACTGCATGACCTAACAGCCTGCCAGTCAGCTCCACCTCTTGAAGGACCAACACTCGCACTGATGCTACTGGCCGGGGACCAGGCACTCCCTCGTGGGTCTTTGGAGAACATTCTGTAGGCAGCTGTAGCACGCGCTGAACTGAAGCTGGTTCTGACCTGTCCTTGAGGACCATTCCTCCACTCCCATCGCGACAGCCTCCTCTGCCCCCGTGCAGAAGTCTCCGTGTTCTCCCCACCCTCTCAGATCGGTTTCCGGCTGCCAATTCCCCCTTGAATATGCACACCCACCGGTTGAAAAGCGAAAGCCTAGTGAAAGTCGAAGACTTCTTTTTCAGAAATTTCCACATATACAAGACTCCCCCGACCCCAGTCAATATTTTTGGAAACAAGGGAATGCCCTTGTGAAACGGTGCAACCATCTCTTACGTCACTGTGGCAGAAAGGAAAGCGAAATCTCTAGTCACGTCACCCGAGGGTCTAAGACAGTCCGTACGAGGGGCGAGAGCCACCTAGTGGGCAAGAGGAGCAAAGTCCTGGTGCTTTTTCTATTTGGTACAGAATTCCATCTCCTGGAAGCTTTTTCTCCACAGATGAGCTCTTCCTTGAAAACAACTGGCCCAAATTTGGAGGGAGCCCGTGTTTTTAGCTTGCTCATCTAACAGAAGGCACATTAGCTTCAAGCACAACACTGTTTCACCAATGGGCAGCCTTGCGGACAGAGCCTTGTGCTCCTGGGCTCCAGCTTGCTTCCCGCAGCTGCCCATGCACCGAACTAGGAGCAGGACAGCCTGGCAGTATAGGTGTGGACCTACAGGGGAGGTTACGCATATGATTGATGGAACATTCATGCTTAAGTATTGTTGTAAATTAAAAACCCGGGGGCGACTTCCCAGTCCATGGAGTGGCTTTGCCACCGGCCAGACAGCAGCAGCAACGAGCTCCAGGTCAGGTAGCTGCAGGAGCAGCGTGGTTCTCCAGATCTGTGAGCCCTGGAGAATGCACCTGATTCTCCGGAGCCAAGGACAGAGGGCTTGAACTCGTTTATTGGGGGAAGGGATTACATATTTATAGCCAGAGGAATGGTCCTTGTATCTCAGGAGCATCAGTGGAAGCTAACTGGTTAGGACAAGCAGTCCCACTTGCATATTGAAGGGCTTGAGTGTTTTCTGGGGACCAGAGAGATAGAACTTATAAGGAAGGGTTTAGTTGCAACTCCAGGTAAACGATTTTGCCAGATCGCACACCTTGAAGGGGACCGTGTTTTTGCTGTGGCTCGTGGCCTGTCAGCTACTGCAGAGGGGAGGGGCCAGATTCTTGACAGGTCCTCAGAATGAGAGCCTGAGGTTCCAAGCGCCCTTGACCCACCTTAGCTACAAGACAGCCCCACAAAGTTTAAGCTGCCAGTTTAGAAATTAGTTACTACTGTAAAGGTGTTGTTTGACTTCATAATCAGGAGAAAACCGGTCATTCATTTTGAACGACTAAGGAAAACAAAGCTCCCTTAGTGTCAGGAGCCCCAAGCATAGGGCGCTGGGACATAATTGCTTTCAGAGTTACAGCTCTGAGCTATAAGGGCCAGCGGCTCTACACCCAGCTGCTAACGTTACAACTCTGAGCTCCAGGTGTTAAGCTCTTAGTGTTTTACAACTCCTCAGTAATTGGAGCTAGCACCTCTCAACAGCTTTCTGGAACTCTTCACACAACCCGGCTTATAGCACGCTTCACTCTCCAAAGCTCCTCACCATCTATAGAGCAACCCTTCTGTCTCTCCCCTGCCTTGGTACTTCTATAGTCCTTCGTAGTCTTGGCTCTCTGTGGCCTCTGCTCCCAGTCTCTACCTGTACTCTTTGGCACTTTCTCTGGCTAGCATTAGGATGGCAATTTCTATTTTAGCCCATCTGACCTTGATATTATTGATAATAACAATAATTAGGCAGCAAAACATTTAAACAAGGCTTTACAGGGCCCAGGGCTGCAGCACAGCGTGTGCTGCAGGGTGTGCACAGGTGGGGTGTGAGTAGAGGGAGGGGTGCTACTTATATAGCCAGCCACACACCCACTGATGGGGGAAGAGAACTCATCCCTGAATAAAGACAGCTGCAGGAGGCCTGACCACGAACAGGAGCTATAGGCAAGGTGTCTGGGTAACAAAGACCCTCCCCTGCCTGTACCCCATAAATGTAACCACTCTTGCTTTAATAAATGAGAGATATGCTCCTCTGATGGCCTCTCTGATTCACTATCGTTGGCTCTTAGTCCTCCGATCTGGGCCCATTTGGATGTGTTGACCTGTGCCTTGCACTTTCCTTCATGGTGAGGAGCTGAGCTAAGCAGCCAATAGCTCAGCCATGCTCCAGGGAGGGAAGCGAGACCCCACTGGCAGAGAGGGAAAGAAAACAACACTATGTGAAGCTGAATGGCTAAAGTGAAGTTTCCAGAAGCAAAGTTTTGATTGGAAGAACGGCCCTAAGAAGAATTGTGTGTGTGTGTGTGTGTGTGTGTGTGTGTGTGTGTGTGTGAAGGCCCTTCTGCAACTAAGGCTAGTCCAAAGCCTTCCCTGTCCAGGGTCAGAATTTACAAGATGTTTTAAAGTGATTATCCTGATAACAACAGGAGGGATTGCTTAAGAAGCGACTGCTTCATTGGCGGCTTCCCCAAGCCCTGGAAAATGGCTGGGCCAAGGCTTGGCTTGGGCCATGCAGGTAAACTTCAGCAGTGATAGCAACCAAATACAACCCTGGTTGGCCAAGAACAGCAGAGGACATAGCACGAGCTTCCCGTCCAGATTGGTGTCTGCTGAAACTGGGGACTCATTAAGTTCTACCTGACATCGGCCCCTCTGGTGGGTGCCTGTGGGAAAGGCTGACAGCTGTAGCCAACTAATGTCTGACAGCTCCGGTCTACTTACCAGGAAACACCATTAACAACTGCTTGAAACAAACATCTAAGATGAAAGTAATAATTTCTTAAACATTTTTAAATGATTTATTTACTTTTATGTTATGTGCATTGGAGTTTTATCAGCATGTATGTTTGTATGAAAGTATCAGGTTCCCAGAAACTCCAGTTAAAGACAGTTGTGAGCTCCCTGTGGGTGCTGAGAATTGAACCATGGTCTTCTAGAAGAGCAGTGAAATGCTCTTGAGCACTGAGCCATTTCTCCAGCCCTGAAATTAAAATGTTTTGAAAGTGAACTTTCACCCAATATTTAAACTCAAAAGGAAAAAAACACCAATAGGATGGAATTCCTGAGACCAAATCCCCTTTTCACCATTGAGTGACCTTGGCATATTCTCACAGGACAGACCCTGGTAGTTAATAATACAAGGCAATGCCTTGGGTGCCGACTTAGTGTCCTGGAGAGTGGCCAGGCTACAAAGAGATTGACCAGCAACAGTCTTCTTGTTTAACCACAAGACTCTCCCGCCCTGTGTCACCCAGTGCGTTGCTCTGTGAGAACAGAACATAACTCAACAGGAAGAATGATTCGTTCTCAGCATTTCCATCCTAGGGCGCTTTCTGTCAGCAAAGGTGAGTCAGGGTCCCGAGTCCAGACTGAGAGTACTCTGGTGCTAGCTCACAGTAGCTAGAACCCAGGGACCTGAGAATAGAATGGCTTTCATAAATGCCACCTGGAAACATCCTTCCCACAGATAGGCGCTTTGCAATCTCCCGGGCACACAGGGGTCTCCCTTCAGTAACTGACACTGGACAAGGAAAAAGTGAATCATGGTTTCAGTGTCATACAGATGCGATGTGCAAAAACACATTCACATCCTCATATTCACACCACGGGAGCCACGTAAGAGTTCAAAAATTTTATTACATAAAATTATTTAAATATTAAATTGCAAAAGGAGAATGGAGTCCTAGTTTTGGATTGGACCGTCTTCTTCCCGTGTTGAACAGAATCTCTGGGTCTGTTTTGATTTGAGGCGCAGAGAACGCTGTTATCCAGGGGTATGGGCACAGACTTCTCCACTCCTTTGGTTTTCTTCCTCAAGGCAGGGGAATGTGCTGAGGCCCTTCCCACTTCTGCTCTGCTGATCTTCCAGGCACAATGGCTGTCTCTCTTTTCCTTCAGATAGCAGGCAAATCCTGGGAAGTCTGTGTAAAGACATTGTGGACACCTGGGTCTCTGCTCCGGTGACCCCGGCAGGCTTCGAGGCCGCTCCACGGGCTGCTGAGAAGTTTCTCCAGCTCCCTCTCTGGCCAGGCAGCTGTGCAGGCCTCTGTCAGGGAGGAGGTGTTTGACCTGCCTGAGCATCTCAGGGTAACAACTGTTGGCTTCTTCCTGCTTCACTTGGGTGATAAGGCCTTTCCTCCAGGAACACCTGAACTCGGTTCTGTCCTGTAGGCACTGATGCCCCGACATGCTTTTCACTCCTCCGGATGGCCACAGGGTTTCCTGGTGCTTTAGGCACAGGCTCCCAGATGTCCAAGGTCAAGTCAGCAGGTTGTGCTGAGCCCAGCACCACTGCCAGCAGGAGCACAAGACAGGGGACCTGGCGGAAGCCCAGCGAGTCCGGATCTGGCCGGCAGGGGGAGCGGAGCTACAAAGTTTCTGCTGCTTTAATATGCAGCCAACTGTGGGCTCTGGTTGGCTGAGCTCTGGAGGAGGACTCCGTGTGAGTCATTTAGCAGAGGAGACCTGGGCGCCCAGAACAGACAAGGCTCCCTCTGAGTTGGTTGCCCAGGTCCTCAGCTACAGGGAAGCAGGATTGCGGGTTCGGTGCTCGCGGAGATGTGCGATTCCGCCTCGCTACCTGGAGCCTTCCTCGGTTCGGATGGAACTGCTTGGCCAGAGGACACTTTTTGGTGGGAAATGGGAAGGCTCCGATTCTGAGACAGCGGTATAATGCTGAGGTTTCCTTTGGCTGGAGTCTGGGAGTGTTTGGGGCGGGGTAGCCATCAGGCTCTCGGGCGGGAGGGGGAATAGAGGAGTGAGGCTGGGGAAGACCAGAGCTGCTCTGGAGAGGAGCATGGTCGCAGGCAGAGGACTTGTCCTGCGCCTCAAGGGAGCTGCTCTGACCGGGATGGACCTCTGCCAGGAGGGTGGCGCCTTTACGTTCCCACCTTTGCACCGTGTGGGGCACATAATTCTTGGAAATAAAATGAGAAACGGTAGAAGAATGGCGTCGTAGGTTCGGATTGGGCTCTCTTCATCTGGAGTTGATCGGAATCTGTGTGTCTGCTTGGAGCTGAGGCGCAGAGAACGCTGTCCTCTGGCCTGGGAAGCCTGCATGGAGCTTGCCTACTCCTGGGGTCTTTCTCTAGGCCATGGGAATGCCCTAAGGGCCCCTGCCATTTCTGCTCTGACGATCTCCCAGGCGCAGGAGCTGTTGCTCCTTTCCTCCAGGTAGCGGTCGATTCTTGCGAAGTACCCGCGCATGTCCAGGAAAAGACGTTGTGGACACGAGGGACTCTGCTCCGGTGTCGCCTGCAGCGCTTCCAGTGCGCTCCACAGACTACTGAGAAGTTGCCCGAGCTCCCTCTCAGGCCAGGCAGCTGTGCTGGCCTCTGACCCAAAGACCTGGAGGACCTGCCTGAGCATCTCAGGGTAGCAACAAGTGGCTCCTTCTAGCTTGGCTTGGGTGACAAGGCCTTTCCTCCAGGGACACCTGAACTCGGTTCTGTCCCGGAGGCACTGAAGCGGCTGCTCGCTTCTCATCTCCCCTAATAAGTTGACGGCTGTCTGGAGCTCTCTTCGCAGGCTCCAAAGTTCCCTCCAGTCATGTGAGCAGGCTGTGCAGGAGCCTAGCATCACTGCCAGCAGGAGCAGGGAACAGGGGACCATGCTGAAGAGCAAGGATTCCGGAGCCGGCCAGCAGGGGGCGCAGAGCACGAGCAAGGCAGTGAGGGCGTTCAGCCCGGTGGAGTTTCTGCTGCTTTAATAGTGCAGCAACCTCTGGGCTCTGCTTGGCTGTGTGCTCTAGGGAAGGAAGGCTCCTTCTGAGTCATTCAGCAGCAGAGACAGCGGCGCCCCGGAGCAGAGAAGGCTTCCTCTGGGGTGGTTCGCCAGGTCTTCGCGCTACACAGGAGCCAGATTGCGGGCTGCGTGCTCACTGAGCTGTGGGGATTCCGCCCACAGCTGCCTGCAGCCTTGGTCCAGATGGATTTGGTTGGCCGGAGGATACATTTTGCGGGAAAGCAGAAGAACCCTCGTCCAGGAGAGTGGTATTAAGGATTGGTTTCCTTTGGTTGGAATATTGGTGTATTGCAAGCTCTTAGGGGACAGACGTGATGGAGGAGTCGGGTTTGGGAAGACCAGAGCTGGTGCAGAGAGGAACGGGGTCCCAGGGTAAATGTCCTGTCCCTCGCGGGAGCTGCGCTGACCAGGATGGACCTCAGCCATGAGGATGGCAGTCCTGGAGGGCAGGTCTCTGTCCTCTTTCCTTCTCTTAACCTCACATCCACTGGAATGGCATTTCCAGGGGCTAGTTCTTCCTCCTCCTCCTCAGAGTACTTCAGCCCCGGTTGCTGGCAGGAGACACACCTCTCCTGGCAAACTGAGGACCAGTTGGAGAAGTCTGTCTCTCTCCAGGATTATTAGGGTGTCTTACCCCACCCTGGATCTTCTTCCTTTGCTTTATTTACTTATTTCTCATCTGTATGTGATTGATATATTTTCATTTTGTATGAATGGATTTGGCGGGTGTTTTTCTCCATCTCAATGTGTGAACAAATGTCAATCACTCTATCTTAAAATCTATCTGTGGTATTCTTTTGTGCTTAGCCGAATGGGCAGGAACTGTTCCTGATCCTCTTTTCTGTTCCCCTCAAGCTCTCCCCTCCCCCAACCCAGGAGTCTCTCTGCTGCTTCAGCTGGTGCCACTTGCAGTTAGTTTCTGTTTGAAGTGTGAGAGTGTTTCCTGCCCTTGTGCATCCTTCTCTGGCTGGGTTTTCATGTTACTCTGGGCTTTGCTTGTGGTCTGTATACTACATCATTCCATGACCCTGGGTGATCGTTGGTGTGGGAAAGGCTTAGCCTGGGCAGTGGTACCAGATTCCTTGGATTTTTTTTTCCATCGGTATGTGATACATTCTTTCATTTCGTATCAATTGACTTGGAGGGTTTTTTCTCCCTCTGAATGTGTGAATTAATGTCACTCACTCTATTTTAAAATCTATCTGTGGTATTCCTTTGTGCTTAGCTGAATGGGCTGGTACCATTTCTGATCCTCTTTCCTGTTCCTCTCAGTCTCTCCCTTTCCCTGTCTTCTCTCTGATGCTTCATCTGGTGCCATTTGCAGTTTCTGATTGACGTGTGAGAGTTTTGCCTGCTCGTGTGCATCCTTATCTGTCTGAGTTTCCTTGTTACTCTGGGCTTTGCTTGGGATTGGTTTATTACCTCATCCCATTGTTGCTTGTACCCATCCACGGGTGAGGGGGTAGAGTTGGAGCAGAGCCAAGAGACACAGGCTCCAGGAGTCAGTTGAGTGGGAAAAAGAAGACTCAGTTTATTACAGTGGGGGAATCCTATTACAATCTCCACCCAGTCCAGGGTCCCATTGGCTCCCAGAATGCAGCTGTTACTCCCTGGGCATATCCGGATAGTTCTGTGTCTTGGCATACCCGGACATTTCCGTCTCTGTGTATGCCCATGTGGGTCTCAGGCCTTGTTCTCTCCAGTGGCAGGTCCAGTATTCTCCTCCAATTACATGACCCTGCGTAACAGTTGGTGTAGGAAAGTCTTAGTGTGGTCTGTGGTCCTAGATCCTTGGCTCTTTGCTGCTAGGGGTGGGTTTTCATTCCTTGGGCAAACATTTTGCCCAGTCAGGTTTTGAGTCTCCATCAGGCATTATTATACCTTGTTTTTGGGACAGCCTCATACAGGACCTTTGGACAGGAGGAAGGCTTTGCTCTCAGGGAGGAAGCCGTCAGCAGGAGCTCCTAAGGCCGGAGGACACATTTTGTGGGAAAGCAGAAGGATCCTAGTCCAGGAGAGTGGTATTAAGTATTGAGCAGACTCTCTGAAGATGTACTTGCCAGAATTCTGCCCAATATTCTGTTTGGGCACCTCTGCCATTTGTGGGGACCACATCAGTATGGTGAGTCTGGGCAGAGAATGTGACCTCAGTGCCCAGAAGGCAGCAGGTGAAAGGGAGGAGGACACCAGAAGACATCCTTCGGTTCTGGGTGGCTCTCACACACATCACCAGCAGAACGGAGGAGCGGTACCCAAAGGAGGTGCCCGCACTGTGGTAGAGACCTTTCCCGACGCACCCTGCCTGAGCTTCCCACCTCAGGCACCAGGTATGCGAAGCTGTGGAAGCAGAAAGGGCTCCGTGGACAGCTTGGTATCTCTGTGACTCCAGCACCCCAGGGAGTGACATCATCAGTCATTGCCCACTTCCTCAGGCCACAGGGCCATCATGGTTGTGTGAGGGGGCCTCCTGCCCACCCTCCCCTCCACTCCTCAACTCTGACCTCTCCCTGTGCCTGTCCACTGCACTGCTTCTTGGACAGTCTCAGAGAGCCTGAGAGCTTCAGTGTGACACCTTCCGGGAGTCTCAATCTTCGAGACTGAGGCCCAGATTGGTTTTTCTCCTATCACTTGTGTGGCCACAAAATACATGAAATGGGGAAAACAAAAGCCAGTGCTTAGTGCCTTGGGAAGAGACAGGGCCACGTAGAGATGTACCAGCAAGTTTTCTTGTTTAACCACAAGACTCTCCCGCCCTGTGTCACCCAGTGCATTGCTTTCAGCTAATAATAAGGAAGTGTCCTGTGAGAGCAGGTCATGATAACTCAAGAGAAAAAATGGATTCAGACTCAGCATTTCCTTCCTAGGGCCCTGACTAAGAACAACAAAGGTAGGTCATGGTCTTGAGTCCAGACTGAGAGTACTACGGTACTAACTCGCAGCAGATAGAAACCAGTGACCTGAGAATAGATTGGTTTTAATAATTCCCACCTCAAAACATCCTTTCCAAAGATAAGCAGAGTTCCAATCCCTGGGGCACATGGCAATCTCCCTTTAGGAGCTGACACTGGACAAGGAAAATTCAAACGGATTCTTGCTGTTAGCTGACTGTTTCTCCCGAGCTCATTCTTCATCCCTGACACTGACACCTGTTGTTGAACTGCCTCTGTGTCTTGTCTGTCAGATTCTAACTCCTAACTCTGACCTGAGAGCCTGCTTTCATATCAGGGCTGTTGAGCCTGTCCACGCTCTAATATGCTCTGCAAACTCTTCCTGGGTTTTCTCTCTTTGCCTGCTTTTTGCTCTGTTCATCTCAGACATGGCTCTGCCAAGTCTTTGCTCTGATTTGCTCTTCAGACATGGGATTAAAGGTGTGGACTCTAGTTCTGGGTCGCTCTGCCTCTGATTTGCTGCTTTTCAGTTCATGCTTTTCACAGCAGTTTACCTGCTATGACCTGATGGCCTCCCAGTCTCTAAAACTCCTCTGGTACTCATGCTCTACTAACTATGAACTCTGAAATGAATACCAGGAAATGAGTAACCAGAGCCTTGTATTCAGAACCAGATTTCGTTTCACAGCACAGGATGTTAAATTAATGCCTGTGCCACATTTCTTCTACAGATGGGCTATTTAAAGGCACGTGTTACATTCCAGCTAGATGCCATTGCCTCGAATTTGGTCCTGCACAGCCGATTTGGCTGAACAGCGATTACATATTACTCTACAGACTTACAATGAGCCTTCCCTCTCCTGTCTCAGTCAAGCAGACCCTAGAGTTTGCTGCACTATTAAAGCAGCAGAAACTCCATCAGGCTGAATACTCACATAGCCTTTCACTAGCCTGGAGACACCTGCCAGGCAGCTTCGAAATCCTTTCTCCCTCTCTTCAATAGGCATGGTCCCCTATTGTCTGCTCCTGCTGGCAGTGATGCTAGGCTCCTGCACAGCCTGCTCACTTGACTCGAGTGAACATTCAAGCCTGAACAGAGAGGTCAAGACAATCCTCAAATGATTAGAGGAGAGGAGAAGCGAGCAGCCGCTTCAGTGCCTCCGGGACAGAACCGAGTTCAGGTGTCCCTGGAGGAAAGGCCTTGTCACCCAAGCCAAGCTAGAAGGAGCCACTTGTTGCTACCCTGAGATGCTCAGGCAGGTCCTCCAGGTCTTTGGGTCAGAGGCCAGCACAGCTGCCTGGCCTGAGAGGGAGCTCGGGCAACTTCTCAGTAGTCTGTGGAGCGCACTGGAAGCGCTGCAGGCGACACCGGAGCAGAGTCCCTCGTGTCCACAACGTCTTTTCCTGGACATGCGCGGGTACTTCGCAAGAATCGACCGCTACCTGGAGGAAAGGAGCAACAGCTCCTGCGCCTGGGAGATCGTCAGAGCAGAAATGGCAGGGGCCCTTAGGGCATTCCCATGGCCTAGAGAAAGACCCCAGGAGTAGGCAAGCTCCATGCAGGCTTCCCAGGCCAGAGGACAGCGTTCTCTGCGCCTCAGCTCCAAGCAGACACACAGATTCCGATCAACCCCAGATGAAGAGAGCCCAGTCTGAAACTACGACGCCATTCTCTTATTGTATTTTTTTATTTAATTCAATTTTATTTAATATAATTTTTTAACTATTTCATTCCTCCCATGTTGTGAATATGAGGATGTAAAGGTGTTTTTGCACATCACATTTGTATGCGAATGAAACGGTGATTTCTTTGTCCAGTGTCAGCTCCTGAAGGGAGACCGCCGTGTGCCCTGGGAATTGGAAATGCGCCTGTGGGAAGGATGTTTCCAGGTGGTATTTATTAAAGCCGTTCTATTCTCAGGTCCCTGGGTTCTAGCTACTGTGAGCCAGTACCAGAGTCTGAATTCAGGACCCTGACTTACCTTTGCTGACAGAAAGGGCCCTAGGTAGGAAATGCTGAGTCTGAATCCATTGTTTTTTTTCTGCTGAGTTATCATGACCTGCTCTCACAGGATGGTCCTCTTGTTATCAGCCCACAGCAATGCATTGGGTTCACATGGCAGTAATATCTTGTGGTTCAACAAGAAGACTCTTGCTGGTCGATCTCTTTGCAATAGAAGAGATAAAGGTCACTTTATTGTGATTTGAGGAACCATTTTTTATACCACTTTCCCTCTTGAAGGGAAGCTCTTTAAGGGACAGAATGTTTATAGGGAGGTGAAATAGCCGGATGATTTAAGAGGGCGTGAACACTCCCTCCTACTGGTAGCTCACTAAGACATGAAGCAAAGGGGAAGAGATTCAGACCAACTAAGAGACTGGGAAGACACCCCCAACTTGCTGAGCTGTCTGCAGGGTAATGCACGGTGTTGGGGCTATTGAATTTTTGACAACTGTCACTCAGGCTGAGGTGGACTTTTGGTGATTCAACCATCTTCGTGTCATTTCTGCCTATGTAAATAAATATCATCCCACTGATTTTTCCTGGAAGTGACTACAATAAAAATCACTGGTTTACCAAGTTGGGCGTGGTGGTATCTATACTTGATCTTTCATTGATTCCCTTTCTGGGGTTAGTAAACATTTGTTCATATATCTCCAAGAATACTGTCTGTGTTGATCAGTTTCATGTCAACTTTATACCATCTAGAGTCATTTTGAAGGAAAAAGCCTCAATTAAGAAAACGTTCAACCAGATTGGCTGGTAGGCAAGCCCAAGGCTATGGGACATCTTCTTGATTGGTGGTTGATGTGGAAGGGCTCAGATCACCGAGGACAGTGAGCTGGAAGTACACGGACTGTGCTTCAACTCCTGCCTCAGGGTCCTTCCTTGAGTTCCTGCCCTAACTTCTTAGTGATGTAACCTGGAAGTGTATGCAGAACAAACTCTTTTCTCCCCAAGTTGTTTTGGTAATGCTATTTCCTCACAATATTAACCCTCACTGAAACAGCCATCCACTTACCTGTGAGAGTGTATATAGCCATCTATTGAAAGCAAATGTTGAATGATAGTTCTTGGTTTACCAGAAACTGTTGTTAGGGACTGGTGAATATTTTTTATAATGTCAAGATGTTCCCGTGTCAATGACGTAACAGGGCCCCTATCAAAAATTAACAGGAGGCAAAATGCAGTTTACTCTGGGGTAGAAGCATATCTAGGAAGAGAAAGAACCAGCTGGCCAAGACAGCGACAGGAAGAGGCAAGCCAGGAGATGCCGCATGTTTCTGTCCAGCAGAAGCTGACCTCTTCCCATTGGACTTTTGGTTTGTTCGCTTACTCGCTCGCTTCTTTGGAATTTTAGGTCTGAAGTCGCTCAGAAAAATTGAGAGATACATATGGCCCCTACAGAAGCAGTTTACTACAGAATGGAGACCAGTATGCTGGGCTCAGCACCACGACAAGATAGCAAGGACTCAGAGCAGGTCTTTTTAAGTGAGACAGGCAGCCAGTAGGGGATCTTTAATCTGATTGGTCAGGACCTGGACATGACCTGGACAGGACCTGACAGGGACATGAAGTATGTGGTGATGTGATTAAGCAACTATTTCCACAATTCAGTCCTCTTGCGGTCTAGCACCATTCTGATTGGCCAACAGCTGGCTTTGGGACTTCCTGAAAATTACCGGGGATTTCCGAAGACCTGAGATCGGGACCTGCCCATCACAGAGAGGATGGAATGGAGCCTGGGACATAGTGGAAAGGATCTAAATAACAACACCACCCTTTTAATTGGAAAGAACTAAGTAATAGGATGAACCTATTCCTTAGCTTTTATATCTGTAATGATTAATTTTGATGTCAACTTGTTTAGATTAAGAAATTCAAATCAGACGGCCAGACACACCTCTCTGTGTCTGCGATGGACTTTCCAGAGATACTTAGATGTTGGAGACTCGAACCTAGTGATGGGTAGGTTTGTAACATGGTGGCCTCACTGTGAAGCAGTGAGGTAAGGAAGTTAAAGCCTCGTTAGAGGCGGTGGGCCACTAGAGGTGTGTCCTAGGGACTCTCATCATGCGTTCTCGCTGTATTCCTGTATTTCTGTGTCTCCAGGCTGTTGAGCTATCAAGAAAGCCAGAAGAGCCAAAATGATAGTAGGGCGGCTGGTGGCGTCTGTCACTCTCCAGCCACTGCCCCGCAGCCCCTCACGGGTTCATGGAACGGGAGATGCGACATTGACGCTGAGTCCTGCGAGAAGTATGAGAACCAGGAACAGTATAAAAGACATAAGGCAGCAACAGATCAGGTGAGAGAGGAAGCATGGCGGAAGGAGACAGCGGGCCTTGACCCGCTACGTGGAGGAGGCAAGCAGAGAGTGGAGTCTGGCAGAATGGCACTTCCGCCGGGCCGGCCTGTTATGCACCATCACTGCCTGCAAGGCAGGGGCTCCCACTCAGCCATGGATTAGGCCTGCAGGTTAGGCTCCATTCGTGGAAGAATGAGCTGGGAGGAGAAGCAGGCAGAAACTACTACAGAGAGATGCAGGAGCAGGCCTGCCCGGCACCATAGCCGGACAGGCCGGGAGTCCCCATTCAGGTGGGGCACAGATGCTGTCAAGGCACGGAGGAGGCAGGCTGTGGGAGAAGTCTGGGATGGAGGATCAGAGCTTCGGACAGCACTCAAGATGGCAGCAGGGCAGTAAGCAAAATCCAGCAGGGCTCCAACCTTAGTCCTCTGAGCACCCCCGCCCTGCTTCTCATAAACTCGTTGCCCTGGAGAACTATACTGGTACAAGAGGAACTTTGTGACAGCAAGCAAGCATGCAGGATCTGAACTACAAACGGTTGCAAACAGAAGAGAAGACAAGGGAGTTAGGCGCCCCAAGAGGGACAGGTGCTTGGGATACCACGAGGCTGGGGCCACGACCTGGCCACTCTGTCACAACCTGCTGGACTGGAGCTGCCACTCAGAAAATGAAGCATGTGCACTGTGCAGAGAGGCAGACCCATGGGCTGGGCAGATGGGAATGGCAGCAAGCTTCGCTAGGAGACACATGGTTGGGGGCGAGGACTGGTACTGGTGAGCACCCAGGGAAGACAAGAGATGGGTCCTCAGACTGCCATCACATCCTCCTGGCCTCTTCACTGCCTGCCAAGCCAGTTCTGCTGTTCCTGTGGCCACTGACCATATGGTTCTTCCTGGTGGGTGGGTGGGGAACATGCAAGATGTGATGTAGCAGACTGGAGCTGGACCAGGTCCTACCCCCAGACTTTTTGCCAAGTCATGGGAACACTCTGCTCCTGAGCAAAGACAGGTTATCTCAGCTGAAGAGTGTCTCATTTCCTGGGCTGAGTAGCCACACAAGAAACCTGTCCTCTGGTGACCACCAGACCCTCCTGGCTGTGGGGCTGTCATAACTGAGTGGGTCTCAGGGCACTTAAAACCTCAACCTCTCATTCTGAAGAGCTGGCAGGAATCTGGTCCCTCCCTTCTAGAGTAGCTGATGGACCACAAGCCAGCAAAACACCACCCCTCTCCAAGGGAACACCTCTGACCTCAGGCTCTGTTCCTGAAGCACCTTTGGGGACAGGTTCCCTGGCTGGGGCTGCAGGCTGTAGGGTTCAGTTCATTATGCAAAGAAGGCCTTTGTATTGGTGGAGCAGGTCAATTAATATTGTCTTTCATCAATAAATCACCCAAAGGAGGTGAGTTCTTGGCTTAGTACGCCGAGAGACTGTGTCCCTCTACCTTACGATTTGAGGTTTGCATCTTGAAGTAGCCTTTTTGTTATTTATCAAACTTATGCGCGACCAAGCACAACCACGAGAAAGCCTGAGAACATGGGCTGAAAACAAAGAGGGACGATGGAGGATAAAGTCTTTCTTTCCACCCCAGTTGGTACATCCTGAATTTCTAAGGTGTATTTGTCATTTGGGATCCTTCCTGGGGCTAAATATCATTAAAAAACAAAAAACCTACCAAACCTAGATAAATAACAAATTGAAACCATTCACCCTCCCAGGAGTAGCTGAAGAGTAACTGTATTGCAGTCTATGAAGGCCACTCATAAAAAGAGCCATGGTGGAGTCTTAAAAGTTATTTTAATTATCAATCTTAGTCAAGCACAAACTAGCTAGACAGGCAAAATCCAGTGATTTCTTTTTTCAACCAAGTAAATTCCAAGCTTACAAAGTATAAGACCTGATTATATAAAGACAAGATATTTTAAAATCCTTTTAATATATGTAAAGCCTTCTCTACCTTACCCCATACCAGTACACTTTGGTAATATAAACTTCTAAAGAAAAACACTGTCGCCTGCATGCCTAGCTCACAAACTAGGGGGATGCAAATGTTCAACCATTAACTAAAAGAATTCAACAATAAAAGTTATACGTGATAAATGTTGAATGTGAGAGATTTAATGGAGTGGTTCCTTTACCTCCTTAGACAAAACACACATCTACTGTCACCACCTGAAGGCTGTTGACATCGCTGACAGCCAGGGTCCTGTCATAGGAGAAGGGAAGGCTGCAATGAGGGCTGGCTGGGCTCTTTCAGAAAAGCACTATAGGGTCAGAGGCAAAGACCTTAGTGAGTTATTTTTCCAGCAAAGACACAAGTCCCCGCTCAGTAAAGCTGAGCGAATTTCTAGATGTGATAAGCCCCTTGGAAGTAGACTTGCTGGGGAATTGACATCACCATGGAAAGACACTACCTATGCCCATAAGAACCTGAAAAGAAACAGGGTTGGTTCTAGGATTATTAGTACAAGGGAATAGCACCTAGACCTTAGTAAAACAATGGTGGGCAGAGGGTGATGGATTAATCCCAGCCTAGGGCATCCTTGGAGCACAGCCACGTGGCCTGAACGAATGTGTTTAAGGAGAGAAACACCAGAGAAATCCATTCACCAGCAGCCAGCAGCCTCTACTGTGAATGAAACAGGAAACGGAAGTCTGCTCCCACTCTCCAGAGTTCGCTGGACACAGATGGTATGTTAATCCCTACACTCGAGAGGAAGCTGAGGAGGGAGGGCTCCGGCAAGTTCTAGGCCAACTGGAGGTGCGGAAGAAGCTCTTGATTAAAAAGAAATAGGACAACTATCCAACAACAACAATATAAATCCCTAAACAAACACAGAAACCCGTAAGGTGAGAATTTCTCTGTAAAAATGGAGGAGAGAATCCAGACCCAAAAGCTTTCCATAGGCCAAGAAGAGTGATAGCTAGTTACATGTGGAATAAAAGTGATTCGGTGTGTGTAAGTGTGCTTGTGGTTACACACACACACACACACACACCACCCTCAACTCAGCTCAGTATACTTCTCACTGATGTGGTAAGTATCCATTTGAATTGGCATATCTGAAGTTTACTGGAACTATTAACTTTAATAATACCATCAGTAAAACACAGTGGAGGTTTAGACAAATGTTCAGAAAACGCAAATTGTGTGTTTCCTATTAAAAGCCACACAAGCGCAGGCTGTCTTCACAGAACACAGAATCCGAGCTTCACCAGCCCCCAGCCCCTCAGTACCCAAACCCCTCAGGCCCCAGAAGCTCATGGCCCTCCTGCGCCCTCTCCTGGCCTCCCTGGTGATATGCAGCTATGGTCTTGGATCTCTGGGCTGGGACCTGCCTGAGAGCTCTCCTAAGCTCGTGACCACTGTGGCTAACTGTATATATGCCAAGGAGTGTGAAACAGCGATAAGATGAAAGAAACAAAGACTCCCTCAGAACCCACAGGAAACGACAGTTCTTAGAAAGTGCTGTTAACGACAAAGAAATGGTTGTACCTGGACCGCAGCCACCAAAGTGATGTCCAGGCAGAAAGTGTAACCACCGTGTAAACTCGGACTTCGACGTGTTAGCAGAAGTCCGTTCTCTTAGTTTAGGAATCATTCAGCCCACACTACAGGATTTTGCTTCGAACCCACACTCTGTGGGTCTGTAAGTGAGCTCGGGGCCGCTCTCCACTCTGTAAACTGTTTCTAAGATGTAAAGTGGGCTGGAATGTTCCTTGGGCCGTCTGGTAGACCAACGCCAACCCACAACCAACAGTCGGTGTATTCTCTGGGTCTGAGAACAGTGCCGCCCGTGGGGCGCTGGCAGGATCGAGACCGGAGGGGAGCCCGCCGTGTCTGTGCGCGGTCCGTGGGCATCGCCCATCGCTGCTCCCGGCGCTCCACGGTGCCGGCCTCCCCACCAGCTCCCATTCCCCTGCCGCAGCGCTTCCCTGCCTCCACGTCCAGACCATCTGGGCGGGTGGTATGGCTTTGTCTTTCTAACATTGAGTTTGCAGGAAGCATGAAAAGCCACAGGAATCCACTTTCGAAAGTGACAGTTTCGAGGAAACGGCCGCAAGCAGGTTTGCGCTTGCGTGTGCATCATTGTGCATCCGGAGCTATGTTTTTTTTGGGGGGTGGGGTGTGGGGAAGGGAAGGAATGCCCGCCGCAGTGACGTCATAGAAGCTGAATGTGAAAGGAGGGGGATAGCGGACTGGCTTTCCAGCGGCGCACCAGCGTCCCCTGCTGGCCTCTGTTAGCCACTTCCCGGACGCGTGTGGACTGTTGCCCAGGAGGCAGGCCCTTTTCTCCGCCCACCCCTCCACATGGAGGGACAACGCCACGCCCCCTTTGCCAGTCTCAACCCTCCCGGTCTGGCCTCCTCCAGGCATCCGGCTGAGGGCGGACCCAGGTGAGGACTGAGTTGCTGGGTGCCTGCTCATAGCCCAGAATGGCTCCCCACCAGCATCTGTGCCTGGAACAAACCTGATCTTTCCCAGCAGCCTGGGCTGTCCCATTACCGATGCCTCTCCAGGCTGTTGCTCTGCTCCCTAGTCTTCCTTCCTGGGGATCCCTCTCTGCAACCGCCATGAGCCCTGAATGGCGCCAAGGACCAAGCACACTTCCCCTTTGCAGGAGTCTGGCTGTGTGAGGCTGGGGAGCTCTGGGGCTTAAGACTGGGTAGGAAAGCTGCCCTCTGGGACTACCAGGAACCCCAACCCGGTGGAAGTGGCCCTGAGCTAGGCAGCTCCCAGCTGGGGCCCCTCAACACCTTCCCCAAGACTATTCAAATAGTCAATCCCAGGCCATGCTTGAAACACAACCCTGGAGCCATCTTCTGCTGGGTTCTCCGCACAGCTTGCTGACCTCCTCTGTAGAGGTAGTCACACATAATTGTTGTATGCCTACTGTGGTAACTCAGTAGGAGGGACAAGGAGGTGTTCCCATAACTGCATACCCTGCCAGACCTCAGCAGAGGGCACCACCATCATGGCAAGCACCACCCTCAACAGCGGAACCACAAGCGTCTCAGCTCAGGTGTTTTTATTCATTCAGAGTGTCTTAGGTGCTGTTGATACCATGTGCAGATCATAAGCAATCAGACATCCCCCACAGAAATCCAACAGCTGCAATCAATACAAAATGCCAAGACCTATGCATCCCTTTTTCCAACAGTGCATAAAACAATTTCAAACATAACTAAAAGCAAACTTTCCCAACATTTCCCCCTTTTTGTATTAAAAAAATTGTGTTACCTTTACAACACAATTTAATACTATACCAGCAAAACTATTTACAAGAGGAACAATCATGAGTATTGCTAATGCACATGACTAAATGAAACCAAACATCTATCAAGCTTTTCACAGTGTCTTTGGACAGCAGAAAAACATTATCAATGTCCAGTTATCTGGAATTTACGATGTTCTAGGCTCCTCCAAAGGGCTTGGATCACTTCTCTGGCTCTGCCCTCTGCAGCACACACAGTTTGTCCTACAGGCTCTAGCTGGCTCTATTCCACTGCTGCTGCTGTTCTTGGTGGTTGTCCCATGGTACTGGCATCCCCAAAACTGCTGGGGTCCCTTGCTGCAATGGGGCTGCACTTTCACCAATAGCCTCTCCTGTGCTCTCTTCAGGGTTCCAAGCCTCAACTTCTCTGCATGACCCCTTCAATGTGGGCCTTCAACTACTACTTTGGCTGCACGTTCACTAATGGCCTCTCCTGGGCTTTCTTCATGGTGCCAAGCCTCAACTGTTTTACAGGACCCCCTTCATACCTTCAAAACCAGCACCAGCTGGGTGACTCTTACAGTACCAAGATAGGTTACCAGCATGAGATATAACCTCGGCCAGTTCTAGAAGACAGCTTCTGCGTGCTGACCCTGAGGAAACACTTTCCAGGTTTTAAGACAGAGTCTGGTTTACAGGGAAAATAACTGGTCCTTGTCTGCAGTAAGGGTTCCCACATGGGTGGAGTTCTCATCACCATCACCAGTGCCTGGGCAGCTTGTCTTGAAGAAAAGAAAAATTGGTCAGTTTAACTAATTGGCTTTTTGGCTCTAAGTTGTGGCATCCAGAACAGCAAGGTGTCCTGGGCCAGTAGGAAGAATATCTGGCAAAGTCTTGGCAGTTTGACATTCCTTCTCACCACTGCTATGGGAAAATATATATAACCTTCTTTGTAGACCTCAAACACCAGACCCTCTTGGGCCTCATACATGCAAAAAGCCATCAACAAATTCAGTTTATGTGCTCTGGTTACCGTTTTCCATGACCTGGCTATGGCCAGCAGCAAGAGGAAGCATCGGCTCCGTGATCAGGAAAAGCAGTAAGAACCTTGCTTTTTCCTACTTCCACCTGAATTCTTTATTTCTAAGGGCCTCCATTCTGTGGCTCTCACCTCGGAGCTCTCTTTCTCATTTATTTATTAATTTCATAGTCTTTTCTCCTCATAGAGGCTTATTTTCTTTCTCCTCTTCCTCCAGGAGACTTCTACTCTCCCCCCCCCCCCCCAATATATAATCTCTGCCTCTAGGAGCTGCCCTGAGCCGCCTACTTTACCAGACTCTGAGGTCTGGAGTTTCTTTCTCTTCTTCCTTGTCTCCACTTTGGATTAGCCGGCCTGATGTGCCTCCTCGTTGCCCCACGTTGGTTTACCATTTGTAGTTGTTAGCTGCTGTGGCGGTTCAGCCAAGAAGACAAGGAGGCATTTTCATAGACTCAAACCCTGCCAGACCTCAGCAGAGGGAACCACCATCATGGCAAGCACCACCTCAACAGCGGAACTGCGAGCATCTCAGATCAGGTGTTTTTATCCATTCAGAGTGCCTTAGGTGCTCTGTTGATACCATGTGCAGATCATAAGCAATTAAACATACTCCTCCCAGAAATCCAACAGCTGCAATCAATACAGAACGCCAAGGCCCATGCATCCCTTTTTCCAACAGTGCATAAAACAATTTCAAACATAACTAAAAATAAACTTCCCCAACACCCAGTCAATCTCTTTTGTGAGATTTGCTGCAAGAAGCATTGTTGTCGGTGAAGAGCACCTCAGCCAGCAATATTTCCCCCTCACAGCTGCAACACCTGGGAAACGGCTCCCCTTGGAGTGGAGCAGAGTGGAGCTGTTACATTGTAACACTCCAGCTCAGCTGGGGATGTCTTCCCCACTTCCCAGCTGTG
Organism: Cricetomys ansorgei; assembly: GCA_026225945.1. Taxonomy (NCBI): domain Eukaryota; kingdom Metazoa; phylum Chordata; class Mammalia; order Rodentia; family Nesomyidae; genus Cricetomys; species Cricetomys ansorgei. The sequence continues at coordinate 2,506,836 of JAMJFZ010000183.1, read as the reverse complement.
TGGATCCTTGGCTCCCCAGTGCCAGGGCACCTTTCCTCTCAGAACTGTGTGGTCTCTTGACTCCCGACTGCCAGGGAGTCAAGACTAACTGACAGTCTAACAGACTGTCAGAGCTGTTTACACTTCCTCTGGGGATTCCTTCCCCACATCAGAGCTCTGTGGCTCCTTGGTGGAATTTGGAAGGTTGGACTGTAGTCTGCACTATTTAACCAGGATTTGGGCGATTAGAAGATTATATTAAAATTATATATAATTTGATTACAAGTTCTGTATGTAGAATATCCTGCTGTATATTATCTATAAGGCATTGAACTAACTCGGATGGTAGATACGCTGCTGTTAGAAGGGTTCACGGGCACCTGCATCCTAATTAATGTGTATGTGTTGGTTAGGTTTTGTCAACTTGACACGAGCTCGTTACTGGACTCTACCTAGGGAACCTCAACTAAGGAACGGCTTCCACCAGATTGGCCCAAAGACATGTCTGTCAGGCATTTTCTTAATTGCTAATTTATATAGGAGCACCCAGACCGTTATGGCAGAGCCGTCTCTAGAGAGGTGAGCCTGAGCTGTATAAGAAATGTAGTTAAATGTGAGCCAGGGAGCAAACCACTGAGCAGCACTCCTCTCTGGTCACGGCCTCGGGTTCAGTTCCTACCTCTATATTCCTGCCTTGGCTTCCCTCAGTGATGGGCTGTAACCTGTAAGCCAAAGAAACCCTTTCATTCTCCAAGTTGCTTTTGATCTGTGCTTCGTCACAGTAACAGAGAGTAGACTAGGATAGTGTATGCTTTATATCACTCCCTGAATGGAGGATCACAATATTTGAAAGATATAATAGAACATCATGAATATATGTATATATATTACATATGCATACATTATATATTATATATTTATGTATATATGTATAATATATGTATATGTGTATAATTTGTGCATATATGTGTATATATAATTATATACATAATATAATTTATATAATATAAATAACCTATATAATATGTGTATACATTATATATGTATATATTATAAATGTACACACACATGTATATATATAACTTGTGTGTACATGCACATACTTACATATGCAATATATACGGAGGTGTAATTTTATGCTGGCGTTTACATTTCTAATGTGACAGGTTTTCCCAGCGGTTCCGGACCGTCACACTGACCCGTGCATCTCTGTAGCTGTATCACTTGTAACACTCAACGGTAGTGTAAGCTTCAGCGGCTCACAAGAAAGAATGTCTGTGTGGATTGTAGACTCTTTGCGAGTTTTTAAAACTTAACATACACGTTGAATTAGAGCATATCTCCTGATGATATGAAAGCAAACTGAGAGGCTTGCTGCTCTTGCAGAGGACCCGGGCTTCATTCCCAGCACCTCTATGGCTGCCCACAACTGTCTGTCATGCCAGGTTCAGGGGATCCGATGCCCTTTTCTGACCTCTGAAGGCACCAGGTGTGCAAGTAGTGAACACACATACATGCCGGCAAAACATAACATGGAAATAAACGAATCTTTTAAGAGAGGAAGGGAAGTAGCAAGCAGGCTGAGCAAGCCATGAAACGCCAGCCAGCAAGCAACATTCCTTCTCTGCTTTGGTTCCTACCTCCAGGTTCCTGCCTGGATTTCCTTCATAATGGTGTGTGCTTTTTCTTCTTAAATTCGCTTTGTGCAGTGTTTTATTTTTATTTGTATTTATTTTTGAGACAGGATTTTCCTGTTGTAACTCTGGCTGTCCTGGAACTAACTCTGTAGACCAGCCTGGCCTTGAACTCAGAGATCCACCTGCCTCTACCTCCCAAGTGCTGGGATTAAAGGGGTGCAACACCACCCAGCTTTGTTCAGTGTTTCAAAGTAAACCAGAGCACCTGATTACAAAGATGAAGATGAGCTCTTAATAATTACAACGTATCATTCAAGTTCCCCCTGCCCCACATCACCAAAGCAGTTGATGTTAAAAAAAAAATACAGCTCCACTGTAGTGGCAACAGATCTGGAGACAGAAACCAGTAAAGAGGTGGGCATGGTTTTATCGATACACGCTAGGGGACCAAGTATCTGAAGAGCTTTATCCATTCTCTTCTGAGGCTGCTTGTTATCTGGTTCCTCCATTATTTCCATAGCAAACAGATGGAAACACGCACAGGACAGCTGTGGCCCTGAAGGCACCATTAACCAGTACCCATTTGTAGTGATGTCCAGCCTAGGTGGACGGAGAGGTGGTCAGTTAGGAAAACAGCCTGCAGAGAGAAAGTACTGGAGAACGTGGCAGCACAGAGAAAAGCCACTCGCTTGTTCAGTGGCCCACGGAGCCTTGATTCAAACGTGTGTTACTGTGAAGTCTTGGTTAAGCCAGGAAGCCATTCTGTGTCTTTCACAAGTGCCTGCATGTGCAGATGTGGTCTCGGGGGTGGAGAGCACAAGATGAAAGGTATTTTCAGAAACAAATGCATAAAAAGCATTCATAACCTAAAAAGATTGTCATTTGATGTCTAAATAGTCCTTAAGATTTGGAAATAAGCCGGGTGGTGGTGGCGCATGCCTTAGCCCCAGCACTCGGGAGGCAGAGCAGGCGGATCTCTGTGAGTTTGAGGCCAGCCTGGTCTACAGAGTGAGTTCCAGGACAGCCAGAGTTACACAGAGAACCCTGTTTAAAAAAAAAATGGAAATTAGGCTTTCCACTTCAGAAATGACTGGGGCAAGACATAATTGGCTGTGACTGCCTAAAACCAGGTTGAAACATTTCAGAGATTTTGAAAGATTTTTTAAAAAATTTAATTAAAATAGAATTACATCACTCACTTTCCCCTTCCTTCCTTCCACCCCCTATGTACCCTCCCTGCAAGCCCTCCCATGCTTCCTTCAAGTTGATAGCATCTTTAAAAAATTATTGCTACATGTACATGTATTTACATGTGTTTATGCACACATATATGACTACAATCTGCTGGGTACATTTCTGTTGTTTGTGTGTATGTGGTTTTAGGAATTCGACCACTCTGCATTAGACCACCAAGGGGCTCATCCCTGGGCGGGGCTCACTCTCTCTCTCCCTGCAGTCACTGGTAGCCTGTAGTTCTTTGTCTAGGGGTGGGATCTCGCGAGATTTCCTCCTTTCCGTCTTCATGAGTCCATTGCTCCTGCCATCGTTATGGTCTTGTTTATGCAGCCATTTCTAGGAGAGACTGTTTCTCTGCAGACTTCCTGGCATTTGGACTCTTACAAGTCATTGCTATACATCGTGTCCAGTTGTGGCTTTACAGGTCAAGTTGGTGACTGGGCTGGAACCCATCTGACGGGAGATTCCAATTTTCACCAGCAGGGGGCAGAATAACACCAGTCACTAGAATGAGTTTGCTTGGAGTCAATATTCAGGAAACAATTCTGGGTATTCCTGTGTCATAAGTCCCTCTGGTTAATTAAGATAAACCCAGATTATATTCATCTTTAATAAGCACAGTTAAGGTCTCAGGCACTTAAATACCCCCCCACACACACACTGTTCAATAGAGCAGAGGACAAAGCTAACTTATTAAAAGCTTTCTCTGTTACGACTCTGGCTGGCCTCGAACTCACAGAGGTCTGCCTGAGCCTGCCTCCCAGGTGCTGTGATTAAAGTCGTGAGCCACCACGCTGACAATAGCACAGTTTTTAAACTTACCCTTCTGGCTTTGTGTGCGGTCTTCACTCGTTATAGGTTACTATCCGTACTTTGTTTAAATCAAGACAATTTGTTTTTTATTTAGAGACCAGGCTAATGTGGGTAGTCAATCGGTTCACAGCGTCTGTGAAAAGACCTATGCTTACTGAATCATGGTGACACATGAGTCATGAATCAGGTGAACATATGAACAGTCTGTTCTCTGCTTTGGTTTTCCCATTGTTCGACTTGTTCTTCAACTTCCCCATCTTATAGCAGACCTATATTATTACCATTCTTCCTACTTTGCTCATTTTTTAAAAACTAATTTGATATTGTAGATCTTTTGAATTGTAATGATTATTTCAGAGGTTTTTTTTTTCAATTTCCAAAGAAAAATATCTATTAGTATTTCATTGGTATTCTTGGAAAAATCAACTCCTTGATATTTGAACTTCTGAAGTCATTGTTATATCTTGTTTTTAATCTGCCAGAGGCTTGTCTTTCCCCTTGGGACTGTTGGTCGCTGAGTTGTTATTGGCCAAGGCATAAAGCTGATGTCTGTCTTGTTTTGTAGAACTTTATCTCTGTGGACAGCATCTGAGGAACAGAACCAGAAGCAAGCAAGTAGAATCCTCAGGAGAGTCTATTTATGTAAGATTTTAAGCCCTGGCAGGCTCTCTGGTCCCACTGCACCTCTGCCATACCCCGTCACTAGTGTGACTTGATACTTCAGCTTCTCGCCATCCATGCTGTTAAGAACTGGACCCCACAGACACTAATCCACCCAGGAGAACAATACTGCAGCCCTGCTTTTTAGCAGGAATAAAGTTTGAAGCTGTGTCTATGGCTCCTCTCTTTTCACCTACCCAGTCTGCCTCTTTGCTCCTGCCTCTGATTGTTCCTGTGTGAGTGATAAGCTTTCTTTCAAACCTCAGTGTGGAGTAGGGGTGTCCTTGGTCTGGACAGCCAAAGCACTTTAAATAGGTGGTTCATAATCTCTCCCGGATGATCGGAGAACAGTAATTAGTGATGTAGGAATGGAGACAAGTTTGCCATGTATAGCAGGGCCAAGTATGTTTATCCCCCACCCCTTAACCCCTTTAAAAAGTAATATCCATGTTTAGCTGTGTGAGTTTTGCTTGCATGCATGTACGTGTGCCATGTGTTTTTTATGTCCACGGAGACCGGAAGAGGCGTGAGATCCCTGGAAACGGAGCTGCAGGTGGTTGGTAGTTGCCTTGTGAGGACTGAGAACTGAATTTGGGTCTTCTGCACCAGCAGCAAGTGCTCTAACCACTGAACCGTCTCCCCAGCCCATGTCCCCATGGCTTGTGTGTTCTCTGATAGCACTGTCCAGCCCCTACTCTGCTGTTTGTGTGTGTACTCCTAGAGCAAGTTTCCTTGTCGGCATTACTTTAGAATTATCTGGAAAGTCAAAACAAATTAAAAAACCCACACAGCCACCAATCCCCGGGTATCGACTTCATTGTTTTAAAATTAAAAGATATCGTTGAATGAAGCCTCTCGAATAGGTGAAATGAGAATCGTATCAGAAAAGCACATGCCACTTCAAAACGGTTTGTGACAGTAAAGTATTAGAAAGGCACACGAGTTGACTTTTGAAATTAGTATTAAACTGACATCAGAAGACTGTTGAGATAAAATCAAAACCCATGCCATCTAGGAAAGTGTGGATGTACGCCTCTAACCCGGCATGTTAGCATTGATACATCAGCGTGGTGTCTCTACAGAGCTCAAGACTGGAGGGTGACTGTAATTTGGTTAAGACATTTGTGAGCCAAACAAAGGGCAATCTGAAGTTCCTGCACAGCAATGCTCAGTGATAAAAAAAACTCACTTTACTCTCAGAGAATATGAGATATGAGGTAAAAATGAAGAGTCAAGATGGCAACATGGAAATTGCTAGAACATTCCTCAGACAGAATAAGAAAGGGGGTTCTCTTTACTGTTCGATGCAAAGGCTCGTCCCGATGACACAGGGAATGCTGAGTACCGCCAGGCAAAGTTGGTCTGTCCCTTAAAGTCCTATGACAGAAAGTTCACAGACACCTTTGTGCTAAGGTTTAAACCATTCTCTCTGGTTGTGAGTCTAGCCAATAAGAGCTGAGTCAACCCCAGCCCAGGAGAACCTACCTCTTCCTTGAACCGGTATATTCCTAACCTCACTCTACATCCTTATACCAGCGGGCAAGGGTGGATCTCATCCTCCATTGAAGAAATGCCTTCATTGCAGCGTGAGGAGAGGATCGCAGAAAGTCACAATTACCCAAAATGCCAAGACTTGACTATGGGATGCCCCAGTTGTATGTGTAGAGCACAAATCCCGCACCTATGGCTCAGGAGACATTACAGAAGAGGGGGAAGAAAGATCCTAAGGGTCGGGGGTATGACAGGGTATGACACCCATCTCAACAACATGGCTGCCTAAAGCGGACCTGGACAGTGACAACACCAGCTGGCTTGCACAACACAGATGGGGGAAATCTCACAGGGTCACACTCCTGCAGGAAGCCTTATGAGCAATTAACAATTGATAGAGGAAGAATTAGTCTTCCCAAGGGGCAAAACCCTTAACTAGTTTTCCAATAGGGAGTGGTTTATTGTTTATAGGTTTATGTAACAACAGCAGTTGGAGAACAGACTGTAAATGGAAAAGGAAGGGGAGCACAGGAGGGGCAGGAGGAAGGAGAGGGAAGTGATGTCATTATATTTTAATTAAGCGTTTCTGTCCTTGATGGTCATTAATAGGATTTTGTCCATTTTGTCTTTTCAGCGCTCATGTGCTCATGCGGTAGTTTAAAACAAATGTAATGAAAGTAACAAAGGGTAGGCGAATCCATGAAAGTGCATGAAAGCTGTATTGCAACCATTCCTCATGCAGCTGGGTGCATTAGTTAGATGGTTTGGTGGCACAAGCTAGAATCCCGGATTTTCTGGATCTCAAGTTCAAAGCCTTCCCTGGACCGAAGAGTGAGTTCAAGTGTAGCAAGAGATGTTATCTCAAAATGTGTTTCCCAGGGAAGGAGAAAGACAGCAAGGCACCAAGGCACACGGAATGCTCATGTGATGACCCAGGTTCCACCATAATACTGAAAAACGTGTAGAAAGATTGGAACAGGTGAGGAGTGTCCCAGAGAGAGATTAGAGAGAAACAAACATGGAAAGCATATGACAGGTGAAGACAGGGTCAGTGCCGACTCATGAAAATACTCTACAAATCTACAAAATACCATAGGTTTCTCAGCACCCAACAGCAGGCTATGAAAACCACCATTTCTCTTTCATGTCCCTGATTGTCAGCCTTTGCCACCGTTACCCTTTCTCCACAGGGCCACATCCAGCCCCTGGGAAGAAGACTGTGTGTGATGTGAAGATTCTCAACTCTGCCCTGGATGGAATCACTAGGAAACGTTTGGGAGCAGCCCTGCAGATCGGAATGTGTGTGCTTGTGGCTTTCCACAGGCTGTGTCCGGCCACTTGGTCCCCAGCTGCTGGGGATCTTTTGGAAAGTTGTAGAAACTAGAACATGGAATCTTGTGGACAGTGTGGGTCACTGGGATTGGGTGCTGAAGTTTGCTAGCCCACTCCCATTTCTGTCTGTCCTCTGCTTCTTGACTGTGTGGTCAGCTGCCTCACACTCCTGTGGCCATGCCTTTCCCAGAATGCTGGGCTAGGCCCCTTGAACTGAGAACCAAATGAGAAGAGTAATTCAGTGCCCTACATGAGGGGCAGGGAGAAGCATGGATATCTGGTCACTTGAATATACACAGTGATATGTATCAGAACGGCTGCTCTGTGGTCACTAATCCTGTTCATTTCCCTTTGGCACAGCTACGCTCTTTTGGTGGAAGCCATGTGACTCGTTTTTCTTTCTTCTCTTTTACTTTTCCATCAGTCGCATCTTTGGATACCACATGTTAAAAGAAATGGGAAAGACCCAGTAGTCTGATCGACCACCCCTCTCATGGCTCAAATTGACAGAGAAATTGCCTAGAGAAATGCAGATAACAGCCTTTGTTTAGTAGAAATGGAATCTTAGGAGCGTCTTTCATATCCAGGGCCAAGATTCCACTTTAGAGTCACCTTCCTCCCCCAACAATTTTACCAAGAGATGGTGTCTTAGTTAGGATCACTATTGCTGTGATGGAACACCATGATCAAAAAACAAGTTGGGAGGAAAGGGTCTATTTGGCTTACACTTCCATATCTATCTCTGTTCATCATCAAAGGAAGTCAGGACGGGAACGCAAGCAGAGCAGGAACCTGGAGGCAGGAGCTGATGCAGAGGCCATGGAGGGGTGCTGCTTACTTCCTTGCTCCTTGTGGATAACTCAGTCTGTTTTCTTAGAGTCCAGGACCACCAGCCTAGGGATGGAGCCACCCACAACGGGCTGGGCCCTCCCCCATCAATCACTAATTAAGAAAATGCCTTACAGCTGAAAATTAAGAAGATTTTTCTCCTTTCAGATGACTCTAGTTTCTGTGTTCAGTTGACCTAAGACCAGCCAACACGGGTGGGCAACCCGTCCCCTCCCTCTCCATCTCCCTCTTTCTCACTGTACGCCATTCAGAACCAGAGTTGGTTTTACTCTACACTCTCGGACGGTAACAACTACGGCTGTTCCAGCTTCTTGCCTTTCGTAGAACACCACGTTCTCAGTTTTGAGGAAAGGGACGTCTAGAGTAAATGTCTTTTCCTTTAGTTCAGAGTTCAGAGGGCATAACACAAGCCGGAAGATAATTTTATCATGAATGATGATTTTTTTTGCAGCAATATTGCACCGGTGTAAGCGTTTGAGCCGTGAGTCAGGGTCCTTTGGGGTGCAGTCTTTCCCCTGGTTTCTGCTCGCTCTGGGGCTTGCTGTGTTACTTTAAGATTGCTACTTCATCTTTAAAGTTTTGTTTTCACCTGAGAAAAGTGGATAACAACAGAAAGTTCCTTGCAAGGTTGATCGGAGGAATGAATAATTGTTAGATGACAGATTTGGTTCTGAAAACTTCCTGGTTTAAAGTAGAAAAACAACAAGAAGTTTTCCAGACCACGAGAAGCAAAACGACCTGTATTTTCAGTCAAGTGTGGTAAATCTTTCTCCTTCCCTGACTGCACTACCTCTGTGTGAACCTAATGGTAAACAGATCCCATCCTGGGCCTCACAGTGAAGTCAGCAAGGACTTTTTCCTGCCTGCTGGCTCCTGTGCTTTCAGTTGTTGGAGAGATTGCTTCACTGTGGCGACTGCCTTACATTCAGAAGCCCATTCATCTTCTCCCGACTCATTTCAAGCCAAATCTAGAAGCAGTAGTCACTTGCCATGATTAAGCTGAACTGAGACCGTCTGATTCTCCAGCGAGCCTGTACATTCAATAGTAACTTCCACGGCAGATTATGCAATGACTGTGGAGTCTGAGCAGCCATGGGGCTTGCATTCCTTGCCTTGCTGCCTGTATCTGGGTAACGTAGCAAAGACATCAAGTCTCAGTGGGCTTCAGACATCTCGCTTTGTGATGACTTCTTAAAGGGCTTGCCTAGGAGGGATGCAATCCTGTCACCACCAGACTGGAGGGGGTTCTTGAAGCAGAGCCCCCTCGTGTGGCATGACCAGCTCCTTCCCAGCCCTCCAGCTCCCAGCCAACAGCAGGCTGCTTCAGTCTTGTTTCCCTTAACCTTCAACTTGCTGAACTATCCTTCGTTCATCAGCAAGGCTCTTCCACTGATATTTCTGATACTGGTTAGTTGCATTTAACTTACTTTAATTTGGAATATACATATGACTCAAGATTACCACATAGAAGCAGTAGTAAAAACTCTCCTTCCCCACCCAAGTCAGCCTTCCCTTCCTCCACAGTTCAGCAGTTCAGCGCTGTACTTTATTTCTCACGTGGCCTTTAGTTTTTTACAGACGGTAAGTACATATTAAAGCTATTTCATGGATTTGATATACCACGTACACACATTTTCCTATTTATTTATTTTTTGCTTTTAGTTTATGTATTTTGTAGGGAAAGCATCTCCTCAATCTCTTCAACAGAATCATGTTCCCTTGGGTGAATATGGCTTCTACCAATTTCTGCTGATCTGGGAAATTATAAGGGCATCCTTTACCAATACCCTTGAAGAGTATATTTTTCTTAATTAAACCTTGGGGTGTTGCCTAATAGGTTAAAATGGCATGCTATTTAGTTGTAATCCACATTATTATTGTAATGAGTGAGAGTCAATCTGTTTCCATTTCTCTGCGAATTGTTCATGTCTCTTGACCACATTTCTATTATGCCTTTTGTAGTAGAAGTATTCAGTATTTGATGCCAGTTTCAGATCTTACTCACCGCCTCTACCAATTTCTGGTAAACAAAGAATTCACAGAATGAATGCTGTTTGTTAAGGAAGGCTTCTTACATTAAAGGCATAGTTCATCATATCGAACTGCACGATTCTGTGAAAATTTCGCCATTTGAAAAAAAAACAATTATTTTAATGGACTTAATTCACTTAATAAAATTTTAATTTAATTTAATTTTTTCCAATCATTTGAAACTGGCAGGAAACATAATGTGTTGCAGCACGATGAAAATAACCGCAGCCAGTTCACGCAACCGTAAGACACAGCTCAACACCTGCAGAAGCAAAATGATCGTGTAGCCATTTTACACCGAAAAGGAGTAATAGCGATGTTCGTCTGTCTCCTCCCACTGTGCCTCCAGCCTATGCTTTGAAAACCCATTGTTGGCTCTCGCCTCACAGTGTTCAAGGATCTGTTTCTTGTTTGCTCAGCCATCCTGAGAGCCTGAACACAAAGAACATACAGCGATTGATTTCTACCTGGACAATGAGCCGGGCACAGCTGCTGGACCTCTGGTTTTCCAAGTAACCGTGGATCCTCCTGAAGTATGCTTTAATCTGTACCCTGAGGTTCTGCGCACTCAAAGCATCGCTCCTCTGCTCCGATGCCAGTCCACCCAGCGACTCCACGTATTGCAGCTGTTGGTGAAGCGCAGCTAGGACTTTCTCTACATGGTTTTCCTCCCAGATGCCCAGGGAGACATGTGTCTGGACGAGGCTGAAGATCTGCTGAAGCGTCTCATGGAGAACAGCCAGTGTGTGTCCTTTTTGGTACCGGTGACGACTCACAGACTTCCAAGGAAAGAAGAAGTCTTTCCTGTGTGCTAGACACTGCTGGATGGACGAGACTGGCAGAGTTTTCAGTAGCTGCAAGTCTTCTCTGTTCATTCTTGGTTGGAAGAGAATCAGTTTAGGTTCTAGGGAGAAGATAGTGGAAGAAGCCAGCAGCAGCACCACCATTTCGGGGAGCTGTCTGTGGATCATGTCGTGGGGTTCAGGCACTGATCTTTGCACACCTTGTAAAACTCCAGTTCTAGGAAATGTTTGCCTTCGTGCATCTCAGATTGTGATGAAGGGTGTCCTTTTCTGTTGCCTTTGTTTTCCTTGTGTGTCATTTCCCCAAGTTTATGTCTTAGGTTTTCTGGTTCCCATTTGAAGGTTTTTATGGAGCACTTCCTTTACCTTCCCCCATTGTGTTGGCCGTTGGAGGAAGTAACGACAGAGCTGGCCTCGTTGTATATTTTTCTCGGGACAATTAGAGTTGTCCAATCTGATCTTCTATTACCCTCATTACTTATTACATACAGGGTTTCACTGAACACAATGCACTTTCTAAGTGTTTAGTCAGGCTTGGTAATGTCCTTTTATCGAGAGTAAGTTTTTTTCTTGAAGGCAGTAGTATTTCATCGAGCATTGTTCACCATAGCCTTAGCAGCACCTAGAAGACACTCAGAGGCAAACATTCAAAGCCGCAGGCTGATTACTTTGGAACTTCTGTAAATGGGCACAAGCCTTGGAGCAAATTAATCTGAAAATACATAGCAACAATCTTGGATGGTTTTATACTTCATCCAGTCAGTTTAATGTCTAGTATTTTAGCTTAGAGAATAAGACAAAAAGAAAAAAATTATCAAAAGAATGCGGTTGTAGCTCACGATAGCAGCAAGCAGAAACAACCTGTAGATTCGACACAATGGCTACAGATGTGCCAGTTCCTCTGGGAACATAAGAAACAGATTAAAATGTTATGTGAGAAAAGATGGAGGTGGTTGGATGGTCCATTTTCCCTGGGTTAGCTGCAACTGTATAAGCCAGCAGAACGTCTCTGTGGCAGTAATGCCTCTTGATTACAAACGCCCAGTTACTCATTGCTAAGGTCCTCCTAGTAGGCCCCCATCTCTTAGCCTCACCTGCACAGTTGCAGTAAGTGTAGCTGAGGGAAACAGACTCCAGAAGAAGTAAAAGACTCGGTAGCCCCTAACACAGTTAGCACTTAAGAGACTACCCCCTCAACACAGCTAATACTTGACTCAGTACCCCCCAACAAGCTAGTACTTAAAAAACTCAGCACTCCCTTAACATAGCTAGTACTTAAAAGACTCAGTACTCCTTTAACACAGCTAGTACTTAAAAGACTCAGTACCCCCTAACACAGCTAGCACTTAAGAGACTACCCCCTCAACACAGCTAATACTTGACTCAGTACCCCCAACAAGCTAGTACTTAAAAAACTCAGCACTCCCTTAACACAGCTAGTACTTAAAAGACTCAGTACTCCTTTAACACAGCTAGTACTTAAAAGACTCAGTACCCCTAACACAGCTAGTACTTGAAAGACTCAGTACCCTCCAACAAGCTAGTACTTAAAAAACTTAAAAAACTCCGTGCTCCCTTAACACAGCTTGTGCTTAAAAGACTTAGCACCCCATTAACAGCTAGTTCTTGCTTGTGTGCTTGCTGATGATTCTGAAGCATTGCCTGCGCTTCTTTAGAGTGACTATGGCCCGAGGCCCAATCTCCTTACATCTCAATCTCTCTCTCGCTATGTTTCTCTGTCTCTCTGTCTTTCTCTGCCCCCTTTCCCTCTCTTTCTTTTGGACCTTCAGTGCACTTTGTCCTGACTATGTAAGTCATCTTATTTACCTATCTCACCACCTCCCCGAATTAAAAGCCTCTGAAGAATAGAAAACAAATGAAACAAATGAGCGTCTTTACTACCGACACAGCACACAACCGATGTTAGTGAGCGTGCACTGAGTGGGGCAATGAGTTCTGCCATAAAACAGCACAGCACAGCAAATCTTCAATTATTTCTCTGAAGGCAGTTTTTGGGCGAAACAGTAAGTGCTAAAACAAACACCTTGTAAACATTTATTGTCTCGTTACATGTCCGGGTAACAGAATTTAACTACGCTCAGTGTATTCCTTTAAATCTTTAACATGGAGCTTCAGAGAAAGAATATTCAATGGTAATGAGCTTTGATTTACAAATCAAAGCTTTCATACAGATGACGTTGTATAAACTTATTTGTTCTAACAAACGAAATTTAACTCCTAGTGGCTTATAGTTCATTTTAAAATTTAAAACTAACTCGTTTTAGCCTATTTTTATGGTGCGAATGTGACCCGTTTCCCTCATGGTAGGACGTTGCTCCCAGCTGGTTGTTCTGTTTTGAGGGGACATGGGACCTTTGAGACTTGGAGTCTATCCGATGCAGACAGGCTCCGGGAGCAGGCCTTGAGGGTTTAACCAACTCCACTTCCAGCCTCTTCTCTGTTTTCAAGCTGCCGGGACGTGATGGAGCTGTGCTGAAAGCTCCCGACACCATGCCTTCCCTACCGCCATCCCGTCCTGTCACGATGGATGAGATCCTCCGAACTGTGAGCAAACATGAGCCTCTTCCAGCTACGCTGCGTCTGTCGGATACTGTCACTGCGAGAAAAGCCACTAATATATCACATGTAAAAAATAAGACAACACATGTTAAGTGGCATGCGATGTCTTAGCACGTGTATCAAATCAGGGTAAACAAATCTATCTTCTCATTTATCATTTCTTTATGGCGAGGACATTCTAAACCCTCTTATTCACGCTTTCAGAAGTATCCAGTACTGTGGACCGTCACCTTTCTGCTCCCCGCACCAGACTCCCTGCTTCAGTCTAACTGTAGCTCAGAAGCTGTTCACCGGTCTCCCTCTAGCCTTTGGTTTCTTACTGTTGTCGTTCTATTGTTTACCTCTATGAATTTCTGTACATGAGGCACTTGGCTCTCTGTACCTGGCTTATTTCAGGCCCAGAGAGTGTTCTCTTCATTTCCATCCTTGCTGTTATAAGTGTCAGAATGTTCTTCCCTTTTTAAAAAAGATTTAAACATCAAAAACAGGAGGAGTGTTGGGGTGGTGAGAGTTGTGCACATGAGTGCAGGTGCCTGTGGAAACCAGAAGAGGGCACTGGATCCCTGAAATCGGAGTTGCAGCGGTTGTGAGCTGCCTGATGTGTGTGTGCTGGGAGCTGTCTTCCCCCAAAGAAGCGTATGCTCTTAACCTCTGGGCCATCACTGTAGTATTTCCTCCTGCTTTTTGTTTGTTTTTTAAGGCTGAGCCATTTCATGGTGTCTGGACAACATTTCCTTTATCTGTTGATGGACACTGGTTTCTTTCCTATGGCTACTGTCATTCCATAGTAAATACGGGAGTGCAGATACCTCTTCAACAGACTGATTTTATTTTCCCTAGGTATAAAGCCAGTAGTGAGATTATGGAATCACTTGATAGATCTACGTTCAGTGTCTTGGGAGTCCCTACTGTTTTCTGTTACCGTACTAATTTATATTCCCACAAAAAGTGCTGAAGAATTTCCTTTTGCACAAATTTCCTTCAATTTACAATAGTGATCTAAAATTATGTTGATTTCTAAACTTTTGGGAATTTTCTAGGTAGTTTTGTGCTATTGATATCTACTTTGGATGTTGTGAATAAAGAATACAGTTTGAGTTTATTGGGTCTTATGGATCAGAGTATGGTCTGCCTTGGTGATGTTTCTGGTGAACATGAAATAATCCTACTTTTGTAGGTGGGACTGTACCATGAATGTCAGATAGATTTCTGTGGCTGAAAGTGTTTTGAAAATTTGTATATTTTCCTGATGTTCTATGCTCTGTCAAGAAAAAAGTCTTAGAGAGAAAGCCTGCATATGTATGCGTGTGTGTGGGGGGGGGGCAGGCACAGAGGCAGACAGAGATAAAATACCCCCACACCCCCACCGAGATCTTGAAATCTCCAGCTGTGGTTTTAGATTTGTTTTTCTCCCATTTCAATTACATAATGTGCTTAAAACTGCAGCATGCATAACACATTTGGGGGTATTATGTAATCTTGATAAGCTAAGTTAAAATGTTCCTTTTTCTTGGCAATTGTTTTTATTCTGTAATCACCTTTTTTCCTGATATATATTTATGCTTGGTTTTGATTAATGTTTGAGTGATTCTGTGTGTTTTTCTTATAAACTTTATGATGGGTTTATATTTGAAGCAATTTTTGTTATGTAGCATATGTTGGGTTTTACTTTTATCTCATCTGACAGCCTTTGAATTTTATCTTTGTGCTGGTGTGTACATGGTGTGTGTATGTTCACGTTCAAGTGAAGCTTTCTTGTCTTCTCTTTATCTCCCTTATTTTTTTTTAAACAGTGTCTTGCTATGCAGCCCAGTCAGGACTAGAACTTTATCAAAATCCAAATGGATGATACCATAAGAGAATATTATTACACTTAAAGCATGCTATATCTAGACCCAAACAAATACAGATTTTTAACACTGCAAACATATTTCTCCTTGTGAAACTGCTTCAAATGCCCACCTAATAGACTATCTCCTAGAGATGCTAATTGCTACATAGACACAGCAGGAGAATACACACTTGCTTGGTTTGATTGGGGAAAGATACTTGATTGTGTAGGGACTTGTTGTTTCCATTTAGTACATTAAAAAGGCATCTTTTGCTTTTGGAACTCAAATTTCCCTTATTCCAAAGTGCTGCTTCCTTCACGACATCAGCATGGTCGTGGTTTGGGAGGACCCCACTGGCATCAGAGAAAGTGACTAAGGAACAGGTGTGTTTAGAGAAGTAAGACCATTTATGGGTGCTGGGTACCTACCTGAATTTCAGAGTGGGAAGCGATCTTAATAACATCTGATTCCCTCTCCCTTTCTCTAAAATTCAGTCACCATACCTTAAAATACTGTGCTGGAGGTGTAGAAGGGCCCACGCGTTGGAGGTAAGTGTCCCCGTGGAGAGAAAGCTAGCCAGGAGACATCAGGGCCCCAGAAGAAGAATAAGATAGAAATAGAGGGATGCCTTGGGCAGGATTCGCAGGCTGAGCATGGTGAGGAAGAGCCTTCTACAAAACAGATGTCTTGCAATCTTTCAAAGTCATGACAAAGAGAGACCCAGCAAGGACTAAAGAGGAGAAGATGTGACAACCAGACAGGAGCCCTCATGCTGCGTGGGACTCACTTGCTATTCAGGAGCTAGATAGATAAGCCTAAACATGGAGATAAACCTGAACCGTGTGGTCCAGCGTCACTGACAAATTCCGAATTGTTGACTCGCTGAGGCGGTGTGGGGAAATGTCCTTACAGCGACAAATACACAGTCGTACTGAAGCATCGACCCCAGGGCTCTCACTGAAGTGGTTTAGAAAAGAAGGCTCTTTCTTCGTACGTTCAGCTTCTTGTGATTATGTCAAAGTTAAACACAGTGTATGGATACTTTGTAAACTAAAATACTTAGCATTTGAGATGCGATCGTTGAGGCCAAATACGCTAGAATATCATTTTTTTTCTACACTGCACTTCATCGTCATCTCTCAGTAGTTTTATTTTAGGGCAAGAATGGCAAACACACAGTGAGGATGAAAGCCACCACTTTTGATTTAAATGGTTTAAAATGACGTGTAAATGGTTCAGCCATAGCGTGGGATAGATGAGGTTTGAATCTCATTGGTATCACTTGCTTGCATGCAGTCTTTGGCGAGCTGTTAACTTCCCTGTGTCTCAGTTGCATCTGTGTCAACAGAAGGATCATGGTAGTATCTCATGGAATTACTATGAAATCTAGAGAATCCACTTAACATTCCGAGCATAGTGTATGGTACTAGCCCAGGCTCAACTAACGCTATTATGTTATTTGTTGTGGACATGACATTAATGATAGATTATAGCAGTCTTCTCACTGAACTATGGATAATCACTTTCTACATATTCTACTGCATCCCTCTATTAACCAGTCACAGCTAGAATTAAGACAAAGTATTTTATTTCAATTTTTTTCATTAAATATCATTCCAAAAAAATAAGGACCAGAACCTAGAAAGAATACAACCTGTGCTGGTCCTCATGATTTTAATTCATGCAACAAACTTTTATTAATTAGTTACTATGTTCTTGGCTCTGTTCCAGGCTTTTATTTTTTTTCAGCGAGCCAGACATGGGACTCTTTAAAATGGGATTTAATCAGATTAGACTGGACAAGAGGATGGAGACGCTAAAGCCTAAGCAAATTATCCAGCATAGTAAGAGTTTAAATATGCCAGAATCGTTGGGAGCATCTTCTTTTTCCAAAGCCATGAGCTCCTGGCTGTGAAATTCCCATACACAGGATGAGAACGCCCAAGTAGAAGGACATAGAGTGTAACAGAGGACAGCTTACAGGGGAAGTCAGGTCCTAGGAAGGGAGGGGCCATGGGCAGAAGGGCTTGAAAACATTTTCAAGTTAAGGACACAGACATTATTAGTGATGCTGATGAATAGGATTTTTGAGAATATTAAGGGTAGAAGGCGCCTTTCAATGTTTATTTTTTTAAAATGGAAAAAGACAGACTATGTAAACAAAAATCTGATCACTACACAGAGAGAAAAATTAAATGGGGGCAGGATTGGAAACCTTTTATTTTTCATGTTTTTAAAGTGATCAATATTCTGTTTGAAGAAAGGAGACAAAATGCTGACATGACTATTTGCTTTCTGACACATATACTTCCAAATAAAAATAAGAAAATAATAGCTAAAATTGAGAATGTAGCATGCATTAGACAGTTCTCAAAGAGCTTTTATGCATCTGGTCTCCACCAATTCTTTCGTTTCCCTAACAGTCAGAATTCTTTGGTCCAATACAGGCAACAGTACGGATATACTATTCGCTCAGCGTATCTGAGTGATGTCAGAAGTAGCCTAGCTATCAAGGAAAATATTTATTCAACAGATGCTGCATTCTGGAAAAATTGAAAGACCCAAGTTTTTCAGAAACAACTGCTAAAAGATATAAATATAAAAGATGTGAGCGGACATCACCACGACAGTTGGAGCCTCTGTCTTCACACGGCCAGGGGTGAAACAGGAAGGCGGCACTGAAGGACAGGTTAAGATAGTGAAGTGAGGTGGACGAAATGAGAGATGTGACACCCTGGGCACCACTTGGATGGGCTCTCAGTGGATTGAAAAGAATCTCATTGGGAACACTTAAGAAGTTGTTTGCATGCTTTTGAACAGCAGCTGTGTCTAGTGTTTAACGATTCTTTTCTTTTCCCTCTTAGGCAATGAGACATCTCGACTGACTGAAATGATTTAAGTAACACTTAATACTTCTTATAAGTCTAAAGAGAGTACTCATTTTCACAGTTCCCCTGTGAAGTAAGCACCACTGTCATCTCTGTGCACAAATACAGAAACTCGGGTGAAACATTAAATCCAAATGTCGTGTGCATTGCTAGCAGGATACATATAATGTCGTTTCTAATCCTTATAATGCTATTGGTAGGTAGATATTATGGAAATTTGGCTGCTTTTTAAAATCAAAATGTAAACACACACACTGATTAGAAAAACTGAATAGAAGTCTCTAACAGTCAGCTGACACTTCTGTCTCATTCTGGGCATGAAGAACTGCCAAGGTCAAAAAATGATACTCCCACTATAAACAACAGGAGAACTAGACAAAATAGAGGACATATCTATTTTCAGCTATTGGATAATAGCCAGAGCAAGACAGAAATCCTGAGAGATGGAAGCCAGAGAGGCTTTTGGCCTTGGGAAATTTCTTGCGCTTTGGTGCCAGGAGGAGAAACCTCCCTCGGCAGACTCACCAAACAGAAAAGGCAAAGGTTGGAGTTTGGAAAGCTAAGCAGCTAAACTTGCAAGTCAGACTACCAATGAGAGGAATTGGAGAGAGGAGAGCTGAGAGAGTTATAGACACCTTCCTGAATGCTTCCCTGCCTCTCCATTGGATGGCAATGTATCAGGGAAGGCTTTCAAACACCAGCTAGTGTAATCTTCAAAGCAAAAAAAAATTCCATGGGGATTTTAAGACAAACATAGTCAATCTGGAGTTTTTTCCGATTCCCACCAGCCTCAGGGAAGAAATCTCACTGATTACATAGGACACTCTATAAAGATCACCCGAACAAAACTTTAACTAAGCTTTTAAAGTCTACTCTAACCCTGTGCTAAAGGGGCTGAAGGACCACGTTTATGGGGTCAGTGACACACAGCACACAGAGCTGCCTCCTAGAACAAGAGCCAGCATTCTATTAAAATATAAAATTTAGCCACAAAAACATCAAGCTAGTTTATCGAATGCCTGGCATAATAAAGAGTATTGTGGATGTGATAAAAATACAATGTGACCTGTAATCAGAAGGTGAGTTTATAGACTGTGAACAAGAAATGCTGAACTGAGCAGACTGTGATGTCAGACTCCGTATGTTCAAGGACGGAGAGGAAATCAGGCATACGCACAAAGAAAAGAGTCATGGAGACTAATGAATGAGGACCAAAATGAGGGGCTAGAGTGATGGCTCAGTGGTTATGAGCACGTGGCTGCTCTTGCAGAGGACCTGGGTTCGATCCCAGCACACACACACACACACACACACACACACAGAGCAGCTCACAACCATCTGTAACTCCAGTTCCAGGAGATCTGGTGCTCTCCTCTGACCTCCAAGAGCATGTGGTACACATATTAAACACGCAGGCAAAACGCTCATACACATAAAAATAAATAATCTTTAATAAGGAACCAATAGAAACTCTATGGAATATCTGGATATGTTGCTAGATAGGGTGTCCAGCCAAATGCAGCAGAGACAACTGACCGCAGGTAGAACGAAAATCTGCAGACTCTAACACCTTTCATTTCTCCACAGTGCTTCACACTTTAAAGGATTATGCAACGCTCTACAGCTACCAACGAAGTATTCGTTCACCCAGTCAGAGGGGCTAGGAGTCGGGAGGCAAGTGTAAAAAAGGAGTAGAGAAGCCTAGCTCGCACACAGCGATGACTGAGAATGCAGGTAAGAACTATGTTTGGTAATACATCCATTAATACTTTTCCGTATCTGATGGGAGAAAAGCCAGAAATTATCAAAAGGAAATCAAGGAAGTAAGCGTGTATCGCCGACTAGAAGGCCTGCATAGGCTTAGGAAGAGTCGTAGTGAGATGCGGAGGAAGAAGGTGGTTCTAGTTGCCAAGAGGGCTTTTGGCCTAAGCATCAGGACAAGCTTCAGCGTCGGCAGACTGGGTGACCCGAGGGAACACATTTCTCTTAGGTATGCGTGTGGGAATCACACAGATCATGCCAGTTTACCTGAGAGAAAAATGATAGCGCACTTTTCAGTGGGATGGATACTTTTTATTTTTCTTTTGAAACATAACGATGCTTCAGAAATATCTTGGATTTTTACACCAACACAGAGAGCAGCCTGAAATCCACTGGGACACTTGGAAAATTTAAATTAAAAAATTTAATTTAAATTTAGTAAGGCTTTACTTTTGCAAAAAGTATTCTCGTGGTTTTGCAGAGTAGTCATAAGAAGTAGACAACACCTATCCATTGCCTGGTGTTAGTAATTTAATATTGACTCTCACCCATTCAGAGACCGTCCCTCATGTTCCCCTCACTTACTTCCTGGTATTAAGAAGTTGTCCTAGCAGGGTGATGGTAGCATACTTCTTTAATCTCAGCACAAGGAAGGCAGAAGCTGGTGGATCTCTGTGAGTTCGAGGCCAGCCTGGTCTACAGAGTGAGTTCCAGGACAGCCAGAGTTACAACAGAGAAACCCTGTCTCAAAAACCAAAAAGAAAAAAAAAAAAAAAAGAAATCCTTCTAAACAACTAAACAAACTAAACAAAATTCCTACCGGCCTCTGATACATTACTGTGTCACGTCTTCCTTTTCCAAAGAAACATTTGAGGAATTAAGAGAGAAAACCACAGAGAAATTACTGGAGCTTCTAAGAACTTCGTCACATTTGGGATTCATTAACGTCAGTTTTGAGAGAGAATTCCATCTTCGTTTGTTGGTTGAACAAAGAGAAGAAATAAACCAGAAGACTATAAAGTATGGAAGAGCTCCGACCTTTGCTCTCTGCCTTCTTAAGCCAGGCTACAGTGTTCAAGGTTCTAAGCAATTGCCAAGTGACAGAGTCATCTAGAATCAATTCTGCATACCTTGTGTAACCGCTAGAAGTTAGATTAGAAGACCAGTACCTGACCTGTCCCAGAGATTAATGAGTTTGCTGAGCAACGAGGTCTGACCACGTGGTCATGCCTTTTCCTTGGCACAATCAGCAACCAGGATGAAGGGTGACCAGTTCTGCAACCTAAAATGGTCAACGAAAATGCTGAGATCACGTGTTATCAAAAGACCAGGCGGGAAGCTGTCCAAATGACCTTTAGACCACCACACCAGGGGTCCAAGTTCACGGGGATACCAGGTACGATTGCGAGCTAACAGAATCGTTATCTCCTTTAATCAAGGCAGTCTTCCAAGCAAACGAAAACAAATAGAACTAAGACTATGTATGACTACTTAAGAAACTTAAGAATGCTAGAACTGTAAATGTCCTTATAACCACTAAAAATCTGTGCCTGCAGTTTGCAGAGGATAGTGCTGAACATACTTATTTAAATTCAAGTTCATTTTCTTCTCAGCTTAATTACATTTATTGACATCGGGCTATTTATCTTCACGATCAACTTTCTGAGGGCAGCCTTGTTTGATGCTGTCGGTCAGCACCAGATTCACTTTGACTAGCCTAGGAAATCACGAAACCCTGTGTGCCCTCAGTCACATAGAAAGGCAAAAAAGGAACCATTCTAAAGACCTGTGGCCCCTCCTGAAATTCAAGAGATGATGGCATAGAAATGGTAACACACACCCAAAAACAGGCAGTAACTGGGACACAGGTGAAGTAAGCTGGAGAGACCTTAGTGTCTTTGATAAGCATCTTGTATGGTAATAGTTCTCCTCTGCAGGGCAAGAATAAAGGTTCCTAACAAAATCTTACACACAGAAACAAATGTCTTCTTTGTCCCGGTGCTGTGCAGAAGATACAGGTAAGCCCCATAATGAAACCATTCATGTGCCTTGGGCACACAATAGGAACTGCCTACTACTCGTGCATCCATCCTCAAGGTCAGAACAAGATGAAGAACACTCTGAGATACACCAACTCCTAGGTGGAGCTGTGCTGATAATTTTCAAGATTGCTTATCATTGTTCTTCAGCCTCTGGGATTTTCTTTTTCTTTTGGAATCATCAGTATCTACACTTGTGCACAAAGAACAAAATCGAATTGTCAAAGAAAATGACCTGTAAAAGTAGAAGCTGGGCGTGGTGGTACACGCCTGTTGAATAGCACTTGGAAGGCTGAGACAGGAAGGGCTTGAATTCAAGCCCAGCTTGAACAGACACCGCCCACCACACACACACACACACACACACACACACACACACACACACACACTACATTACATGAATTAAAGTGGAGAGTAGACACTATGCAATGACTGGTATTAAGTATGGAGACAGAAACTTTATTATAGGATTTCATTTTGAGTGTTGCCACGGGACTTTTCGGATGGTATAATTAACATAGCTAATGGTCATATCCTTTGGACTTTCACATTGCCTTCTCACATGGCAAAAGAAAGTCAGTGATTCTTGTATGTGTTGGGGGTGGGTGTTGGAATAGGCGTGTGTGTGTGTGTGTGTGTGTGTGTGTGTGTGTGTGTGTGTGTGTGTGCGCGCACATGTGGAGGTCCGAAGCAGACACTGGGAGACTTTCTCTACGTTATTCTTTGAGAGGAGACTGGTAGTTTACCAGTTGTCTAGACTGCCTTGCTCGAAAGCCCCAGCGATCCTCATGTCTCTGCTTCCCCGGTGTCGGGATTAGTTTCTGTGCCTCTCAGGCTTCCTTTCGCTCGGTACCAGGGATCTGAACGCAGGTGCACGTGCTTAGGCTGCAAGCACTTCGCCTGCTGAGCCGTCTTACTGGCCCCACTGGTTAATTTTTGTTTTCTCCCCTTTTTCTTTTACATTTTTCTCCCCTTCCTCCCCTCCTTCCCCTCCCCTCTCCTTTCCTTTCCCCATTCTCTTTGAGACAAAGTTCCACGTAGCCGAGAATGGCCATAAACATCTGCTCATCCTGCCTCTACTAGAGACTTTGGGCATCTGTCACCACCCCTTCTCTTCATTTTAAGGAATGTATTGACCTACCGGTTCATAATCAGAAATCCATGCACTAGGGAGAAAAGACGCCAAGCGTATGGTGAGAGAGATGGGGGCTAGAGAGGGAGGGACTATGACTGCAGCTTGTGGTAAGGTACCTGCTGGTACATACGACCCTGGCTTCCACCTCTAGTACAGCTAAAGCAGAAGGCGAAAGGCACAAAGCAGTCTGTGATTTACTGAAGTACAGGTGCGATCACTTTCTGAAAGGAAGGCAGCGACAAATGCCTGGCAAGTCTAAAACTTGTACCCTGGACTTTAGGTGATTTCATTTGTCAGATACCATTAAGACCGCTGGTTCAGAATCGACTAACAAAGATTTTATGAGTTGGAGCTAGATGCTTTTAACATTGAATAATGGGCTTTTCCTAGATCGTATGCAAATAAGCTAATGGAGAAAGATTTCTAAATGGTAAGCATTCACCAACATAAAATTGTCTCAAACCACTGGTGTGAACGCCTGTTTATCTTGGCTCCTTAAGGTGGTATCTGACTTGTGTATAATATATAATTAAGGTTGCCACAGCAATAATTCACGATGTTCAGTTTACAGTGCCGTGGCTGCTGAATGTGTTCTTTCCCTTAAAGAAGTCAGAAAACGATAGACCAGGACATTCATTTATTGGCAGGTATGCAATTCGGGCTCTGAAAGAAGGAAGGCAACCAGCTTACTTTTTCACTTGGAATTTGAACAAATTGAGTGCAATGGTTGTAACCCATGGAGGAGCAGAACCTGGACTTAGGCAAAGTGGTTTCGTTGGCAGTCACGGTGGGGGGGGGGGGTGCAGGGTTTATGTGGAATGTGCATCCATGACCCACACGTGGAGGCAGGGGACAGCTGGTTCCCCATCCACCTTCCTGTGGCTTGCAAGAATTGAAGTCAGGTTGCCAGGATTGCTAGGCTGGCCCTCTAGCTCTAGTGTGTGACACACGACCGATTTTGACACTTTTCTGGACTGCAGCATCACCATGAATCCTTCTTTGTCCCTCCCCAAAGACGTGTGTGTGTGTTTGGTTTACTATATTAAAATCTTGTAGTGAGGGTTTTTAAAAGGTCTTAAGCCTCTGTTTCACCTCATGAAAATCCTTCCAGTCATTTCCACCATTATGTATTGAGAGCAGAGACATGACAGCAGTGATCTGATCCTTAGAGACCAGTGTTAAGACTACATTACATCGTTTTTCCAAGTTACCACTCCTCTTAGTCTTGCTTAAGAATAAGAAGTCATTAACTTTTAGATTCTCTTATAATTTTACCGTGTCCTAAAGCTAGGAATAAAACCCACATACCAGAACACAATAGTGAGGGATTACGAAAACTAGCTGGAGGCCAGAGAGATGCCAGATAAAACTCGGCTGCTCACTGCTGCTTTCTACAATTTAGCCAATTGATGTTTCAAAAGTAAAGACATCTAAAAACTAGGGGAATATATGCAAAATATGATCAGATCGGATTCCAAGAGCAGTCACTGTGTGCATAGGTGGGGCTTAATGAGCCATTCGGGGTTACGTCATGAGGGGTTAGACCAAAAGTTTAAGATCTTGGAAATTTCACCGAGTCTTAGGCCTGTTGACTTGAAAACTCCTTCCTTCTGTGTAGCCTCTTCAGCTTGCTCACTCAGTAAATCATAGAGCAAAACTCCACCTGCAGCTTTGGTGTCAAAGAACATGACCTACCGATAGAGCACGGTATGAAAAGATGCCATGTCACATTTTCTTCTAACATAATTTGTCAAAAAAATGTAATAAGGTAAAGAATGGGAAAAGGAATGGTAAGCATATGAAATTGGGAAACCATGTGGAAAAAATCATTAAGAAAACATAAGAACATCAACGAGTTTGTAAGGTTTGAGACTCTGCATCCTCAGCGATCCTCAGTCTTACGAGTGTGAAGTTTGGATGATAAAACACATTAAGGATAGAGTAGAAAAAAAAAGGAAGACAATAATTGAGGTTAGGGTTTTATCAATGAAATCATCTGAGAATTTGTGGAAGTCATATTAAGATATTTAATTGGATATATATTGGATAATTTGATTTATTTAATTGGAATATGATTTTAACCAGTAAGTGTACATGGGTGTGTAACTGTTTGTACTCAGTTGTAGTGTAAGGCCAAGGCTGGACTTGACCAAACTTTAGTAAGGCTTGAGAATGTACAAGTAGGCCTGAACTTTGCCTGAACTTTCCCAGAACCTTGGCACCCAGATAAGGAAAAGGTCTAGTAAAATTCACATAAGAATAAGTTTCAGCTCATCACTCCCTAGCTACAAAACAATACACCTAGAATATACCAATCTATGTCATAGCTATAGACCAATCAGCCTAAAGGTTATGCTGTTACTATTGCTATAGACCAATCAGCTTAAATGTTATGCTGTTACAATAGCTGTAGACTAATCAAAGAGTGTAAAAGAGGCTTGTGAACCCACCCCATTGGGGTGTGCCTCCTCTCCCGGTGGAGGGCACCCCAACGCGCTGGATCAATAAACCTCATGTCTTTGCATCGATTCGTGCCTCAGTGTCTTTCTCGGGGTCTCTCCGGACAAGAAGACCCAGAGTGGGCTCCTAGTAGTCTCTCTGTGGCTTCTCAGTAGCATCGAATAAGTGGGGGGACTCACAGCCCTAAGAGGCAGACTTGGCCTGCTCAATTCTTATGACCTCCATGATCGATATTCATTGCAGGTTTGACATGCATGGACTAGAAGTACTGCATGACCAAAGGTCCAACATCGGAGGCATTGTGTGTATTAAACAGAATGTTGGATAAGCAGATACTGAGTAAATATAACACAAGCCTTTATACTGGGCATTGTAAAGGTTCATAAAACACATACCACCATTTTAAAGCACTTAAAAAAATCTCCCCTATAAAACAAATGAATTATAAACTGTTGTTCACCTGTGTCAGGTGCGCGATGCTGTTTTTATAGAAATATGTGATTTTTATGATTGAGTTACATATGAAATACTTTTAAAACAAAAGAAGTTGGTTTGGGAATATTTCATTGAGAAGTCAATTTTAGTAAGCATAGTTTCACATCAAAAAGGAACATGGGAAGATAATACACATAGAAAAGAAAAAAACGGATATGAGATTTTTAGAGTTGTTTGGTAAGATCCAGATATCTGGAAGACGGAAGGGGAGACGACGTGATAGTTAATATAATCGTCAGCTTGCTTGCGTTCAGCATCACCACGTGAACACACCACTCTGCGTGTCTTTGAGGGAGATTCCAGAGAAGTTTAACTCAGGAAGAAAGCCATCCTGAACATGAGCAGCATCATCCCATGGGCTCTGGTGCTGGCCTGAATAGAAAAGAGACAGCAAGCAGAGTCCTGCATTCTCTCTCTCTGTTTCTGGACTAAAGACAGTGACCAACTGGCCCTCCTCCCGAAGCCATGTCTTCCCTGACATGACGGGTATCACCCTAACTGTAAGCTAAAATAAAGAATCCCTCCTGCAAGTTGCTTCTTGTTGGATATTCGGTCACAGCAATGATGAAAGGAAGAAGCACAGAGAATTGGTACTAAGAATTGGGGTTTTTGCTGTGGAAGACCTGACTGCAGTTTGTTGGTCTCTGGGGCCGATTTACAGAGGCTAAGTTGAAGAATTTACTAGGACTGGAGGAGTCCTAGTAAATAGACCTTAGTGGGTCATTCTTGTGGGATTATGGAAAAGTAGGATGCTGAGAGAAATGCAAACAGTGTGGGGACAGATCATTATGTGGAGAGAACACGATATTGTTTGGGAACTGGACTAGAAGCCCTTTGTGTTACATTCTGCCATGGGATCTTGTAGTAGTACACTGCTGGGTGGGCTCATCAAAGAAGACCAGGAGGCGTTTTTCACAGGTGCAAACCCTTCCAGACTTCAGCAGAGGGAACCACCATCATGGCACATGCCATACTGGACAGTGGAACCCCAAGCGTCTGAACTCAGGTATTTTTTATTGATGTAGAACTCCTCAGGTGTTCTAGTGATAGCAAGTGCAGATTGTGTGCAATTAATTAAACATCCCCCACATAAATCCAACACCTTCAGACCATACAGAATGCTAAGGACTAGGTAGCCCTTCCCCCAACAGCACACAAAACAATTATTTTATGCATAACTAAAAATAAACGTCCACAACAGAATCTGCTTTAATTCTGCCTGTATCCTGAGAACTTGGGTGGTGCTGGATTCAAAATTAAGGGCCTAATTTGCTTGGCTTAGAGATTTTCAAGACAGGAAACACGTAGGCTGTGTCACAGCTACTGATAATTGTTCTTTTTCTTAATGGTTTCTTCTTCAAAAGTTTTAAACACAGTGTCTCTATAAATTTCTTTGAGAATTTCATGCAATGTATTTGGATCCATACCCATCCCTATTCCTTCCCTTAACAAACCCACCCCCTCCCCCCACCAACCTTGGGGCCTCTTTTTTATAATCCACGGGGTCTAATCCATCAGTGTTCTTATCCAGTCAACAGTGAAACCAACACAGGATTTTGTTCAAGCCCACGGAGAACTTTTATCAGGGCCAATCAGCAACATATTAAGGCTATCAAATATATGCTTTAGGAAGAGAGTTTTAGCAGGGGTGTGAAGTAGATTTGGGTTGTGAGGAGGGTGGAATTGAACCTGGAAGAACTGGAAGACCTTAGAATATGTAACTGGAAGCCGAGTGTGGATGTAGGCAGTCAGCAGGAACCGGAACGGGTGAGTATACACGAGACTGGGACCTGCAGGGAATGGCACCTGCTAGAGGGAAGTAGGTAGCTGAGGACAGGTGAGGAAGAAAGATGACACTTGGTTCCCCGGGGTATACTATTGATGAAGCTTTTCATCAAAATGAGAGGCCATCATCTGGGAGGAGCGAGTTCCTGGTTTTCTACAGGTTGAGTTGGTGGTACCATGTGTCGTGCCATAAAAGGTGATTTGGAAATGCAAAAACAGCAAGAAAACAAAGGCCTGGGCTAGGAAGATGTGTTTAGTGCAGGCAAGAACTGAAAAGCATGATGCGGATACTGAGGAAGGATGGTAAATCAAGATGCAAAAAAGGAAAGGGATAACTTAACACATGCCTGAAGAGGAAGGGAGAAAGACAGGCCAGGAGAGACAACTGTAGTTAGATGTGGTAGACAGGAAACACAGCGTCAGAGGGTGAGAAAAGTGAGGCGTATGGAATCTGGTGGACTGCGCCAGAGTGGCTGCTGACTCTATCACATGACCCTCGAGGAAGGTCCAGTTTCATCTACTTGGGGGAACAGAATGCAGACTGCAACGGAACACAGTCTTAACAGATCATGAAGAATCTGTGCCAACATTTGTTCTCTTTGCTAGAATTTAGTGAACTAAGGGAAGAATGGCCCTGAAGCAGAGAGAAAGCCAGCTTCAGGAAGAGTTTAAATTCTAGATTACGCAAGAGGGAAGGAGCTAAGGAGCCTGTGGAGAGAATCTGAATATTCACGGAAAAAAAAACAAAACAAAACAAAACAAACCTCACAGGGCATGGCGGTACAGGTCTTGGGAGGCAGAGTTGGGACAGATCTGTGAGTTTGAGGGCTACACAGTGAGACCTTCTGTCAAAATCAAAGCAAAGCAATAAAAAGTTATAAACCCCTTCATTTTATGGGGCAATGACTTTAGACAATTCATTGTCGGCTCATCGCATTATAAAAGCTGTGCTCTTTGAGAAGGCTTAGGAGACCTGTGTGGTCCCAGCTTGTATATCTTGTACGATCTGTTCTTTCCCTTACTACCATGAACATTCCAGACATTTCTTTTCTCAATGTGCTGAAATCTGCAGCTCCAGGGATCTCACACACGCCCTCTGCATTACGACGATGCCTCCCCTAAACCCCCATAACTTTACCCTTAACAAACAAAAATACCTCTTCCTTGGATGGTATTTTCCTGTTTCCATACATTATACCACTCAAACTCCTTACATAGCTTGTTTATCTGTTTTCTTATACTGAAAGTAGTGTGTCTGTCACAGGAGAATGGATGGATAACTTTGATATATGACTGAAAGATTCTATCGAGTAACAGGAAGTTAGGTGAACGTTCTCATTCTGTATGTGTTCTTGTGGGTGCAGGTGTGCGTACAGGTAATTAGGTAACACCAACAGTCTTCCCGGTCACTCTTTTCCCTCCTCATCTCCCGAGACAGGGTCTCACGCAAGCTGGAATTCATAGCTTAGTAGGCTAGCAATCCCTCATGACCCTTCTGTTCCTGCCCCTCCTGTGCCAGGGTTCCAGGCAGGTGCTGTTGGGCCTCGCTTTTGTGCTTGTGATTATGAACGTGTATGTGTTGGGGGTGAACTGAGATCCCCATGCTTGAAGGGCAAGCATGTATCAACTGAGACATCAACCAGCCCAGGGTGTGGGTTCTCCACACTTCCCAAAATACTGATATAACTTCTTCTATATTCAGTTCATGTATTGAGGCATATTTATACGTATATGTGTGTATATGTATGTATGTGTATATACATATATATGTATATTTTTTTTTCACGGAACAATTATTTGGAATGTGTTTAACAAATTGTTTAGAAATTATTTACCTAAAGAATGATCTTTTAAAAGGGGAATTTCTTTTCTTTTTTGGCTGTATCAATGTATCATTGTACTTTATCCTTTGTACTTGCTTTCTTTAACTTTTTTTAAACCTTTCTCAAGGATGATCTTTCTTTCCAGTACACTGGACTTGGATATCTACATCTCTTCCTGCCTCCCAGCCAGCAATAGATGAAACTGAGTATTTTCATGCTAAGACTTTGAAGCCCATTATGTGGAATTAATTTGGAATCAGCAAATCAGATCACTCATTTTTCTGCAAAGTGAAGCAATCAGACAGGACATTTCGAAGTATGCTAACTATTGAGCCAAAGCATGGCTCATTTTTCCCAGTCACTCCACTTTCCCAGTTTCAGTTCCTCAGGCACACATATGTACATGCATGTTTGATTCTTCTCCTGGTAGGTATGTCTAGATGTCTTATCTAAGTCTGGGCAAATTGTCTTGGATGGTATCTTCCTAATTCATTGGTCTCATGGCAAGTACATACACAACATAAATTAGATGCTCTTATTTTTTTGTTTTTTTTTTTTTTATGTAAACTAAGATGTTGCAAGTTTTCTAGACTATACAAAAAGGGTTTCTGCTTTTGTTGGGTATTATAAATCACGCACCTCTTTTGCTGTAAAATGCCAGTTTGACGGTGAAGATCATATTATCTCCAAGAAAGTACAAACACCCAATGAACTACTCACTCTTAGATTTATTAGTCAACTTCTAAGTTAACTTGCTATCACTTACCAACAAAGCCTTGGCTTAGACACTTGTCTTATTATCTGAGAAGTGGTTTTAACCCTTAACAGTGAATCTGAGGAGATGAGCGCAGGTACACTATTTTGAGCAAAGTATATCAATCCTCTGTTGTGGAAGTTTATTTACAGTTACATATAAAATAATTGTTTTGTGCACTGTTGGGAAAAGGGCTGCCTAAGCCTTTGTATTTTGTATTGTCTGTAGGTGTTGGATTTCTGTGGGGGATGTTTAATTGCTAATGATCTGCACATGCTATCAGTAGAACACCCGAGGAGTTCTGTTATTAACAAAAACACCTGAGCTCAGACGCTCAGGGTTCCACTGTTAGGATGGCACCTGCCATTGTGGGTTTTTGTGGGTGCACAGTTCCTGAGGGAGTGGTGCAGAGTCACTAACCTAAGAAACAGAATCTGGGGAAAGCTTCCATGGTGCGAATCCATTTATTGTGGAGGGAATTGGGTTTTTATAGAAAGAGTAGGGCGGTGCTCCAGGGAGAAGTCCAATAGCATCAGTCTATGCTCACTAGACACTTTAATCAGCCTACCTAAAGCTTGTTAATCAGAGAGGGCGGGGTAAAGGTCAGTAAAGGCCCAATAGCCAATATTGGCGAATAAGGTTTCTGTAAAGACAGAGAAGTGGATACTGTTCTGGCAGGCTTTTGACTGGTGTACCAGGACCTGCCATTTATAGGGCCATGCACACGTGCTACTGGCCAACCTACTGGCCTAGCGCAGGTGCTGGTGCCTGCCTCTGTCCTGTCATCAGGATCCAGTAGTCACCAACAGCCATGATAGTGGTTCCCTGTGCTGAGGTCTGGCAGGGTTTGCGCCAATGAATAAGCCTCCTTATCTCTCTTGGTGAGCCCCCACTGTGAGTGTCCTGCTACAATCCTCACTTTAAAATTTTCTATGAGCCAGATGGTGGTGGCCCATGCCTTTAATCCCAGCACTCAGGAGGCAGAGGCAGGCAGATCTCCGTGAGTTCGAGGCCAGCCTGGTCTACAGAGTGAGTTCCAGGACACCCAGAGTTACAACAGAGAAACCCTGTCTCAAAAAAAACAAAAAAGAATTTTTTTTTCTTCATGCTCGAATAAGACATATATATGGAAGTGAACAACTCACTAGAGAAATTTTAGGTGAAATTCTAGCATGTTCTTCATGAGACTTTCCCCAGCTGTTCTGCTGTACGATTTTTACCCCAACTTCAGTTTCCCAAAGTTTGAGCAACATTTTCCTAATGTCTGCCATGTTCACTGACCATAGATTTCTTAACATTTTTTAGACTTACTTAACTTTCAGAACATTAAAGTAAGGTTGCATTTTAAAAAGAAACTCTGGTGTGTGTTTCCCTGCTGTGAAATACATTCAGGTAGTTTAGCAGGAATGAAAACATCCACATCTCAGTGTAAACTAAAACCAGGACATGGGTTTTGGAGGATGTTGATTTTTTTAGGAACGGAGATGCTGTGGTGAACACCCCCACCTTCCCTACCATGTCTACTCTGTGCCCAAGAGCACAGCTGTAACCAGGTGAGCGCCCCATGCAAACGCCTTCTGACCTTCCTGTTACACACCAGAAGCAAGCAATTAGGGTGTTGTGTAGACAGGAACATCTCAACTATTTCCAAAGCAAACTTTTGTGGAGGTGGAGAAAAGACCTGGAGGGATTTATAAACTATAAAACACAAACAATTTAGATCTTATTTCTAGGTATAGCTTTGACGCTTCACAGTGCCTTTTTGCACCGTGTCCAACTTGAATCATACAAAGAGTCATAAGGTAAGTGTGAGTCAGGAGTCATTACCAAGGTACTCTTGATTTCTATTTAATTGTTATACAGCAGAGACTGGACCCATGGCCTTGGACGTTAGGCGGATGCTGTTCTTGAGTTACACACCCAGTCTGGCTTTGACCTCTCTATGTAATGCATGCTGATTTTCAAATAATAGTCTTCCTGCCTCTGCCTCATGAGTACCAACCTTATAGGCATGCATGGCCACACTCCATTTAGACATATGTTTTTGTTGCTTGTTTTTATTTATTTGCAGGGCTGCAGACTAAGCTCCCGACACTCTACTACCGAGTTACATCTTAGCCCCCAATTCTATGGTTTTCTACAGGATGAGAAACAGGAGTTTTCCTCGGGACAAAGTTAAGTAGAAAAGAAGTACTTCATATTGGCCGAGAACACAAGTTATTTGCCTTTGACTCAGAACTCTAGTTTTTTTCTTACTGAACTGGACAATGGTACAAAGCAGTACAACACTGAAGAAAGTCTAGTTAATTTGTGTTTGTGTGTGCATGTGTGTGCACGTGTGCACATGTGCTCTGCACAGACATCTCAGTGGGAATGTGGAGCTTAGAGGACAACTGGAGGGAACTGGTCCTCTCCCTCCTCCTTCTCTGAGAGTCCTGGAGATCAAACACAGGCTGTCAGGCTTGGCAGCAAGGGCACTTACATGCTGAGCCATTTTGATGGCTTTGAAAAAATTTTAAATAAAAAAGAATTTCTACTAACATCTCTAACTACTCTTCTTTTTACAGATTATATTCCATCTTGCATAGGGAGTTTTCACAGACGGTCCTTTCCTTTTACTTCCTTCCTTTCTAATATTTCATGTAATCTTTCCTACCATTGCCTGTTTTACAATTCGGGGAGACAGCTAAGTGATCTGCCCCAAATCATGACTAGTACAAGAAAATGTCAGCCTGGGGCCTGCCCAGATCTTTTTGCATCCCGTTTGAAGCTCTTTCTATTATACAACACCGCTTCCAAATGAAAAGATGTCCTAATTTTTAAAGAATATTCGCAAAAACATAAATTTAAGAAATAGAACAATTAAGATATAACCGCTTGGGTTACAGAAAGATTTACAACTGTTAAAGAGTCCTATAAATTTTAGAAATTCCCCTTCTGCATAATTAGACCTTGTCTGTAGCCCCGAGGAGCTCATACATCATTTACATTTTGACAGAAATCCTACAGAAAAGTGACTATGCAGAGGTGAAAGATTTGGGTCAGCATTATGTCAGTCAGCACGGAAAATGAAACAGCCTGGAAGGTGTTATGCGAACCCTGGAGAGGAGATGCTGGAAGTTAGAAAGCCATTCTACAGAAGTACGTTAGCTACCCAGGGTGCACTGCTCCTGAGTGTGATTATATGGGGTGTTTATGTAAGTGACCTCAGAGGATAGAACACGATCACAAAACACTGTTCCAGTTTTCTGTAAGCACAGACACAGTGGGAAAGCAGACTCCTTTCACGGCTGTGGCCAACTTCCATACTGAAAACTGTGTTACGAGTTTTTAAATACTTGCCCTCTGACTTAGGACTTAGGATGAGTGTTTTCAAAGTATGGTGTCTTCTCAAATAGAATTCAAAGCAACAGGGTGCTCATCAAAACTGAAGAGTCTTAAGTCTCAATGAACACCTATTAAATCCTGATCTCTAGGGAGCTGTTTGGGAATCTGTATTTTTAATATAAACTCTCCTGGTGACTGAAAATTCAGCATCACTCAAAAATCCAGGACATGTAAAATTGCCTTTAACATTAGAACATTGTCTCTAGACGCTTCTTTGTGCCAAGCCCCCTCCAGGACCGCTCTGTTGGCACAAAGGAGCGCAGGTGTTTATAAATCACAATCGAACCCTTTCAGGTGAGGACGGCTTATCTAAGCTTCAAGTTCATTTCCACACTTAGCAGCTGCACTGAGGTCAAGGGGGCAGTGGGTATCTCTACAACTGATGCAGTTAGATCTCTGGAAAAGAGGAAAAGCCTCCAAGCTCCAACGACTGTAAAAAACTAAGTATAGGTGGAGATAAATTTTTAAAAATCTCAGTTCTTGCAATAAATTATATGTTCTGGGTCTACTGATTCCTCAACTCCTTTTTTCTGTCAAAATAATAAACAAAGCTACATGGCTGTCAGGTTTCAGCTGTTAATTGGTTCCTCAAAGTCTTCATAGAGTGTGGCATTTATAATGACCTCCCAGGGTTAGTGGCTGTTTTATATCTTTATTTCTAGCTCTTAAGTTCCAGAAGTGAAAGGACAAATCAAGGTGATAAATTCCAAAACGCCAAGAGAATCGAATCTGTAGACACCCAAGATCAGAAAAAGTGCCTTACACTGTTGAAGTCACTTAGTTATCATACTGCCTTGCACATAATTACTTCTGTATAAACAAAACATTGATAAAAGAAAAAAAATTTGTAGACCAAGTTGTCACACCTTTGTGCTGCCCACCCGCTAGAAAGGGCTTTGTGCAGGGTACTCTCGGAGGCGGGAGCAAGACACAGAGAGCACTTTCTGGATGCAGTAGTCACAACACCCAGACGAGAAGAGCGACCTTTGCGTCTTCCTCGGAAAAGCACCAAGTTAATAAAAAAATTCAGTGTATTAAAAGCAAAACTTCCTGCTAAAATTTTAATGCTTTAAGACATGAACATCAAAGATTTGATCATTCTTCCTCTAAGGCGACGGTGGATGAGTAACTCCAGGAGTAAGGGAAGGGGAGGCGTGAGAAGGAAGCGGGAGGAACGCGAGACAACTGTTTGTTCTCAACAGCTCCGTGTCCTGACGAGAACGCTACCGTGCTCTGTGGGTCTGGGATTCCAACTTAAGATCACCTGCTTCTAAGTGAAGAAAAGACTTCTGGGTAGTAAAATAATTAAAACTCAAGAGACTTTTTTTTTTTTTTTTAACCAGTGTGAACACATCATAAATCTTCTAGATAAGAACTTTTAGACACGATCGAGAGTCTAACTCCGCTTTGAGGATCCCGTGGGGTCAGTGTTATCTCGCAACAGAGAAAATTATGGTGTAACTAAGAACACAGACGTGACACACGTGGTGAGACTGCAAAATAACTTTTATTTTGAATCTGAGATCTTCTCATTGTGGTGTGCTGTCTTCTCTGGCTGGGAGACGTTACTGCGGCTCCTGTATTAGGTTGGCAGGTCTAGAAGTCAGCATTACTTGTTTATTTTTTTGTTACTTATAAACCAGTGTTTCCTCAGAGCCATTCGTGACGCGATAAAGCTAATTATTTGACACCTCTATTGCACAATAAGTTCAGGGTAGGATTTCAAGACCACGAATCGAGGACTTACAAGCGTCAGGGTCCGGGGATACAGTGAATGAGTAAGTCAAGATCTGTATCCCTTAACGGGCTCACAACCTGGTACAGGAAATAAGGCAGCAGCCAAGCAAACATGTTCAGGTAGAGACCAGTGTTTTTGAAAAGACTGACCAGGGTCACGAGGTGAACGCTGGGTGGGTAAACGGAAGCTTTAATAGACAGTGCCACTATGAAAGAGTGCTCCAAGGGCGTGATGTCTTCTCTGTGACCCAGGTGCTGAAACTAAGGCAGCAGAGAGAAGAGGCAGGAACAACCCTGTGTGTCCAAGAGCAGCCCCCAAAGGCCCGCGTTGTCGAGAATGGAGTGAGTGGTACTGTACGTGATCAGAGAAAGTCGGGGCAAGGCAGACTGAGTCGTGGAAACCCTTACATGTCACGTATCAGTAGCGGCAACACACAGAGGGACGGCACGGGGGGGGGGGGGGGGGGGGGGGGGGGGGGGGGGCAGCCATGCCGCTGTCGGACAGGAAAGATGGCAATATGTTGGCATAGCAGGTTCTCAGATCAACAGCTATGCCAGCATCTTGCCTCCTCTCCGGGTCCAAGTTACAGGAGCAACGCCATGCCTCTTTGCTGTTTCACTTTCCACAATCTCTCCTCCCACCTGAGGGAGGGAAAACACCCGTTAGTTGAAAACGCAAGCTTCTTCCCGAAGTAAGAACGCAGTCTTCCTTCAGCGCGTCTGCGCAGGAAGGTTGTGGCTGGTCCCTCTTCTGAGTGCTCCTCGGATGAGCGGATCCCAGAGGATCTGCTGCTTGTGAAATGACAAGGCAGTTCTGGAGGAAAGTTAAGTACCACGCTGACAACACAGATGACGGCCACATCCACAGCCCACAGCACCGCAGGGACCTCAGCACGGCACTGCCTGCGGCGTGATGCTCTGCTCGGTTTCTCAGCTGTCACCTCACAGTGTGGTTACTTCACTGCTACATGAGCGCTCTCTCTCTCTCTCTCACACTCTCTCTCTCTTTGGTTTTTCCAGACAGGGTTTCTGTGTTGCAACTCTGAATGTCCTGGAACTCACTCTGTAGACCAGGCTAGCCTAGAACTCACAAAGATCTGCCTGCCTCTGCCTCCCGAGTGCTGGGATTAAAGGCGTGTACTACCACAGCCGGGCTCTTATGCATAAAGCTTTTTGAGCCAACAATTCTCAGGGTAGAACATTTTTCACAAAGACAACTGAAAAAAGTTCTATGCTCAAAGATGTTCACTACGATGTCAGTCCGAATGGTGAAGGACTAGAAAGATTGTGACTGTCCATCAATATGAGAGATATTGAAATATCCACAGCAAGATGAATGTGATACAGTCATAAAATAGTGTTTCCTGGTCTGTATAGAAGATCAAGGCACACTAACAACACTACGAGTGATAATTTTTGTGTAAAATGTATGCATACATGTACTGGGGTGTATGCTTATGCATCTTTGGAGGGAACAGAAGTCATGGTTTTAAATAAGGATTTATTATTTTAAAATAACTAGGATTATAAATTACTTTTGTCTTTTTTAACGGGTTTCTGTTAAAATATTATTCACAAGCGACAGATGAGTGTGAGACAGTTACAGAGGAGGGGCATTCCACTCACCTGGATACGGCTAACATCGATAGTGTTTTCTAGAAACGGAAGTTCAGCATCATGCACAGTCGCACAGTGACACGGCCAAGGGCACGGTGTTGCTCCGGGTCAGCGAGGTCAGGAAGCATCTACTGCATGAGCCGCCTTCCGTTCTTGCTCTGGAGCCAGGTACCCAGCGGGAAAGATACTAATTAGTGTAAGAGTATTTAAGAGACGGCACTAATTGCTGTATGGGTATTTACCAGTTCTTGCTTCATCAAGCACAGAGCACGGTTCAAATTATGAATGCCAAATGAACGCAGATTAGATAACAGAATGCACCACACTATGAAGAGTTCACGGAGTGAAGTTTCTCAAAAAACAAAAACCACCTCATCTGTCTTTTTGTTTCCTAATCACTGACACCTGCGATCGAGAGGCAAATACAGGTCACATCACTTTAGAGGGTACACGCTGTGCATTTAAAAGCACTGTGACTTTTTCAGATTCATTTCATAACATGAAAACCTCAGATTCATTTTACAGAGAAACATACCGTTTGGTGATTATTTGACTTACTAGATTCAACAGTTATCTGAGGACACACAGGCTACCTGATGAGGCGCACTTAGGAGAAAAGCGGGGCAGTACAGTAATTCACACCAACCTTCCACTTCTGTTCCCCTCTTTATCTCAAAAGGAGCGGTGGCTTACTTTGTAAGTTATCAAATAATGCTTAAATTTATAGTTCGGACGTCCAGAAGAAGATAGCTCTGCGTCCTGTCTTAGTTTCTTTTCTGTCACTGTGATGAATAACCTCACAGAGCTCGAGAGAGCGCGTTTACTTTAGCTCACAGTTCCCGGTGCAGTCGACCACGGCAGGAACTCAAAGCAGCGGGAGCCTGATGCAGCTGCTCACATTACGTCCATGATCAGAAGAAGACTGCAGAGAGTGTGCAGTTTCTCAGCGCTCCTCCTCTGATACGTGCAGGGAACGGTCCTACCCATTATTAAGATGGGTCTTCCCACATCAATTAAAGGAAACAAGACCATCCCCACAGGCGTTTCCAGAGACCCATCGCCCAGGTGATCGTATATTGTCAAGTTTGCAATGCACTCTAACCATTACACTACCCTTATTAAGGAAGCCGTTATCATTGAAATGCATTGTTCTTTAGTTTTATTTTAATATTTCTCTGATACACAGTGAATCAAGGATTCCGAGTGACTACAGGTGATATATACCCCTCAAGCCTAACCATAACGATGTTACAACTAGAAAAATTTTAAAAAATGGGTTATGCATACCTGATTACAAACCCTTAGCAGTTAAAGTTGAGTCATGAAAAAATGCTGGCAGTAGGACGCCCCGGAGAAGAAGATACACGGACCATTTATAGCTTTCTTATTCTAAAAGATTTTTTTTCTTCTTGTGTCTCAAACCTTCATTAGTGTAAATATCAAAGTTAAAAAAACTCCCAATTTTAACTTTGAAACTAGCAGTTTGATCTCTTTTATAAGTGATTGATCTGAAACCATCTGAGAAGCCAGCCAGCATGTCCCAGGCACGCGGGCACTGGGTGATAGCTAACTGTGCTGGCTGTACTTCCTCTGCAGAGATAAGGAAGGAAATCAGCTTGGCCACAGTGACTCCAAAGCTGGCATAGCTCCCCATGTCTCAGAACTGGAATACAACTCCCGTAACGCATCATGTTCCAAATGCTTTCCCTACAGAAGGCCGGCATGAGGGGTGCTGCTGGTGACTATGGATGAAGAGTAGAATGGACTATTTTTTAAGTACAGCATTCTGGAAAAATCTGTGGTCCAATCAAGAACATAACTGTGGAGGAAAATAACATTTGCTGAATATGTTGGGATGGCTTTGGGAAACAGACAGTTTTACAGGATGTGCTTAAAACTATGGCCTGATAGGAGCCAGATGTGTGCCTGCATGGCATCTGGAGGACTGCAACAAGGAGCAAAGATACATATTTAATTATATATATTTATATATATGTACACGTGCATACATTAAAATGTGTACACATACATATTACACACATACACATGCTTGTGTATATACAGGTTACCATTTTTTACTGATAATGTGAAGGTCACTGGAGGGCTCAAAATCTACAGGAGAAACCCATGTATTAATGTCAGACATTGTATAGTCACTGTTCTGTTACATACAAAAATGTCCCAGTGAGAGGAGAAACTACAAGGTAGCAGGGGAGAATCAAGTCCTGAGAGTGTGTGCTTGAAAACACACACGCACTCACAACAGATAGAAACACATAACAACAAGGAAATTCAAGTTGCTGGACAAAAAGCACACAGCCACATGACTACTGAGGAAACAACTTGAAATGTGAGAGCTTCTAAAAGAATTTTTTAAAAAAAGACGACTTATAATTTATAGGAAAGGTCACCAGATTTGTGACCTTGTAAGAAGAGATGCACCAGAGCATTCATTTGCTCGCTTGCTTTGCTTTCTCCCCCCACCTCTCTCTCTCTCTCTCTCTCTCTCTCTCTCTCTCTCTCTTTCTCCCCCCTCCCTTCCTTCCTTTCTTTTTTTATAGGAAGGGAGGAAAACTCTGTGAGGACACAGCAGGAAAATGGCCATCTGCAAGCCAGAAGAGCTGTCTCATCAGAACCCAGGTCAGTTGGAGACTTGGTGCTGGAGTTGTAGCCTTCAGAGCTGAGAGAAAGCAAGCCGCTCTATGATGTCGTTCTGAACGGCGGTCCAAACAGACTGACGCCATGATGGCAACGATCAACTCCTGACAAGACGGAGTGCTGCCTTCCACCCTGCAGGGCATTCTGGTGCCATGGATGGAGGCATCCAGGCAACCTGGGTGCAGTCAGCACTTCCGTTCACTGACGCTTTCGGTCCATTAAAACCTAAGGCTGAGTCACTTACGATGGCAGGGCGGTATTCAGATCCCAAAACTCCCAAAGCTTCAGGATGAGCTGACTCCGGACGAGGTTTCAGGAGGCCACATTAAGGAGGCTTCTGGAAGGAAAGCCGAAGTGAACAAGCCACGGGTAATCTACGGTGAGCAGTGGACCCCGTCGGCACTCTGCAGGAGAGAACAGAGGGGCTTTTAAACCACAACAGCGGCCCTTGGTTTCCACACTGTGCACGCACCGTGACAGGTTTGTGTGTAGCCATTATTTGATTGTTTGCGAACATCCAAAGCCCTGCGATGTTAAGCAACATGACTCCATTTTATCCTCTTCATAGAACTGTACAGAGCCACGCACGGTGGCTTGTGCTCTTGCGAGGCTGAAGCAGGAAGGCCGCTCTGAATTGAAGCCCACACTGATGCACAAGACCCTACAACAAGCAAAGGAACAAAGAGTGTGCCATTTCCCATCTGCACCCTCTCCTCCTGCTCCCCTTCAACAGGTGTATCTCCGAGGTCTCACATTGGGCTGAACTTTGAAAACTTCAGTTCCCGCCAAGGAAAGAGAAAAACACTATCTTGGAATTTGAGTATGTGTCCATTTTCAGATGCACCACCGAACTGCTCAAGTGATATGGGAATACTTAGAATATGTAAATCATTTCCCCAGTAAGTACCCACAAACACAAGGAAACAAGGAAACCCCAAACACGCAGAGAACCAAGGCCATGAGCTCAACTTCAGAGAAGACAAGGGCCAGTAAAAGGGCCGGCAGGGAGCGATGGTCCTCTGGCCATCGTAGT
Organism: Cricetomys ansorgei; assembly: GCA_026225945.1. Taxonomy (NCBI): domain Eukaryota; kingdom Metazoa; phylum Chordata; class Mammalia; order Rodentia; family Nesomyidae; genus Cricetomys; species Cricetomys ansorgei. The sequence goes on along the minus strand of JAMJFZ010000183.1, from coordinate 2,466,021 downwards.
GGTATGGGAGCTGCCATCAATACCCTTCCGTGCACACCTCCCTACCGGCAAGACGTGCTCGCTCCCGCGGATGGTGAGGAAGCCTCTACCTTGATGTGAGTTGTTATCTGCAGAACCAGGCACATTATTACTACACACTTGTCCATTGTCTTAATCAGCACGAAGAGCCATTCACACACTCTTAGCTTGCTGCTCGTATTGAGAAGGACTGTTTCTTTCTAAGGCCCCGTGTCTTGATTATGATGTCAGTCTAGAGAACGTTTGCTCCAAAAGGGCAGCCCAGAGCCAACGCGGTTTCGTTTCCTGACAACGGCCACTCATTGATTTCGTAAGCATATTGCCTTCTTTAAGACAGAAATATGGGAAGGACGTTTAAAACATTTACACTCGTTTTCTTTTATGCAGCTGTAGCTGGAACTTTCTGCGGGAAGAATGAAGGGTGTCCTGGGTGATTTCAACTTGTGTTTAACATTTGAAACGCAGGGAGGGGATGCACGGTCCTGGCTACACTACACTGCAATGCATTTACTATGAAGGCATTGAAACTGCCTTGGAATGCTGGAGTCCACTGAGACGCAAACGTGGGATGAGGGCCTCTCCTAGCCACTGAGATGCTCAGCCTAGAAAAAGCGACGCACAGGTTTGGTAATAGTGGAAAAAAGAAAGTGCAAACAGAAGCTGTGTGGCTCACTACTTCTCATCTAGACAGGCCATAGAACTGTCTTTACATAACAAACCAAAGGATACTTGTTATACGGGAGAGATGAGCACTTTTACAAATACCGTTCTCTTGAAATTATACCTAAAAACCATATTAAAATTTACTGCCTAATTCAGAATAACTCAGCTGAGCCACTTTGGAAGCATTAAAAATACGATTACCTGTGGTTAAAATACATATTCTCCCCAGCAAACATGAACACGAATACTTATTTTTGTGTATCCAGAACAGAGTAATCATTTAAGGTATGCAATAAGATGTCAGTGGGTGAATCATGGGAAACATAACTGTACATCCAATCACATATGCCCAAAAGTATTTGTGTCTCCAAAGAGTTTTATCGTTCAATTTATAAAGTACCTTGAAAAAAGCATAATTATAAGCAGCTTACCCAATTTCCATATCACAAAACCAGAGTCCTTCTTCAAGATAAGCAGTGTGCTCCCATGTCCCACAGATTTTACAATCGTGGAGCTGAGAATTTACCCGCTGCTGCCTGGGGTTGGACTCGGGCTAACTTGTTCTTTCTGGGAACTCCATCTCTTACTAGGCCCCAAGCAGATCAGAAATTCCCAGCCCTTGCTCCTCACTAGAACCCCCAAGTGTCTGAAAACTGTTGCATTCTGTACACACGCAGCAGTCAGCAATTCGGGCTCTGCAGAGAGCACCAATATAGTTATAAAAGTTCTGAGATTACAGTGTGTATTTGTGGTAGATCACACAGGCATTAGGCTCTCAGACAGATGCTTACATCACCACCAATTCATTACTGACCAGCTATTAAAACAAGTCGAGAAAGCATGGGAAGAAGCTCCATAGCCGGGGCACTACTGGGAGAAGGCTCCGTCTTCTGACACGGAGGACAGAGTCTATAATCGCGAGACCGTACAGCCTGGCGTGACCTCATCGCACCATCTAAGTGCCCAAGTACACATCAGAAAAGGAGGGGCACCGCCCCAAACACGGGAGTTTAATTTTTGTGTGTTATGTTTGGCTTCTTCATGAAATTGCGTTTCCTGAAAGGGTTCAGTGGCTATAAACAGCTCGAGCTATACAGCCGGGGCGTCCCTCAAGTCTCTACTAAGGGGGCTTCGGGACATCCGTGAATACGGGGGATGGCCCACAGGTCCCATGGTGACAGAACCGAAGGTAGCCAGGGCGAAGCCTGCTCTCTGTGGTTATACGCCCACTCCCGCCACTGCTGACCTCTGTGGCCAGGAGGTGTTTACTCACGGTGCCCCCGCATCCGTGGTGGTTTTCCTTCTCTCTGCCTCTCTCAGGGGCTTGGTGCCCCTGTCCCCGCACACACTGCGCCAGGCTGCATCCCTTTACAGTCAACTCAGGTTACCTGTCATGGCTTAAAAAAAAGCTAAATGTATACCAACGTTCTTCTGGGCTTACTCCTCCAAACTAACGCTCTGCCATGGAGGCTAGCCTAAAAGAAACTACAGCAACAAGTCTCTGACTTCCTCTTGGGACCAGTCAGAAGATTCCTTGATAAGAGACAAGAGGGAGGGAAGCTGGGGTGCAGTCCCTGGGCTCATTCCCTAAGGGGTTCAATGGCTGACTGCGATGGTCAACTGCAAGCTTCTCAAAAGAGCCTTTATCCTTATAGGTTCTAGCAACCACTGAACTTAGGCTTAAGGGTGAAGCCATTTTCTTTCCAGACAGGCCCATGGATTCTCCACACTCTGTGTTTCAATAAAGGAGCTCATCCCTTTACTGAACTCCCCATAAATATCCTAAGCTGCTATTTCCAGAGAGGGTCTTGACATCTATTTCTTGGCAAAAGCGTTTCACTACTGTCTTTTGAGAAGTCCAGTTTGAGAGGTGCCGTTTATTATTTTGGACAGGTAAGGCACCATCACGACAAAGAAAACGGATGATGCCTGGACCACCTGCTGCTTCCCGTGCCAGGAACCAGGTCCTCAGCTGCTGCTGGGTGTTAAGCAGTCCAAAGGGGAGGTGGGGGTGGGGGTGGACAAAGCGGTATATAGCGATGTCCACGCAGAATGATTAATCAGAGCAAATGTACGAAAGAGGAAAATTATGTCATCAGTAATAACTGACAGTACGCTCATATGATAAAATGTAACAAAGCACTGAAAAATGACCTATTTATTAGTATGTGAAGATAACAAACGATCTGACAAAAAAGCAGTTTCAAAATAGCGTAAGCTGTAAAATCCCAATTTTGCTGAAACAAGCTCGTATCGAGTAGTGGCTTTAGTTCTTATCTTTAAAAATGAATAGCAGTCTGTGGGGGATACATTCCAAGCCTCCAACAGGGCCTACATATCCTGTTATTTCCTACAGTTACGGTGAAGTTCTAAACTATAAATTAGGCACGATAAGCAATTAACAACAATATTAAACATCTATAGGAATGTACTATCACAAAGCTTATGTGCAACTCATTAATTCTTTGCTTCTGGAATTTTCCACTTAATACTTTCAGACCGCAGTGGACCCTGGGTAACAAACTAAGGGAGGCAAAACCATGATAAAGGTAAGACCTCTATTATGTGTGTTTTGACATTTTCCTGTCATTAAACAGAATTTTAAAGAGCAAAACCAAGTTATCCCTTTTAAAAACCCAAAGCGCTTTTTAAAAAAATGCTACACTGTATTTTAAACTGGATGTTATTGGTGACTGTGGTATTTATACCGCATTTCACCTCAACTAAGACTTGTTGCTTAACTCTTTTTTATAAATCCAGGCCATAGATGAGCCCCATGCAGTTCAACATGGAGAGTTAACAACTACACAGAGAAGGTGAGCAGAGAAAATGGACACGGTGCTGGAATCCAAGCAGAAATAGAAATGTCTGTGATGAAAAGAGACAAGAAAGTGTTTTGACTGGAAGGGTCACGGAAGGCCCCACAGAGGGAGAGACGACAGGACAAGAATTAACGCAGAAGAACGAAATCTAGAGGTTGGGAGGGAGAGGCGGGCAGACAGGGAGCGGAGTTTGATCCGTGCAGATTGTTATTTATGAATGAAAAGTCGCATGGGAACCCATTAATATGCATAATTAATGTTAATCAAAACTTTTTTTTAAGAGGCGGGATGATGAGAAGTTCAAGGTCATTCTCGCTTTGTAGTGAGTTTATTAGCGTCAGCTTGAGATACAGGAGGCCTGTGTCAGCACCAAACAAGCAAGACCACCTTAGGGAAGGCAAGGTGGAGCTTTGCAGGCGAAGAACCAAGAATCACCGCATGTCAACTACGCAGGCACAAACAGCCAGGAGCTAAAAGGAACTGACGCTGCCGTCCTTTTCTGGAAAGGTGACTTGCAAAGATCTTGACTACGGAAGGAGGGGACAGCATTTATGGGAACCATGGCCTGTGACGAGGACAAATGTCCACTTTCAACTGGGACCAGATTACCAATGAGAAGCCAGCAAAGAGCTGTCTCAGCACTAGCGGAACACACTCTGTGGGCCGTCAGTCCCTCGTCCACAGGTCGTTGTTCCACACATTGACAGTGTCTTCTTATTGTGTGCTGGCAGTTTCCTGACCACAGAGAAGGAACTGAGAAGAATCACTTATGCAATTGGTATTTATATACTTCCACACGGCCGGTGTTGAATATTAACTTACACTTGGTAGCGGTCCACGGCGTGGGAGGCAGTTGTGTCAGTAGGCTTGGGAACAATTAGGAGACAACGTGCCACATTAGTTCAGTGCCACCTGAACACTGAAACCTTCATCGGAAGCAAGCTTCACACGTCCATTGCGGAAGTTGTTTTAAAAATCACACGCAATCCCCAACTTTTAGGGTATACTCGTAGTTTTGTTTTGAAAGCGCGCTCCGGGGCTGACTCTTCAGGCCAGTCGTTAGGATGGGTTAACTCTGAGTTTACCATTATTACTTTCTGTTATTCCTCAAATTAAGTGTGGAAAAGGTAATGATCCCAAATCCAGAAATATTTAATGCGCATGTCAGGATAAGGGTCCTGGCCCAGTCTCAACAGTACACAAATCATATTAAACCCTGCCTATTTTACTTAGGACTGAAGGATTTTATTTGGCCAAGCCAATATAGTCAGTTTTCTTCAGTATGAACCAAATTATTTTCTCAGAAGCACACTTTACTCCACTTAGATCACTTCTCTCTGAAGCCCAGGCATCTGATTAATAAGGATATTTTAACAGTTCCATTTAGCTCAATTACAGCTCCAGTTTACACCACCTGCCTTCAGTGAGGCGCTCACTACAAATAGGCAAAGCTGGCTGGAGTTCCTTTAAAGTTTCAAAAAGTTAATTAATACTCACCAAGCCCTTTGAAGATAAAATGTGTCTAGAATAATTATGTTTTTAGCTGCGTTGGGCGCTGAACCCAAGGCCTTATGCATGCTGGGTCAGCTCACTGCCACTAAACTCTATCGCCAGATCTACTTTTTAAAGTAAAAATGAAATCGCGGGAGCTGCCGCCATTCTATAATCTTTTATGACTGAACTTTTGCTTCCTCATCCATCGTCCAATCACCTCAAAGTCTCAGGGCACTGTGAATACAAAAGAACTAAATCTGCATTTTCCTTCAAGTAAATGTCAGGTCTATCCACAGACCAAAGAAAACCAAATGTACTTTAGACTCATGTTTTTCACCCCACAACGGTTGGACCCTAAACACACATGAATATGCTATTCTGACCAGGGGTGGTTTGAAGTCTCACCTCTGAATCTCAAGCTCCTGTTATCACGACCATGCTTCCCTAGACTATAAACCAGGAGAGGTGGGTTACAGCCCCTCTCCCAGCTCCCTTTACTCAGAGCTGACCGTCTGTGCTCCCCAAACAGGCCCCACTGACCGCACGGGTCAGATCAAGAACCGTGATTCAGACTGGCAATGTAAGTTGACTGATTATAAGTCATCTTAAACATTTTTTTTTTTTTGAGACAGTCTTTACTCTAAAGGCTTGTGTGGAACTCAAGCTATAGGCTAGGCTGGCTTTGAATTTGTAGTATTCCCCCTGCCTCAGTAAGTGGCTAGAATTATCAGCATGAGCCATCGCATCTGGATTTAAAATTTCTAACAGACTTTAAAAAGATGATGCTTCAAAAAAAAAGCCACACACACGAACTGCTAGAGGGCCCAACAGTAAAAACTACATCTAAGACACGGTTACTGTGTTCTAGTGAAATATAGCGACTTCCTTGCGGGAAAATTAAAGTTGTGCAAAGATGGGGGGGGGGCACAGCTACTCACTCTCCAGGACTTGGGCTTATGTATAAGCCTTTCTAAATACTTCTGAAATGGCCCTAAACTCCTGCCTTCCATGAACTCAGTACATGCATGCTAAGTGTCTCCACTGAAGACTAGAACACGAATACAAATCAACTATGAAATGTACTTCGTACTCTCTTTCTGCAGTATCAAATATCCAGCCAAGACTTCTTTACGTAAATAAACATGCCCATCTCATTATAATGTGTACATACGAAATGGCAAGACTACACGGTATCAAAATAAGTTTCTCTGTAACGTATTATCAGCTAATGTTTGATTTGCATTCCTAGTTTACATATGTGTAAATTTCTCAGGTGAGGAGTCGTGCGTGGAAATAAACTAAGCCTGCTCTAGAAAATCACGGGGAGTCTTTGTGGGAAACGACGTTCACTTAACTGCACCCGTATCAGTCTCTCGGCTTAGTCTAAGAAGCCTACCAGCGGAGCAGACGCTGAATTTTTAAAATGTTCCCTAGCTTGGATGATGTTTCGAGGTTGTAAGAACCAGAGGACCGCGATGCCCCTTTCTACACAGTGTCTCTAGACATGTCGGGGATGCGGCACACGAAACCTTCTCCACATGTTGGGGATGCGGCACACGAAACCCAAACAATGGGGTTGCCTACACAAGATCTCCACGATGACAATGCCAGTCAACATGCCAGTGTAGAGGAGGGAATCACACAGGGCCCCACTCCTGGATGAAACAGAGAGGCAACCAGTGACTGCAGACAGAGAGCCGGTCTTCTCCAGGGAGGGGCTCCGTGCTAGGTTATCCAGTCGTAGTGTTCCGCCCTAAGAGCGTGTACATGTGGGACACTCTGGAGGGACTCAGTGGAGTCATATGTAATTCATATGTAACAACGATAACTCTAGAAGAGGTCATGGATTTGAGAGGAGGAGGGGGAAGGGGAAGGGCACAGGAGGAGGGGGGTAGAGAAAGGGTGGGAATGATGTAAATCTAGTACTCATGTATGAAGCTATCAAAAAAATAAATAATTCTTCTCTTTAACCTTACAGGATAGTCAATAGCTTTAAGATACTTCATAATTTTAGTTGGGTCCTTCAAAAATAATTTTGACTTCTTATGTTATATGCCTATTTTCTTTGTATTTTGATGGTATCCCCTAAAATTACAGTAACTGTTCAGAGACTCGGTGAATTTCGCAATGCTCATAACAATCTGAGAGACAAATGTTAATAGGACAAAAGCAGCCAGGGCTGACTAAGGATCCTTAAGGGTTCAGAATCGTAGTATTTTACCAGTAAATACATTAAACTTTCACGCATGTATTAAAGATCAGCTTTTAAAAGTCAGTAACTCATAAAGGACAAAGTATTAAATCACAAATTTTAATTATTTAAAACATTCCAAATTGGAAATTGATGGACTGAAGAATTCGTGGATCTGGGGAAACATCCAAGTAGCTGTTGCCACGTTACAGGCTGTCAGCCTGCTCCCCGCCGGCTGACGAAGGGGCAGTATGGAGATTTACACGGCCTTCCTTAAGCACCCCGTGTTTTAGGCTCTCAACTGACCAAGCAGAAAATCGTCACATAAAGTCTACTGCCGCTATGAATCACTGGACACGCGAACGTCAATCTGCGAAGAGCAGAACAGAACACACGCTCCAAAGCCACTCGTGAACACGGGTGTGACACAGGCTGGCACCTGGGACGCCAGGCACGGATTTGATTTGGGCGAGCGTGGTCAGCTTTGGTTTGAGCCTTCCCTCGAAGACAAAGGGATGTGTTTTTTAAGGGGCCTGTCCTCTGGGATGCACTGGGGTTTAGTAAACCGCACATCAGAGCAGGCACCCTGCTGGACAAAGGGAACACCGTTGTGTGCTCGCACGCAGATGCGGCCAGCCGCGCCTCACCCGTGGTTCGTTTATTCCCCGATAATGAAGTCCCGCTTTAAGCAATTCTAGGAAACGATGAAAGCTCTGTTCTCAACGTCACTGATTCTGGGAGATGGAGACTGAAGCCTCAGGGGCAGAACAGCTATGTTGGGGGTGGTACAGTTAATTTGACCAGACTGGATAGTCAAACTGCTTCACTTAATTCAGAGAAGTAAAAACTAGTCTCCATTAACATCCCTAGTGTACAAGAAAGGCCAGATCTACACTAGATGTACAGAACAACACGTCACTGTGGATGGGTAACGAGCAGTAAGCAGACTTGGGAGGGTGCCCTTTAGTGAACTCTTTCTCCTTTGTTCCCCAGACCGGGGTGTGGCGAGCTAAATGACTACGACTGAGGCTGTTTCTTAAACTCTCGTCTTGTCCACTATGTTTCCACGCATATTCATATGGAAACCGTTTTGGAAAATGCACATCTGATGGTGGTGGTTATGAGAAAGCTCCCAGAGGCTCATATATTTGAACACTCAGTCCCCAGCTCCTGGCACCGCTTGGGAAGGATCAGGAGCCGGGTCCTTGTGGGAGGAGGTGTGTCATTGGGGAAAGGCTCTGAGGTTTCAAAAGACACAAAGACACCATTCCCAGGGTTCCCTCTCTGCCTCCTGCTTGTGCGTGAAGATGTGAGCTCTCGGCCGTCCCTGCCGACACTGCCTTTGCTCCCCCATCGTGGACTCTGGCCCCCTGGAAGCATAAGCCCAATTAAAAGCTTCCTTTTATAAGCTGCCTCGGCCATAGTGCTTTATCAGAGCAACTGAAAGGCAACTAAGGTATTGGTTTTATCAACAGGGTGAGGGTTCGGGGACAATTAAGTTTCTGCCACTCATGAAGCAGTGGACCCTTCACATATAAACCTGTGGTTTATCTCGATCACCCGGATAACCACCTTGTGACATGTGTTGCTGCATCCGTTTCACATGGGAGACAATTAGGGATCCAAGAGAACAGTGCTCTCCCAAGAGCCACAGAGCCAGAAAACCAGGAGCAGTTTCCAATCCAGTTCACTTCGGGAAACAGAGGTGGCCTTTCTTATCGACCCTCTTACTCTCCGTCTGCACTCCTCATGGGTTCCAGACACTCCCCTCTCCCACGAGCTCTGCTCTTACCATATTAGGGTCTCACTTCTCTCCCTACACTCCTGGAGTAACACAGAACCAGGTCAAATGGTAAAATGGAGTTACTTACTCCCTCACACCTTCCTAACGCCGCCGCCGCCGCCGCCGCCGCCTCTGCTTCCCATGCCTAACTCTGATGCTGTCTCTATGAATCCTTGTCCTGTGACGGGCCAGTCAGGTCTTGTGGCCACCAATCAGCAAGCGTCGCTCTGGTGCACGGGTGTCTAAGTACGTGACTGTCTGCCTCTTCAAAGAACTCACTGAACCAACCCATTCTCTACAGAGGAGTTCACGAACGCAGACCTGAAGAAGCGTTGAAGGATGACTGCCAGGAGAAACACGTCCAGCCTTTTTATTAATAGGACTTAAACTATTAAATGTGTCATGCAATCCCCAAACCCAAAAGGGGCATAGAGAGAGAGAGAGAGATAAAATGGGAGAGAGAGACAGAGGGAGGGAAGGAAGGAGGGAGAGAGAGGGAAGGAGGGAGGCGTGGTTACATGTTCCATGGGGGTCATTTTAAGAAAGGTATTCTACATTGTGACCTGGTAGGTAGCCAGTGTGTTTCATAAAGCAACAGAGGTCACTACGAGCGACTCACTTTAACATTTCTCTATCTCCCCCTCCTTCACGTCTTAAATAACACTCAGCAGGACCTACGAAGCGTGATCTCGTGATACCCCAGTAGGTCAGACCCTCAGGCTGGAAGACTGTAGCAGAGGACTATCAAATCCTGAGCAGTCGCCGCCTTTATCTCTTTCCCATGGCAGACAGCGTTAATGCATCCTGACATTCTCTCTGAGTTCAGCCAAACCAGCATTCCTGGCAGCAAGCATCACTTGGACAGAATCGGTACAGAGACATCACGTGACCACTAATTACTAAGGAGCCAGGGAACAGGGGCTGAACAGCTAACTTCTGTTGTCTGGCCTTTCTGCGTCTCCAAGGTTTGCATAGTGCCTAGCACATAGTAGGCATTCAAATGTCTGCTACAAGTGGAATCAGAGGGCAAGCCATGGCTCCACAGAGCCTCTGAGGCTCTTTCTGTCTCTCCCTGTGCCACTCTGTTATCTTTAAGTATAAGTCTTTGAAAATTCAGTGATCTTCAACATTGTATGCTCCCATCCTGGTCTCCAGGCCATGCCTTGCAATAGTTACCTGAACAAAGCTACTAGGCAGTACCTGTTTCTCCCTTTTTATCTAAAGATCACAAAGATAAAGTCATCAACTGGCCCAAGAAGGAAGATGGGAAACTTACAGGCAGGGACCTGAGCTGGACACTGATACACAATCTCTCATTTCAGCTCTTCAACAACACGATCGGCTTTCCATCATTACCTCATTTTACTGGTGGGGAACCAAACCCCTTAGAAAAAAAGACACCCGTCATACGGTTAGCGAGTTTGGCAGGGCTAGGATTCAAATCTCAATCTTTCCCCAGCCTTCTCCTTCCAGCTGCTCCTGAGAATATAAAATTACAGAGACACAATGACCAAAAGCCTCAAACTAGTCTGACTTGTGTGAATTGAACAGGTTATCACAACGAATAAACAAAACCCAACACCTCAGTAATATACTTCACCATATAACTTTTCTTTCTCTTTACTAAATCTTCGTGAGTTATTCATTACCGAGTATGTTTTTCTTGGCGGCAGTATGTTTTCTTGGTTAGTCTTGGCTGAGACATAAATTCTTACCGTGAAGCAATTCAGATATGTTAAGTTCTCTGTTACACAGAGAAAAGTCAGACTGTCTGTGTGTTTTTGTGTGTATGATGGGTCAACTCCAAAGGGAAGTATAAAAACGCAACACTATGTGGACTGGGGTGTGTACATAGGGCAATTAAAAGAAGCTAAAAGCATTGCCAAGAATTGTGGCCTTTGACTCTCATGTGAGGAAATGCTGCACGACAGAGTGGCACGGGTCAGGTGAACGCACATCCGCCCCCACACAAGCGCAATCTGCCTGGTGTAGTAGATGCAGGGTCTGCAATGTGTAATCTGCCCAGTCATGACCATGAGTCAGCATAAAAGTCACTAAGAAGGACTCTGAAGAAAGTATATCTCTGTTACAAGGTTACAACAGTGATTCTCAACCAGGAGCAATTCAGGGGACGTCTGGCTACACCCGAGGGTGCTTTTGGTTGACACAACTTGAATGAAGGACATGAATGGCACCAAACACCTTACAACCCACGGGACAGCTCCGCCTTACAACAAACCACATGGCTGAATGTGAGTAGTACCGAGGTCGAGGGCCTACGCTGCGGAATCCTTCCGCCTGTGAAGCAGAGGCTACGGTGAGGTGCCTGCTGGGGTGGAGGGGCCGTTGTGAGCCCTGGTCGGCTTTATGTGAAGCCTTTACAATACCCTTTGGTGTTGTAAATAGTGAACAAAAGCTGTTAAAACTGCATCTTCATGACGGGAGTGCGGAACTGTGCAGAGACGTGTCTCCTGGTGTGACCCACTTATTAAGTGGACTCGGGGACCCTACCGCCAAATGAATTTTGAAAATGGCGGTGGTAGGGAGTCAAACAATTGCCTGGTGCCCACAAAGGCCAGAAGACAGCGTAAGAGTCCCTGAAACCGGAGGTAAAGATGGCTGGGAGTATCCATGTGGGTGCTGGGAACTGAATTCAGGTCCTCTGCAAGGGCATAAAGTGCTTCTAAATGCTGAGATTTATTTAAAATCTTTAGTAAGTGAAATATATTGCATCCAGTTTTTATAAGGGATGTGACCAGTGAATCCTATATAGAACTTTGCAGAAAACACTCAAAAAGGAAAAAAAAAAAAAAAAAAAAAAAAGACTGGTACGTTAGAAAGGAGAGATTACACACTTATACATGTGTGGGTCTGTGTGTGCAGGTGCTTGTGTCCATGCCAACATACGTGCAGGGCCAGGGAGTATGGTGGGTGTCGTCCTTTACTGTTCTAATCTTATTTTTCGAGACAGGGTCTCCCATTAAACATGACAGCAGCCTTCAGACTAGCCTGGCTGCCCAGAATCCTACCCATAATCCTATCTCCAACACTGGGTTACCGGTGTGTACAGCCAGGCCAGGCTTTTTATGGCGCTGCTGAGGATTTGAACCTGTGTACCCTTATTTCCACAAGTGTGCTTACCCATACAGCCATCTCCTCAGCCCCAGAAAAAAGCCTTTGTTGCATGCGGTTGTTGCATGTTTACTAACACCTTAAACACGTGCTTTCTCAGGGGCAAAACCACTATGATCAAACAAAACGAAGAACAATATCAATTCCCACGAAGATCCTTCCTCTAAATTCCCATTATTGAGGATGCTCAAATGCCCAACACTGGAAACACATAGAGAAGAAAAGACGGCGAGCGCAGAAGTGGTCTCAAAGCACACATCGGCACAACCTTCTTGGTTATTTCTCGTTCGGCGCTAAGCAGCGTCAGGGAGTACGGTGCAAGAACTGGACTGAGGAACTAAGACAGTTGGGGACAGACGCACGCACGCATGCGTATTAGATTAGGCGTCCAGGGAGCGCTCTGCTGCGGGGCTGAGCGGAGAGCCCTGGGGGCAGAGCTGTCTCGGACACTGTCATTTCCACGGGTGACGTGCCCTATGGTGAAGGCATGAAACTTAAAAGTAAAATGCAAACGTCTGCCGTTTTTCTGTATGTGTTTGCAGATGAGCTCTCCCACGACCCTTGTCCCGGCGCTGTCTAGGTGTCCAGAAGGTATTAACACAGGCTGGGTGTAACCTCGGCGTTCACTCTGGCCATCGTCCCTCTGAGCCGGCTGGCCCGGTTTGACCTGCACTTCCCAGGACAGACAGAAACGCTGCTTTCCTGGGCTCTGGAGGAAACACTGTGCCTCGCATCACACAAGCCACTGTTTTCAATATATCACAATGGTAAGGGATTTTTTATTTGTTTTTTATTAATTTTATTAATTATTCATTTATTAATTTTATTTTGAGGCAAATTCTTACTATGCAGCCACCACTGGCCTTGGACTGGTGTTCATCTTGCCTCTGCCTCTCAAGAGCTGAGATTACAAACATGTCCTGCCATGGCTGGCTTTCTTTCTTTCTTTCTTTCTTTCTTTTAATGTGGGTTCTGGGGTTTGAACTCAGGTTCTAATGCTTTTTAAAAGGCAAGCACTTTCTACCTACTGAGCCACCTGCCAAGTCCCCGTATGTGATTCTTTATTAATATATTAAAAACAAGTCTAATGGCAGTCTTGTAATTACCATGAAGTCAAAGGTATGCCACACATAAACCATTTCAAATACAAGGATCAACTATAATGTGGTATTAAGTATCCAAATCCACCCTCGAGAAAGTCAGAGTCATGGTAAACATGACTGCAGCATGCTGCCTCACTAGCAACTGGCAAAATGTTAAATTTCAATTAGAGATCAGTAAAAGTTAATGCAATTTTTATAGTCTTACCGATCTAATACCACCGTGAATTCTAACCACAGACTCCCCCATGATTTACAGACTAGGTTAGGAAACCCTGGGTTCAGATGATGATTTCCTATAGGCTTGAGAACTCTGAACAACAAAAGTAACCAAAACACAGATTCACCCCCTTGTTTAAATTCTTTTCATTGGAAATAATTCCAAAGACTCCTCCGATACAAAACAAAATTGTGAATATACAGGAATTTTGCACATATGAGCTTCTTGATCCTTCCCCGTGAGGAAGGCATTAGTTTAGCTTAACCTCATTAAACAAACAAGGAAGGAGAGGCAGGGAGGGAGCTTTAAGTCTTGTCAATTAGAAGTTAAGTGCTGAGCTGGGACTGGAAACCGTGGGTTCAGAGTCTGATGTCTGCGTGTAGACCCTAACTTCTGCTTGGAATTTAGGAGGGGTGGTGTGGAGCTACGTTAAGGATACGCCAAGACTGCTCAGTCCACAGCAACCTAATGCTCAGACTGAGCGGTCCTGGGAGCAAATGAGCAGCATGAGTACTGACTTCCTTGCTCAGTCTCATAATCCAGGCACAATCCATTGTCATGTTCTAGAATGCCACATGCTCTGGGAACTCCATTTCTGGTAATAATATTGTTTGTTCCAGTGTTTACTTTCAGTGCTACAAATTTCTGTGTCGCCCCTAATTTCCATAGGCAAACACAGGAAGAAACAATGGCGTCCCATTTGCAAACCACTTTAGAATATTTTGCATTGGGTTTAGTTGTCCTTGGGATGTTGTTTCCTATAACCCTGCTCCCAAGCTCTCACAGAGGCGTTGCTTTTCCTGGAATATGTGCACTGTGATCCAGCGCGTACCAAAGAGGTTCTCAGACGAAAAACCCTAAAGCGCTAAACGTCATTTGTCCACCATGAAACTTTTGAATCTTTTTTAACATTTTTGCTGTGGCCTTCGAATTTCATTTTGATCACACACATGTTGCTAATATCCACATATCAAAGCTCTCCTCAGCACTGTCATCACTGTCTTATTTAGCCTACAAGCTCCGCCCACTCTGGAGTCACATGTTCCTGCTGTATTGCCATGTCTCCCACACTTTCAGACCAACACCTCAGCCTTGATTGGGGTCTCGGTACACACTAACGTGTCCAGCCTCTGTTCTGTCTAGGACAGACACCAGTGGGAAGATACAGATAGGAACCTTGTCCAGCACTGCTGGACCTGAAAGTCGGGGTACGTGTCTGTGTGTGTGTGTTGACACGCACACGTGACAGTCAGAAGACAGCCTGCAGGAGTCGGCTCTCTCTCTCCACCACGTGGGTGCCGGGACAGAACCGAGAGCATCAGGCTTGGCAGCAGCAGGCTTCTTTACGCACTGAGCCTGCCCCTGCGCTACAGCCCGCACACGTCAGAACTTCCAAAGTTAAAAAAGAAGTTATCCTTCTATTCATCTGTCGGGGTTCGTCGGGAAAATATTCCATAGGGTTTTTCCAAAGAAAACTTACAACCCATCTAAAACAGCAGAGCCGGCTCCCCAACAGCGCACCTCACCTTTTCGCCACAGAGGTTACGTCCTGCACCTGTCTCCGGGATCTCGACAGCCGTGGGCTTGAAGCTTGAGCCGGTCCTGGAAGTCAGGAAAGAGAAGAACACTCACGCTCTGGTATGATGATTCCCAAACTAGTTTTCTTAAAGGCTTCACCAATAATCTGCCTAAACAGCGTGGCACCCAGCTAACCAAAGGCGGCAGAGACGGGACAGGAAAGGCACAGGGTCAAAAGTTGAAACAGCACCATTTAGGGGCTGCCTGACATATTTCATCTCGTCAGGCCAGTTTTCTAGTCTGTAAGAAACAATCAATGACTGCAGCTAACCCGCGAGTGCTGTGCTAGGGTCTCTCCCACCAGACGAGGCCAAGCCCGGCACCAGGGACGTGATCTACAGGCGCAGGCAACTGCTGTTGCTGGGCCTGCTCTGGAAACCGAGACAGGTGAGACCCATATTTTATTTTATTTTTAACGAAAAGCTCTGGGTGCACAACTGGCCACTCAGGAGGCAGTTCCGTGTTCATTAACATTTGGAGGTGGTTTCTGAACTGCAAGTGAATAATAATGACTTAGACTGGATTTAGATTTTAATATTTCCAGCATGAATTATTTTTAGCTTAGCTAATTAGTGCTAAAGCCTCTCAACTTGCTGGTTGTTTCTAAATGGACAGTCATTTGCAAAAAAAAAAAAAAAAAAAAAAAAGAAACTTCTAACACTTGTGATTGATAAAATGAATTCTTCCAAAAGAAGACTGATCTAAATGAATTTGTTTTTTAACAGAGACTCACTTTTCCATTTTTCTTTATTTTTTTGATCAAGTGTTGGTTTAAACAGGGAATTGTAGACATCAGCTTTGAATTAACTATCAAATGTATTTACTTTAAAAGGAAAGTGGGTCGTTCAAATCCATCCTCTCTGTCATTACCTCAGATACATGGCTATTTTCTCCAAAAACTTGAAAACATCCAAACAGGAAAAATCATACTAAAGATTTAGTTCTTTAAAAAACTAATCCAAATGGTCTTTACATCTTTCTCATTTTATTTTCACATAATTCTCTTTATCAAAATATTTTTCAGTTACTGGCGGTTGGAAATGATAAATCACTGAAAGAAAACATGTTTGGGCCAATTGACCTAATATTTAAAAAAGATTAAGAGGACTTAAGTGAAATTCTTTTATATAAAACTAGAAATTTATCTCCTTTAAATGTTATAAAACTCTAACTGCTTAATTATTAGAAGCAAGTAGAAGCATGCCATCACACACCAATCCAGGTATAACTATTATCTTTTATTTTGGAATACAATCCACACTTTTTCTTTGTATGGCCACGTTGCACTTAAAACATTACTGTAACCCCAACCTAAAGACATAAAGTAACAACAGAGTTGGGGGCTTTAATCTGTCCTCAGGGGCTAGCAGGTACAGGTGGTGCTTTAGAATTACTTTAGTCAGGCTGAAAGCTAAGGTTTAGTTTGTTGCTGCTGTTTTCCTTTTTAAGTTTAATTAAGTTCCACACTCTATCCATTTAAAAAAAAAAAAAAAAAAAAGGAAAACCAGTTTTGAGTTATGGCACAGACAGGACGGGAAACACCAGGCAGCAGAATGGCCAGCAGGATTGTGAAAATTCTGGTCTAAAGCTGCTGGAATCCCAGTATAAAAGGCTCTGCTCACTGTGTAGGGGCGCCCACTGCTCCAGGGTCTTATTTTTAATCCAGTTTTGTTTTATTTCAGTGCAGGGGATTGGACCCAGGGCTTCGTGGGTACAGAGCGAGATCACTCTTCCTATTTGAGACTCACAAAAAATTTAAGTTAATGAAGTTGAGATAATCACTTAACTGCCCAGACTTCAGTCAAGAGAAAGTTAACAAAATCCACAGGTATTCAGCAGTGACCTTATGAAAAGGGCGTGCACTATGATTTAACAATCTCAGATTATGTGAGGTAGGAGATCTCATAGTTCTGGGCTATCAGTCCCTTGCCCGCACTAATGCCCTGGATTCTAAAGTTTTCAACTTAGGTGCATCACTTATGGGCCATGTCTCGACACTGCACGTCACATTTCAATCAGTTAGCAAAAGAAAAAAAAATCACTCAGCCTACAAGTTCTGGGGTGTGACTTTCAGGGCCAGATTCACTAAGCTATTCACCCATATTCAATTTATTAACACGGCCAACATCTATCCAAAACTGTCAGAGATAATTGAAGATATCAATTGTCAGGTTAGATTGGTTTCCCACTTTGCTGCCATCCTGATTCAGGATGAGAAACACTTCCAAAGAACATCGACTTAAAACATGATGAAGACAATCATCAAAGAATCACCTCAGCAGAAGAACACTTACTCCAGCTTGAAAACCAAAACTTACTACTTTATTATACTTTTTCCATCTTCCAACTTGTATAAGCTGAAGAAAGCGCGCGCACACACACACAGACACAAAGAACTGCAATGCAAACCATAAACAATTCAATATAAAGAAAACCTAAACGTATTCTTGAGCCACAGACTCCCACACACTACCCACCCTGGAGGACTGACATTAAATCATACTATGTCTTGAGTTTTTCCCCAATTAGTTTGAAAGCAGTCTGAATGGCTTCTGCCTATCCACAAATGGCACTAATTTTCCCATTTGGGTATAAGTCTTTTAACTTCAGCTGTTACGCCCCTGGCAAGGAAGTGAAGCTTCCATGGGCTTGATTTGCTGTTGGACGGGAAGTCCACTTTGCAGTGTCAGAGCTGACCCCTGTCTCTACTGTCCGCTCTCACAATCAGTAGAGGGCCTGGGGATTAAACTCTCAGAACTCCTAAGGTTCTGAATTCACGCAGACGCAGGCTTATGGGGTAGGAAGAGGACCGACACGCACTGCTTGTTTTACTGCTTTCCCCTCCAGTTTCTAGGCAGCCGGAACACAGCCCGAAAGACCCATCAGTAAGAGCACTGACAGTCAATATAAACTGTATTTCCCCTGCTCGAAGCACATTTTAAAATTACTAGAACTACCGTTTTGCTCAAAAGATTGGAGCTATTTGTGATACTTGAAATAATAGTGTCTCAAAAGAGTATTTCTCTTGAAACCATTCCGTGTACTGTGTAAGTTGGCTTCAAGTGCTGTGTAGCTAGAAACAGCTAGGAAACACAGAACAGTGCATACTTGATAAAGGAACAGTCAATTTCAAGGTTTTTTGATCGAGGTGTCCACCGCTCCCCCAACCCCAACCCGGTCTGCTGTTGTGCATGCAATAACTATATACTGGTTAAAATGTCGACTGTACAACAAAGTAGAAAATGCCAGAGAATCTACAAGTCAACCTCGACCCTACGCCCCATTCTACCCTTCCTACTACGGAAGCCGACATACATTTCCCCACAACCATGATTAGACCCCCAACTCAACTCAAATCTTCTGATTTTTTTTTTTTAAACTTCCTAGAGTCACCCTCACAGAAAAGCATGGAATGAAATATAGTCTAAGACTCTGCAAACGAAGCAAACACATGAGGGCACGTACGCGTGCAAATTAAACAACTGATCTACTTTCTACACACTTACTGCTATTGTTTAAAAGTCCCCAGTGAAAATGTACCTCACAATTCAAAGATCAAATTTCACCATTTCTTACGTAAGCTCCGTCTATTCTACAGTCAACAAAAGGTTTTGTTTTTTCCCCCCCTACATTACAGAACTATGTTGTAAGAGAAAATTTCTCACTCATTAAAACTTTTGAAACATTTGGTGGGGGGGGGAGTTTACTTTTAATCAACTAGTCACAGTCATTAAATACATTGAGACGACGTTAAAGCACTATTATTAGTCCTTTCTCATTTATGATTAGAGAATTATCTGCCTTAAAATGTCTTCAAAATTCCATTTTATCTTTTAACACTATATTTTATCCCTAAAATGTTAATGATCAGTGACTACAGTTTAGCCCTTTTACAGTTTAAATTTAAGAGCGCCCACAACTTTCAGATGCTAAAAGTATTTAGACACAAGTAATGAAGAGCAATTGTAACAACTATGGAGAATTTAATAATATTTAATCTCAATGTCACTATCCACAGCAAAACACATCCTACAGAAACCTATTGTTGAAGGAAATCAATTAATGTTCTGTAATGATCCTAAACAGTTAACGACTGTATTTAACTATAGTTTCAACTCTGGGGCAAATCAAGAAAACTGATTTCAAACGGAGAGGAAAAGGATACACAGGAAAGTTCTTCTTGCTCTCTGTTTTTCTTTCCACTTCCATTTTTACAAAGATGTTCAAATATAAAACATTTCCTAGCTTTCCTCTAAAAAAAAAAACCTATTTAAAATTCCAAAACAGCGGAGTCTGTGCTGTCAGTCACGTATTTTTGTCTCCACTGCATACTCTTCCGAACCTATAAAACCTCACCCAGAGAGCCTCCTAGATACCTTTCAAGTTTCTTGCTTTCTCTCACATCTGCCATGAAGCCAATAGCTACGTATATAATAAAGACCTATATGAAAAAGAGTTTGCATAAGGCCTAGCCCCAAACTCTATTAAACACACGCCAAAAATGCCCATTTTGGGGCCCAGCCTAGTTTTCAAGAGGCTCTGTGCAAGTTACGAAGGAGAAATGAGGCTAACTATGTATATACACACCTTTTGGGGTGAGGGGTACGATGAAACACTATTATTTTAACCTTTTTTTGATGACAAAATCAAGATAAAGGCCTTACCTAAGGAACTGCCTCTGGAGACACTGAAAAAAAAGGAAAAAAATCACCTGCCTAAGAGAAGAAAACAGCTTAAGAAGTTAGCACCCCCTCCAACCAAACACAAAACTCAATAAACCTAAAGTTGACACGTCTCTTTTAAATCACTTAAAACGAAAATCAAGTCAACCAAAACGTCTTCAAAACAAACTATAAAACCGAGTGTTGCCGGATATGCCCACCGAGCACTTTAATCCACAGGTAATCAACTCGGCACGAGTTTTTTTTTGTTTTTTTTTTTTTTTAATCCCCCTTTCCCTCCCTAATTCCACTTCAAAGGTGCCAGGGCTTCAGTGAGGAAGCCGAAAGGCCAGATTCCAGAAGAGGTCCGAGGCAGGGTGCTGCCTGGCTTGAGCAACGCCCCCCCCCCCCTCCAGGTGCAGGCTCTGAGCATTCACCCCGAGTTCTAAGGCAGGGACAAAGCTCCTTCCAGGCCACCTGTGCCTGTGTCGCCGCCTTCGGGGCTCCCACTCCCCACAAGGGGACCCCGCAGCGGCGAGGTCGCCGAGAGAAGGGCCGGGGGGCTTCGAACACCCTCTCCCCAGTGCACGCACGGAAAACCCCCGCGGGAGTGGGATTTCACCGCACGCCTGAGGTCGGATCACTCCACCCGAGCAGCCCGGGAAGTTCTCAGGCACCCCGAGTTTGGAGCGGTGCGTGGGCCGCGCGGGGACTCCCCGACGGAGAGCGCTCGAGGACCGCGCGCCGCGCTCCGGGTCCCCGTGCGTTCGAGGTCGCGCGCGGCCCGGGCGTGCGGCCGGCCGATCGCGGGCGGCCGTGCGGGCCCGCGCTCCGCTCCCCACGCGCCCTGCCGGGCCGCCTCGCCCCTCGCCCCTCGGGTCGCTCGCAGCGCGCCCGCGCCCGTGCCCGCTTACCTGCGGCCTCGCCGAGCCCCGCGCGCGCCGCTCCGTCCCGCGTTGTGCGCAGGTCGCAGGCGCCGCTGGCTGTGCCACCTCCGCGCACCCACACCTGCCGCGCGGCCAGACGCCCCGCCCCGGCCCCGCCCCGGCCACGCCCCGAGAGAGCCCGGCCACGCCCCCTGGGCCCCACGGGCTGCGCTGGGCGCTGCTCCCCGGCGCCGCGGCCCCGCCACGGATGTGCCAGCCACCGCCCGCACTGCGGCCACCGCGGCCACCTGTGGGAGCCCGAGCGCCGGGTCGGCCGGGAGGGGGATGGGGATCTAGGAGGCCTTGAGTCGTCTCCCGCCCCAGTACTCGGGATCCCTGCCTCGAGTCTTCCCGGATGTTGATCCCGGTACCGGCCCGCGCCCAGCCCAGGAGAGTCTCCACTGCACTGCCATGTCCCTCAGATCCACATTTATTACTACAGAGTAGAAGCAGAGACGTGTGCTTCCCCTTTCCAACTAAGTTTCAATTCCCTGAAGGTAGAGGCTGAGTTGCCCGTCCTGGAGAATTTCAGGTAAATACAGAATGATGCACAGCAACTTCTGTTTTTGTCTGTGGTCTGTGCAAGCGCACACATGAGGCCTTTTACCCTGATGGGAGAGTGTGAGACTTGTCTTTGTGCAAGTACATGCAATTAGATTTCAGGGAAGGTCTCATTACCCCCCAAGAAAATTCTACAGGTGGGGGTGCAGAAAGATTCACAGCGGTATTTTTTTTTATTAATGATATGATGACATCTCGGGTGTAAAAAGCATTTATTCAACCCAGATGAAAATTATTCGCTACATATTCAGTGATGAAGTGGTACTCATTTGCTTAGTCAGCCAGATATGGATATATATATATATATATCCAGAAAGTCAAATAGGTTGATTCATTACACAAATTACACGAACATGAGCATATATATATATGAGCTCAAGACTTATGTGAGAGACACAAGTTTAAGTTTTCCTTATAGAGCAGATATATAAAATGTTTCTATGCTCTCCTATGTGTTGGGAGGTCAGTGCCACTTAAGTTAATAGTGTTGAATACACAATCGTGAAAATCCTTACTCTTCATCTTAAAATGGCTCTGATCCATGAACTCCAGTTTGAAGAACCGAAAACAACTCGCAAACTATCTCAACGTCCTTGATCAAGAAATAAGAATCAACAATTACACACATCGTCACTATCAAAATAGTCCTGAAATTTTAGAAAAAAAAATATAGCTTCCAAGTTTATAGTCATAGTGCAGAGGAAAAAAAATCAAATACCTCCACATTGTGAAGAGCACACCTTAAAATGTGAACATTGAACGAGCTAAGTGTTTGGTTTTTTTTTTTTTTTTTTGGAGGGGGGACACATAGTTAAATCTATCCATAGAAAACTCAAAAGCATTCTTTGAAGCGCAAAAATATTACTCCAAATTTATTTATTGAATCATGATATAGTTAAATATAGGTAGCCATTTAAACATAACACTTTTTTGGTGAAATGGAGAAAAAAAAAACCCTCCTTTTATATGAATCCCACCAGGAAAGACTGTCAAAATCCAACAGAAAACCCAACAGATGAGTAAATGCAAATACTTCATTCGTGGGACTTTAAAAAAGGTTTAGGCAGAAGTCTAAAATAATACTATAGAGATTACCTAATTGTTTATCCAAAATTATGCATTGTGACACTTCGAATAGAAAGTAGTCAAAGAAGAGACAATACATCTCAAATGATAAATGTCTAAAGAAAACAAACATTTGTTTGTCAGACTTTGATCCAAGCAAACAAGTTGTTTGTCCCCAAACCAATACAAATGATGGTGCCGTGAGCATAGGAAAGAGGCCCCACCTCACCCATTAAAGTTCTGATAAGCTTCTGAGTGGAACACGGCAAGTGGTTTCAGTGTCGGTCATTCACTCAACTCTGTGGTAATGTTGCCAGTTTCTTAGACATTAAATACTATTTTAAAGAAATATTTCCTTTTAGTGGGGGGAAAAAAACCACCCTAAAAGACAACATAATAGACATCCATGCATGGTGTTAACATGTGTTAAAAACTGATGGTGGTGTTTGAATATCTGACAGTGTTTTCAAATGTCTTAGAGTTAAAGATGGAGCTAATGGAAAAATGTAATGGTGATGAATGAAATGCCGGTGTCGTTCAAAAGTGGTTCCTTGTTTTTCCTTACAAAACCTATGAAATGTTCAGACATTTACAAGAATTAGCTTCCAGTTTTAATTTCTTGTGGCTTCAATCTCACGCCTTCTATTTTTGAATAATGGTATTAGATGTAAATAGAGGGCGGGAGGGAGCCCTTGGGCCACCTGCGCAGTGAGAAACGAAAGGCCCCACTGGAGACAATGCCGCGCTCCTCACAGTAAACGTCACGGGTAAATAGGGACAGCCAAAGGTGCGATCTGACACTGTGTCTTTTGTTCCATGCTGAATTTTAGAACAGTTCTTTACACAATCAGTGTTATTTTCTTGGAACATTAACTCAAAAACACACATTCTGTTTCCTTTACCATGCAGAAGAATGGTAAACAGTCACATAAATTATCAAAATAAACTGCGTAAGAAAGAAAAAGAACCATGTCCAGTTTTGTTCCCTGTATATATTTTTTTCACAGAAACGTGTTCAAAAAGCGTGTGGCTCCATTCTGCTGTGAATGAAACGGGCTATCTGGATGGTTCCCCAGGCAAGGGAACTTACCTCATGACTGGAGTTTGATTCCCTAGACCCACGTGGTAGAAGGAGTAACCAACGTACAGGTTGTCTTTTGACCTCCATATGTGTGTCATGGCTCTTACACAAGTACACACACACACACACACACCCCTTATAAGCTAAGTAAATTCATACACGCAGTAATAATTTTAAAAAGAGAAATGACATCTTTGGATTACCTTTAGGTATGCAAAATTTCTGAGATGGTAAATCAGTTTCCAGAAATTTCCAGCATTCCAGGGAGCTCATTCAGCTCCCACTTTAGGAAATCTTTCTTTGTTGTCACGGAACTTTTCTGTATTGAAAAATGTAATGGACAACACGGGCTGTTAACACTCGGCGGCTGGCGTGCGGACATCTCGGAATCTTTCTCACAAACGCGTCTTTCTGATCCGTGGCCTTGCTCACCCTTGAATCACCAGTACTTTGGATCCACAAAGGATAACAGCGAGAAGGAAGTAGTTCTCAACTCCAAACACCCGAGGAAGCTAAGAGTAGGTCTGCGCAGGCCTGGCAGCATTATTAACCTGGCTGTGATGGTGTGATGTTCAGGGTTATCTAACTCTGATTTCATCTTTTGAAAGCAATATTTTAATAGCTTCAGCCTAGCTCTGGGCTACAGATGCAAATCGCCCATGTTCATTACTTGTGATCCATTTTCACAACTTACAGAGACATCAAATGCTTAGTACCACAAAAGCAGAAAAAAAAAAATGTAATACCCAAATCTAATAAACTTAAGATGTTGAGAAAAAAAGGCGGTTACTCTTCTTACCAAAATCCTGGTGATGGTGATGGCTTCCAGTCTGTTAGATGTAGGCTCAAAGAAGTGGTAACACGTGTGGCACGGGGTTTATATGAGAGAGAATGGGAGGGGCTTCTGGAAGTGCTCTGTGCAATAGATGTATAGAATCTGAGCCCCAGCTAGGGCTTCCTACTGACTAAGACTGTGCCACGCACCAGCAGCTTTGGCATCAGCTTGGAACTTGCTAGAAATGTCTGTTGAGCCAGGATCTGCCAATCAAGAAGACGCTCGGTTCCCCTAAATGCACATTGTTGGGAAATGCTGACGGCCGAGATCACAGACTTGAGATAAATGTGGCCTGCCTTGTGGTTTTGGCTGCCTGGTATCTCTAGCTGGAAAAACGGAGAAATAACCAAGCCATTAAAAATCCTGGAATTTTTCTATGAAGGTCTCAAATAGGGTAAAAGATTTCCCAAGGTAAAGATTTTACATGGGTCTTTTAAAAATTGCATTATCAGGATCACAATCTAGTTAAACACATTTACCTGGAGGAGGCCTGTGGCCTTTGCTATTCTCTCTGAACAGTTTTGCTTCAAGTTCTTCAGAATGTAGAATCCTTGCTTGAGGTCCTCCCCCAACCCCCAGGTTTTGTAGACTGAAGAACTAGCTGAGTACAGAATATGACACTGAATGCTTACTTTCCTTTAAAGGTGGTTGTGTTTATCAGCTTCTCCAATGGTCTGTTGCTGGCTGTTTAGGCACCATGCACTTCCTCCCTTTACCCTCCATTATCAACTCCATCCTCAGACCACTGTTTGCTGTATTTATCCAATCAAAACCCTATCCGTTTAAATCAAGCTTTCGCTCAGTTATCTGCAGCATGATATTAGATATTAGAGCCCGTAGAAACCTCCTTCGAACTCGTTTGGACAAAATATTTTCCATCAAGAAATTCTTTCTTAAGAGCTAAGAAATGCACAGCGGTCAAACTCACAAAATTGTCGGGATGCCCATTTCTAAGTGTATGTGTGAGAAAATAGTAAGCCAAGACAAAAAAACGAGGAGCACCTGGGTGTCTTCCAATCCTGTCAGGACAGCCGTTGAAGGTTTCTAAATAATTCTAAATTCAACTCACCCCTTATTCTAAAAAAATTGACCAGTTCCTTAAAGAATACAGTCATGTGCAAAACAAACATCAACCAAATACAGAAGCCACTCTTTGTGCTTTCAGCTATTTTGAACAGGGTAAGTGATGATCGGCTGCTTCCATTATGAAAGGAAAGTTCTAGCAATCATGCTTGAAGAAATTAATGTCTTTGCATTTGTAAACTAAATTAGGAAGTACCAGTGAGTCTTGGGCACATTCTAATACAGGCATTGAGGGGTACAATGGAAAATACAGTCGGGCTTCATAATGAAGCAGATGTATTTTTCAGACACTCTGTGTCATAAATCATGGATAACTTCCCAACATCCCTGTCCCCTTTGTCAACCAGGGAGGAAAGAATGATGAAAATACTAAAATACTAACCTTCTCTAATCACTGTAAAAATTAACCAAAATACTGTGCATGAACTGGTTAGCATAGTTTAAATCACATTGTTGAAGCGTGCGCACACACACACACACACACACACACACACTGACTCTAAAGTGGTGCTGCTCTGCAATCCAAGTGTGCTGTACCGTATGGAGCACATCAAAGCCTTCCGATGTCTTTGGGCTGTTGGTTTTAAGGCTAAAAAGCCAGCAACGTTTGGAACCACATCAAGGATTCCATTCCATTCCCACTCCCCATCCAGTGAATGACTAGTTAAAAGGCCACACCAATATGCATGTTGGGTACAAGAAAAAACAAGTTCATAGCCAAGGAAACCGGGCGTGTTCTTTAAATCCTTGTCCAGCCATGGAAGAGAGAAGGAATCAAAGCAGATGGCCAATTAAGACACAAATTTATCTATTTGCCTCTGTGTGTGTGTGTGTGTGTGTGTGTGTGTGCGTGTTTGTATGCGTGTTAATGAAAAAGTACAGATTATCTTTCCTTATGGCTACTATCCACACATACCCCAAGGAACTCCCTAAAATGAGAGCTACCTATCACTAGGGATAATATCCTGGGAGGGGAGGCATTCTTTTTGCTTGGATGTGTTAAGGTGTGTGTGTGTGTGTGTGTGTGTGTGTGTGTGTGTGTGTGTGAGGGGGTGTCTTCCAGTCCTCAGGAGGCAGAGGCAGGCCGATCTCTGTGTACTCAAGGCCAGCCTGGTCTACATAAGCAGTTTCAGGTCAGCCAGACAGGGCTACATAGTGAGACCCTGTCTCAAAAAAACAAGAAAGGAGTCTCGTCCCCAAATGCCGCCCTTTTAATCCGTTTCTCTTACCCAACACAGACATCGATGTATTCTTGAAACTAGACTTCTCTGCCAGTGGTCCTCACCTCCTTCCGAATCTCTGCTCAGCTGCTCTGTCTCCTGGCATCTCACGTTTGAAAAACAGAATAAAACGACTTGTAGTTGTTTGCTTACTGTGTTGACTCTCCTGGAAAGACAAAGAGGTATTTTCATAACTGCAAACCCTGCCAACTGCAAACCTCAGCAGAGGGAACCACAGTCAAGGCCAGAGCCATACTCCACTAACAGTGAACCCGGAGCATCTGAGCTCAGGTGTTTTTAATTCTTTCGAAACTCCTCAGGTTCTACTATGTTCTACCTATACCACATGCAGATCATTACCGATCAACATCCCCCATAAACCCAACACTGGCAGACAATACAAAATTGGGAGACCCAGGCAGGCCTTCTTCCAACAGCGCACAAACACAATTATTTTAAACATAACTAAAACTAAACTTCCACAACAACGACGCTTCCAGCCAAGTCCCCTGTCACCCGTTCCCCCCCTCCCTTGACCAGCACCCTGCCTTGCTTACTGCTCCGCCTGATCAATCTGTTCCCATTTTCAAACAGCTCTTGAATAAGTTCAGAAGTAAGTACCTTGCCCAACAACTTTAATTTAAAAACCTAGTCTTTTATTTCAGGTATTCCACGAAGATAAAGAGAAACAGACAGCGGTTCAAGAGATCGTGTGGTTTTTAAGGTATTAAGCAGCACATGACTCTCCGGGGCTGTTCCTGTTCTAACAGGCACTGCAGTTTCTGTGCCTTCCCTCCCCCACCGGCCCCTCCCACCTGTTCTGTTTAGTAAAGGATTCTTTGCAAAACTCGGCCACAACAAAAGGAATTCACATAGTAAGTCGTTTTTATTTTTTAACAAAAGATTTTTTTTTTTTGAAATTAGAACGAGTAACCGTGGAGTGCTCAGCTCTGAGTGGCCGTCCACGTCACACTTCCTCCATGGGACGCCGTGGACGAGGGTCCTGAGACGCTGTAAGGCCGTGAGCTCACGGCACCCGTGGGTGCCGACACAAGACCTGCACAAGGCCAAGCCAGCCCAAGCCCCTGCATGGACTGGGGAGGGCCCCTCAAGCTCCGCCATTGACTAAGGAGTTTTGGCAGTGGGAGGATCCTCAGGAGGGAGAGTCAGTTTTCTTCAGGGAAGTGGCCCCTAGTCAGAGGCTCGTGCTCTATGTTGTACCCCCACTCCCCCGGACATGTGGGCAGCACTGATGGGGTCCAGTGGCTATGGAGAGAGGGCGCAAATGTGAGGGGGCATGACAGGAGGGTGTCTGGGGAAGTCGTGATGGGGCAATGTGACCAACATTTATATACATATGTATACACATACACACACAGCATTATCAAAGAATGAATAAGAATTTTTTTAAAAAAAGAAAATCTATTTCTATCATCTCAAATACGCGTTGAAACCTCAATCTATTACCGTCGTGGCAGGCTTGAAGAGGAAAACTCAATTACTAAGTTCCCCTCCCAGGTGGAATTCAAGATCTCTTCGTGTGTGGCCTTAGGGTAATGCTACACACTGAGATTAAAATCCCCGTTGCAGCGACGACATCAGGGCTAAAGTAGCCTGGGAGGCGATGACCAAGGACCAGACATCCAGTGACTAAGTGGGCGCTGGAATCCCGCTCAGGTGACACCCGTAGGACTCGAAGAGAAGGAACTACCGACAATTGCTAACAGTCACATTTCCTTAAAATTTCTTAAATACCCAGTTCTATCTTAAGTCACTGCTAGCTGAGCAAATCACCCTGAGATGAGTTAACACGCAATACACAGGTAAATAACTTACTGTATACAATTATTGCAAGTTACTATGCATCTGAGGAAAGTTCTAAGGTTGAAATGGGTCCTGATATCTAACCTTTAAAAGGCTAATTCATTATATTCATTATATTTTGCACATATGGCAGCAGAGTAAACTTTGTCGTGTGAATTTGAGCAAGTTAAACCTTCAACCCAAACAATATAATGTACAAATGCTCCCCCCCCCATGTGTGTGTGTGTGTATATGAGAGAGAAGGGGGTATAGATACCCCTGTTTGCCTACTCCAACTTTCCCTTAATAGGCCTTAATAGGCAGCACTAAGTCTATAGAGGTACTTATGTGGACATTGTCAGACACTGATGGCCTGTCTTGGAGCAGACTCCGACTCATGTGACAGACACAGTGTTTTTCCATTATTTTCCTGCTGTACATCACACTGGACGTAGATGTGAGGGTATACATGAGCTACAGAAAGAAAATAGAGAGGATAAACGTTCCTGAGGGCTAAAGATAGAGCTAAATGTGAGCTGAGCAGGCACAGGGCACTTAGTTTAAGAAGATAATTGATAATCTTGGTTTTGGATGTTTGTAATTAGTAAACTAATGAAGATTTTAGACATACTCTATGAGTTTCAGAACCCATGAAACTTGAGAAATAATAATGACCAAAAAGCTATTTGTAGATAAAAATCAGGAATGATACACAAGCATGTTAATAGTTATAGAATCCTCCTATTTCCAGAGAAGGATTCGTTTATACTAATTATCAGTCACTGCCATAGAAATATCATTTTGATAACTGATACTTTGGTACCACAAGAGGGCATAAAAAAGCGTATCAGTAAGTTCTAGTTAACAGAATGCTATTGTGTGAATATACTTTGACAGAATATCCTGCAAAACTGCTGTTGTTGCAGCTTTTAATGGAGAATATTTTTCTTTACACATTTGTGAACTTCTGCATGAAAGCTGAGGCCGGTCAGATTTAGTTGGAGCCACATGTGTAGTGAGCTTTGGTGGAACCAAGAAGTTCTGGGAGGGGACATCGCCAGCTTCCCAAACAATAGAGAGCTGGGCAGAGGTGAAGTTCCAGGCTCCGAGTGTCTATTCGCGTGCCACATATTCTTTCCTCCTAAGATTGTTACCCACGAATACTGCCTTGGATAAACACTCACCACATTTCCAAACAAGTTAGAGAAGAAAACTGTAAGTTGACAAGCTATGTAGATTGCCTTTAAAGAATGATTTTTCTGCCTTGATCCGTGTTAAAATTTGTGAAGAGGAAGAACTAGAGGTTCTGAAATGAAAATAGTCCTGTGTTTTCCACCATCTTATTTGAGCGCACTCGGGCAACAGAAATGTAAAGTAATCGCTGGAACATAATATGAGTAATATTTTTGTCTTTTTTCAGCATGTTGTAATCCGAATGGTAAAGCTTCCCTCAGACGAGACTGAGTTACCGATTTTATATTAGCCAACACACTGTGCTTGATGCATTCTGACTAAGAGTCTGCTTTCTCCGTCACTTAAGAAAAGCAAGGCGTGCTAAATTAATATGACCTCATTTTTTTCCCTCCACTGGAATGCAGATTCTGGTTTTTAAGTGCTTTCTTGGAAATGTGTTCTCCTTACACTGCCTTGTCCGTTTATTTCCAACAAAACCTTTTAAGACGCATTTACAGGACAAGGGTATCGTTAAAGACTTCTAATTAAAGAATTGCAGAAAAATGGAGACGGGACAGCCCAGCTATCTGAAGACCAAACCCTGGCAAAATGGAATTTCCTCTGTGTGGAACAGTGTCACTTGAGTTTATTTCCTTGAATATTTATGTATTTCAGAGATTACTCTAAGGCTTAGTAGCCCTCACAGTTGAGATACTTTTCCATTTCCTTTTCTGCTGTTCCAACATAATGTATAAAGGTGATCATCTAGAACTTCCTGTTGATACTGTGTGCAAGCATTCCTCCTAGCTATTGTTTTTGGAGGAAGAAGCCTTTTGCTGATATGAAATAGAAAGAAAAATGAGAAAATTGGCTCTGCAGCTACGAATGGAAGGAGACAATAGAAGAGAACCCCACAAAGACTGAGAGGTGGAATTTAAATGCATTTATATTTTATATGTTGTTCTGTATTTCGCCTTCACCGCCATAAGTGGGGCTTCCTTTTTTTTTTTTTTTTTTTTTTTACCATCAAGAATAATCTGAAGTGTGGCATATTTTCCTCTTAGAAACCAAAATTAAATAGGCAGAACAAGAATGGCACCTCTCCTATCAACAAGGGGTCGGACTACTCCTTGGAAGGGAAGAGGACCTTGAGCATGCTTGGGAAGTGTCAGAGGAGCAGACTTCCTCCAGACCCATCCCTAGGCAAAGGCGAAGGAAAGATAACAGAGTGAAACGCCCCGGGAGACGCGTGGAAGGAAGTGTCTCTGAAATGATATGCCAGATGGACCCATGGCTTTAGAGTAACTCACCAGTGAGTATTATTATTATTATAAAATTATTATATTATTATTACCCACTATACATCGAATGCATATTCTGAGTACAGATCACTTACCATCTAGTTAGTAGACTAGTTAGGACACTAACCAGGTAAACAGCAATTCTTAGCGTTCTTTGTTTAGTGTTAAAGTTGGTAATTGAGTTAGGAAAGTAGCGAGAGCTGCAGCAAACTGGACAGGCGAGAGGAGGATGGATCTCCAGTGTCCGCCAGCAGCCTGAGCAGACACTGGCCACTGGGGCCCTTATAGAAGACAAATATATAAACACTGACTTCTCTGGAGTAACCTAGCCTTTAAAGGGTCATTTCAAAAAATGAAAAATGTATGCAACCTCAGGACAAGTTTGCTCTCTGTTGAAAAATTCTCAATATAGCTTTTATAGCTTTTGAAAACAAAATTGTACTATTGTACAGATCTCTGCTCCAATTAAGTTGATTCACTTATTGTATGGAATAGAATCATGAAAACTGCACTGAGTGAAATCTTAGAAATCACATCATTTCAACTTTTCACGTCACAGAAGGAGAAACAAAGCCCCACGGATGCAGGGACACAGCCAGTGACTGACCGGACTGCATGTCTGCAGGCTGTGTTCTTAAGTGCACCGTACTCTCTAGTTACAGTTTTTTCCAACTTAAAATTATATGCTTCCCATGTAAACAACCTACAAATTTGTAAATTTTAGGTTACATTATAGTAAAAAGTGCTCAAATTGAAGTCAAACTCGGTAAAACTGGAATCTTATTCAGCTCAGCTCCTGATTGGATAAAGGACCTTGTCAAGTTCATCTATCCATTTGTCGTGTAGTTAAGGGCGCTTACTACAGTTCTACTTCTTATTTTGGGTACAGAAGATAAGTAGCAAGCAAAAAAAAAAAAACTTACATTCTTCGTGAGTGTAACTAAAAAATAAACAGATATTAGGGCTCGTAAGTTAACTAGTGGCTGAGAGAGGTCTGATCCAGGCAGACCACATTTGGAGAGTTCAGCCCTTCCGTTGACACTGTGTCTGCTAGGGCTGCTACTGTTCCCTTCCATCCTCCTGCCTCACACTGGGGCTCATGCCCGTGAACGTGTTTTCTCTTTTTGCTAATGGAACTCTTGCTCAGTTTCAACTCTGACAAATCAACCCACTTTCTATTTTCGAGGCTGGTCTCTGAATCATGCCTTTTGCCTTGGTCTGCGCCAGGAATTCATGAGATGCGGCCTCTCTGTACAGTATGTCCGTGTGCTTCATAGTTCACTTTTGAGTCTAAAAGGGAAGCCCAGAAGAGGCAGGTGCAGTCAGTTTCCTGGAAGGGAAGATGGCCTACAACAATCACACACCTCTAGTGATGGCAGCTAGGGATGGAGACACCAGTTATGTCAAAAGCACCTCAGTTGTTTATTTCCAGGGACCTGTATTTGCACTCACACAGCAGGCTTGGCTGCTCTGGTCTCTCCACGGAGCTTCATTTTCAATTGCCTTCAATACTAAACCGTTGTACGCTGTGGCAAAGCACTCTCCTAATAGCACAACCGACAAAGGCTGGAAAGTGGGTGTTGGAGAATGGATTCTTACAGATATTCTGCAGAATTAGAGGCCACGTCTGTAAGAAGAAATCTCCCTCTGATTGCTGGGCATAGAATCAGTTCTGACTCTGAATTCTCTATAAGCTCCTCTACTTTGGTCGCATGGTCTACCCTACTGAGTTTGGTTTCCTTATAAAGTGTCCAGAATATTTTTATGGCATCTATAAATATGTGCGCACTAAATAGAACCGTTCAAAATCGTAGCGTGAACCTGCAGTTCTGTATGATTCCTCTAATGGCGACCACTCATCGAGGTGCTCATCTTATGGTCGGTGGCAGACATGCCTATAAAGTAAAAATAGACCAAATAAGTGGTCACCCACAGCTACAGTGTCTAGGTCAGACGTGAGGGAAGCTGGGAGACTGCAGCCAGGATCCATCGTGTCCTGAGATCTTATGCAAAGATGCTATCTTACTCGTTTCCCTGTTTCTAATTGGGGGTCACAGTGCACATCACATAATAGTTTGTTCTCACAGGCGATTGAACAGCTTGTCTCTGCTAAGACTCAGCAGGGAATCTGGTAGTTAGAGGAGATCATACAACCTCAGAGTAAGTGGTCTTGCACTGATAAATGGAGAGAGACCAAGATAGAAAATCGTCTAGACGAGGCAGTGGAGCTGAACGAGCGAGTCGGCGATATGAGAGAGCGGGAGGACCCTGGCTTGGATACGGCCAGGAAGAACCACCCCCCCCCCCCGCCCCTACAGACGTCAGTGGCAGCTGCTGCGTTAGAGGGGCCCAGGATACATGGCTTCACGGAGCTCAACACGCTGGATCGTTGGGTAGGGGGCTTGTTTTCACCAGCCCTAAACAAATGCACTAAAAAGAACTCCCCACAGGACTAGTTCCATGATAACATAATAGGGCGCCCGGCAAAAAAGAGCTGTATAAATTACCTAATATCAGACCGTCACTCCTGATTCCCACGAGTCCCCTGTCACCGTTAGCTACAGGGATAGTCTTCAACCTGGATCCAGTTTCTGTCAAAATATAATCATGCCGATGCCGGCGACAGGTATAATGGTGAGGATGAGGAGACAGCAGCCGGAGTTTACTGAGCACTTACTATGCACCCAGTACTATGAACATGTTTACTAATTCTGACACCATCACACTCTCCTAATTCTTAAAGTAACAGAGAGCGCGGTCTGTGGTGCGCACTATCTGTGAGCAGCATTTTATTGGCCGGGCCCACCTCCATCCACAGTGAGCAAGGAGGGGGAGCGTTTCTGTGTTTGTGGCCACAGGTCATAGTTGTGCAAGGCTGAACTATACCCACGTGACACGCAGGTATGTATTCTCCCCCGATCTCTCGCAGACCTGATAAAAACAGCATTCCCGCTCTTACAGTTTATTGGAAAAAAGACTATAATCGAATCTGCTTCCAAACCGTTGTTGGAATTAGGAAGACACGTGTTCAGACCACTAGGTTCATTGTCTGAAGCAGTGAGCACCCTGTAAATAAGTGGGGCAGTGACCACAATCAGAAACGGGTGTTCTTCCTCACAAGCTGTCCCCGAATTGTACTTAGAAAGTCACTTGTTAACGAGATGAGGTTCCGGAGTACAACTCTGTATCTTCTGTTCCCCAGCAGAAACGTGTGGTTCTTTGTCTTAAAGCAAAATGGATGTTGTTTCTTTTTACCACAGTATTAATTTCCTTGGTTAGAGAGTAAGAAAGCCATTGGACAATCTCTGAACTGTGAATAAGCAAACACATGCATGTACACACACACACACACACACACACACACACACACACAGAGAAAGAGAGTGAGAGACAGACAGAGACAGAGAGACAGAGACATAGAGAGACACACAGAAAGAGAAGCTGGCTTTGTTGGGAGGACATTGTCCATTCCAGACTGATGACACAACTCTGAGTTAAGAATGGAGAAGAGAGATAGGGCAGTTGCACCGAGAGCTCGCCACACCCTTGCTATTAAGTCCCAGACTTCTGGAATCAGGGCAGCGTTTCCCGGCTGCTGAGGACGCTCATCTCAGGGGTGTGCCTTTGGATGAACTGAGAAAGGCCCTGAAGAGAAGGCTTGCCTTTCATGCCTCCCACCTCTGTCCTCAGTGACTGTGGACACAGGCCTTTCATCTCCCTATCTCCCAGCTTGGGCCTCTCTTCGTCGGTGAGGCCCTGTTGGGTTGCTTTGTCCTGGTGTCTCTGGGAGGCCGGCCAGCTCTGGCCTCAGAGATCCCGAATGATAGGATAGAAAGTTCCCAGGCAGTGTTACACTGGCTTTTCTTCCCCAAGTGTTTCTTCGCTGAGTCCCCTGCCTTGTTTGACATCTTCTTTCTCTCAGGTGGTGCCCACTGAGCCAGAGATATCCGAGTCATAGGATCGAATAGATGAAGTGATGCTAAGAGTCCTCAAACTCAGTTTCCGACTAGGAATCCGTCACAGCAATTTCAACTCATTCTCGCATGCACGTTCTTCACTAAGGGGCGTTTCCCAGAACGCTAGGTGCTCATTTCATTTTTAAAATCTTGCTTGTAGAAAGTTATTCCTCATAATTTTAGATCTTTAATCACTTATACATCTAGCCAGTGAAGGTATGTCCCATGCTTACTTGGTAAGCAAATTTTTGTCATAACTATTGTTTTAATAACTATGCATGTCAAAATTAAAAAAAAAACCCTGCCCATTGAAACACTTCTATTCTTTTTCTTTAAGTGCCTGGTTCTCTTCCCCTTCCCATGCATGATGCTTTTTATTGATTTGTTATAAAATTCAAACAACCCTTTCGAGTGCAGAGGTTTAAATCCTTAGGTTTCCGTCGATCTTACGGTATTCATTTCGATGTATTTGTAAGTTTTAATTCTGTTTACAATGTTTTTAGAAGCACAGCCAAGCATTTAAAATAGTCTCAGCTGCACAGGACAACGTTGATCTGCTACTGCAGTAAGATTTCCTCTCCTGTTTTAGTGTCTCCTCCAGTTTGACATGAAAAAGTTTAGAAAGAAAACAGAAATAAGATTCCTCAACTTCACTCTGGAAAAAAAAAAAAACTAAGCAAATCTTTCCAAGTGCGGTTGTAAGTAAGTCAAGAAGAGTCCTACTTGTCCAATAAAACTAAGAACTTCAAACTGTAATTGTGAGCATGAGTTGGGACCTGCAGAGACTGAATCTGAGACTTGCCTTAATATTTTAGTGTGTGTGTGTGTGTGTGTGTGTGTGTGTGTGTGTGTGTGTGATTAAGTAGAGCTCTGGAAAGGAATCTACTAAGATTCATATAATTTATTCCTTTCTGGGGTGTGGTAACTTCTCGGCCACCATTAAAATCATTACCTTGACATTTACTACAATTTTTGTTTAAGTTCTAATCTTTAATGAGTTCTCCCTAGTAAAACCTTTCATACTTAGCAGGTCTGAAGCTATTTGCTCATCTGTAAGTTTCTGACCAGTAATACTAGGCTACAGAATACTGAGTGTCAATCTAGCTACAGCTCACAGGAGACCCCGGCGATGCTGAATTCTGTTCCATTTTACCATCCTGTTTCAGGCCAAAAAAGATTGATCTTTGAGAAAAAAGTAGGTGTCCATCTAAATGTTGTTATTCTATGTTGACACAAGCTCTCACGGTGTGCCAGAATAGTTAAATAGGAAAATAGGTGATGGTGGGGTTTCACATATTATGCACCGTTCAACAAAACGTTATTTGGAAATCAACATGTGTCTTTCTGGTCTTGCAAAAGGCATCGGTCACACAGAATAAACCCTCTTCGTGCATTGATGAAACACCACGGAACTTTGTGTGAGTAGACCCTCTGAAAAATATTTAGTTGAATTTTACCACTAGCTTTAATTCTGCCTGATGCTCAAACACTAACTTCCCCGGAAACAGAAGACTCGCCATCGAGCGCTCCACGACTGTGCTGGGTGACGGGCCAAAAGAGTGGCGGAAATGTAGTCACTGAGCCAAGGGAGAACAGAGATAAGGGTTCTAGTAACGTCACGATCCCATTAACAACGGGGTAACAGGGGCGTTACTATGATGAGATAATCCAAGCAAGTCAGATCCAGAATCATCCATTTTTCCTTTGAAAGAATTGCTCGTTTATCTCAAATCAGGCGGATTATTGCCCACCTTGCTCTCTGTGGAATGTGAATGCTCCTTAAAGAAATCCTGCTTTTAATAGCAAGGTCAGCTGTATGGGTTTGTTCCGATAATCTTATAATTCAGATATTTCTCTTACAGTTATTTTTCATCTTCAAGTTATACATCCTAAAAGTTTGGTAAGGCTGAGAAATTTGATTTAGGGAACCATGGTAAAAGAGGAGATTATCTTCCGTCTACTTGATTTGTGTTATTTACTAGTATAGGAACTTATGTTCCATGACTGACAGAATCCCAATTACTAATCTTGAACACTGCTGAACCTCCTGAAAATAGGCATTTGCACCCTAACACTTGGTAGAATCCTAATTTGAAAAGCACTTCTAGAGAAAGCCGTCATTTATCTCAGCGGACATGTCTCTGATCTTCCAGGATTCCCAGAATAATCAAAATTTTCAATTAATTCTGCTCATTATTTCCTGAATCAGACTGGACTCAGGCAAATCCCATAATTTTTTGGGGGATGTTTTCTTTCTGAAGAAACCAGCTACTGAATCGCGTGAAATCTGACGTTCCCCAGCAGTGTTTCTGCACTCGGGTGAAACAGTCATCTTAAGTCATCTACAGGCGATGGCTCCACCAGCACGGCCTGCATTCTCAAGTCACGTCCCACGCGTTTCCATACGTGATTTCTGAGAGCCGTTTGTGGAGTCCAATAAATAGGTCACCAGTTAAATTCACCTTTCCAAGTCCTGAGACGTCTCTATTTAAGAGACCAAGCAGAACAGGAAAATTAAACCAAGAAGAAAAGAAAAGCAAGAATTGGGAAAGAAAATACAGAAGAAGGGTTGGTTGAAAGAGAGGGGGAAAAAAATGAAGTAAAAACTAAGAAAAGGAAAAATTCTAGGGCAACACAAGTGGGTTTTAATTCAATCGATTATCATCTTCGGAGTCTTCTGAAAGGGATGCAGTCTTTACACTGACAAGGAGATTTGGTCCAAAGTCAAGGCGCGGGAAGTTTTCCAAAGAAACCTGAGAAGTGACAGAAATCTGTCCTAGCTTCTGGTCACAGTGACGCTGCACACTCTACTGCTGGATCGTTGTTAGTTTCAGCAGAAGCCAAAGCAAACTCTTGTGGAAATGATATCACCAGCAGCGGGATTAAAGCTTTAAAGTGACAACTGCTCCCGAGACCGCGCCTCCAGCCAGAGCCATTGCCTCGCCGCCATCGTTTCCGGTCCACCTGTGACTGTCACTCTGCTTCCAGCGTAGAGCACAAGCATCCAGAGGAACCCACACCTCGTTTAACCCCTCCGTGTGTGGACAGGACTGTGCGCAACAGTCAGAAGTCAGCTTGGGTGTTCTGTCTGGAGGGGGCGGATTCAAACCATCCAGAGACCGTAGCGTGAAATCCGAACCTGATGGTAGCGCGCTGTAAGGTGTAGCTGACACTCGACTCACGCGTGTATTTTTTTTCTTTTTTGCTTCGGTTTCTTTGCGCCTTTCGTGGTGATCACAGTCTTCATCAGTCTTCAGCTCATTTTGACACGTTTAGAAAGGAATGCCAACGATTCCTCTCTTAAACCGACGGCTTCTCTCTCCTTCCCGAACACGTGAAATTAAGGCACCAATAGAACATCCGAGTGAAGCGACCAGGAAGAGGTGCGGGTCCTAGAGGAGCTAGCCTTCCCCTCCCCCCCATTAAACCACCACACCGTTCCTGGCCTCTCGAGGATGTTTTCCTGCTATCAGAACCCCTCATGGTGCTCAGAAAATTCCGTCCTGACTTTGCTTTGCCTGAAGAAGAGATTCAGAGGAATCTTCAAGCTAGGGAATATTCTCAGTTCCCCAGGAGTGCATTCTACTGATTTATTTGGAGTGAGCGACTGGGAGTGTGGGAAAGAGTGGGAGGATCTTCAGAAAAAGACAGTCTTTGTGATTTTATCACCCAACAGCGAAAGCTTTGCTTGAACGTAGCTGCTGCTGACTTACAAAAAAGGCTTTCTGGGAACTGGTTCGTAACAACTTGCCGGAGAGCAGAAGACTGTGAGATAATTACACCGGGACATCGGCATGTGTACATTTTTTTCCTTTGCTACGGGCTTGTAACACATTTTCACATCTATCCGTTCTTAATGTTAAAGTAAATGTGCGTTGAGACTGCATTTCCAGGTGGACACATAGGGAACCCTTCCAAACCTAACCGTCCTCGCCTGTCAGAAGACAGTGTGGAATTAAGCGTGTCCTCGGAGACTTAACACACACTAGTTTGGCTGTGCCTTTGTTTCCATTTCAGATTCCTGGATGTGGTGTCGCATATGTGTGCAGGGGAGACGTGCCTGTGTGTGCGTGCGTGTGCGTGTGTGTATGCGTGTGTGTGTGATGTCAGTTACTGCTATATTCAAAGGAGTTTCAGCTACACATGAGGAATAAAAAGATTGCTCTCGATTAGGAACAAGGGTGAATCAAGGACCAACTGTCCACTGTTAGCTCATTTTGAAAGTTAGAGTCTCACCCACCCCTGAATGGTGGACTTAAAAATAAAACGCAGCACTAGCTCTAACTGTAGGTAAACTGTGGACACGGTGACAGCGAGATGAACATCAAGAGACACCCTTCTGGCTCACTTCTCATTCAGTTTGAAAGAAGATGCGCCTCAGTTTAGTCAGAGGCCTCCTTGTCCAGCCCGGCCTTCCTCCATTCTCTCTCCCTTCCCTGTTACTACGGGTGCCTTGGAGCGTCAAACAGGAAAACAGACGTCAGGAATGTGAGATGAAGCGAAGATCTCATGCAAGAGCAAACGCACTAAAAAGAAACATTTGAACAGGTACCCATGCGAACACACACACACCCATACACGCACAAAATAGGTATACCTTGACTACATTATAATGATGAAAATCATGCTGACATTCTTTTTTGTTTTTTGAAAATCTCATAAGACCAGAGACTGGATATTTACAGTGACGGATGTTAACATTTTTCATGTCAATGGCCAAATTTTAAACAAAGTGCATGGTGTTAGAGAGAGAACTTCCTGGTCCTAATTTTACAATTGTTCTAACAGCATCGGCCGTGTCTCTTAATCTTTCATCGCAACTAAATGTTGATCTGCATATAAAACTCATAGACATGCCTGCTCTGTAGTCAATGGGGCAAAATCATGGTTAAGATTTCTAACTTGAGCCCGGCGGTGGTAGCACATGACTTTATTCCCAGCACTCAGAAGTCAGAGGTGGGTGGATCTCTGTGAGTTCGAGACCAGCCTGGTCTACAGAGTGAGTTCCAGGATAGTCAGAGTTACAACAGGGAAACCCTGTTGGAAAAAATTTAAACTTGGCTTGGGGCTATAGCTCAGCAGTGGGCCATTTGTACAGTGTGCACAGGTCTCTGGAATCCCAGCACTACACAGCAAAAGGAAAAGAAGGAAGGAGGAGGCAGATGATAACAATTCAGGCTCTGAGCCAGCTGTGGCAGTGCGTGCTTAGAATCTCAGCCTTTGAGAGGCCGAGGCAGGAAGATGGTCGTGAGAATGAGTCTTGCTTGTGCTACCTAATAAGTCTGAGGCCAGCCTAGGCAATATAGTATGACCCATCTTTTTAAAAGCCCCCAAAATTTCAGATTCTGGATCCAGACTGCTATAGTTCAAATACTGACGATGCCTTCAGGGGCTACATGGCTTTGAGAGAGGTGTTAACCTTCAGGTTTCTCATCTGAAAGATGGCCACGTCAATAGACCTCTTATTTCATTGAGCTGCGGTGGGTATCAGATGAGCAGACGCACACAGAGGCTTCGGACTGCCTGACGTACAGAAGCTTTCCACTAGCATTAAGTATTCCTGCGGTTCAAGAGTTCCCCGCAGTGTTAAAAGGCTCAAACTGGGTATTGCTCTGAGGTAGGGTTGCATTAACCACTAGAAATCACTAGGTTTTCTAATTGTCTATTTCACCCATACATTAATTTCTTGAAAATCTCGTTAGCCCAATTTAGGGACATGGTTCCTATTATTACAGAGAAGATTTTTACAGTGTTGGTCTAGGAAAAATTCTGCAGTGCTTGTGCAGTTGGAGATAACACGTCACTGCTAACCAGATCCGGTCCTTCACTCCCTCACCCAGGCTTTTTTCCTCTGGAGGTTTTGCAGATCTGTTTCTTGACTTTTGAGGTGGAGTTTTAACATATGTTGATCGGCTATTTGGCAGCTCTGACCTCTTTTTATCTTCTCTGTTTGCCAACATTATGATTCTGACATGTTCTCTCCCTTGTACTTGGTTCTCTGTAACTCCAGCCTTTCTATGTGCTCGGACCTCGGGTGCCCACTCTGTCTCTTTCCACCCTTCCTGCCTCCGTGTCCTCCAGGGCCTTGTTCTGGACTGGCAGTGGAAAGGCAGGGACACAGGCATAGTGAGAGGCACTCCAGCCTAAAGAGCTGCAGAATGAGTTGGAGAATGGCTTAGATGCAAATGCACTTAAACTGAAGACTTCCGAACCCTTTCCCTACGTAGTCTGATGAACGAAATCTTAAATTAAGCTGACAAATATTTATTTTAAGCCACTAGCTAAGTGATTGTGCTGTGGGTAGCCTCAGATCCTTAATTTAAGAGATTCTTGGATCAACTGCTTCCTTGTCCCTAAACGTCCAATCAGCTGTGCGAGCCTCTTTTGTTAGATTCTGGAAAGCGTTGTACAGGGACAACTGATTACACCTAAAATTCAATTTATTACCAAAAGAGGAATTTGCATGAACGTAACATTTCCTTTGAGGTTAAAACCATTCTCATTACTCTAATTTCTTACAGCAACAAGTTAGGTGCCTGGTGATATTTATTTTCAATATCTTACTACCTTCAAAAGACAGACAAGACCCCAGGTGTTCCTAAATTTCCTCTTCTACATTAGGTCTTCAGATTTATTTGTGGCGCCCCTCAGAAGCCTATGCCATCGGAAGATTTAGGAGATGCACTATTAAATTACCCTCCAACTCTTCGCTGTTGAGTGGGTTTTTCCCTCCGGTTTTTTCTCCTCTCATTTAGAGGTCTACAGGCTTGCGTTCAAGCTTCCTGTCACCACCGCTAACCTCAAGCCAGAGGCCAGGAGAGAAGAATGGAGCTTTCTTCATGGAGCAGTGCTGAGTAACGCAGTCGTTCACCTTCCCCCAGGGCTCGTTACACTGTATCCCTGCCAGCCCTGGTCTGTTCTGGAAGTGGTCCAGCCCCAGCCTCCTGCACGCATGACCTGAATGCACTGTCCCTGCCAGACCCCAAGACTTCTGCCCGTAAGGGATTCTAACGTGCACTGGCAACGCTGAATTCTTCTCTCCTGGCCTCTTGGTTTGGCGACGTCTTCCATTCCCTGACGCAGATGTGTGTTGAGTATCTGTAAGTTACTGGAGTTTGACTTCACGCCAAAAATGAGAGACTGGATCCCTGCCCTCAAAGAACTGACCAACTACTCAGGAAGCCAGAAACTACGTGGAGACAATGTAATGTGAGTCACTGCATAACTGAGGATGGATCGAGAGCCCGAAAGAGCTGTCCCACATAGACGTGAGATTGACAGGGTCCTCGGACCTTTGGGGACACGCTGATGGAAGTACCTTTCTCACGGTAGAGAGTCTAGGTCGGCAGGCAGCATATCCCGACCTAATGGCAGCATCATGTGGATTCTTCCTTTACTATTCATGGGACTGGAGGGTAAAAAGTCTTTCTAGTCCTTCCACTCACCCTCAATGGGAAGCAGTTTTCCCTTCCTTCGCCGTGCCCTAGGACTCTTCCTGAATATGCCTGTGGTACTTACCAAAGTTTAACTTTGCATCAGGGCTATTCAAGTGTATTCTCTCTCTCCCTCTAAGTTAGAATTCCCCAAGAGCATGACCCCTGCTCCTCTACACTCATGCCTCGGATCTAGCCGATGCTTACTAGACAGTTAAGAAGTGAATCCACAAAAGAAGCACTTTCTGATGAAGTGTTCTGGATGTGAAGCAGCAGACCCTACTGTGACTCATTTCCTGTTGATTTTAGATACTGCTGCCAGAGAGATTGTAGCAGATAGCAGGAGTTCTTACCTATGCACAATACATAAAAGAGAGATACTACAGATTCTGGTGACTTGTGTTTATTTTTAGTAAATGTACCATCCCCAGAAACCCTTTGAATTTTTTTATAGTTTGAGGTGAAAGATACAATAAAGACTCTGGGGTAGATCTTTCTCCAAAACTGCTTAGTCACCACACGCAACCTTGACCTGGAAGACAGAGTGAAACAAACAGGTAAAATGTGTGAATATACAATATTTGCCTGATGTCTATGACAGCAGTCCTTAGTAATTGTAGAACAGTGTAAGGGACAGGGAGTGAGCATCACACAGAATTGCACCTCATGCTAACCTGTGCAATTGCCTTCATGCAGACTGCTCAGTACTTGCAGGCACAGGTATCTTTGTCATTATTGATCCTATGTTACTGATCACAAGCCGGATCGCAAGTTCGGGGAGTCTAAGTATCTTGGATAACATCCCTTGTGGGACGTGTAAGGGACCCAGGGTACAAACCCACTCTTCCTTAACCCCAAGTCCCATCCTCTGTGCTGTTCATGCATCAGAAGTGACTCCAAGCCCTCCAAATTAGATGCTGTG
The DNA here is from genome assembly GCA_026225945.1 of Cricetomys ansorgei. Classification (NCBI taxonomy): domain Eukaryota; kingdom Metazoa; phylum Chordata; class Mammalia; order Rodentia; family Nesomyidae; genus Cricetomys; species Cricetomys ansorgei. The sequence goes on along the minus strand of JAMJFZ010000183.1, from coordinate 2,423,000 downwards.
GCTATCTCATTTTAATACAGTTTTGATATATTTTAAGTAAAACTAGTAATTTATTTATGCTAAAGATGGAGGTAGTTTTTAGTGGCTACATTGTTGTTTGAAGTTTTTAATGTATCATAACACACAGGTTTGAAATGGAGGTGCATATTGAACCAAATGGTCTTGGAAACGTAAAAGATTAGACTTACAACCTACAAAAATCTACGAAATGAATTATCACCCCATTTGAACATATTAGAGTTTCTGAAAGTTACATGGGTACCCACCAATGGGACGGGAGAAGAAATTATTATGACTTACGTAGTAACTTACTTTTCTGAGCATTCGGTTCTTTCTTATTACTTCTTTGATAGCTTTACACAATGCTCTATGATCACATACTCCCTTACTCCTCCCCCTGGTTTTTCCCACACTCACCTCTACCCCTCCCAATTCCATGTTCTCTCTTTTTCTTTTTCTTTTTCTCAACATAATGCTTTTATTAATTACTTGAGTTTCATGCAATGCATCTCGATCACACCCTTTTCCCATTCCTCCCAGGTCCACCCTCCCACCCCTGTGCCCTCAAGAAGAAAAGGAAAAAGAAAAAGAAAAAAAAATAAGCCAAGCCTGTGTGGCAGGAGCATGGACCACGGGCATGACCATGGCTTTGTGTGCCGGTAGGCAGCTCGAATCGTCGACATCCACCTGGCCTATATTAGCCTGAGATTGTGCATGACAAAGTTCAACCTCAAGCTGAGCTTCACTGCCTAAACACTCAGGGACCCGGACATCATGCAGGCACCGTTCTCGTATTTTTTCTACTTTTTTAAGTAACCCACCAAGTCCAGATAGTGTTGTCAATCTACTCTTGGATATGGAGCCATCCACTGAAGCATGGTTGAGCTGCCACATCCTTAAAGAAAGCTGACTCTCTCTTCCCAAGATGTCATTGACTATCCATAGTTCCTCTGTTAGAAGTGGAGCTTGCGACCTCCACCCCCATACTAGAACACTGACTGGCTTGGTCGCCTGCAGGTCTTATGGAAGAAATCCCTGCTGCCTTGAGTTCAGAATGCAGTGGTCCTGTTGTATTTAGAAGACACTGTTTTCACTCTGGTCCTCTGATCTCAGGCTCTCACAGTCTTTCTGCCCTTTCTACCATGATGATCCCGGAGCCTCGGGGGTGAGGGTGGGGAAACAGTCATCACGTCTGTGGCTAGATTCTCCCTAGACACTTGTTCTCTGCACTTCGATCGGCTGTGTGTTTCTGCATTAGCTACTGTCCACTGCACAGAGAAACTTCTCTGATAAGGTCTGAGAGCTGCATTAGTCCGTGAGAACAGAGATACAGATTTAGAGGGCGGTTTGATAGTATGTCCATTTATCAGAGTAATAGTATTAGGTTTTAGGGACAACTGGTGGAGAGGTGGAGGGAAGATCTTAAGGGTAGGGGAACGGTGGAACACAGGTGATGAGGGAGGAAGGGGAGCCATGGGGAGGGAGGGATAGTAGGGAAGACTAGGGGTGGGGAAAGGGATAACTAACACCAAGGATGTCTGGAAAAGCTGTATGAATAACATTTTTTGAGACAGGCTCTCATTGTGTGATCCTGGTCGGCCTGGATCTCACTGTGTAAACTAGGCTGGCCATGAGCTTACATTTTCATATAAAATTGGACTTACTTTCTATAGGGGAGATTATTCTGTCCCAAAGCCATATGTTACCAAATAAAAAAGGCTGAATGCCAAGTCTATGATACCTCCTCGCAAGCTGTTAGTCAGAATTGTCCCCAAAATGCCCCAAATAATACAGGATATTGATACTGCTCTTAGTTGGCCACCAGAACTTGATAGTAAGATCCTATAGGCTGGCTACAGGACATGTAGAAACCAAGTTGGTACTAACGAAGGCACTTCCTTTCTGCAGGCAAGATTTCATAGTACTGGAAGATGCTATGTAGACTACCAAGGGAAAAATCATCAAGAGTCTTGCCTAGCTTTGAGTCCTGTGAATTACAGTAGTGACCAGCGTAGAGAGATGTGGCCATGGGTGCAATTAGCAGCATGAATGTCATAGGGGTAACCAACCACTTTTTAATCGGAATTAGGTCCCACTGCACAAGAATAAATGCATTCCTGGTGCAGTAAACCTGGCCAAGATCTCATGATTAGGAGGTTCACAGTCCCCTGGGGTGAGTACTCAGTTCTTTTAGTTATGAAGAATAGGTTTTTACAGGGTAACAAGCCTGTAACAAGAATCGAATATATGAGGTTGGGAAGCCTTTCCATGCCTCCATCTGTAGCTTTATCAGAGAGGAACATGAACGAGGGAAGTATGGGAGGGACTTTCCCCTGTATGTATAACCAGTGGGGAAAAGCTGGAACCACACTACTAAAATGAGCAAACACAGAAGAAACCTCCTGTACTTGGTCTCCAGGTACCGTTCAAGGTTGAACCCTCCTGGAAGCCAAAAGGCAAGGCATGCAAGGGAGAAAGTGCACAAGCATCGTATTCGTGCATGACGCCCCAAATCACAGCACAGAGGCAAGCTTGAACAGTAAGAAAATAGACCAGTTGTTATTTCTCTTTCATTCAACCTATTTCCAGGACCCTCCAGTCTCCAGTGGCTAAACCCACACACAGAGCAGCCCAGAGTGGGGCATGGGTGGTGGTTTGTAACTGTTTGAGATCAAGAGTAAATCAGAGGACAGTAGAGGACCCATGGGAAGGGAAGCAGGGGAACAGGAGAAGGCAAACCCTGCTGCCTTCTGATGTATTTAGTGATGTCAACCACGGATCCATACAGGAATGAGCACGGTAAATGGAGAAGAAATTCCAAATGTCTAAGATCTAGCGATCCCATCTCTAGCTGTTACGAGTGTTCATCATAGTGAGAATGGGATTTTTAATTTTTCCTCCTCTTATTTTTGGAGACGCCCATGGCTAATCCTTCTACTTCTGCCTCTGCTGAACAGATATGGTATTTTTTTCTCACTAGCCCAGTACCCAGACAGCATAATGATTGCTACTTAATCTGGAGCAGAGGACTCTTTGACATCTCAGCCTGCAATCAATATTTTTTGTTTGTTTGTTTACTTAAAATGCCTTCTTTTGGGAAAGGTGTCACCAGCACGTAGAGTGGACCCATAGTGAAGAGTGACTTTCCTTACCCCTCAGTTGGTCTTTGTTTAAGGTGGTGTCACACACCCTGTGCATAATAAAGATGATCTTTGAAGATGACCTTCAACACCCAAGAGAGTTTACTGAGTCAGACTGAATCCATCACCATGCAGCAAACAGCATTCAATGAAGAACTGCTCAGGTTGAGCTAAACTATGCCATGAAGATAAAATGCCTTAACAAAAGCGTATAGCTGTACTTGGAATCTTCGAGCATTGGTTAAACTCAACTTTGCTGGCAGTGTGTGAAATGCATGCTGGTGTTTCTACAAGGTGAAGTTTGAACTAAGTGAACTGAGGGCAGCCATTCAGGAATACCAACAGGAAAACACTGGACTAGATACTTCAGTCCTTGCTCTGCTACTGAATCATGGCAGTCAGCAGACACTTTACTTACGTGCATCTCTGGTTTATCTTTAGTTGCGTTTAAAATAATTGTTTTTGTGCACTGTTGGAAAAAGGGCGCATAGGTCTTGGCCTTTGTATTGTCTGCAGGTGTTGGATTTCTGTGAGGGGATGTTTGATTGCTTATGATCTGCACCTGAGGAGTTCTGAATCAATAAAAACACCTGAGCTCAGACACTCGGGGTTCCGGTATCCAGTATGGCTCTGGCCAGGGTGGTGGTTCCCTCTGACAGGGTTTGCAGTTATGAAATATGCCTCTTGTGTTCTTTGTTGAGCACCCACAGCGGCTAACAACGACAAGTGGCGTCTGCAGCATGGGGCAGGACATCACACAGCTAATCCAATGTGGAGACAAGGAGAGAGAAAAGAAACTCCAGACCTGAGTCTGCTCAGAGAAGCTACCAGAGGATAGAGATGAAGGTATTCATTGAAGCCTCCTGAAGGAAGAGGAGAAAGAGAAAAGAAACAGGCCTCTATGAAGAGAAAACACTGTGAAATTATAAATAATTGAGAAAAATTCCAAAGTGAGAGCCACAGAATGGAGGCCCTTAGAGATAAAGAATTCAGCTGGGAGCAGGAAAAAGCTGATTATGAAGCGGACGCTCTCTCCCACCACTGGTGGTAGCGTGGTGTTTTGTTTTGTTTTGTTTTTTTTACTTGCAAACCTGTCTACAAGAGGTAACTCCACACCATGAGGGAACTCTTCCTGCAGACAAGGACTAGCTATTTTTTCCAGCAAACCAGATTCTATTTGAAAATCTGGAAAGTGTTTCCTCAGGGTCAGCACACACAAACTGTTTTCTAGAACTGGCTGAGGGTCTATCTCGTGCTGGTAGCCGAACTTGGTAGTGTAAGAGTCACCCAGGTGTTACTGGTTTTGGAGGCATGAAGAAGTCTTTGGAGAGCAGCTGAGGTTTGGCACTGCGAGAGATCAGGAGAGACCATTGGTTGAAGTGCAGCCTCAGGGGCAGTTAAAAGCCCAGATTAAATGGGTCATGTAAAGAAGCTGAGGCTTGGCACCATGAAGAGAGCCCAGGAGAGGCTGTTAGTTTCAATAAGTAAGCAAGTTCTTGGGTCCACAAATCAAGTTCAAATAATTAGATGAGTTCTAATAATTATATCCCAAGGGTTTCAGATGTCTGTATTTAATTCTGCATGGTATGTGAATTTGAAAGAAAAAAGGGATTACTGTCTTTATAGAATACTATCCTTCCTTGTAGAACAGTTCTGCAGTTCCCTTTTTCCATTTTGTCTGCTCCACTTGAGTTTTTGAGTCCAGGTCTTTCTTTGGACCTGGGGCTTGCTGCTATTTCAGGCAGATCGGCTGGCGGGGGAGTCCTTGGAGTCCACCTGTCTCTGCACCCAACACTGGTCAATAGGCACATGCCACCGTGCCTGGCTTTATAGACAGTGGGGATCCGCACCCAGGTTTTCATGCTTGCACAGTTAGTACTGTCCCCACTGAGCTACCAGCCCGGCCCTCAGTGCTGGCCTTCATGTCTGAATACTGGCAGTGGATGGTGACAGACTGGTAGTGAGGACACTGTCTTCAACACACATCTTCCGAGTTCATCTGGGCTCCTAATATCTAGCTGGGAGGAAAGGAAAGAACACCAGTAAGGAAGGCACCCCTGCTCTCTAATGACCGCGGTCTGGAAGCAACCACTCGCAATGCTCTGTTTAGGCAGAGATGCCAGGACACGCAGCGCCATGCCACGCATCCTCTTTGCAGCAACAACCCTACACCACAGGAAGAGCGCCGATCGCTGGAGACCAGCGTTCTCTCCATGAAGAAGCCTCAGCGTCTTGAGACAGCAGCAATCGACATATGCACAGAGAAGGAGAAGGAGACGGCAGGGGCGCGGACTCATCCTCCATGTTCTGCCTCTTTCCCTGCGGTGACGGTTCCTATGTACTTGCTATTTTCATTAAAATGTATCAGGATTTCCGAAAGTAGCCCCGAATTCCTACTCCAGGTGTATGCTGGGAATAAATGCAAATAAAACTCACGAGTTTGAGTTGTCCGAGTTCAAAAGTCCTCGGTATAAAGTGGGAGAGACCGCGTGGGTTTGATTGATGCGCAGTGTGCTTCGCTGTGGGCCCGCCTACCGCGCGTGTGCTTTGTCAAAGACGGCCTAACACGTGTCAGTCTCTTTCTCCCCTCTAAAGAGAAATGAGCATTTGGCCAGCACGAGTCAAGTATAAAATACTTGGTTTAGTTTTTTCTTTCTTTTTTTTTTAGGGATTTGATCCCACCAGACTACATGTACTAAGTCTTCCTTAATGTCGGTAGATGCATTTTCCTGTGTCCCTTTTCACACTCGTTCTATAATCGGCCCCGAGTTTTACTTTTTCATATTCTAGTAAATAACCTTTGGCTTGTTTGTTTGTTTTGACTTTACTCTTTCTTTTGATCTCTGGAGCTCGGTGACTGGCTGGCAGAATGTCTCTCCTAGCAGAACCTACGGCGGCTCTCCGAGATTCCTTTTGTCTGCTTTATTTCAAATAAAGTCATGTTCTTTTCTGACTAGTTGCCATCTTGATTTAACTTAGACCAGTGCTTCTCAGCCTCCCTGACGCTGTGACCCTTTAATACAGTTCCTCGTGTCGTGGTGACCCCCAACCATAAAATTATTTTTGTTGCTACTTTATAACTGTAACCTTGCTACTGTTATGGATCGTAATGTAAATATCTGATATGCAGATGGTTTTAGGTGACCCCTGTGAAAGGGTTGTTTGACCCCAAAGGGGTCATGGCCCATATGTTGAGAAACACTGACTTAGACCCTGAATTCTCTCTCTCCCTCCCCTCCTTCTTTCCTTCCTTTCTCTTTTTTAAAGTGCTGAATAACCTTATACGTAACAACCTCGTTTAACAGAGTTCTCTTATTTTCAGTGAAGCAGTGTACTCCCAAATTATACATAACTTTCTGCTTAAATTTCCCTATTGGTTTCATTAAACAATCCACTAAATACTCCTTCTCTTCTAAGCCCACCCCACTTCTAGCTTTCCTTTATGGTCTGCAGAGAATCACTCACTAGACTGGACACATGTAAGACTCCTGCATCCTGCCGAGGATGCTGTTCAGGGAGTTCATGGGAAGCCCTTGTGCACAGACGTCTGAAGATGCTGTTCTTACTCAGTTCATCATGCTGTGACCAGGGCCTCAAACATGCCGATGCAATGTCAGCCTCCAAGCCCCCTGATCACTTTACAACACAGTTAGACGCCAGCATTGCCTCCGTGGACCTCAGGACAAGTCCCAGGCTTCAGCCAGCTCCCCTCCTCTCTGAAGTCCTTGGTTCCTTTCTCGTTCTTTTTAATCGAGTTTCATAAATGCATGCAATGTGTTTTGTTCTAATTCACCTCCCAGTCTCTCCTCTCCAATTCCTCTTCCCTTCACCCTCCCATCTCCCATCTCCCATCCCTCACCCCCACCCCCAGCGCCTTCCCCTCTGGAGAACATGAACAATACTGACCAGTATTCTGGGCTTGGCAAGCACTTCCATCTCTTAGCAACTTTGCCTCCAACCGCTACATGTTTGCAATGAGACCGACAGATCCCGTCTGGAGCCGCAAACAGAATGAGTGGGAAATGAGGTCAGTGCAGGCAACAATGTGCCTACCAGACATTTGCTCCTCCTGGGCGGCCCTGTTGCATTTAGCAAAGCCGGGTAACATGGAAACAGTAGCCGTGGTAAAGCCAGCTGCTGGCCATGGAGGTTCAGAGACCAACATGCCGGTGCCAGTTGCCATAACCAGTTCTGGCTTCGGCTTGACCGTGACTATCTCTGTTGTTCAGAAATGAGTTCTCCAACCTTCCTTTCTCTTCAGGAAGCTCCTAGATAACCTTCTGATACCACCTTTCCTATCTGTGTGAGCCCAAACACTTTCCTTCCTCTCTTTCTTTCTTTCTTTCTTTCTTTCTTTCTTTCTTTCTTTCTTTCTTTCTTTCTTTCTTTCTAGTTTTTTCTTGACAAGGTGTCTCTGTTGTTACTCTGCTGTCTTGGAACTCATTTGGCAGACCTCAAACTTACTGGCCTTGAACTCACAGAGATTCTCCTGCCTCTGCCTCCCGAGTGCCGGGATTACAGGTGTGCGCCACCACACTTGGCTCACATTTTCATTTTTAACCAAGATGCTGATTAATACAGTTTATCTCATCTAGTTTCATGATTTCTCTTGATGCAAATGACAGGCCACTGACCTCTAACTACACAGCTGGTCTTATATCCTGGCCCTTCCGTTTTACTGCATATTTTAGGGCGAGAAGTTAGTGTTTGTGGACCTTCCTATAAGTAATATTAGCCTTTCCTAATTCTATGGTCTTATGAGTTTCCTTTAAAACCTTTTCTCTGTGACTTGCATAAGAATTCTGTGAGAAATAGGCCCCCTTTATGGGCCATGTTCATATACTTAGTTATAAACAATCTCCCCTTTCCCTCTCACAACTGTATTTTTTAATACAGTTTTGCTATATAGCCCAGGCTGGTGTTACACTTGAGACACCCCCGACTTCAGCCTCCCGAGTGCTAATATTACAACCAACATAATTGGCCCTCTATATCTACAGGTTCTACCTATTTGAAAATTCAACCAATCGTGAATCAAAAATATACCCACTATTCAGTCTGCAGTAAACACGTGCAGTCTTTCTGAACTCACTCTTCTCTAAACAATACAGTTGTTTCAACAGAGTTTTACAGTGTAGTAACCCAGAGTTGATTTAAAGTACACAACAGGATGTGCATGAGTTATGGGCAAATACTGCACAATTTTACACAAGACATTTGAGCATCTGTAAATCTTGGTGTCTTTAGAAGGTGTGTCCTGCAACTAGCTCTCTGCATAGATATCAACTGTTCTCTTTTTCCAAGGCTTTCCATGAGCCTTGAGCTTTGCTCCCCAATACTGTCCATGTCTAATGACCAACTACTTGCTTCTCCCTGTTGTTCTATGCCTTAGAATTCTAATTACGGTATGCATCCTTCTAAGAAAATCACTCCCAAGCCTGGAGTTACCAGATAAAGTATTTCTTGGCTTTCAAGACTGTGCGATCCTCTTTTTCGTGTTCTGCTTCCCGTGGTGTTTCCCACACTTCAGTACCTCACGGAGTATGCAAGGGTCAAATGAGATCACTCAGATGAAAATTAAGATTGAGAGAATACTGTGTGATAACTACTGTCCAATAACAGGTCTTCACAAAACTTAACTACTAATGTTACCCTTGCCAACTAAAATGCAGACTGGCCGTGGGTAACTAACTATATACTATTGGGATGCTGGGAAGCAAGCCACCGTGGAAAATATGACTAACCCGAGCTTGCCATACTGTAAGGAATCCCAAGCTAACCACAGAAGTTATATGGAGAGAGGAGTGGAAAAGAGAGAGCGAGAGCGAGGCCATTTTTTCCCTGATACCCCAACTCAAGAGCCACATGTGTTCATATAGCCCCAGCCAACACCTAAAAGAACCAAGAAACACAATTGGAAGCCTAAGCCAAGGCTCTGATTGAGCCGATCACTATCTCCAGGTGAGTTGCTACATATCACAGGGGCAGACACGCTCTATTTCTCTGTGCTATGCCTGTATTAGCCGGTATTAGCTGCTTCTTCATTGCTGTGATAAAATACCACGACCAGAAGCAACTTACGGAAGAAAGAGTCTGTCCCGGCTTGTGGTACCGGAGGACGGGAATCCATATTGGCAGGAAAAGCACAGGAAGCTGGTTCATCATATTTCGTCCACACGCAAGAAGTAGATATAGAACAGGAAGTGGGGCGGCGGCGTGATCTATCAAAGCCCACCCACGCTGATGTACTTCCCCTGGCAAGGCTGCACCTCCTAAATTTCCACAAACCCCTCAACGGGGGACCAAATGTTCAAATACATGAGCCTTTGCGGGGGCATTTCTCACTCAAACCACCACAAAGCCTTTACCTGAAAAGGAGCATTTGTGGCCATTCATGGCAATGTATGGAGCTCCGCTTTGCAACATCCACGCACGTAGGATAGAAGGTGACCAACAGCCACGCATCCTCCGCCTTGCCTCATCTGCCGAGGGCATTGCTCACGAACCACTGACATCACTCCCCTGACCACGAACTCCACCTCTTCTTGTCTTTGGGGTTGCCTGGGCAACAAGTGCTGTGTCCTCCGGTGACGGAGCCCAGCAACCACTCTGCAGAAGACATACCTTCTCCTCTTCCCTAAAGGGACTGAATCAAGTGTGTGTATAGGGAGAGTATGGTAGTTTCACGCCTGCAATCCCAGCACGTAGGAGGTTATGGCAGGAGGACCGACGGGAGTTTGAGACCAGCCTGGACGACATTGCGGGTTCCAGGCTAGAGTAAGCTACTGAGTGAGACCTGTGTCTTAGCGTCCCATTGCTGTGAAGAGACGCATGACCAAGGCAGCTTGCAAAAGGAATCATTTAATTATGGGTTTGTTTACAGTTCTAGAGGGTGAGTCCGTGACCATCAGGGCAGCACACAGGCAGGCACGGTGCTGGAACAGTAGCCGAGAGCCTACATTTTACCTGCAAGCTGTATGGAGGGGGCCGGGCATAGAGAGACTGCCCTGATGTGGGCTTTTGAAACCTAAAAGCCCACCCACGGTGACACGCTGCCTCCAAGAAGGCAGGACCCCCTAGTTCTTGCTGCCTGGGAACATGGCATTCAAATATGTGAGCCTATGGTTCTCATTCAAACCACCATACCCTGTCTCAAATAAAACATAAGTAAAAATTAATAGTACCATATATCCGATATTCGGCTGGAATCTTTAATCAGAGGGGTAGTAACACCTATATTTGTAGAATTTCGGGATCCTCCGAAGCCATTCTGTGTTTCCCACTGTGCCAGTTGGGAACCTAGAAACTGGCTACCATGGCTGTAATGACTTACTTGCCATGTTTTGAGAACTGGAAGGACAATAACACCCTGTGGTGTTACAGGGTGACGAGTGCAAGAATGAGGAGTCACTAACCAGAAGGGCTTGGGGAACTGGAGAATTGAAGTTTGCAGCTGAGACAGACACCTCTGAGAAGAAACTGCCTACTGTGACTGGCCACATTGAGATGCAGGCCCCCAAGGTAGGAGCAGGGGCATGCCCACAGTGGCCCCTTTTGAGAATACCAGCCAGTGTAGGAGATAGGGAAAATTGTGTGGTGAAAGCAGCTGTGCTGGGAACCAGCTGCAGCTGATACATGGAGAGTCATCGCTGACAGAAGAGGCAGGTGCACTCGGAGAAAACCCTCCCTTCCTCCTCTTCCGGAATTTCCATCTATCTCTTGGGCTCCCTGTTGACAGAGCTGAGGAAAGACACCAGAACATTTAAGCAGAATATAAAAGAGTGGGTCTGTCCACCATGATTGCATGTTCCTGGTCACATGGCTTTAGGTATCCATTGCAAAGCACTTTGACCAATAACAGTACTCTGGCAACGCGCTACTGATGTCCAAGGACATATTATCTTTATTGTGTAGCTGTACACCTAATGTAGTGGCTCAGCAAGAAAGACAAGAAGACATTTTCATAGACGTAAACCTTGCCAGACCTCAACAGAGGGAACCACTGTCATGGCCAGGGCCATCCTGGACAGTGGAACCCTGAGCACCCCATCTCAGGGGTTTTTATTGATACCTAAGTTATTGGATGTTCTACTGATAGCACGTGCAGATCATGAGCAATCAAACATCTCTTACATAAAGCCAGCACCTGCAGACAATGCAAAATGCCAAGACCTAGGCAGCCCCTCACCCAGCAATGCACAAAACAACCATTTTAAAGGTAACTAAAAATAAACTTCAGCGTTGAAAATCATTTTTGGGGGACGAGGATGTAGCTAAGCAGTTAGAACACTTGACAAGCATGCACAAGGCCCTGGATCACATCCCCAGCACCACCAAGATAAACAAAAGCTCATATTTTTGACACACCGACCAACAGCATAAACAAGTCCTTATGCAATACCTGGAAGTTTCTAGATTTGACCTAGACTAAAAACACTAGAGTGAAGTTTTCTTACTAAGAAAAGATCGGAATTTTTCCATTCTTCGCTTTTTAACATTTTTTTAAAAATTTTCTTCTACTCTGGAAAAAGGTAACTAATTTAGGGGTTTCCACAGCAACCTTAGTAAGCTAACCTTTAGTGGTGTGTCATCAGTTTACAGCAAAGTCCTTCAGACTCCTCTAATTTGGACATTGCCATCAAGAATATATTTGGTGTTGTTAAGATGGCTCAGCAGAGAAAGATACTTACTGGGCAGGCCTGGTCACCTGAGTTCAACCCTTGGAGCCCTGGAGATGAAGAGAACTGACTTCACAAAGTTGTCATCTAAACACACACACATCCACACACCTATAATAAGTAACATTTTCAGCATGTATTTGAAGAGAACTGACTCCGCAAAGTTGCCATCTTCCACTCCCCCAAGACCAAGAAACCTAGATACATCAGCAGCACTTCAGATGGATTCTGGTCAGGCAAACATTTTATTTACTGCCTTACTTCAAGATTCTTGCCATCCGGTCTGTTCGTGACTCTGGGCCTCAAATTCAAGGCAAACAAAACAATCCATTGCAGACAATCTCAAAGATTTCATTAGCTCAGGACACTGGCTCAGATCAGGACTCCAGAGGCTATAGCTGTCATTATTATCGACAGTCTGTCACTTAGGGGAAGAAAGGAACTGTAACATGTCCCTTTGTGAGTTCAGTTGTGTCTCCAAAAACCGGGCAATGACTTCTTGAAGAGTAAAATCGTCCTGTAAGAAGGTCACCGTTTTTAATACTTGAGACTGACGTCAATAGCTAGAGTTGGGGCTGAAGAGGCTGGTTGCCATAAGAGAAATTAGCTTTCTGGCAATGCCCCGGGACGTCGTAAATCTCACTGGTGTGGTCCTCTAAGCGACTGTGGCCTTCTGCAGAACACTGCACTCCTAGCTCCTGCACTGAACTCCTAGCTCTTCTGTGTGCCTTTGACGTCGGTGCCTGCTACCTCATCTGCGAGATGCGCCTGGCTGAAATCGCACTGCTTATCTCTGCACTTCCCGGTGAGATAGACAGGAAGTGAGTCCAGAACAGACAAGGTAGTGATGCAGGGACACCATAAATACAGCTTCCAGAGGGCTAACCACCTAAGCAGCAGTATGCTTTAAATACCCAATACCCCCCAAGGCATTTTCTTGTCGTCAAAGGACCATTTCCTAGATACAAATAAGATCAACAGTGACAAGTTCATCTATAAGTGAGTACCAGTGATAGCAAACTGACCTACGTACTCAACATCCACCTTTCACAGTCTACTCAGAACACGATCCAGAATCTTCTCCGACCCTGCCACCTCCCCCACATCAACTTGCGCTGCCCTAATCCCGGCGCTGTAGGCAGCACAAGCCACCCTCCCTTCTACCAGATGCAGAGTTCTGGAACATGGATCCTCTTTGCACTTTCAAACGCACGTCATCTAGCACTAGCGTTTAATACGTGTGGATGGATTGAAGCAGACATTCTGTTTAACATGGAGACCTGTGCCCACAGGAATAGAAATGTTTTAGTCACTCGATTTGTTTATGAGAATCTTTAAATATAGGGAAACTTAAACTGGAGACTGGGAAGACTAAGTTGAGCCAACAAACATTACAGTGGGCTGTGCTACGAGGCGGGGAGGTTAAACAAATTACCCGAATGTGCAGCAGCCCTAACCAGCGGCAGATGCAGAGCTGACACCAACCCTGTGCCTCCGCTCGGCATTGCAAGTAATGTGTAATAAATTGTTGTCTCCAATCCAGAAAGCCCTTTCCGTGTTGCAGTTTCCGTTGGTTGCCTATAGCAACTAAGACTGCAGTGGTACAGCATCTCATTTGTGGGACCCCGCAGGACTCACACACTAATCTCCTCTCCTTCACTCTCCCCAGAACCCTCTCGGACATGTTCCAAAAAGAAAATATAAATTATCCCTGAAGTTCCCTTTTCTATTTTCCATTGGGACACCCATTTTTCTCTTTGTCAAAGTCAATTAAGAACAAAACGTAAGCTGATTTTTAAATCTTCTCTCTTTTGGATAATGATTGCATCAAATTAGAATCTATCCACATCTGCTTCAGAATATTGAAATGAAAATATTAAAATCAAATTGTCATATGTCTTGTGAGATTGTCTGAAAATGGTTTATCACTCTTACAAGCTAAAGATATAAATGCTATTTAAAGGGCCCAGTTGAATAATTAGGATCTGAATCTTTATGAAAAGAAGACAAGTTCTTCAGTTTCTATGTATTATTTACAGAGTTTCCACCTAGAAAAATTTTAAAAAGTAGAAAATCTATTCTCAAAAAATATACATAAATTGCTGGGCAGTAATGACAAATGTGAGTTCGAGGCCAGCCTGGTCTACAGAGTGAGTTCAAACTCTGTCTCAAAAATTTAAAAAAAAGTATATGAATTACAAAGTTTAAATAGAACTAGCCTATGACAAAATAATCAATCTGTATTTATCATTTCAAACATGGCTCTGATAGCTTTGCTTACATTAACTCACTTAATTCTTAAGTCACCTGATTAAGTAGACACCAATACTTCACTTCTTTAACATAACAGCACTATCCAGCACACTCCACACCTTGAGTGACAGTCACATACTATATATGAAATACAAGCACTTTCTATGCTCACCGTCGATTAATCTTCAGTGTATCCTTGAAAGATTAGAATCATCCCCAAGTAAACAAGTTGAAGACCCATGGGGAGAAATTCCTCACAGCGTATAGTTGTTAAGTGGTGGGGCTGGTAGGCACAGCCACTCCCCTCACCCAAAGTCCAGGCTCTGACCACAGGCATCAACCCCTCCCTGACGATGGACAGAGACCAACACCTTCCCAACGCCTGAGAACATACCGAATCACCTCAAGTTGACCTTTCTACTGTCTGCAGCCTGAGAGCCACACATTGACTTCATTACACGTGGGGATGGCATCCAGAATTGCAGAAATACCAACCCATCAGCCCTACCTGGGACCACAGGCCATGAACAGGGCCCGATTAAGTCCAGCTTACCCCATTTTGCTGGACCTCAGTGGGGGATGCTGTATGGATTGTGTCCCACTCGTGGAACCCGAGACCCTGAGTGGAGAAATCACTCATGAGCGTCATGGATGTGTTTTAGAATTTTAGGTAGTGATTCAAGAGCTGGCTCTCAGCAGGTAGCAAGGAAAGGCTGCTTAATGTTGCCGTGAGAACAGAGGTTTGAGTTAAAAGGAAGAGTAGGGGTCAAAACAGCAAACTCTGGAGCATCGAGGAAGATGGGTAAGAGAGTTTTCAGCTGGATGCGACATAACTAAGCCAAACAGATAAAAGAGTCGGGGCTCTGGGCCAGTGCAGCAGGTTGGCCGCCCCCTCTGCCTGAAGCCCTTGAGGGGCGTATGTAAGGCGCCATTGCCCTTTCTTATTTTCTTGCTTCTAATGCGGCTAAGTGTAACCGATTAAATTGTAAGTAAGCATGGCTTCCAGTTAGAAGCTTCCACCTGAATCAGGGACGAGACTCCAGAACATTCCATAGAAATGGAGCTGACTAAGGGCAGACACAGCCTCTTCGTGGTTGCCATGAAAATGAAGAGAGCTTAGTGTGACTAACAGTCAGCGACCGACGGCACCCGGGGCCAGCACCTAACCAGGTGTAAGGCACAGACGGACAAAGAAGGAAGGACTCAGCCAACCCTGTCTGGGTAGGAAGTGTATGGACAGCTCACGATCACCTCCATGGTGGGGCCGGGGGCATGCACAGAGCCTGTATGCCCTCCATCAGCTCGAGAGAGCTTAGAGAACTAAGGAATCCCATAGTAACCACCACAGTGTTTGTCTGATCTCTGACACTCCCCAGTCAAAACCCAGACAAGAAAGTTCAATGGCTTTTTCCTCACTGGGAAACCCTTCCCTCTCTCAGAAGGGTATTCTTTTTTTCCTTAATTCTCACTTTTGTTCAATTTCCTATTTTTTTCTGTAATTCTCCCTGTCCCCCTCCCTCTCAACAGAGTTTCTCTGTTGTAGCTCTGGCTGTCCTGGAACTCTCTGTAGACCAGGCTGGCCTCGAACTCACAGAGATCTGTTGGGGAAGTTTATTTTTAGTTATATTTAAAGTAATTGTTTGTGTGCACTATTGGAAAAAGGGATGCATAGGTCTTGGTGTTCTGTATTGTTTGCAGATGTTGGATTTCTGCGGGGGCGGGGGTGTTTAATTGCTAATGATCTGCATGTGCTATCAGTAGAATACCTAAGGAGCTTGAATCAATAAAAACACCTGGGCTCGGATGCGCGGGGTTCCACTATGGAGTCTGGCACTGGCCAGGATGGTGGTTCCCTCTGCTGAGGTCTGGCAGGGTTTGAGTCTACGGAAATGCCTCTGTCTCTTCCTTAGTGAGCTGCTGTCACAGCAGCTTACTACTACAGAGATCCACCCACCTCTGCCTCCAATGTGCTAGGATTAAGGGCGTGCACCAGGCTTTCTGCAGTTCTCTCTAATAGCACTTGCTTCTGCCGTACAAACTCCCACAAAAGCCCGTGGCATTAATCTCCATTTGTGTGAGACAACAGACTCTGAGATACTGCCTCAGGCTGATGTTTGCTGACTGCGTGTGTCCAGCACAACAAGTACTTAGGTCAAGCACAACTGGGCTGTGAATGGTCACGTTGTACTGAAAAGCTGCATTAGTAGTGATATTTTGTAAAGCAATGCAAAGCCACAAATAGATTTCATGAAAGACGTGAAATTCTGGCAATAGGAGCTAGTTTCAGGACACAGCAAGGAGCGCAACACGGAGAGGCTCCTTTTCCGTAATAAAACTGCTTTCAAATCACAGCCTCTTATCGGGTGACACCGGCAAGTCACCCAGCCTCTGTGCCTCCCACCACAGGAGTGAAATTATAGGCTTTTAGGGCCGACGTAATCAAAATAAGTGAACGAATGAATGAAGGAATGAATGATCCACGTGAACACCTTGCTATTTGGCGCTGTTCTGCAGCTATATTTTCTGAACTGAAACATTCCCTCTTGGAGGAAGGAGGGAGGGTCATAAAAGTTAATGACAAGGTTCAGAATACGAGGAAACTTACAAGACTCACAAGGGCCTCCTTGGGATTGTAAAAGCAGTAAACATTGACCAGAGGACTCTACCACAGAGCTGACTTCAAGTTGGGCCAGGAGTTCACAGGATGGAAGAGGCTCTCCTGAGCCATCACTGGTGCCAGAGTGGGCTTTTCGATGACGTAGCTGCCTCTGAGTGACCCAGGCTCATGTACGTCACTCGCTGATTTACCTAGGCAGACTCGGGGAGAAGCGTTCCTTCTGTCTGTCACCTGTCCAGATTGACATTAAATAGACATTGTTCACATCTTCCCAGGAAAAGCCACACAGCAGACGTAAGCTGTATGTCAGCTAAAAGAGGCTTTTTACCCAGAGCTTGCTTAGAGACACATGGTTAACTTGAGAAACGTTTGAACTATTTCTTACAATAGCTTAAAGCTGGCAGGGCTAGCCATTTCATGACAGTGAAATATATACAATGTGAGTGTTTCCTTTTGGAAATACTTGCATTCTTTGATCTAGTGATTTCGTGATTAGTGCCAACTCTTGATTAGCTATCTCACAGGAGGGCACAGAAGAGATAGATGATCCAAAACCAATAATTACTGATGGAGATTCTTGCTATCTGGATTTTTAAAAAAAATTGCTTTTGAAGTTGTTCCCCGTTCAGATTAATCTTTACCTCAGTAATCTAAATATTTAGTGGGTTCACATCCTAGGTTGAACATTGTACCATACAGGGAAATCGACGCCAGAAATTGATGCCAGAATCTCTAGCGCTGAGTGAGTTATTGTTTCTTTCCTTCAAACTATTTTAAATACTTTTGAATAGTTTATCTGTGGATGATAAGAGTTTTCATCCTATGGTTCCTCTGAGGTGTCTGTTAGGAAGCAATTTGGATTTTTGTCCTGTAAATATTTCAACACATTTATTTTTATCTTTTTAAAAATTACAAACACTATTCGCATTCAAAGGCTACAAAACAATATTAATATTAATCTAATATACATATTATGCTTCAAGTACCCTCCGAGATCTACCTCCCTCTGTCTCCTCAGTACTGAACTTAAAGGTGTGCATCCCACCAGCCTGACCGATAACCTGAATTTTAAATCCTAGTCAGGAACCACTTCTTCCCTACGAGAGAGACGCACGACCCAAGGTCTTCCTTTTGAAACAGTTTACACCGAAGGCTGAAGAATCTCTGATTTCAGAGTGTGTCCCTGGCCTTCATAAGAAAACAATT
Source organism: Cricetomys ansorgei (assembly GCA_026225945.1). Classification (NCBI taxonomy): domain Eukaryota; kingdom Metazoa; phylum Chordata; class Mammalia; order Rodentia; family Nesomyidae; genus Cricetomys; species Cricetomys ansorgei. The sequence continues at coordinate 2,405,106 of JAMJFZ010000183.1, read as the reverse complement.
CCCTTAGTTTTTCATTCCCTGTTTCTAGACCACCTCTCTCTGTGTTTCATCCTCTCCACGACTACTTATGTCTATAGTCAAGGGTGGGCTTCTGCCTTCCTGCTTCCCTCCCTCCCTCCCTCCCTCCCGTGCAGGATCACTGGAGCGCTAAGTCCTCACCAGGTGGCACTGATTAATATATCTGCCCAACATCTCCAGGGCAGCCGTGCCTGCTCCAGACTCATTCCGAACCCATCGAGGAAGGATGTGGATGACATCAAGAGAGGATTTTACAAGACTCTGTCTAGACTGCCAAAACAATCTGTGGTGGGGAAAATTGCGTAAATATGGGCTACCAGGAAACAGGCATTTTCCTTCTCCCCTCCTTGTGGTCTTTTTTTTTTTTTTTTTTTTGGTGTGGGACACAGTGCAGCCTGGGCTGGCAATTCTGTAAATTATACTCTTTGGATCATGTAATAATAACTCAGGGACCAGAATGATTTAATGCCATATGGCAAGTCCGTGTGGAGATCATCTCAGACCAAATAAATAAACAGAAGCAGCGGGTGACTTTCAGCTCATTTTAACTTTCAGATTTTTAAGCTTTATCTGGGTAGACTATCCAAATAATAACAGATGAACAAATGACACCCTGTTTTTCTCCTTTGGTTGAAGAACAGGACCAGACCCGACCCATGGGCATCGTGTTAGTTGGGGTTTCTACTGCTGTGGTCAAACACCTTAACTAAAAACAACTTGGGGAGGAAAGGGTTTATTTCAGCTTACAGCTTGTAGTCCATCATCCCGGGAAGATAGGACTCGGAGTCAGAAACTGAAGCAGAGGACAAGGAGGAGTGCCACTTACTGCCTTGGGTCTCCTGGAGAGCTCAGTTTGTTTTCTTATGCAACCTCAGGACCACTGGCACCACCCACAAGGGTCTGGCCCTTCCCACATGAATCGTTTAATCAAGAAAATGCTCCCACAGGCTTGCCTGCAGGCCAACCTCATAGAGACTTATTCTCAATTAAGTCTCCTTCTCCCCAGATGTGTCTAGGTTTGTGTCAAGTTGACAAAAACCAACCAGCACAGACATATACGATACCCCCTCTCCCTGCCTCGTGCAGTTAAAGCAGTAGGCAAGGGCTACTTGCCTACTAAATGGTTCCCTTGTGCCAAACAATGCACCCTGTCCCAGAGACACAAAGACCCACTCACTTAAGGTGACCACTTGCTTAGTCCAACGCCCCAAACCTCATCTTAGACGATTTAATAAGTTTTCATCATCCAGTGCTCATTCTCTCCCCACATCATGTGCCTGGAATGACTTTTAAACAGAGGAAGAGCACACTCTCTGAGGAACCAAGTCTGTGTAAATCTGTGTAGTATTTGCCTCTACTTAAATAACGCACGATACAAAAATGCAGTTACACAAAATAGAACTTCAAATCCTACTGGTTGTTCCTTTTTTCTGGGTTGCTACTCTACCTCTGACATTTCCCCTCTCGCTGATGACCACCGCTTAGTTCACCCAGATCTGCTGTTTCATCCTGTCCGTTGGGGGTCCAGACCACCCAGGGGCTTCCTGAAGATTACTAAACATTCACACTCACGATAGGGTGGGCAATTATGCCGTGGTAGTATGTCTAAAAGTTTAGCGAACTAAAAGAGCAACGAGTTTGTTTTAGCTCACCATCTTCTGACAGTTAGAATCTGGTAGGTGTCTCCTCTCCTGGGACTGCCTATGAGGTTACAGTTCAGTTCCAGGTGGCCTGTGATGGTTGGCACTCGGGTGCTTTCTCCACGGGCTTCTCTCTATCTTCTTTCTCATCTTCCAGGGCCTCTCTGTGCAGCTTCTCTCCGTGTAGCCTGGAATTCTTCCGTGGTAACAGATGGCTCCGGTAAGAAGGAGGCCAAGGTCTTCAGGATCAACGTAGGTTCAAGAAAAGGGAACCTTTGCTTTGATTTTGGTTTAGAGTCATTCTTTTGTTTTGTTTTGATTTTTTGAGACAGGGTTTCTCGGTTGTAGCCCTGCCTCTCCTGGAACTCACTCTGTATACCAGGCAGGCCTCAAACTCATAGACATCCACCTGCCTCTGCCTCCCAAGTGCTAGGATTAAAGGCATGCACCACTGCTGCCTGGCAGTTTGGAGCCATTTTTAAAGAGTAACTACTGGGATAAGAGAGAGAAAGGGGGTGGGGAGAGAAAGTACAAAGATTCTCAGAAGGTATATGTTCAAAGACTGGATCTGTACTGTTAGGTATCTAAGGAAGCATGGCTATCTTGTGAACATGATGACCTGAAATACCCATTAGCTCAACTTGCACCAGATGGGACTGTAATTCATTGACTGAAGTCAACCCATGGTGGTCACTGTCATATTTCTCTGAGAGACACACACCAGCTCTCCTCATCACATCGCAAAATCCCTTCTATACTGTGTGGAAAACTGGGGAATTTGTGAGTTGAGCAGAAAATAGAAGTTAGGTAAGGAGGAGCTATGTTCATGTATACAAAGGCTCAGTTGTAGAAGAGAGTGAGATATGAAGTAGTGTGTGTGGTAGTTTGAATAAGAATGTCCCTCAAGGGTTTATATATTTGAATGCTTGGTCATCAGGCAGTGGTACTATGTAAAAGGATGAAGAGGCATAGCCTTGTTGGAGGAAGTGTGTCATTGGGGCGGTGCCGGGGTGGAGGGGCGGTGTGGATTTTGGAGTTTTAAAAGCCAAAGCCAGTCTCAGAGTCTCTTTCCTTCTTGCTACCTGAAGATGCAGATGTAGAACTCTCAGCTCCTCCAGCACCACATCTGCCTGTGAGCCGCCATGCTGATAACGGACTAAACCTCTGAAATTGTAAACCAGCTCCAATGCTTTCCTTTGTAAGAGTTGCTGTGGTCATGGTGTCTCTTCCCAGCAACAGAGCACTGAGTCAGACAGTATGAGCATACATTGGGGTGAGAAAAGAAAATTTTCACTAGAAATCCCAAGATTCCAGTCAAAGGTCCTACCCTTTGGCAACTCACAGGAGCTGGTGATCTTCCACCTCGCCTCCCTCAGCAGGACAGACGGAGAGTTGCTAGCCCAAAGGCCATTGTGTGGGGAGTGAGAGGAGAAAGGAGATACGTGCATACATTCACCAAATGCAAACTTGAGTTTTGCATGTGAAAAATTGTAGGTGAAACACTGTAGAGATAAACTCTATGATTAGTTTGAGGTGGATTATAAGACAAATTAAATAGGAGAAGAAACAAGAGGAGTAAATCTGGAAGACATCGAAAGGCTCCAGGACTACAGGGATGACCCAGTTACGGAGCTGCTCAGTCTGGAGACGCGTAATTGTGTCGCGCAGCTCAAGGTACAAGCCGGATTCGTACGGAAGCCAGCAGATGCCATTTAGGAAGTTTTTATCAGCCAGTTGTGCAGGCATTGCCGCCACAGTTGCACGCCCCCTACAGAGAGCAGAAACTATTCTATTAACGTCCTGTGGGTACTCCCCATTCAGAGCTGGAATGATCATCGGACTTGTGCCAATTTACAACTTATAGTAATGATACAGTTGACACACACAAAACCTCATCAAAAACAAATGAGTCACAGAGAAAATTGTTTCCCATAGAGCAGCTAACTCATGGTTGCTGACTCAGATGAGCTCACTGTAGCTTTAAACAAACACAAGGAGGACACACGTTGGGGGAACAAAAGAGAAAAAGCTTTTCCCGCTGCCGTTAGCGTGAAGGGTGCAACGGGTGTGTGTGGAACTGTAAGGAGAGATGACATGAGTTTTCACATCTGCGTGGACGGAGCAAGAAGTTGCCGGAAGATGTGCCTACATCGCTGACTGGGATTTTCCCTGCTTCCTTGGTGAAACACAGAGGGCTTCATTCACAAACAGAGAATGACTCACTGTGGAAATCGCACTGAGACAATAGGCTGGAAGAGGCTGTGCAGAGGACCAACACAGACCCGGGCCGCACACTCACGATGGGCATCCTGCCTGCAGCCAACTCAGGGGGATTAAAGATGACACAACCAGAGCCATCCTGAACTTGGGAAAAGAGAGCTGGGGAGTAGGATGATCCTGCCTCGGCTCCCTTTCCCCTCCGAATTGATACGGACACTGATTATCTCTGAACAATTCCAGTATCACGATGACTCAGATTCATGTCAAAGACCTATACGTTTTAATTAGGGGCTGGTCCTTTATGGTTTGCCCTCCGTGTTTGTAACCCTAGAACACAACTTCAGCTGAAGAGCTGAAATAAGGACCCAAATAACCCCCCAAATCAGGATTCAGGGGGTATGTGTTGGATTGCTTTTTTGGAGAAAGAAGATGCCTGGGAGAATCTGAGTCAGAAGTACGGCACTTGAATTTCCTGCAGACCTGATTTTGCCTATTAATAGGTCCCTCAAATGTGCTGTCTTGGATTCAAAGAACAGATAAAAGAACTTGCAAAATAATACTTTAAAAGCCCACTCAACTTTATTTACATAATTACAGTCCTGGAATAGAAATATACTCCACTGAGCTCTCCACACAAGAGTTTGTTTACTGTTGCCGCCTACGGCGCTTTTCAGTTATTAGCCAAAAATCAAAGGGGAGCTCTTGAAAAAAAAAATGATGTTGTTATTTGAAGACATGGCTTTTTTTCACCTCTAAACATAGATGATAATAAAATTAAATTGTGGACAAGGAGAAGATAGAATGGATGGAGGATCAAGAAGAGAAAGCTCCTTCCTCCAGTGGCTTGTCCTGAAACACCACTAAGGAGACTGTTGCCAGTGGGCTCTGGGATGTGGCTGTGCGGACAAACACCACCCTGTTTCCGTAGAAGCAAATGCCATTAGCAGTAACACCGGAAGTCATCCCAAGCCCGTGATTTCAGTAGGCTTAATTCCAAAACCAGTTTCGATTGACATTCTTCAACTATGAGTGGCATCTGATTATTCTTTTTTTTTTTTTTTTAAGAAAAAAATTCATCAAATTTCTTCGTAGTACACGGTTCCGTGGACCGTTAGGGTATCTTCATACAGGTATATGCTGGACACTGAGCATGCCCCCATGTCCTTCAGCCCCTCCTCTCCATCGTCCCTGACACTGGTCCACTTTGTTTCCTTAGACAGTTCCCTTCTACTTCCGTAAATAAATGAATAATCTCGTATATCTATATTAAATATTAAATCTAGGAACCACAAATCAGTGGACACACGCGTTTGTCTTTCTGAGACTGGCTTGACACTGTGTTGAAAGTGTTTCTCAGCTCTAAGAGTTTTCTGGTAGAATCATGACAGTGTTTTACCCACAGACTCACACCCTCTGTAAACACGGGTACCTTGACTTCTTTCTGTCTTATGCGTACTCTTTTATTTCTGTCTCTTGTCTTCGTGCTCCATGTAGTGCTACTAAGGATCGTATTGAACAGACATGGAGAGAGTAGACACTCTGGTCATCTTGGTGATTTTAGTGGAACCGAATTGAGTTTTCCTTCATTTAGCATGACGTCACAGAGTCTATCTTTTGTTAAGATATGTTCCTTCTATTTCTAGTTTCTTCAGGATTGACACCCTGAAACGATGCTGGATTGTCAAAAGGCTGTTCTGTATCTATTGAGACTGACCACATGATTTCTACCGTTAAGTCTGTCTATGTGATGATGCATTACATTTAGTGACTTCTGTGTGTTGAACTGTCCCTGTAGCTCTAGAACGAAGTCCAGTCCACTTGGTCATGGGGAATGGTATTTCTAATGTATTCTTGAATTCAGTTTGAAGATATTGCATTTAGATTTATTTTATTTGTGTGTGTGTGTGTGTGTGTGTGTGTGTGAGTGCAGGTGCAGACGCCACAGGCATCAGATCCCCTGGAGTTACATGTCATTGTGAACTACCCAATATGGTTGCTGAGGACTGAGCCTGGGCCCTCCTCAAGAGCAGCGCGTGCGTGCTTTCGATGGATGACTCATCTTTTATTTTTCATCCACAGTGGTATTTACGTGAAATCAATATGAATCAGCAAAATTAAGTCAATATGATTAATAGGAAAATACTTTTTGTTGGCTCAATCTTTTAAAGTGGCATTCTATTTTAAGAGCACAGCGTTTTCCTAAAGGAGAAGGAAGACCCAAGTAACAGTATGTTACTTTTTTCCTGCTGTCATTCTTAGTTTTAAGACAGTCTCCCCAACCTTTTTTTTGTTGACTTAGAATGTTGAAGTAAACATGCAAAGCTCATGCATTTATACAGGTGGTTCTGTATAAATACAGGAGATACTTTATGCTTACCCTGTTTCTGGATTAGGGTTTGTTGTTTTGTGTTTCTAAACTTTATAGTAAAGTGAAATAAGAAGAAAAAGTTTGTCTACTCAAAGACCGGTCTGTATAGTGCTCATTTCGGGAGATCATGGGTCCCTTGTGATGTCTGCAGGCAGCTTTAGGGAAAGAGCCCAGGAATGGGTTGGGAGGCTCAGAGTTCTGTCTTGAGCCTAGAGCATCTTTAGTGCCCTAGTTAAAAGACTGCATTTCCTGTCCTGTAACTTTAAAGGTTGGATCATGACATTTTTACCATGCTTTCTATCTCTTATATTCTGTGATTCTGTTCATGATATATAAATTGAACATGTAGAAAAAGCCCTAGATTAAAAAAGTATATTAAGCCATTTTTTAATAGTATGATTTTACTTTTTTTTAACCTTTCTACAGAGTTTATCCAATAGTTTGTGGTCCTATTAAGCAACTTGAAGTATTTGAAAGATATTTAATTGATAGCGAAGTAGCTGATTTGGGGATTAATATCCTATGAGAGTTACAAAGCGCATGAAATTAGGTGTGGTAAGAAATACCGTAATGTGGATCAGTTTGCTTAATCCCACTGTGTTTCTCAATAGATCCCAGGGCACTTTCATCATGATGTGCCAATGTCGATGCAAATGTATTCTGGGAATCGTGAAGTGTGAACAAAGTTCCGAATGCAAGTAATGCACCTTCTCCCCTTCCCATGCTTATTTTCCAAAGAAAAGATCAAAGTAATGCATAATTTCCCTAACAGATAATCAGCAAGACAAATTAATAGATATCTTTGTTTTCTACAATCTTTTTTTAGGCAAGACCATTCGATCCTATAGTTATGTATAGCTCTTCTTCTTATCAGAGACGTTCTGTGGCCCATGTGGAAGACTCACTTTTACCTACTGAGGGGCTTCAGGACAGCCTCTGGCTATGCAGATTCAATTTCATCTTCCTAAACACGTCTCCTTTGCCTCCAACTATTTTGGTTGACAACTTTGTCACTGGTCAACCACAATTAAACCTCGCACACCAAATTCAGTTGTCTGAAGAACTGGGAAACTTGGGATGACTTTATTTCCTTCCCTATTTCCTTTTTTACCTTCCTTCCTTCCTTCCTTCCTTCCTTCCTTCCTTCCTCCCATCTTTCTTCCTTCTCTTTTGGCACTAAGCTATTCTTGTATGTTTTTTACAATGATTTAGAAATTCCAAGATACTGTAAGATCAATCTGTTAAAAGATCCCACATGGAATTTTGTTTTCTATCAAATGCAATACTTCCACTGTAATTGGATACTACCTTACATGGGAGTCTTCTGCATCAATGAGGAAACTTTGAATTATTCCAGTGATCCTAAGCTTAAAGTCAATATGGCTGGATCAAAGTACAACTCGATGGGCAAAATATGTAAGGAATTTCTAAGCTACCGCTCCATAGCAGAACAAGTTGGTCGTATAATCATTTCTTTGGGAGAAACGTTTAAGTATTTTTTCTTTTGTCTGCAGTGGATTAACTCAACTAGTTCTTATGTAAGGAAACCCACTGGGACCTAATCAACGAGAGATACTTATAAAGAAGAAATGTTATGGTTTTATGCACACACACATACACACACACACACACACACACACATACACACACACACATCATACCACTTATTCAGTATATTATTCCAATATTTTTTGTGGTCATATTTGTGATCATCTATTTTCAATATACAGCTTGAAGGGAAATCTCATTTGCTCTATGAGTGTTTCACTATAACGTGTTGTATACATAAATGTTCAGTAAGTGTTTCTCAAAATGAAACTGAATCAAATTCCTTTCCAGTCAATTTCCACTGAGATGTTTCTAATGTGTCATAATCTCTCTAACTCTTTGCTAGGCACAGACACTCATGGATTTAGTAATCATTTGAGAGGCGACAGAATGCTGATGAATGAAATGGTCTCTTTTTACCTTCGCAATGCCTACTGGCTACTGGAGTATGACAAGGATTCTGTCTCAGGTCAGATTTAATAAGCCAACCTGTTTGTACATGCTAATGTAATAGATGCCCAGCAACTGCAGCGTGATTACTAATTATAAAGACCCCAGAAGCATGTGCTTCTGGCAAGCTACAAGCTCTTCCTTACCTAAGGGATTTTTTTTGTTTTTTCTTTTTTGTTTGTTTGGTTTTTTTTTTTTTTTTTTGCTTTAAAGAATGAACTTTTTTAAAGGGCAATCATATTTGTTTAAAGGATTAGCAGTATTTGCAAACCAAGCAATAATTTTGAAATTTTTTAATTATGGTGGGCTATCTGCTTTAAAGTGACTGAAGTCTAATAATTGGTCCAAATGTCTGCTTTATAGACATAAAGTAACTTGGTTGACCCAAACAAAAACATTTTGAATTTACTCTTGAAGCAAGCAGCAACTTGCTCAGCTATAGGCCTGCAAAGTTCTCATTTAGCTTGCTCTAAGGAGCTGTGGAACACCAGCACCAACACCACACACACAGCACCAGCTGTGAACTACCAGTTGCCTGGTAAGAGATTAGCGCCTCCTGCCTTGTCTACACAAACCCAGCAGGACTTTTCCGTAGATACTACCTTGCCTTCCTTTTATTGCCTTTTCAATGGTTCTACCTTTAACCTTATCTACTCTTTTAAAGGCCGAGGCATACTGCTTGGCTTCAATGCAGATGTAAGTGCTGACACTGCTCAGCAAACTTAGACTCCAAAAGGCAAAGTCCAAGAAGGAAGAGAGAAATGGAGAGAGATGTAGGATATTTCATCAGAGAAGACACTACCGCAAGTGCTGTCATAGAGGTCAGTCCCACCTCAGAGACACAAGAAGGTGAGTTTGATTGGCTACCTGCCTCAAGAGATCCAACCTAAATAATAGAAACCAAGAATATCATTGGATTTCTTGAACGGTCTTTGGTTGTTGGAGAGGCACATTCTTTTTCAAACTCACTAAAACAGCCCCGTTTGTCTAATTCAGCTGACCTGTTGAACCATCGTTGTTTTTCAGCAAAACAAGAAATTTGAGAATTAGCTGCTTTCTCTACTTGCGAACAGCGCTGTTCACTTCAGAAAGCGCCACCGACTAAATTTCCCATTCTGGTCTCTTCCTCACAAGTTTCTCTCGCTGATTTTATTTTTTTCACTTGACTTTCCTCTCAATATCTTTTAGAATTTCAAAGAGGCATGTGTTGGGGCACAGTCGGGCTTGGGCAATGGCTTAGGGCAGGAAGGTGTGGTTAGGGTGGAGGTGGTAAGAGAGCATTCGGGCTGGTTTATTTTCTCTCAGGTCGTGGTAAAATGCAGGCTGTATGTGGGGGAGTGTTTTCCTATGATGTGCAAGTACGCACATTTCTCAAGTGAGTAACCATGAGTGTGCATGTCTTGGAATAATCCATGAATTTATGTAAGCTACAAAGGAAAGTGTACACTCAGGGGAAATTTTGCTTGGTGCTCAGCTTTTCAAATAATGCAACCAATTAACGTCAACTAAGTCAGTTAGCAAAAAAAAAAAAAAAAAGTTGAGAAAGATCATAAAAAAATATCTTTTAATCTTATTTTTAGTAGGAAAAAGTAAGCTATTTATTTGGAAACCACTCGCTTTGGTATTGTTTGGGTTATAGCAACAGAATGCACTGTTACTAATTTTCCAGCAAAACTGAGATAATTTCGTGATTCACGAGGAATTTCTGAGACAATGCAGAAATCTTTATAGGAAAACTGTCTTAGGTAGTGCTTATGATTTGAAGGAGGGGACAGGGATAGGGATTCAGAACTGATCGAAGTCTTTCCCCTATTAGGAAGAGGAGGATCCTAATTTTTCTGCACTTTCCACTAAACCATGCAACCTTTTGAAAAGGTGAAACATGAAAATTATACTAATTTTCATGATATTTTAATACATGGGTATATTATATAGCAATCCAAACAGGGTACACCTATCTGTCTCCTTAAGTATCTATCATTTCTGTGCACACACACACACACACACACACACACACACGCACACACACACGCACACACACACACTCGAAAGCCTAGAGGCCAGAATTCAATCTTAGGTGCCATTCACATTATTATTGAAATTTTTTGTTTTAAACTTTTGACTACTTTTTTTTAGAGTTTCATGCAATGTCTTTTAATCACACTCCCCTTCTACAGCTCTCTCCAAATCCACATCCTGTTTCCTACTCGCTGAACTGCGTCATTTTTTTCAACCCTTCAAGACCCATTTGTGTTCTGTGAGGCAGGGTCTCCCAGGCCTAGAGCTCACCCAGGGCTTAGACGGGTTGTGGGGCAAGCCCAGGGTCCTGCCTGTCTTTCCCGGTACCGCCATCGGGAACACATGCCACTACACCGGCTGTTTTACAGGAGTCCTGGGGACCAAATTCAGGCCCTCATGTCTACAGGGCAAACCCTTTATGGTCACCTAGGCCCACCTATGACTTCTTGGTGATATAACATCCAAACTGCTAGGTAAACAAATTCCAGAAGACTTTGTCTGACAGTCACTTACATGTTAGGTCAAATGCGCAAATACAGACATGGGCGATGAATGATTACTAAGGAGAGTAAAGACAGACCAAGATAATGTGTCTCTAAGTCTGCCTTGTTCTGTCGATCACGTTTATAAAGGCTTTAGCACAGGTGTGGCTTTTCCTTGGAACTTCCATTCATTACGCTTTATAGCACTCCTTCCTAATCCTCCTCCCAACATTGCAAGGTACGATCCGAGCGTCGTGAAGTCGTGGGACATCTTATGCTCACAGACACAGCTTAGCAGATGGCCTGGCGAATTGAGTGAAGAAATGAACGCATGAGCTTTAGCCCTAGATCTTCTGACGGCAGGGTAGCTCACAGGTTCTTCCCCTCTCGGCTCCGTTCTCCTCGGTGGGCACTGAGCCCTTGTGCTGTGTTCCCTTCAGCTCTGCCCATTCACGTTTATGTTCTCTAAGCAAATGGGGACATTTTTAAATGAAATGTTTTTGTAATGTGATGAGTCTTTGTTGCCATGGTGGGAGTTGGTTGCTTGCCACTTAGATGCTACTGTTAGCATCACCTGGATTTCAGGAAACTCTTAGAGCCCCTAAATTAAAGTTCAGCTGCTCGAACTGAGTTATGGGAAAGAATCAAAACAAACTTCCCTCCGTTTCCTCTACTGTCATTAATGTCTCATTTTTTTTTTTTGCTAAGAAAAATGAATAAATATTTACACACAAAGTAAGAATGAATGGATGTGGGGGTCATCTAGATTATGTTCATTGGGATGGAAAGACCTGCCCACTGTGGGCAGTACCATTCCCAAGGCTGGGGATTCTGAACTGTTTAAAACGGAGAAGGCAAAATGAGCACTACGATGCACACGTTCATCGCTCTCTCCTTCTGACTATAGCTGTAATGTGACCAGCTGCTTCAAGCTCCTGATGTCTTCACTTCCCTGCTGAGACAGACTGTAATGTGAAACTGTGAGCTAAAATGAAACTTTCTACTTTAAAAGGGAAGATGAGGCAGGAAAGGAGGGGGTGGCGATAAGGAAGAGGAAAGGATGAAATAATTTTAAACTTCAAAAGATTAATACCAGGGGTGGAATCTAAGGTCTGAAGACCAACTAGAGCAGGAATAAGATTCTCTAGAATGTCTTTTGTTTTTGTCTTGTCTTACAGTGATTTAAAACGTGTTTATATAAAAATACTTTGTATTTTCTGTGATAGGATAGCAACTAATTTTCTTTCATGCCCTTACAGTTCTGACTTCATTCATGTACATCTTTCTGTAAGTGTGGGCTAAGAAGTATTTTAGGAAATACTTGACCTCATATTAATAATCACAGGATCTGTGGCTTCCGGGTCTTTCTGAAGCCCTGTAGACTAAAAGCTCTAGGCGAGCACAAGTATGCCAAGTTGCTCAACACCTACCAATACCTGGCACACGGCAGACGCCGGATGAGAACTGCTGAGGGAGCAGGTGTCCAGGATGGAGGACGCATGAGAACTCGAGTCTCCGATCGTTCCCTCAACGGAATCCGTGAGAGATTCTCCAACCCAACCACAACTGAGAAACCAAATTGATACTTTCAGATTAATCACCACTGTGTAGCACTGACTTCACCACCCTTGTAGAATGCTCTGCCCGAGAACGGCGTGCTTAGGAAATATCAGCATAATAAGCGACAATAAAGCCGATGGCTGTGTAAGCATTACTCGTGTCAAGAAATAGAAAATCTCCATCTCACAGAAGTCCACAGTCCTGACTTCCTCTTTCCCCACTGAAGGAAATTGCACCACGATTTTTCTGATATTCTACTCCATGCTTTTCTTCACTGCTTTTTTTTTCCATCTAAATATAATCCCCTAGACAAAATAATTTGGTTTTACTTATGAATAATAGAACCATGCAGTTTACATTATGTTGTGTAGGGCTTCCTTCTCTCAGCCTGTACTTGAGCGACTCGTCCAAGTCCTTGTGAATGTCTGCAGTTTGAACATCTTGCTGTTTGCCAAACCATTGTACAAAGAGCTCAACGTGGGTGACTTTGGTCTACAAACCCAAGTGCGGACTACAAGGCCGCGGCTCCGGGGAAGTATATCCTGCGAATGGGTTGCATCTTCCAACAGACAACTGGTAAATTTCTGTAAAGTATATGCATCTGCTACTCCAGGTGGGTTGCACTGGGAAAATGTTGCCTTTTTCTTATATTTAAGATTTTACAGTTCAGCAAGATTTGTAGAGCCTAGCGGTGGTGAGTTTGAGAGTCTGGATTTGATCATCGACTCCTCCGTTTTACTGTGCGTTCTCTGGTTTCCAGTTTACTCTTGAGCCTTGGTTAGCTTATGAAGTGGGGAGTTTATTAATACTTCTTAGCACGTTGTAGCAACTCTTAGAAGGTCCATGTAAGAGTCATTCGGTTACTACCGGGCTCCTGCCACACACTGCACAGGCCTCTCAGGGCTTCTGATGCGTCCCATGTAATGGATTCACCTTCCTCTCCCTTGACTCAGAGACCACAAAGCAAAGTGCAGCAAGCAATGCTATCAATGAGAAATGATAGCATTGGTGGTGGCAGCTCACACCTTTAATCCCAGCACTCGGGAAGCAGAGGCAGGTGGATCTCTGTGAGTTCGAGGCCAGCCTGGTCTACAGAGTGGGTTCCATGACACCCAGAGTTACAACAGAGAAACCCTGTCTCAAAAAACAAAAAAAACAAAAACAAAAAAAGACAGAGAATGAAAGAAAAGAAAACGAAAAAAGCAGGAGAGAGAAAGAAGAGAGAGAGGGAGAGAGAGAGAGGGAGGGAGGAAGGGAGGGAGGAAGAGAGAGAGGGGGAGGGAGGAAGGGAGGGAGGAAGAGAGAGAGGGGGACAGAGAGAGAGAGAGAGAGAGAGAGAGAGAGTGTCCTGGTTTCCTATGACCAAACAGAATCTATTCTGTTCTTTTATGCATTTTAAGACAGAGCAGAGTAACCAGCCCTGAAAGGTAGAGAAAGGGCTGCTGGTTTCCAGTGTTTTTACTTTTAAAACTAGCAGAAAACTTATTACACAAATCAAATTGTTTTGTTTTTTTTTTAAGTTGTTTCCTCTGAACCAAGCAAGTCCAGGCTGGCGGAGTCACTCTAAACTGAATCTTTTTGCTAACTTATTTTCACAAGTCATATCTGTAGATCTAGAGGGATGCATTGGTGAGGAAATGTATCTGAAATAAAAGGCTTGGAATGATAGCAAAATGTCATTGTCATCCCATAATCATTATGATGACGTAGTAATCTAAATAAGAGATTTTAACATTTACTAGCTTAGCTAGTCACCTTTGTACAATAATGAAAGGCACTCAAGTTAAGTTTGTGTGCTCTGAGATAAGAATCTTTGTTTATCTATGTCTTTTTACTCCATAAGTTAAAAAGTCAAAGCAAAAGAAGAAAAGTGGTCCAGGAGAATTGGGGAGCAACCAGTGTGACCCCACACCTCCTGTCCCTCACTCCCGATTTTCTATTGTCTAAGAGTCTGGATCTGCCCTCCCCAACGCACCAGCCATGAGCCACGTGTGTCACTCAACACCTGGAAAACAACTAGTTTGAGCTGAGAGGTGCTCTCCGTGTAAAACATTAACCAGGCTCCAATGATTTACAATGAAACACTTAGTCTAACTCAATGTTGGCTGTTGATTATATATCCAAATGGCATGTATATTGAGTTTAAACAAAATGAATTGTTAAAATGAAATCCGTGTCTTTTCTAAGTTTCTAAAATCTGGCTCCTAGAACGGTTAGAGTTGAGCAAACAACTCACCGTAGAGTTTAATTAACAGGACTGCCTGGGTCGTGGGAGGACACTGACAGCAGACAGCGAAGCGTCCAGGACGAAGGTGAATCCTCTCCATAGTCAGGTAGGCCGGTGAGGATTCCAACAGGCAAAACCGAGATAGGAAAGTAAACACACGGTGCTTACGTGGCTTATTCTTTGGACTGCTATCGGTAATGTTGCACACACTCAGTTTTATTTAATCTTCAGTACAGTTGAAAGGGTAGGGCAACCATCCATTAAATGCACTTTAAGGTTGAAAATTGCCAAAGTTAGAAGACTGAACCAAATCACACCGCCAAGGACTGTGGAAGCCGGCCGCAGCCGGCCTCAGGCCCCCTCACAATCAAGGGTGTGCTCTGTTGATTCCATCTCTGTAGAGAACCTGCACTAACACAAGGTCTTCAAGCCCGCAGGGGCTCTGAAATGCATTGTAACTGCTGCCGGGTGAAGCTTTTCCAGGCACGATACCGTGTGACTATTCTCTAACGAAGCATTTCACAGCAGCGAACTCGACCCGAAGGTGAGAGGGCTCGCCAGTCTGAGGCGAAATTGAGTACATGTCTGAGGATAGGAGAGAAGTCCAGAGGCTAACAGCCAGAACCTCCCAGTGTGAGCCCTCTAGAGACTCAGTGTCTTCAAGGTCTGTCCTCAGCCTTGGCCCTCAGAAGCACAGAGCTGCTTTTCAACATTACTAAAAACCATATCCTTAGTTACAGAAATTGTCACTATGAGTTCTTTTTATAATCTATATCTTTTATTTGGTTTCGTTCTTATAACCCTTACGCTCACACCTACCCTACCTCACACCTCCTCAACACCGGAACTCATCGGTCCACTCGACATCCAGCACCCCAGCTCACCCGGTCGCTGTTGTTGATGTCATGAAAGCACAGGACAGCTCAGGGCTGGCCCCGACCCTGTGAACGAGCAACCACATAACAGGATCAAAACCAGGTTTCTGTTTTTCAAGGCAGCTTTCTCTTCATGCGCTAAAACCGTGAGTGGCGCGTATTGAGTCTTGCACTGTGTAATGTGCTGCCACCTGATCTCTTCCTTGTAGAACAGCTGTTGAAAGCAGCGTTGCTACCTACACTTTACAGGTAAGGGAATTGAACGGGAGAATTAAAAGACTGACCAAGGTCATGTGACTCCCAATAAGACTACTTAATAGAAATCAAGGAAAGGAAACGTCAGCGACCCAAGAGAATGTTAACAGTTGCACCTTACAAGGGATTCATTTGAAAGTATCTGAAAAATCCAAGGTAGCAGATACTTCTCTCCTCCACCTCCTCCTCCTCTTCCTCCCCCTTCCCCTCCTTCCCCATATCTGAATTTTAAAAACATCCTTCTAAATCCCTTATTTTCTTCAATGGCCAGTTACACTACTCCCCTATAAAAACAATCAAACCCACTATGTGCCTGTGTCAGGATGCATAGCTGAAAAGGTTCCTAATGACTTTGTAGTTAAAACTTTGGAGTTATAAGCTGTTAAGCCAACCATGGATAAAATCCCCAAATACAAAATTAATGCATTAATGGTGTTTGTGTTTTTATTACCCTGTAATTATGTCATCCTAGGATGACATGCTAGCCTATGAAGTGTTGCTGCCTCAACCTGTTTTAAACATCTACATTTGTAGAATTAGAACTACTGACAGATTGCCAGTTTCCATGAGAGAGAAGCTAGAAGCACTGAACCCATTTATTTGATAGCTAAAAATCCTTCATTAATTTGATGCCAGGCTGCATTCTCCCTCGTGGGATGATTCTGTATTTTAGATAACAGTATGCCCTTTCATGATTAAAAAAAAAATCATTTTGAAACTAGTCATAGAATTGATTTTATATTTTACTGACATACCTTACATAAGCTAGCATTTATCCCAAGAACTGATGCAGTGCACCACATGCAATGCCTCTCCCTTTTCATTTTGTTTTGTTTTGTGTGTTTCCAAGACAGGGTTTCCTCCCTTGTAACTCTGGCTGTTCCGGAACTCACTCTGAAACTCACCCAGACTGGCCTTGAACTCACAGAGATCCACTTGCCTCTGCCTCCTGAGTGCTGGGATTAAAGACGTGCACCCCCACCACCGCCACCGCCACCGCCACCGCCACTGTCCGGGCCATCTCTTCCTTTTGAAGCAACATTTTTAGTAAATTATTCAAATACACATTTCCATGCTATTTATTCCCTTGCTGTAGGATCCTTCACTCAAAAGTTCTTTTTTTAACCTTTCCTTAGTGTCCCAAATGCTGCCAGGAAGTACATAACTGCACTGAAGCATAGCTTAGTCCAGATTCCAAAACCTAAAAGTTAAGGGGGGTTGTCTTTTTTCTCATAGCATGGTTGATAACGGGCTGCCTGAAAAAGGGTAAAATTTTTATGTGATCGGTTTGTAAAAGCCATTTTTCAGAAATTAGTCTCACACATAAATTAGTGACACGCTCTATGCAGGAACGTTTGAAAATATCCTATCTAGATGTGACGGCCTCGGGTCTTCCTCTGAAAAGTCTGTGGCTGCTCAGTGCTCGGAGGCCGCGGGAATGGCAGCCCAGACACATGAACTCCACCTTAGGTTTCAGAACTGCTTAAGCCTTTGGTAACAAAAAAAAAAAAGTGGAGAAAATAGGAAAAAAATGTTTCTTACAGTGCCGATAAAAAAGTTTGTACTGAGAAAAAAAATTCTATAAAAAAGATTATGGATTTGTACCTGGAATCAGGAAGTCAATCAGGGAATTCACTCGACCTTCTTCTAGTAAAAAATAGATTCGTCTTTTTTAAAGATTTGTTTCATTTAAAATTATGTGCTGTATATGTATCTGTCGGGGGGAGTATATGGATGTAAGAGGCCAGAAGGTGGTGTTGGATCGCTTGCAGGTCGTTACAGGTGGTTGTGCATGCCAATATGCATGCTGGGAGTGAACTCATGTCCTCTCATGTGTTGAGCCGTCTCTCCAGCCCCCCACCCCACCCCCCAACTGTACACTTCTGTTAAGATATTTTAAAGTAAATCTCTGTAGCATACATGTCATACAAATATTTGGGTGTGTGTTTCTTTTCCCTTGTCACGTGATCCCAGCAGTACTCATTACTCAGCATAAGAAAACTCCTTAAGGAACCACTAACAAGGTTAAGCTAACAAACGATTGACCTCACTTCAGAATTATTTTTAAGAATAACAACAGGGATGCAATCGTCAATAGGCATTTCTTGCTGAAGTTGGCCCCTCGGTTTATCTATTCTGCCATGGACAAGGTCCAGACCATTCTGGCTTTAACCTTGTAATCTGGTACTTTCCAGTCAAAGCAGCATTGTATTAGAACATCCCAGGTGGTGCCTTGACCTAGACATTTCCAGCAGCTTTTCTATGCTCCGCTCCCCTCCTTCCCTGCAGAACCTCTTTTAGACATATAATAAAGTCATGCTGGAGAAGTAGGGGCCGTGGGCTCCATGAGGAAATGATTTCTGCTGTCTACACTGCATTGCTGTGGTGTGCTCTTAAAGGGGACCCTGGATGACACGCAGCTAGACTCGCTCCCGGTGCATGTTTAAAATGCAGACACCTGAACCTCACTCCTGACCCATCAGTACTCAGGGAATGTCAATCAAAGCCCAAAATGTCAATAAGTTCCCCAGGTGTTCCTTGTGTGGTCTGAAGCTCAAGGACCACTGACTCAGATGGCCAGAGGAAATTCACTGCTCAGGAACCAAAAGAAAACAACCACCACAACAGAAAGAAGAAAAAAAACCCCCAAGCCATAGGAGGTTTATTTGAAGAGATAAAAGGAAAGGAAAAGACACTGGAACCTCTTTTAGAGAAATCTCACCAATATATTTATAAAGTCATTCAAAATTAAAAATATCCTTAGAGAGAATAATAAATACTGAGAGAAGACCATGAATGAAGCTTGTAATGCTCTGCATGTGCATAACTCCAAAAACTTTTACTCAGTTTTCGCCTCTGAAATGAGACTATCTAAGTCATGAAGGGTCCCGAGGGTTACGCAGAGAGACAAATGGAAAGGCTGACACAGCACCGGCACATAGACAGCAGTTAAAAAGAGCAAGTGATGTCCAGATGCCTGTGTGAGGTCCAGGCACCTGCAGACGTCCAGGTGCCTGCATGAGGTCCAAATGCCTGGATGATGTCAGCGCACCTGCATGGTGTCCAGATATGATGTCTCTGGGTGCCTGCATATGGCCTGGTGGTCTATGAGGTGTTCAGGTGCCCTGCAGGACATCCAGGTGCCTGCATGATGTCTGAGTGCCTGTGTGATGTCAGGATGCTGGCATGTTTGGACAGTGAAGTCCTACTTTGGGTTGAACTTTGTAATACATAGTCTCAAGCTAAAACAGGCTATGTGGATGCTGGTGATCCAAGCTCCCTGCTGCCACCAAAAACCTACGATGATGCCATGATTCATGCTCTGGACACACAGACTGGACTTAATTTTATTCGTTTGTTTGCTTGTGTTTTTGTTGTTGTTGTTCCTTTTTCTTGGAGGGCAAAGGGTGGGGGTGGACCTGGGAGGAAAGGGAAGAGGGGGTGATTGAGATACATTGTATGACACTTGCAAATAATTCACAAAAATATTATGTGGGGGAAAAGAGAATGTAAGCACGGCCATACTCCCCACCACAGCTTTCTTCAATGCCTGCGCTCCCCATCCCAGCAACACAAGCCAGCGTTGGCTGACCACACTGAGGCCAGTAGGCTCTGGACCTCATCTGCTATTTTGTCCCGAATGCCAGAGTTTTCAAAAAGTCTCCCTCTCTTCTTCCCTGTTTCATTTTACTCACCAGACACTATGGCTATAGTTTATATCTGAGATGTCTACTCAAAGTCCCTCGTATTGAAGTTGAGACTCTGGCTCTGATAAGAAGTCATAGAACCTTTAGGAGGGGAGCATAGTTGGAAGAACCCTGTTCCCCACCCACCACCTCTCTCCATTTCCATCTGCTATAAGATGATCATGCTTCCTCCACCATGTCCCCCCCACCATGATAGAGTGGGCTGTCCTGTGCTCAAGTGACCATGGATGGAAATAAACTTTTTCCTTGTTAATTTTTCTGTCTCGAGTATTTCATCATAGTGAAGGAAGTTAACTAACATACCAACTGCTCCCAAGATCGAGAAACCCCTGCTGCTGTCTCTCAGTGCTTTTCCATGTTTCCATCCTGCCAAAAGCCTGGATGGATTCTCCCGAGTGCTCCCAGGCACTTCCCTGCCAGCCCTCATTGTCTACCCTCTCCCCCCACAGTGTGTTCAAGCTTGGAACTTGAACCACTTTCTTCAAGTCCTCATTCAAAGGGAACACAATGAGCAAAAGCCTGTGGTTGTCCTTCTGCTGTCTCTAGGCAACCTTCCCTAAACACTGTGTAACAGAACGAACCCTAGCTAAAAATAACCAGTGCAGACATAGAATGTGACAAGCGTTTTCAGTTGATGCATAGTGATTGTATACAATTGTAAAATTCAATGTGATGTTTCAATGCCTTTAACTGTGGGGTGATTGGACCGTGGTAACTTGGTTAGCCTTCACCTCAAACATTTAGGGAAAAAAATGTTCTGGTTACCTTAAGAGTTTCTCTACTTGAGTTTTTAAAGTATTCAAGTACTTCTGTCAGCTATAGTCATCTTAATGTGCTCCAGAGCATCGAAGGTTATGCACCCTGCCCAACTGGACCCCATCAATCACCTCTCTACCCCATCATTCCCCAATACTGGTGACACCCTCGATTTTTTATTGTATGAAATCCATAAGCACTTAAACAGCGGAACAGTTACATGAACAGAGTTATGATCAATATGTTTTCTGTGTAAACATCTGAAAATCACCAAGTGATAACTATCTTTCTCGGGGCAAAATGAAAGCGAGACTGAAATTTTTATATTAAGTCCAGGCTTGGTGTAAGCACAACAGGGCACTGTCTGATTTCTAACAAGTCTTAAGTGTTGCTGTGGATGCTTTTGGTTTCTCCTTCACCACTGAGTGTCCATATCATGTCAGGGATACGCTCACAAATGCTCAAGAGAGAGGAACACGGTCCCATAAGAGGGTGTTGTTGCTGTTGTCAGTCTCAGTGCTTATTTCACACATGAATATGTCAGAAAAAAGTAAAAAGCATGTCACTAAGTCACATTTTACACAAGTATTCAAATGATTATAAGATTAAATACTTGTGCTGGTTAGTTTTGTTTTTGGTTTTTTCTTTTCTTTTCTTTTTCTTTTTTTTTTTTTTTTTTAGTGTCAACTTGAGGCTTGGAACCATGAATAGAGCCCAGGAGAGGCTATTGGTGAAAGTGCAGCCCAGTTTCAGCAGAAGACCTCATCATTTTGGAGATGCCAGTGCCATGGGACGACCACCAAGAACAGCAGCAGTGGTGGAGTGGAGCCAGCCAGAGCCTGGAGGACAAGCTGTGTGTGCTGCAGATGGCAGAGCCAGAGAAGTGATCCGAGCTTTTTGGACGAGCCCAGAAGATGATGAATGACTTCCAGATACTTGGATATTGATAATATTTTTCTTCTGTCCAAAGACATTGTGAAAAGCTTGATAGATGGTTGATTTCATTTGGTCCTGTGCATTAACAACCCTTGTGATTGTTTCTCTTGTAAATAGTTCTTCCAGTATAATGTTAAATTTTGTTGTGGAGATAAAACAATATTTTTGTCTTATACAGAAAAGGGGAAGTATTGTGGAAGTTTATTCTTAGTTATGTATAAAATAATTGTTTTATATACTATTGGGTGAGGGTCTGCCTAGGACTTGGTGCTTTGTATTGTCTGCAGATATTGGATTTATGTGGGGGATGTTTGATTGCTAATGATCTGCATGTATTATCAGTAGAATACCTGAGGAGTTCTGAATCGATAAAAACACCTGAGTTCAGACTCTCGAGGTTCCAGTATGGTGCCTGCCACGATAGTGGTTCCCTCTGCTGAGGTCTGGAAATGTTTGTACCAATGAATATACCCCCTTGTCTCTTTCTCTCTGATGAGCCCACATGGCAACATACTACTACAGGTTGTGTAGAGGAACATTTAATCTTTCAATCCAGCAGCATGGTTGTTCTAGCAAAGGATCATTTTGAAAGACCTGTGTGATAGCTAGGGAGGGATCATATCCAAAGACCTGCATGCAGGGATCACATTCAAAGGGCTATGTGATGCAAATGGAATGCAGAAAGAATGTTAGACTAATCCTATCCTCTGTATGTGCTAATGCAAGGTGAAAGGGATTTCTGTGGTTAAGGCAACTTAGTACATGCCTTTAATCCCAACTCAGAAGGAAGATTTCAAAAGGAACAGTTAGAAAGAGTAGAAGCAGAGTGTGGAAGCTGAGTTCAAAGCAGACAAGAAGCAGAGAGGAGAGAGCTGAGAGAGAGGAAACAAGGAAGAGTTTAGAGAGAGAATCGAGGTAGAAGCATATGGGAAGCAGACAAGAAGCACAGAAGAAGGGTTAGTTTAGACAAGCAGTTTGAGTACAGTCACAGACAGTTCAGAAGGAGAAGCTGAGAAGAGCAGAGCCAGTCCAGAATAAGCAGAGAAAGCAGAGTCAAAAGAAGATGGTTTACGGTTTTCAGTTCTGAATTCACAGTACAGCTCAGAGTGAAAAGAGGTAGTTCAGAAGACAGCCAGTCAGAGTGAGCTGAGTCAGGAGCAAGTCTTGGGGGCTGAAACATTCTAGGTTCACGGGTTTGATTTTACAGAGTTCGAAGCCTTCTAGGTCAAGGCTTAAGGTGAGATTATATGGAGGCTAAAACCTTCCAGGACCAGGTATTAGATTAGCAAAGAATAAACTGTCCTCTGCCATGAATCCATGAGAATAAATAATAAAACCAATGCTTACACCTACCACTACAGGTGGTATAAATAAACAATCTGAGCAAGCCACAGGAGCAAGCCAGTAAAAGGTGTTCCTCTATGGCCTCTACTTCAGTTCCTGTCTCTGGGTTCCTGCCTTGTGTTTCTGCCCTAACTTTTTTTTCCATGATAAAAAAAAAAAATGTAACCCAAAGTAAACTCTCTCCTCTCCAACTTGCTTTTGCTCATGGATTTCATCACAGCAATAGAAAGTAAACTAAGACAGAATTATTTCTTAGAAGAATCTCCTTGGCTGCATAGAAATTGAATACAGAAATCTAATCCATATGTAAGTTTTCTTTGCTTGTTATTTTCACGGGCTCATTGTAGTTCACCCTTTGGAAGTCAACTGAGAAATTTCTCTGGATAGAATTCAGATCATTCTGATTTATGAACAAGAACAAAGTTTATCAGGGTTGCAGGTCCTAATGCACCTGCTTGTAGAGAAATCCCAGCCCCTGCCTTGTTGGTCATAGACATTGTACATGCATTTTAAAAGCACCCCCTCTCTCTTGAAGTTAGTAATGTATTCATTCAACCAACACTTTGGGCCAAAGACCATAGTAGATAAGGAGAAAAAAAGTCACAGGCTGGATTAAGGAAGTTATTTCCAATCAAGCATACATCTTAAAAGATACAAGCTGTTTCTTTTGCCTACCAATAGTTGTTTCGTACTGGCTCTTGGAAAATGCACGATAGAACTGTAGACAACATACATGCTTTGCCTGTTATGAAATTAGAATATGGAGCTGGAGAGATGACTCAATGAATGAGAGCACTTGCTGTTCTTTCAGTGGACTGGGTTGGGTTCCCAGCACCCACATGGCGGCTCACAATCATCTGTAACTCCAGAATCTAATGTAACTAGAGAATCTAATGTCCTCTTCCGGCCTCTGCAGACACTGAAAGCATGTGGTGTACTTACATGCAAAGAAAACATCCATACATATAACGTAAAAATAAATAACTTTAAAAAAAAATAAGAATAAGCCCAATTGACTTCCTCAAAATTTAATAATAAGCTCATTTTTAGTGCTCACTACACACCAGGTTCCATACTAAGTTCTTAAAATTTTTATTTCAAATGGACTTCACAGCCGTTACATTTTGTATGGAATAATCTCAATCTCTGTGTAACAAATAAGGAAACAGCGTAGCGGAGTTATTTATCATAAGTCACATCATGGGTGGCAAAAAGGCATTCAATTTCTTTTTAAAATTATTTTTATTAATTCTTTGAAATTTCACACAACGAACTTTGACCATATCCATTCCAACTCCCCCTCTTAACGCCTTCCAGATCAGCTCCCACCTACTCATTTTGAATCATTTTGTTTTTATTGATAACTCATCAACTTCAATCTGTGATGTCCATGCCCTCCTGGTGTGGGGGTGGGGTCACCCACTGGCAAGTGGCCAACCTACCAGAAGCCGTATCCATAAATAAAACCCCAGAAGCCATCGACTCTCCACAGCGTCCCAGTTAAGGGGGAGGCTCACAAACCATTTCCACGCTATGATAGAATGTTGACCGGCCCGATGTTGTGCAGACAACCAAGCTGCTGTGCGTTATGGACGTAGTAGTCCTGTCTTACCCAGAAGACACTGCTACAGTCTGGTCCTTCCTGACCTCTAGATCTTACAGTCTTCCCATCCTCTCTTCTGTGATGGCTCCCGAGCCTCTGGGATGTGCTATGGATGCCCCATTGTGTCTGAGCACCCCTCAGTCATTTGTCTTCTGTACTCCGACTAGCTGTGAATTTCTGCATTAACCACCATCTACTGCACTGAGAAGCTTCTTGGACAAGGTCTGAGAGCTACACTAAACTACAGATAGAGAGACACATATTTAGAGAGTTGTTTGATATTAATAGTAGTAGGTTCACTCCTGGGGCCTGTAAAGCACCCCAACCATGTGTTCTTAACCAGGCTTACAGTACCAGGCATGTGTTTCCTCCTGTGAAGCAGGCCTTAAATCCAATTAGAAAGTGGTTAGTTACCTCCGTGACATCTATGCCACGAGTACACCCACGGGCACACGTGACCATTCCAGTTATTTAACATCTGTCTAGGATTCAGGAATCCACAAGAAGAGCTTCTGGCTCTTGACCTTCTTTCTTTCACCTCCCTTTTGATTACAGAAGACAAATATGCCTCACGTCACGTACACCAACTGACACTAGCATGTACGCACAATCTTCTCAAGAAACGCTTTTGTTTCTCAGTAAGATCTTAACTGACATAGGTTCCAAAGATTACCGGATGAGCTGAATTCAGCATCCTCTTGTCACCTGAGCTGATGCTGAGGGCAAAGAGAAAGCGGCGGTTTAGAATTCTTTAGACACTGCGTAGAAAACATGCATTCAAAAATGTAGCACCCCTGTTAGGCTATCGAAGCTTCTAACTCATGATATTCCTTATCTCTCCACTAATAAAGCCACCACAATAGGAGACAAGAATGATTGTTCCGGATCTGAGTTGAGGGTGAGCCATGGAATAAAGAAAATAGAAAGTCTGGTCTTATCCATAGCATTTGTGATTTCCCAGGCAAAATACAAATGAAAACTTCTGCTCTATGACCCATGCCTTTCTTTTCCCATTCGACACAACCCTACACCATGGGGATCCACAAATTCTTAGGTGGACACTCCAGCTCATACATTCAGTGTCTGACCACATATACAGACCCTTGTTTATCTTTTTTATTTTTTAACTCATTCAGTGGAAGCATGGTGCATCTTTGGGAAGAGGGGCATTGCTTCTTGCACCTACTTGGGACCTGTGTCTCAGACCATAGTCTAGGGAAAAGATACCTTGAGTCAGGGTGAGTCTGCCTTCCCTTGGTCTCCTAGCCAAGGGAAGGATATGAGGGATACTGTAGGAATGTCCCTTGATAGCTCTGTGAAATGTAGGGCCTAAAAGGGTCCTAAATCTTGCTCTGACCTATTTTACAGAATGAGGAATTGCAAACTTGGACGTGGATACAAATGTACATGGTTCAGGCAAAGACATGGAGTTAGAACCAGAGAGACGTAATGTCAGACTCAGGACTTGAGCCCTGTAAAGTTATCCCATGGTATCTCTCTAGGAAATAATACCAGGTTTCCCAAAACAATTTTCTTGTGTCTCAGGACAATTTTATTAAAGTTTGAAAGAAAGCCCTCGGGGCAGGCAAGCTGTAAATCTCAGTAGCTGCCTGGAGGACCCGAATAGAGATGAGGGGGTTAAAATGTTCAGTGTCTGCCTTTATCTTGTGTAAACAGACCATGTTGTTTCGAGTTAAGCTGAAATTTTGTTATCCAAATATTTTAAAAAAATAATAATAAAACTTCAAAGGCTTTTCTCCGCAGTTACAGCCAGTTCTTCCTTCAGCCATAAACGTTCTACTCTCCAGAACCCTGACCTCTTAAGCAAAAATGGGGCTGATTGGCTGATAGTAAATCTGTGAGGGCTTCTGTCTGCTGTGCGGCAGGACTGTCAAAAATGATGCCTGTTGTGTTGAAAGAAGATTGAGGTTTTTGTGAGAGTCGTAACCAGAGAGCTCCTCTTATCATAGTAGGCCACTTAGCCAAGTCGCTTTCCAGTCTGGACTGGATTGTGGGAAATGAGGATTCTCTTTCTTAGCAGTTCAAAGGCCAAAATGAGCACCAAGGAACCCTTACCATTGGTATCTCTGTGCTATAATTACTTTTTCCATTTGAAGATTAACTTCATCTACTTAGGCCCTTTCATTTTAAATGAACTGAGAACTGAATGATCGGAAAAATACGAAGAACGGCTAATGAGAGCTTTTCAGGTTTCATTTTTATGCCTTTTGTGGTTGTGTCTCTCAATCGAAGAAACCAAAAGTCCTTATCAGCATTGAACCTCAGGCTTTAGGTTAAAATAATAATAATAATAGCTTCACCAAATCAGAGCAGTCTACTAATGTAAACTTTTGATTTCCAAAATGTGCATATGATAACAGCAGAGATGAAGTGTGATTTACTTTTACCTTTAGTTAAAGGCAATAATAAAATTTTACAGGTTTAGCTCTGCTCGAGTGAACAGAACAGTCATTTCAGGTACAGTCCTATTGTGGCACAAATCTCTAGGACCTGTTAATGGCGCAGAACTGAAACTCTGAACCCACTGAAAAACTGCTTTCTGCCCCGGTCCCCAGTCCATGGCAGTCACTACCCTACTCAGTGCCACCTTTAGTTTGACTACATACCTCAATAAATGGGGTCACACAGTGAGCAGCTCTTCTTACTTCCTTCAGTACGGTGCCCTCCTGATTCACCCAGGCTGCACAGCATGGAACAGGATTCCCTTGTGGTATCTCCTTGTCTGTGTACACCATGCATTCATCCTCTCTCACCCCCGGTGGATATTTGGCTGGTTTCCATCTTTGGGCATTGAGGAATAGCACAGGTGTTAAATGAGGGCGTGCAAATACCAGCTCTTGTGTCTCCATTGCCTTTTGTGATGGGAAGGTCTGTAAGCAAGCAGAACTGTATTGAGACTACACGAGTATTAACACCAGTACTAGAAACCTAATAAAGTTTTATTTACAAACAAATTTATATTCAACTTGGATTTCTCTTAAACAAAAGCTCAACATTCTGCCTTTGACACATTAATGACAAGTTGTTTTAGGTGAACATACGTATTGATAGCTACTTTGATTTTGTTTATAATATATTTCAGAGTGATTTTCAGAGCGAATACCTGAAATGAAATCTATTAGAAATCCAATGGGATTTTCTTCTATCAGAGGGAAGGTACCTTTGATATATTTTCAGGATGTGCTGCTAAAACAGAAAATCACAAACAGGTAGTATGCATACCTACAAATATGTTTTTTCCGTATCCCAAACCCATGTTTCTTATTAAGTCTTTTAGTGTTGTTATTTTTGTATTGTTATTCTTTGTCTCCACATTCTGTTAGATATCCTGTTAAAGACTAACTTCATTTCATTGGGTTCTTTCTGTCTAAACACTAAGAAGAACATGTCCCAATGTGAAGAGTGTTTATTGCCTCTGTTAACGTTATTTCCGTGTGTAAACACTCACCAGAAATTAGGACGATATCATTGTCTTTGCACACATCTTTCCTTTAATTCCCACACAGCTAGGAAGGATTGTTTCTCACAACTGGGTAAAATGAGACTTCACGATTATACTAACTTCTCTAAGGATACATAGCTAAGAACTGGAGATCAACGGTACCACCAGCTGATCTTAGTTGCTTGCAATTTGTCTTTAAAAGCTACCTATTAGAAACTACATTGTAGTTCTGCTTCACTCACTGGCCAATTTGGGGTCGTGGCTGGTTTTTGCTTGTTTGTTTGTTTGTTGCACACAAAGAGGAGCAACATTCTTGTTCAGTTTCCTATCCCCAGGTGTGTCTATGCTGCGCTGGAAGGCACTGGTCTTCTCTGCGTCTTAAGTGTTCAGAGGAGAACGAAAACGTTACAGGAATGAGAGCAAGGTGCGCGGCTTACATTTGGAAAACAGAGATCTGGACTTGTGAATGAAACCTACACGCTCCGTGTATCACCCAGGCGGAGGGCGCTGCAGGTCTCCAGACTCTGTGCGAGCCAGTGAGGGACCTGAACGGCTTCCTACCCTTCCTCCAAATATTGCACCCCGTGCCCTGAGTCCCAGCAGGATGTAGACTTCTTCACCATCTTTCTGCTCATCTTCAGCACATCCTGGGCTGGTTTGAAGCTCTCTCGGAGCTAATCTTCCAGGATTTCCTGCCCTTGTAGTCCCTGTGCCCTTCCAAAAGCACACACCCGCCCCCACACCCCCCGCCTTGGGGAACTGAATCCAAACACTAGCTCTTCTCTGCGGGTCTGTAATTGAATCTGGTGTGCTGGTCACTGGTGCCACTGGGTCAGGAGACAGACAAAAAAGGGACGGGAAAGAAATGGCATTTCTTTCTTGGATGGCTCCGGTGTTTCTCTAGGAGGAAGGTGCGGGCAGGGCCCAGAGGAGTCCCTGTGACCGGGAATACTCGAGCTAGCTCAGGACGTGCCAGTTGGCTCCAAAACAGTTCTTTCAGATCAAGGGCCATCTGCCTCACTCAGAGCTTGAGACTGAAGCCCTTTGCTGGTGGTCTGTGGCTGCCCTGAGAGATATTTTCCTACCGCACCACCTCAGATTCTAACCAGGCAATCTGTTCTTCCTTCACTGGGCACCACAATGAACTGGGCAGACCGAGGAAAAGATCTGGCGTGTATCCCAAGGATTTCCATTTAGTCAGGCTAGAGCAGGACGGGAGAATGCAATTTCCTCTAGTAGTTCATTTTCCTAAGTAACACAAATTACATATATGCATATACATAGAATGTATATATATATATATATAATATTTGTAATATATATTAGATATACAAATACATTATAGTTATAATACACATTATGCATGCAAATATATTCGTTATATATATTATATATACATATATATAGCACCACATGTGTTTTACAACATATATATTATGTAGTCAAACTAGCCTCTAATCTCGTAATAACATTTTTCTTTAGTTTTTTGTTTGTTTGTTTGTTTTTCAAGACAGGGTGTTGAAGAAGTTTATTTTTAGTTATATATAAAATAATTGTTTTATGCACTGTTGGGTGTCTAGGGTGTTTTTGTTTGCAGGTGTTGGATTTCTGTGGAGGTTGTTTAATTGCTAATGATCTGCACGTGCTATCAGTAAAACCCCTGAGGAGTTCTGAAAGAATAAAAACACCTGAGCTTAGAGGCTTGAGGTTCCACAGTCCAGGACAGCTCTTGCCAGGATGGTGGTTCCCTGTGCTGAGGTCTGGCAGAGTTTGCATGCATGAGAATGCCTCCCCTTCTCTCTTGGTGAGACCACACAGCAGCCTAACTACTACAACAGGGTTTCTCTGTTGTGACTCTGGCTGTCCTGGAACTCACTCTGTAGACCAGGCTGGCCCTGAACTCACAGAGATCCACCTGCCTCTGCCTCCCAAATGCTGGGATTAAAGGTGTGTACCACCACTGCCCGGCCTCTTAATAACTTTTAATACTATAATATTAGAAGGCCAGCTGTGGTGGTGCACACCTGTAATCTTAGCACTTAGGATACTTAGGCAGAAAAATCAAGAGTTCAAGCCCACCTTGGGATATATAGCATGGTTTAGTCTCAAAAAACAATACAACATGTTATTATTAACTGTGTCATTGTGTCTTACACTGGTTCTCTTAAACTTACTACCTGTGTGTACTTTGTCCAACATCTTCCAAACGCACACCCTTCTCTCTGACTCCTGATAAATATTTTGCTCTCTATTTCTGTGAGTTCAAAATTTTTAGGTTTACATGCATACATGAGATAAATCAGTATTTGTCTTTATGTGTCTGGTTATTTGGTTTAGCATAATGAACTCTGGGTTTACCTATGTTGTCACAAATGACTGTTTCCTTCAGGTTAAGGCTGAATATAATTCCATTGTGTGTGTGTGTGTGTGTGTGTGTGTGTGTGTGTGTGTGTGTGTGTGCGTGTGTAATACTTTTATAATTTGAATATGTTGTACATGTGCGCAATGTATTTTGATCATATTCACCCTACACACCTCACTCTAACTCCCCCCAATCTATCCCTTACCCTCTCCCAAATTCATGTCTATTTTTTATATTTTTAAAAATAACTCTCGGAGTCCAGTTTGTGCTGCCCACATCCTCGCTGTGTGGGGCTACCCACTTCAGAACGCTTGACCTGTCAGTGGCCACACCCTTAAAGAAAGCTGACTCTCCCTCCCCCAGAAACCATCAACTGTTAATAGCTCCTCAGTTCAAGGTGTGGGGGGCGCCTCACAACTCCTACACACAAGCGTCTTGCTGGGATGCTTACCGGATTGCTGGTTTGTATAGGCAACCAAAGCGGCTAAGAGTCCATGAATGTAATGTCCTGCTAGAAGACACTATTTCCCTCTGGTTCTCCCCATGTCTTGCTCTTACAATGTTCCCAGCCCCCCTTTTGCAGGAGGGGTGATACAGATGCCCCACCTGTGGCTGAGCACCTCACTAACACCTATAGTCTGCACATTGATCCGTTGTGAGTTTCTAACTTAACAACCATCCGCTGTGCAAAGAAACGTCTCTGATGGGGTCAGAGAACTCCACTAATGCATAGGAACAGGGATATCAATTTGGAGGCAAGTTTGATACTATGCCCACTATCAAAACAGCATTTAGAGGTTCGCGACCGTGGCGTGTGAGCTCTCCAGCTATGGGCTCTGGTCCAGATTTATAGTGCCTAGCATGTGTGTCCTCAGATGGAATGGTCCTTAAGGCTAATCAGTCAGAAAGTGGTTTGTTATCCCGTAGTTTTCACGCCTTTATTACACCCAGAGGAACATCTTGCCGACCCAGTTACGATTGTAGCTCATGGGGTTCAGATCTGGGTAAGATGACTTCACACACACACACACACACACACACACACACACACACACACAGACACACACACACACACATACCACCACCACCAACAACAACAACAACAACAACAAAACCACAGCAACAACCTGCATAGTACATTCTGGTACTGTGTACCAGCCAGCAGGGAGGAGGTTACCTGGTCAGTGCCACCTTGATTTCTCCATGTCTGTGACCACAGTATGGCCACATTTTCTTTAGCCAACCATCTACTGATGGACTCTTTAGGTTGTCTCCATATCATGTTTGTTGCAACTAATGTAGCAATGAGTGTGAGAGTTAATGGCTCTTTAACATATTGATCTAATTTCTTTGGGTATATACCCAGAAACAGGAGTGCTGGATCATGCGGCAGCTCTATTTTTAACTTTTTTTTTTTTTCAGAAACCTTCGTACTCTTTTGTATAAGGGCTGCACCAAGGATGTACGTGTTTAGCAAATCCCCATGTCTTCAGATGTTGCTGGTCCAAAAAGGACCGTAGGGAATCAGGAGACAATAGCTGCTGCCCCTGGGACATTGGATTCCATTGTACAAGTTAGCCGTGTGTATCATGTTCATGCTCAGGTTTACCATAGCTGCCCTATTCCTACCCACTATTGCTTAGTTTTTGTTTCTGTTTTCTCTTCTTCTTGCATACAACCTTCAGGAAAAGGGAGTGTAGTAACTGCAACAGTTAAACACAAGTAGACTTTCCTTCTTGTTCTACTAAATTGATAGACTTGGAACTAGCTACTTCAATCTTTATTTTTGTTAGACGTGAAGAACACACAAGACCCCACCAAGCAGGTCTTTGAGTAATATCTTCCCAATAAAGTAAGAAATCTTAGAACTGAGGCCAAGGATTCGTGGCTCCTGTGATCACATGAGGGTCACATGAAGTTCTTGTGTCTGTTGAGGGATAGTCACAGTTTCCTCCCACTTGAGCTCAGTGTTGTCCAGATGCCTGGGGCGTTTTCTCAATGTGCTAGTTAGGGTTCCGTCTGTTCTTTTCGGGAACTAAGGAAAACAGAGAAAATTAACAGGGTGCCATTAGTGTCAGCAGTCCTTATCTCAGAGCTCAGACACTGGTGTTTACAGTGTGGTGCAAGAAAGAATGAGAATGTGAGTCAAACACTCTGACAACACATTTATTTCCTCCTAGTGGAAGAGTCAGATGTATCAGCCCACCTCATTTTGATTAACGATATCCTACCATCAAATGGCAAAGTCCGCTCTGCATAACTCTGTGTGTATATGTTGATTGATAACTATGTTTAGTAAATCAGTAAAGTTTTCTACCACTTATGCATAACTAAGGAAGTAAGTTTTTTTTTAATTTTTAAAAATATCTTGGGTTCTATACACTGTATCTCGATAACAACCTTTTCCCATTCCTTCCTGTACTCCCTCCCACCCCTGTGCACTCAAAATAAATAAATGAATAAATGGATGAATAGTAAATAAATAAATAAATAGTAAGTCTGGCTAGTTTGGCAGGAGCATGGATCACGGGCATCACAATGGTTCCTGGAGGCAGAAGGCTGCTCTGATGATGGACATTAATGATGATGGCCTATACTAGCCATCATGAGACCAAGCAGGATGGAGTTTGACCAGAAGTTGAGCCCCACTGACCAAGCCCACAGGCACCTACACATCGCCCAGGCACCAGGACATCCTGCAGGCTACAGGGTATCCTATAGATATCCAGGCAACATGCAGGTACTGGGCCAACCCACAGACACCCGGACGTCTTGCAGACACCAGACACCCTGAGATGCCCCGTCACCATGCGAGCACTGGGCCAACTCAGCGCTTCACACTGAACTCTTTAAAAACTGAAAGCCTCAAATGAGAGCCTAGGATAATTATGAAGTGAGTTTGGAGGATAGGGGAGATATTCCTAGAGAATACGGAAATGTTCCCCATGGTCACTCAAAGGGGGACCCTGGATAAGATCCATCTTCAGTTACGCAGCACTAGTGGCCTCTGCTTTTCCCAAGCAATTCACTCTAAAAATGAGGCAGAGAAAATCCATGTGATTGAGCGAGCCAGATAAGACAACCTATCATTTATCTGTCTGTTAATATGCCCACCAACTCTCCATCTGGAGGTGGATGAGAGAAAAGGAAGAGCGGGGAGAAAGAGAGAAAGAAGGGGAGATTTTAAAGGCAGTTGCTGTTTTAGAAAAGATGGAATAAAAGACAAAATGCTTCAATAATTCTGCTGTCTACTAACGATAAGTTGTCATTTATTTTTATTTTCAAAGTCTAAAGCGCTCGTCAGAATTGAATTAATGGTTACTATGCCCAAATTATTTCGTTAAATTAAAATGAAGTTTAGAATTCCATTGTTCATGAATGTGATACATATTTACTGTAAATGTGTTTGTTTTCTCTCTGTTGTGGTCGACTTACCTGCAGGAAAATCAAGGAAAAGTGAAACACAGCCCATTTTCCAACATTTCCAACCTGGAAAAGCCATAGGTTTGAGTGTAGAGACACAAATAATCGCGATATTAAGCAAAATGGGCCAAGAAGTAGCAGGAAACAGTGGGCGGGGTCAAAGAGACTCAGCTGCTGTCACTCAAGTCGTGAGTGAGAGGGCTTGGGGAGCAAGAACAGTGTGCTAGCGAAGCTGCAGGCCATTGAGAGGAAAAACAGCTCAGAGCATAACAGACCCCCGCAGCTGGCAAACATGCGTGAGAACTGACCTGAAATAAAGATACTGCATAAACCAGTTAGACTGTGGCGTGGACCCTCCAGAGCGAGCTGACGGGGGAGTGCAGGACACTCTTCCAAACATGAGACACGAAAAGATCTCATCACAGTCCTTTAAGATACGGATCTGAGGGGAAGTGGACTAGGCTACAAGAGAACTAAAGACGTCTGGCAAAAGGAGGAAGCGGAAGAAGAGGACACTGAAGGTGTAAATACTGGAGAAAAGCAACTGGATTCGGGAACTCGAAGGAATACCAGGCCTGGGAAGACTTCTTGTTGTCAGAAATTGGAGAGGCGAGGGAGGAACTGAGGAAAGTATGGATCCAAAGAGATCAGGGGTAGGAAAAATTCGTACCAGAGGGACTTGTAAATCTGAGGTTTCTAAGCAAGTGTCAGCGTTGAGAAATCTCCAGCACTGAGGTTTTATGGATGGGCTTGTCATCCACACCCCTGCTGAGCAATAGTGGAAGCTCAACAGAGTCAATGAGCAAAAAGCAGGAACTGTGAATCCAGGGCTTAGGTTCCTGGGATAGAGAATCCAAATGAAAAGCAAGGTGGTTTTACCAAGGAGGCAGATGATGCTGTGGTCACGATCCGTTGCCTCACCAATCAAAAGGGGTCGTTTGGGATGAGATGCCGAGAAAGGCACCGTGAGACCCGCAGGATAACAGACCTTTTCGGAGTTCAAGAGAAAGCAACAATGAAAATAAAAACTAGTCAATATGAAGTAGCTTCCAACTGGAAACACAGTCTTTCTGTTCCTGGAGATCCAGTAGGGTCTGTTCTTACTGAGATCAGGGTTATTATCTTGGCTTGAGCCTCTGAGAACTTAGAGGTGATTTATACATGTGCTCCCTTAACTTGGACAAAATCAAAGAGGCTTTGGATAGAAGTGTCTCATTTGTTGACAAAGTTCATAAACGAGCAAGGGTGTGGGATTTCAATTCTGGAGGCTGAAGCTTCCGTGGGGACTCAGCAGCAAACTATGATAGACATAGCAAAAAGCAGACTATTCTGCTCAGACGCTGAGTGGGTTTCTGTCTCCAACTGACTTTACCTTGAAAAGGCAAAACCACACAGAACTTAGTGTCTTCTACGTGACATTCAAGAACAATTTTCATTAGATCCACTACGGGATTCCTAGATAATTGTTTCCATTTCACGAAGGGAAAGCACCCGAGCTTAGCAAGCTTAAGGAATGTCTCTAAGCTTGCACAGTCACTAATCAGGATTCACACCTGGTTCTCTGTCACTTCAAAGCTCATATCCTTGCAAACACACACCCTCTGGCTCCTTGAGCTTCAGTGTGTTCATCTGTAATGGGAAGGCGTCTACTAGATGGTTTCTGATGTCATCTTGGTCTCCAGTTTTACACTCTGATTTTACATATAATATAGACACGGGGACCGTTGGGGTGCAGCAAGACGGAAACAGTGTGACTTACCTTACAACGCATTGCCCTATAATTTAGAACCATCTTCTAACCGTGTTAGATGTCTAAGGTGAATGTTATAGGAAGATACTCCCTCAGAGTATATCAAATATATGAATGATACAAAATTTAATATGGACACTGGGTATTCATTTCATCCACACGTTGAAAGCAGACATCCCTAAAATGAAAATAAAATTTTGCAAAATAAATAAAAATAAAATTATGCACCGCAATAGGAAGCATATCGATTATTAATACCTTTGGGTAAAACACCAACCAGCTTTCAATGTGGCACGTTTCTTTTCACTAGCTGACAGAGTCTACACATTAAGAAGTGATTCTCTTCATTTACTGTGCTACTTTTAGTATAATGTTTTGTACTTTGATGAGAGTGTTAAAATTTAGTCAGACTACTCCCAGATCGCTGGGTGTGAGCATAAAACAAGAGCAGAAGGAACGAGCCAGTTAGAACATTCATCTCCAGTGACACATGGCTAAGAACGGCGACATCCCAGGAAAATCCCACACTCAAAGATGCTTCTGAATACAGCATTACACGTAAAATTAACCAGACTTCGGAGGTAAACTCTCCTTAAGAAAAATCCCTGTGTGAACATATTACTCATAATAATTACTCATAATAATACTTATTTTCATTCATATATCTAAGAAAAGCCAATTACAATGTCTTGTCCACATCTATGATCGAAGGAAAGGAGAGCATGGGCTTTTGATGAAAGTAAGAAAAGAAATGGGTGAGAGAAAGGAAGGAGCAAATAAAAACTGATGCCAACCTCTGAATTCAGTTTTCAGGGGGTTTTTATTTTCTATTTAACTTACGAAGTGAATATTGTCTTTGTGAGCCGTTACTTGTGAAGTGAAACTCTTACAATGAATTACCGTTGATATTTTATTATTCCGCAAAAGATGGCATTTCCGTTTCTATTATTTGTGAATCTGTATCTACTAATAGTTTCTACAACTGCTAGATTTGACAGAAATTCATAATCATATTCCAACTGTGACAGGAAAGTATTTTCATATAATGTCCCCAGAAAATAACTTGAGGTAACGTTTCAGTTATTAAATTTGAACTAGAGTAAGATCATATGCCATATACTTGGTAATATTTAACTAATTTTTTTCTTTACATCTAACATAAAATATCAGAATTTTAAAATGAAGTATTGTTTTCTTCTTTTCCTTGCTATAAGTAGGTAAGTATCATGACTTGTCGTTGATGACATTTAAACAGTGTTTAAGTAAGTTATTAACATCCTTCAAACCTCCAAATGATTCAGCTAATTCTCTATCATCCTCAAAGACAGCAGTCCACTGCAGAGTGTAAGAGTTTAATTTGTTCAGTTCTCCTGCCCCACGGCCTGCTAGGCCATGGGTTGAAGACCAGACTTGCCTAAACCCGCCGAAGGAAAGGTGATCCCACAGGTTGCACAAGGAGGTGAGAGCTTTGGTTCTAGTTGGCTACGGAGGAGGGGTGCAGCTCTCCCGCCCAGGTCTTGTCTCTGAAATTTTTTTCTTACTTACCTGGGACTAGGATTTTTAAATCTCAGAATAATAAGTGCATGTCCGCAATCAGACTTGGGTTCTGCAGGTGTGTGCATGCAGAGACCTCAATTCTCCGTGACATCGCTGGGAAATGCCGGTCTGTTGATCTGTGTGAAAACTAAGCAAAGAATTTAATAACGTTCTCTCTACTTCCTATTTCTTTGTTTTATCTCAGGTTAATTTATCTCTTCATAGAAAAACTCAAGTCAAATTAGTCACAAGGCGTGCAAGCGGAATCTAAATCCCTGAATATTGGAAGAATTTGCATAAATGAGTAACAGTTATGACTCATTCTCTCTTTCATGCCTACTTGCTTAGTCACTTGTGATTAAACCTTAATCACCTTGGAACAAAGTCACTGTAAACGCCAGAGATAAATACACCAAATTAAACAGTGACGAAGCATCAGTTGCTGCATGATTTTATCACAAAGGCAAGGTATAACTCATCTCTCCCTTTCCCCTAAGTCAATGACCTGAATACCGCGCAGTATCCACCCATATGGAAAACTTATCATCCTAGTCGTCCATCCTTTCTATCCGGTGTAGTTGTTTGATAAAATTCGATGACTTTCCTTTCAAAATGGGTAGGATCAAACCCTTGGAACATCTCCATCTTTGTGGCACCACTCAATTCAGTTTCAGTGCTTTAATTCACTTCTGTAAGTAATGTCAGCAAAACAACAGGGGTTTGGCTTTTATAGTATCACGTGTGTGTGTGTGTGTGTGTGTGTGTGTGTGTGCGCACTTACACACGCACACGCTGATGCACACAGAGGGATCAGAGAACAGCTACCTATGAGAATTCGTCTTCTCCTCCCACCAAGGCTCCCAGGCTTGAATTCGGGTCATCAGGCGCGTGCAGTAAGGGCTTTACAAGCTGAGCCATCTCAGTGGCCCGCTTTTTTTTTTTTTTTTTTTTAAATGACTGTATTTGAAAATGTGCTTCGGTTTTCAAAAGCAGTTTACATGTGTGTATATTTTTCTAAATGACTTGCAAACATTTCTTGGATATCTGACTTTCCAAGCAACACAGCATTTATAATCGACTCTTGTAGTTCTAGCACAGAACAAAGCGATTTTGCTATTATTTTTCATATGATACTTAGGGTTTCCGTGGCTTCTCTGAAGCATTCCGGGGGTGACGCATGAGTGGCGGGCAGCAGTGGAGATGCAATTGTGAAGGATAAGAAAACGTTATGAAGAAGTTCATTGACCCTGAATTCATTTCCTGATTGTCAGCTCTGTGCAAGCGTTCAAAGTGTAGCTATCGACATGTTGTCCCAGGATGGAATTATTTTACTGTTTTGGTCATCCCAAAGCGAATATAAAACACTGGTGGGAAAGAAAAGGACGATCAGCCACTTTTGAATATAATCAAGACTTACTAGAACAGAATAAAAGTTATATTTTATAATGTGCTAAAGTAGAAGCCAAAAGTAATCTCTACAGTAGGGCTGAGATGTTTGCATTGTGTCAGATAAAAACATTATCTGTATAATCAAGATCATTGTACGTAGTTTTACACATTTACACATTTTCTAAAGTTCAATTATTTTTAAACATGGAGAAATTTTGCCTTTCCGCTTTTCAGATTTTTTCTGCCAATAATTATAAAAATTAGAAGAGGAAACTAAACTCCATATTGTCCAGTCTCAAACTGTTGGTGCTATCAAACAATGTTGCTGGAATAAATCATAAATACTTGACATTTACTCAGGAAAAAAAAACAAACCTGTCCTACACATTACAGAGCGAAGTGTTAGGTTGTGAATTAACTCTCTTCAAGGACAACTTCAGTCTGAACTTAAAAACCAAGCAGAACTTCAAACTTTTAATAACAGTATGGTTAAACATGAGTTTAAAAACTGCAGTTATTTTATATGTACATGTACCTTCTAAGTTCATATTGTTTTCACTCAAATTATTTATAGTTTTGTGCCTTACGCTTTTATAACTTTTATAAGAAATAAATGAAGTTACACTCCATCATGATATGGGAAGCTGGGGAAGATTCTTATCACTAATGTAGCCATTCCTAAGCTGCTTCGGGCTCACTCTACATCAGTGTAACTAGCTGAACGACAACAGGACATCCAGGTTCACGATTTGACTACCTGACGGTCCGTCCCAGGGATACTGGCAGTCCTGGAGACAGCAGTGTGCTCTGCAGAAAGCTACTGGATTTATTCCTGGGAAAGTGATGCCAGGTCAAAGGTCCTCCGTGGAGAATTTTCAATCTGGGAAATTGATTTTAGTCCTGAAAGTAATGGTCTTCAAATGTTCTGTGTATACCCCAAAGGAATTACAAGTTTTCTGTAATCCCTTGATTAATATTTTAATCAGCACATAAATATTGTAAATTATGTTTTTTCTGTGTTATTTCATGAGTTTCATCAAATTATTTTGAATTTCTGGTGAGCACTGTATTTTTTCATGTACAATCTGGTGGCTTGAAATGCCTGAGACGCAGCGGACGGCTCGATTATGACTAACAAATTCTCCACCTATGTGGTTGTTTCCATAGCGAGAGTACAGCTTATCTTGATGTTAATTTTCTAAAACAGAATCATTTCACAATTTTAAATGTTATATAAATGAAATTTATATAACAAAGTGATTGATTCTCCATCAACAAGCCTAAGAACAGAAACTGAGAGCTGAGATCTTCCATGGAAATTGGAATTTTAAGTCTTCCTCTTACTTTTTTTAGCTCATTTTTCTTCCTTACTAGATTTTATGCTAGTTTGATATAAATTTATTCACATAATATAATTTTACTTTGGTTGGTGACATGAGTTGGTGAGCCTATTTATGCTTTTCTATGGGGAAAATATAAATAAATTTAGTTCTAAATTTTCCCAAGTTTCTCAATGTTAAAATATTTATCATGATGTACATTATAATTTTTATTAATAAATCATTTAGAAAATACATTATATTACTGAATTATGTCCAATTTAGTTATATAAGTGTGAAATGCTGATAGATATACTAAATGAAAATTAACACTGATAACAGTTCAAGGCCATAGGTGGATCTGGGTATTTTCTCCCTGTAGGTCAGTGTGTGATGTTATTTGTTACTAGAATAAGTTAAAGTTTAGTATTAATTTTATTCCCTTCTCTTTTTAAAATTTGAAATTTTAATTGAAAATAGATTCTTTTCTCACATAATGCATCCTGATTAGTTTCCCCTTCCTCTACTCCCCCAGCTCCTCTCCATTTTCTCTCCCTTTCTGTCTCACATTAGGGAAGAACAGGTTTCTATGAGATAATATTAGGATAAAACAACAACCTACCACATCAAAGTTAGACAGAACAAGCCAACGGAAGGCAAAGAGCCCAAGAGAAGGTACAAGACTAGAGACCCATTGGTGTGTACCCTCAGGAATCCCATAAAATTGTTTACCTGGAAGCCACAGTACATATACAGAGGGCCTGGTGCAGACCCGGGCAGGCCCTGTGCACACTGCCTCCGTCTCTGTGAGTTCCTCTGAGCTCTGCTCACGTTCATTAGAGGGCCTGGTTTTCTTGGTGTCCTCCGGAGCCTCTGGCTCTTTCTACCTCCTCTTCTTCCAGGATCCCTGAACCCTGAGGGGAGGGATTTGATAGAAATATCCCACTTAGGGCTGGATGTTGCAAGGTCTCTCACTCTCTGTGTAACATCTGACTGTGGGTCTCTGTGTCTGCTCCCATCTACTACAGGAGGAAGCTTCTCTGAGGATGGTGGTTGAACAAGCCACTGATGTATAAGTTTGGCAGTTAATTCTATTCTTATTTGACATTTTAGTTGAGATTAGAGCTGAAACATCCCTTTGTAGATGCAAATAGAGGTATTTTATTATGTTGTGACAAAAGTCTTGGACCTTTGTACAAGCTTTGTGTCTTAAATTACATGCTCATCTACCATGTAAAATCATTTTTTGAATAGCTGGGCAGTGGTGGCGCACGCCTTTAATCCCAGCACTCAGGAGGCAGAGGCAGGCGGATCTCTGAGTTGGAGGATAGCCTTGTCTACAGAGTGAGTTCCAGGATAGCCGGAGTTAAAGCAGAGAAACCCTGTCCCAAAAAAACAAAACAAAAAAATTATTATTGAAGATCTATCAGCTAAAATTTTTCAGGGCACTTTCATTTGTATGGAAAGCAAGGAGTTAGAGCCAGACGTGGAATTCTTTCACTTTCCAGCAGTTGTTCAAACCTGTAACTCATCCCTAGCTCAGGATCACTGCGGTATGCTCACTCTGGGGAAAGGCAGCCTAACAAAACTCCAAAGGTGTGAAAGGAACAGCCTTTTCATGGCAGCCAAAAAATGCCATTCCCAGTAGGAATGCCTTTCCCACAAATCCCTCTTTTAGGGGATTCATGGGAAATGTGTGTCTCTATAACATTCTTAACGCTATAGTGCTGTGGGAAGCCCCTGTGAGCCCCCGCAGGAGCACCCTGACTGAACACCACTGTCTTAAGCCTCTGTTGTCCACAAGACAATTAGGAATAATGAAAGGACCCCCAAATAGAAAGGTGGGCCATTTTGGTTGCTTTGCAACTGATGGCTTTTCTATTATATTTTATTAAGCGAAAATTTCTTATACTCTTTCCAAATAGATACCCAACCTAAATCAGTGTAGCTAGTGGGACAGGTTTAGAGTTAAGAGTCTAAAAGCATGGTTTTAACCATTAGCTCTATTTCTAACTGGCTGTCTGCCTGCAGAAAACCTGGTACGTTTTGCTGGACCTCGGTTTTCTCATTTAAAGACTAGACTTTCAGCATTTCCTGAAGCTATATTAGATGATTTGAGGAGGTACGTGTACTCACTTGGTTTGTTATCAGGAAAAAATAACCAGCATACTGACTCATTAACCTTGAACGCACGTTTTAGAATATATCTACAGAGAGTAATTTGGGTTTTATTTCAAAGAGAATTTATCCAAAAGTCAAATAACTAGATGTGTATTATAAACATTAATAAAGGTGATAAATAATAAAATTATATTTATCAATAGTGTCCAGTATTATGTGATTTCACGAAAATCATTTAGAAGCATTTTTTTTAACGGGAAGGGAGCGGGAAAAGGACTTTTAGAAGGATATACATTTCTACACAATCTCATAAAATGCCATAGTCATGGATGGTGAATATTAACTGGCATAAAAAAACTCCAAAAGGCAAGTTCAGACATAGCACCCACCTAAGAGCTCATGGATAGTTGTTTTCAAGACAGAACACCAATTATGCAAGTCAGACTTCCTTAACCTTCTTTCATGAGCTAAAAAACCTCTCTCTGTCCACGCAGCCAAGGATGTGGAAATCTGATGTAATTACCCAGGCAAGGCTGGCAAGTAAAACTCACCGCAAAGTGTGGAAGACTGAGCTGTACGCCTACGTCAGCTATCTTCACTGGGCAGACTGTCCAGGTGATCTCTTAACCCTTTTCATTCCTTGCCTATGCTGACACAGACAATCGCAGCTCTGAACTTTTAATTAATTGATTAATTAATTAATTGAGACAGCTTAGCTCTAAATAAGTATGGGGTTTTTCATAGCAACTAAAAAAAAATAAAAACTTTAAAGAGTGATCAATTATTCAGAGTTTTAGAAGATAGATTGAGTTAGTAAATACTGGGCCAGGCAACTTTCTAAGCCTTGTAATATCCAGAAAACTGTGTAAACATGCCCATGACAATATGGTATGTTAGCTTCATTTCTCTTTTGTTATATCCAATTTCCCTGAAATTTTTAGTAAAATACTAGTAATAGTGTGAAACTTTAAATCTTTTCCCCTTCTGTATGTTAATCCTTCCTTAAAGAAGTTTTCATTGAAATAAAAAAGTCTTAATCTCCCCCACTCTCTCTCTCTCTCTCTCTCTCACACACACACACATACACATAAACACATACACACATACACACATATACATACACATACACACACACACACATAAACACATACACACATATACACACACACATAAACACACACACACATACACACATACACACATATACACACATACACACATATACACACACACATACACACTGTACTCACCTACACACACAACTACAAGAACAAACAAAACTATCAAAAATATTTTAACCTCGAGAACTCACTGTATTTGATATAGTCTTAAGTATTTCTTGGATTCCACATACCTTTCCTGTAAGTAACCATACAAATTCTTTGCTATTTTACAAGGCACACTTTTGCCATTTTTCTCTAATACAACCTTATGGGATAGGAACACCTGAGGAAAAAAAAATCTTATAGTTTCTCTGAATATTTTCTCTTGCTAGAAAAGTTCAAAATATTAAGAAAACAAAATAACTAGCAGCTGTCATTGTATCACTACTAAGGAGTTTGTGTTGCAGCTTTGGGACCCAGGCTGCTTTATCTGACGGGTGGGTCTGGGGTTCTCTGAAGTTACTCTTGGGATCCTGCAATGACAGGTTTGGTGTTGAAGCTGGATGGATCTTTAACTGAAGGACCTTCCTCCATTTCACAGCATCTTCCTACAAATAGTTCCTGTTTAATATTTTTTTATGTAAACCAGTCCTTAAGCATGCTCTTTCCAAATGGCTTTGATAGCTTATGGCAGGTCAAATCCCTCAGGAAGCTTAAGATCAAGAAGAAACGGTTGGAGATTTTCCAGTTTAACTATGAGTAATCATGAGGTAATAATACATAAACCCGTTCACACCACCTCTTCTCCAAACTCCCCAGAAGCATTTTTAATCAGTATGGCAAGCCAAAGAAGGATCCTGGGCTGTCTTGGAGGAAAGACCTAGCAAGGGGCATATTGCTCTAACATGAGCAGATCGTGCTACTGTCAATACAGTCCTAGAGGGCTCTGCCTTTAGCATTTATCAGCATTGAGAGCATCCCAAGGTTTACTGAGCCACCAGTGATAGCTCTAC
This sequence comes from Cricetomys ansorgei, assembly GCA_026225945.1. Lineage (NCBI taxonomy): Eukaryota > Metazoa > Chordata > Mammalia > Rodentia > Nesomyidae > Cricetomys > Cricetomys ansorgei. Next base: position 2,361,619 of record JAMJFZ010000183.1, on the reverse strand, counting down.
ATTCTCTTAAATATCCAAGCAAAGTGAACGCTTAAGCAGGTTGTCTTTCTGAACGTTACTAGAAGCAGCTGTGTGCTGCAAGCACTTTGCCTGCTGGTCTGTAAAACCCTGTATACAAATAGTCAAGGACTGTACCAGAAGGTAAGGGCAGCAAGGCCATGTTCAAAGGGGCGGGGAGGGGGGAGCAAGGAGTTCATTGCCGGGAGAAGTTAGATAATGCCATGCACCACCCTTGGGAAAAGCCTTTTCATATGACTTCATCTGCTCTGCGTAGCAGAGGGCAGCAGGTTTTATTCTCTGTTGTCCGAGGTAGGAAATAATCTGTTCTTAGAAGGTTATTTGTATTGTCTTACTTTAGTCCTTGTTTGAAGCTTAAGAAATGCCCACTATTAACTCTGTTTCAATGAACAAACAGAAGACTGGAGAAGCCAAGCTTGAACAGTCATGGTGCTGGTAAGAGATTCTCCAACAGTCTCTCTGACTCCAGGTTCCCTCAGCACCAAGCTACGCTTATTTGATTAAAGCTTCTGTTGCTCCAGGCTGCCACCCTCAGCCTTATCTCTCCGAAGACCAAAGCCCTTTATTTTCCACTCTACCTTTCACCTTATAAGTGAGTCTGGTGATGGATTTTTACTAAAATGAATATAGAGTCTTCCTTTCTAAGAAACCCTAAAGTGAAATCATTTCTTCACAGTGGTTTCCATCCAGAAAAGAAAAAAAAAAAAAGAATATTTCTCAGATGTAGATAGGTTTTGAGCACCCAGTACCCATCCACTACCGTGTTAGCCCTGGCTGGGTCACTAAAATCTGATGGCTTGTGGACTTCCCAGCAGCGGTGTTTCTCCAAAGCCAATGAAAGTAGACGTTCACAACCTTTCGGCCTTACTCGTAACCTGTTTGAATTTACTGTGGAGAGGAAGGAGCACAGACACAAAACTATTCCATTTCCTTTTGTGCTGTTCAAGGAGAGACAGCCCAAGCCCAGCTTCCTGATGTTGAATCATGTAACTTGAACCAGAGGTCAGGCGAAGCAGTGGTCACCTTCAGGTTCCAACCTGCAAAACAACCCACCTCAGGAAGCCTCGTCATTCAGAGAGGTGAGCGTGCCAGACACCACAAACCCAGACTTGCTGGCGGAGGCCCCTCAAGCCAAAGGCTGCACAGCCAGTCAAGGGTGGTGGGAGGTAGGAGCAAGCTCCGGGCTGGCAAGGGGGCGGAGTGACTCACTTCTTTGATGTGGAGTGGTTATTCCAAACCCAGCAAAGGTGAGCAAACATTTCCTTTCCTCGCCTACCGTGACTACTGAGGCAACAGCCCCCTGGTGTAGGAAACTGAGTCACAGGCTAGGAAGGCTTTCGAGTTGAAAAAGAGGAAATTGCTTTGCTTGTTTATAGTGTAACATCAATTTTACTAAGACATATTTTGTCAACTTGGTAAAATCACAGCCTCGTGTTTATATAAACCAGTTTTCTATTTATCTCCAAAACACGTTCTCTCTGCTCTCCATTCTTAGTAGGGGTGCTCTTTGAGAGGTGGAGACATCCGACAAGCTCCTTTAGCAGAACTGATCATTTAAAGAAACACTAGGACAGTAGAGACAGGAGGATCACAAGTTCAAGGTCACCCTCAGCTAAATGGCAAGCTCAAGGCCAGCCTGGGCTATATAAGACCCTGTCAAAGAAAAAAGAGGATGGGAAAATTATGTATAAATGAACTTCTTTCCTTTCCAAAGATCAGGTTTAATATTATTTCCTTTAATCTCTTTTATAAATATATATTTTCATTTCCTGACCAGCAAAAGAAAAATGCCTATTTTATACACTGTTTACCTGAAGCAGAACAGAGCGAGTAAGAGGTTCTATTCTAAGCAGAGTAAACTTGATAGCCTTGTCATTATTGGTTAAGTATTTCTTTAAATGTAGGCAATAAAATGTCATGGCATTTGTAAGTCAGCCATAGTTCGGTATACTTAGCTTTGCCTGGCTAGAACGCTGTACTCACTGAAACGCTCTGAGATTTATAGATGATCATATGTGTTACCTTCCTCATCGCTGTCAATAACTTGAGAGAAGAAGGATTTATTTTGGCTCCCACCTGGGAAGGCTTGGCGTGGGGCAGGAAAGAGACAGTGTTGGTGGCTCTGCCTGTGATGGTCAGAGCTTGCAGCAGGGCTTACTCACAATGTGGAGGAACATGTTAGAGCCAAAAACAGGCATCGAAAGAGTTTCCAAAAACAGAACCCGCTTCTGCTCACTGGGCCATTGTCCTAAGGATTTCACAACCTTCTAAAATAGTGCTTTCTGCTGCAGTTGCTGAAAAATGTGAGCCTAACCATAACAGAGTTTTGACTCTTTTAGAAAAAGTCTAGGTTTTCGCTGCTGGAACTGAATTGTCACTCCTTCCTTCCACGGTGCCACAAAATGTCCAGTGTGAATAGTTCACAATCGAAAACTCAAATCACAGAAATAAGACGGCTTACAGACTCATCAATTTTTAAAAATCATAGTAGTAAATGTGTGGGGGCCTGCTCTAGTCACCAGGAATATAGCACAGAACAAACAAACTGAAGCATCTGCCTCTGGAAATTGCGCATTCTGTTGTAGGAAGTGACAGAAAAAAACAGAATTTGCGTATGCGAACGGTGATAAATGCTTTTCAGTAAAACCAACCAACAGAAGAGCAATGAACAGAAAGATGGATTATGATTTCAAATAGGGCGGCCTGGGAAGCCTCACTGAGGCCTGGAGGAGATCTCTGCAGTGACCGAGGGAAAGGCCCTTCAAGGACGGACCGGTGGCTCCGGGGACAGTGCACACCCGAAGACAGCGGGACCGGAGAGTGGGCAACAGCAGAGGAACAGAGAGGAAAGCTGCTGGGAGGGATTCAGAGGGCCCAAATGTAGTGAGGGGAGATTTGAGAGAAGTCTATAATTTCTATAATACTTTTCTTATAAACGTTTGATTCCCAATCTCCCTAGGAAAAAAAAGGAAGATTTGACAACACTGACTAGTATATTACCACACTGTGACAGCAAAACTAAGCAGCGGTTTCCGCAGAATCCCAGACCCTCCCATTTCCTATTCACTGCTTCCTGAACGTTTGCACCCCTATGATTGAAATTTTAATTGTTGACTACAACACATGGAAACATAGGAAGTCCTCTGGGCTTCACAAAGTCCTAACAAAACGATTCTGGGCTTTGGAAATCTGGACCTGGTTGAGAGACCATGTCGTTCTGTGAATGACTGTAAGCCAAGCCATGCGGCTTACAGTTCTGGAGATTTCTGTCTCACTGCACATCCAGGTGTGTGGCACCGAGCAGGCGGACCACGGGTGACACACGGGTCAGTGTGTTGTAAACTCAGTTGCTCCATTCAGCTACACTCCCAGCTTCCAGGCTGACTTCAGGTGCAAGGTGGTGTTTTTAAACTACTTGTCAGCTTCCTCGTTCCTGTGTCCTCTGTGGCTTCTGCTTTATTGGATGGGTGCTGTTGGAGAATAGAGTTCAGTTGATGCTGATGGACATGTGTAGGGGGAGGATGAGCGAGGAACTAAAAGTAACGGAGCAGTTGTTGTCCAACAGGAAGTCACAAGAAAAGAAACCAGCACATTCACAGTTACGGTAAGCTTGACCCTCAGTCACTACCATGGGTACGCAGAAACTGCACAGGACTGACTGAGAACGATCAAGGGTCCTACATGAGAATGGTTTTGTCTTCATCAGGAAATATATCTTACCCGCACCTTATGACTCAGAGGTATTAATTTTTATCTTCCTAACTCTGGTAGCCAAACATTAGGGTTGAGTCAGGCAAATATTTCCCAAATGAGTTGCAGAATGTACCCTTACTCCCAACAATGCCATGGAAACCAGCAGACGTGTTCTCGGGCAGTAGAAACTTGTGTCTCAGATATTTGCATATTTAGAGGAGTTTTTATTCCTTGAAAAGAACATGACTGAGAATCATTTTTATAGCTAACACGAGACATGGTAAGTCATGTTAGAGAGTAGGATTTACTTGATAGTTTAGAAGTTGAAAGCTTCAAAGTAAAAGCTAGCCCCAAAATATTTCATGCTGGATTAAAAAAAAAAAAAGATTAGTAATAATTTCCATAAAACTGCTCAGGATGATAACTGATTCGATTTTTAAAATACTGTCTTTGGAATTTCTCTCCTTCCACGAAGGAAATGCTTACAAGAGCAGAAAGCACATTCTAATGCGTCTCTGAGGGGGGTCGTGCCTCTGTAAGAATTGTGGTTTCTTTGCCTAACTTAGCTAGCAAACATACAGAATAGCCTCCCTGGTGTAAAACACTAGAAATGACAGGATCTTGCTGGGAATGGACGTAATTGCAGCTAGAACTACAGGAAAAGAAGGCAAATGATCAAACGCTTAGTGGACATCAGCCCAGTAAATTATCAACTCGAAAAATGCGGGCCATAATTTGTTTTGTTTTTTTTTAAATCCAATACTACTGCATTCATGCCCGAATCTGGAGAGAAGATACTCAGAGACGGACTTGTGCACGAGGCGTTCTTCGGCAGTGCTGTTGGAAGAGACACGCCTGAGAAAACGAAAGTAGAACTTGGCAAACAGAAATGGAGCGGCAGTCCAGCAGCAGCAAAGCCCACACAGCCAGTCCCTGGCAGCGTTTGGAAGGCGGGATGACCCGTCAACGTTCTGCTCAGCTAAGAGCAAGCACTTGCCTTTGACCAAAGGCATATCGGAGGCTAGAATTTATCTGTGACTTGTTGCCAACCAGTGTGGCACCCGAGGCATGAACTCAACGACCGTGAAAGGGAAACCGTAGACCTCAGACGCGCGGCAGAGAGCAAGGCTTCATCTCTTGGACTGGAGAAGTGTTGCTCTTGGCAACGGTGGAAGATGCGCTAACTTCACTGTGTCGCTGCACGGTGATGTGTGGGAACCGAAAGTCTGGTACCACGTTGTCGTTTGTGTGTTTACTAAAGGCGGGGCCAGCTACCTGACTTCTGAGGTCTGGCACAAAAGACATGCAGATTCTCTTATTCCAAAGGAAGGAAAAAGATAATGTTGGAAGTCCTGAGGCATGAAGTTTTATTCCTCCCTGACGGCCGCTGTACACTTTAGGGTGTTTTTATTTGCGATTTAATGCTGTTCTAAACAAGGGAAATTTTACTTTAAAATCAATGCATTTCAGATTTGTGCTTAATGATGTATAATCTGATCTTACCAGGAAATAAAAGGTATGTGAGAGAGTGAGAGAGAGACCACATGTGAATAAAAAAAAATAAGTCTTCAGAACTATTTTAGAAAGAAAATCTAACCTAAGTTTTCAACACCCAAGAAAAAAATTAATTTTCTTCCAACAAGGAAGGTTCTTACTGTTACAGATAAAAGTCATATTTAACCGCTGAAACATCACAGTCATATGATTCTGAGCATGTTTCTGCTATATTCTGCACAGGCCGTTTGAGTTCACTAAAACACCTGGAAATGCAGCTGAACGCTCAACGCTGGCTCCACCTGAGCATACTTACTGCGCTTTGTTACTTGATTAGCATCCTCTGAGCCACTTACCTCTGACAAATTAGAATTATGGTTCGAAACTAAAACACATTTTTTTCGGTGAATAGAAGTGTGAATTTTCCAAGACAGCATACAACACCCAACGTACGTTAATAGCAAGACTGCCTTCTAATTGACAACTTGAGAGTTTAGGAAGAGTGCAAATGTATTATCCACGCCGGCAATTACGTTAACGTACAGGAAGCTGTGCTCTGTCCTGACTTGCCGCCATGTTGTCCACTGAATCCTCGTTTCAGCCAGATGGCACTACACTGATGCTTCCCCATTTGAGTGCACATTAGAATCATCAGAACGTTTAGGGAGATGCCAACTCCTGGAGTTCAGTCCTAGGAATTTTGATTGAGCTTATTTGGAACAACGCCATGCAGCCATCTGATGTTGACCATAATAATGGCGCTGATGGGTGGGTCACTTAGGGGAAAGCGAATCCACATACTTTATCAGATCATCTACATCTAAGTCAAACCTGAGCTGCCCACTATATATATGCTTTTTGTTGAGGTCAAATCAGCGCATAATAAAATCTACATATCCATATAATTTATCTAGTTTTGGTGAACATACATACCCATGTAACAGTTGTCCAAACAAAATACAGATTTTGACAGAAAAGGTCCTCCTTCTATGACCCTCTACCTTGAACCATCCATCAGAGCCTAGCGTGCCTATTAAACCTCATACAAACAGTTACGTAGCATGCATTCCTTCATGTCTGGCTTCTCGCCTTTACACACCGCAGACTCAGCCACACCTGCCGTGTTCTCCCTTGATCTTTCATTGATAGCCAGTATCCCCTCGTACAAACACATCGGTAGCCGTGCCCATCCCCGTGTTGTTTCCAGTCTGGAACCATTATGGACGAGTTACTGTGCGCTTTCCTGTGCGCAGGTGCTGATGCTGACCTCTCTCAGGGTAGGCAATCCACTAGGTCTGCTGCTTCTGTTGACCAGCACGGCTGCACTGTAATTGTCACTATCTTAGTTAATATGAAATGGAGCCACTGTGGTCTTAACTTAAACTTCTTTTTCTTCTTGTCCCTACTAACGATTCATGCATCCTCTATGGAGGGATAGCCAGGCCTTTTGTCCATTTTCCCCTTTTATTGGAAACAACTTATTTTTCTCAACTAGCATAACAATCCTGATTACGGCTGCCCCCCTACACACACGCTTCTCCCAGTGCCTCCTCAGCTCCCCTACCGTGTGGATCCAACCCCTCTCTGCCTCTCACTGAAAAACACACAGGTTTCTGAGGGACAGAATAAAATAAGATAGGATGAGATAAAACAAGAACTAATAAGTCAGAATTAGACAAAATAAACGGAAGGAAAACGGCCCAAGAAACGGAACATGAAACAGACACAGTCACAGAGATCCATTTGTTCACACACTGAGAAATCCATTAAAAAACCACTAAACTAGAAGCCATAATATATACACAAAGGACCTGTAAGGTAAAAAGAGAGAGAAAAATAAAACACACACACACATTTTATATATATATTTAAAACAAAGATAATTTAAAAAATTAAAATTTCCGACATGACATTATGAGAAAAGAAACTTCTAATGATGCCATTAAGCTCATTTTCTATTGGCCATCTACTGCTGGGCACGCAGCCTGCCCTTAAGAGTGATTTGTTTCCCCAATGGGATTTCACTGGAGAAAACTAAATTTTCATTTGCAAGAGGATATCAATTGGAGATCGCTTCTGGATTAGAGATGGGGACACGTGTCCACTTCTTCTAGTTCTGGGGCCCCGTCTGGTGCAGATACGTGCAGGACCCTATGCATGCTGCCTCAGTCTGTGTGAAATCATCTGAGCTTTGCTCATGTTGATTTAGAGGACTTTGTTTTCTTGGTGTCTTCCACCCCCTCTGGCTCTTGCTCGCAGAGTCCTCTTCTGCAGGGTTCCCTGAGCTCTGAGGGGAGGGATTTGATGGAGACATTCCATTTAGGGCTGAACGTTTCAAGGTCTTTCATCCTCTACATAATGTCTGACTGTGGATCTCTGTGTTTGTTCCCATCTGCTACAGGAGGAAGCTTCTCTGATGTGGCTGAGCAAGGCACTGATCTAAATGTATAACAGAATATCTTTAGGAGTCATTAGCTCCTTCTGAACTCAGAGCTGTACTGAACCCAACTGACTCTTCTGTTTGGCTGATTGAATTCACTCGCTATTCTGGCTCTAACTCTTCTCCAAGCTGACTTGTTCAAACTGACCTTCTGAGCTAGCTGACTGTTTCTGAATGAACTCTTCTGACACTAGCTGACTCTGGCTGATTCCTGCAACATCTCTAACTGAACTGCTCTGCTCGGCTTCAAACTGACGCTCTGTGTTAGCTGACTCTTTCTCCCAAACTCACTCTTCCTCCTGCTGAACTGCTCTGTGTCTCTGCCTCAAACTGCCTCAGACTGCCTCAGACTGCCTCAGACTGCCTGACTCTTTAAGCTGAGAGCCTGCTTTTATATCATGAGAGTCAGGTATGTCCTCACTCTGATTCACTCTAACTCTTCCTCTGATTCGTCATTCTGCCTGCTCTTCACTCTGATTCATCTCAGATGTCACTTCCTGTCTGACACTGATTTCCTTCTGAGCTCTGCTTCCTGTCTCTGCTTCTATTGTCTTCCAGGTGTATCACTGCAGAGAGAGGTAATTATTAAAAAATATCTCATTCTGTCACAAAATAAAGTATGAGAATATTTTACTTCCCTTTTTTCTGATTTTATAATTGAGATTCCAGAAAGCATAGCAATTTCCCATAGTTTCTTTTTTTTCCTTTTCACATACGAGCATGATGGCATATGGAGTTAAGTGAGGCCATCAGTTTCAAATAGTGGAGTCAAACTAAATTTAATAGGAGTTAACATGTGTGCCAGTGCTTGCGATAGAACACACCATCACTTTCTAGGGCACACCCAGGCCGCCCTCAGTCCCTCTTCCTCAATCCCTTCAGCCTGTGTCTCACAGCAAATGTTTAAGTCTCTCTGAGTCTTGAATCCATGCCCAGGCTCATTTAGGGATCCCTCCTAATCTTGTCCCTGGCGTTCTATTTATCTGACAGTTCTTCCCTTATTCCCATTCATTCTGTATCTTTGCTTTTACAAAACTATCAGACTCTGTCATCCTCGCACTGGGCTGACCTCGTGCTCACCTTCTGAGCCAGCCGACCTTCCTTCAACAAAACGAAATGCCATCAAGTCCGCCCTTCCAAGGGCTTTCAAAGTCGGTCTCCCTAAAGACCAAACACACCACGCCCCCTACCCCAAATTTACACTCTCGCCTTCCAGGCACTGTCATCTTCTCCGAACACACCCACTTCTCACCTTTCCCTTCCATCTTTTCCCACGAGTGGATACAGCTTCCCAGGGTGCGCTTCCCAGGGTCCGCTTCCCAGGGTGTGCTTCCCAGGGTGCGCTTCCCAGGGTCCGCTTCCTGGGGTCCGCTTCCCAGGGTGCGCTTTCCAGGGTCCGCTTCCTCTCCGCGCCTTGTGGAGAGCTTGCAGCACTCCGGGTGCAGCGCGACCGCAGCCTCACTGTCCTTCCTGCCAGGTGCCTTTAACAAGACAACGTGTAGAAGTGGTGAGCGCACTGCTTTCTATTTCAAAAATAGATACAAAAGTCATTGAGTCAGAAGGTAATAGTGGACACTGTTTGGAGGGAGGCTGACAAGATGGCTTCACAGGTAAAGGTGGTTAGTGCCAAGCCTGACGATCTCGATCCCCACGACCCACACGGTGGAAGGAGAAAACGGACTCCCGCAAGCTGCCTTCTGACCTCCGCACGTGCGCACGTGCGCGGCACGTTCATGGCATGTGAATAGGTGTAAATAAATAAATAAATGTATGTTACTTTGAATTTTAAAGTGTTTGGAGGCATAACAGAGTTTAAGACGTAATTTCTTGTTTATAGCTGTGCCCATTTGGCAGAGAACATAGAATATTGCGAATGAGATATCTGGAAAGGCCGATGACCTTCAGCACACAATGAGCCATCAAGACTGTTGTTAACTGCACTGTTCTCCTCATTTGTAAACTAAAATTATATCCACCGCGGAAACTGGTTGGGAGGGTTTTGCACGCCCTTCAGAGTAACACTCAACAGACAGCCTTGGCCATGCTTACTGTTAGTGAAAGGAAGAAAGTTAACCAAGGGCTGACTAGTCACTGGGGAGGAAGAAGGGAGTTAGAGACCAGAGAGGCTGGGTATCACACTTTGTAAAAGGTGCCCTGGTCTCACCTCAGAAGAGAGTTGTACACATTCTCAGTAAGTCCTTTTTTCCTTCACAAACTCCTGAATAAAAAAAAAAAAAAAAAAAAAAAAAAAAAAAAACTTGCAAAAACATGCCTCCCCTTTGCATGTCCTTCCTGGCGTCAGGACGGAATGCAATCTGAGGACCACGCTAACCAATGCTGCCTGGGTTTCCGTATGGCACCTTATGTGCTATTGCGTATTACGTGTTCTGAAATTGTCATATTCTCACCTAAACTTCTGGAGAGAACTGTTTAAGACCATTTACTAAGCTAGAACCGTTTTGATTGGTGTGCGCGATGCGTGCTGATACGTTGCTTTATAACCTGTGCCCAGTACTGCCTCCCTCACTGACAGGGTTAACAGGAACACGCTCAGAGGTCTGTGAAGGCTGCTTCGCCTTCTAGTTAAACAATGCTTCCCTTTAAGAAGCATCGGAACACCCAAATCACCGCAGGAGGCCTGACTCAACTTGTTGCTCCTTCGCAGAGTAAGATTAAAGTGTTTTTTCACTAACTCACCCCTCACCCCCATCCCCGCTTAACCTTCCATCCGGCTGATTCACAACAGCTGTTAAATAACTAGACGTTTAGGTAAAGGCAGACTGAACCTATAAATCAGACGTGTGATATAATAACCATCTCTCCAAGGCACAGCCTGCTCATGCTGTCTTGGTTTGCTTTTTTATGCTGACTCCAGCTGTAGCGTCTGTACAAAGGGGTTTAGAGCAATTGTAAATACTGATCTGCGGGGTGCCAGTGTCAACGTGGAAATATATACAAATCGGTGAAACTCCCAGTACATTCATAAAGAGGGTGATAGGACTTTCTGAGAACACAGGTATCCTCCAAACCTGTTGAAAATCTTCCTAGTACCTGGGTGCATATTTGTTAGGACTGTCTTGACTGTGAGTGAGAGACGCCAACATCAGCTGTTTTCAGAATCGGAAGATAGGCACTAGCGCAGGGAACCCTTTTGCAGAGGTGTGGTGGTACCTCGGAAGGGGCAGGCAGCAGAGCCTAGAAAGCCGTCGAGAATCTCTGCCTTTCGTTCCTCTCCTAGTCTACCCATTCATCTTCTTCCTCTGTTAATTTGTTCCCTTCATGTGGCAGACATTGTTGGTTTTGCAAATCTATTTTCCTTTTCATCTAAAGACATATCAGGATCAAATGTCCTATTAATGTAAGCAGGTAACTCCATTCTGGCTTCTACTTCAAAGGCTGGTTCATAAGCACTTAGCACCACCACCCCTGCCCCCTTCTGCCTCCACTTTCCATCTGCTGCCAGGATGATGAAGACTGAGACCTTGGAGGAAGTTGGCTGGGAACCAAAAAACCACAGAATCTTGTTCTCTAAACAGTGCAACCTCTACCTGGAAGTCCCACCCTCTTCAGTATCTACCAGGAGGCTCCTCCCACTCTAGCATCTACCAGGAGGCTCCTCCCCTTCGGCACACACCGATGTGAATGAGAAGTCAAATGGTACCTAATTCCTATCCCTTTAAGGTAGCTATAGGTCTGAAGTGCCACTGTGACTTATCTGTTCATGTCTCAAGAACGTGTTTGTTTCATTTCGTAACAGAATTTTCAGCCTTTCCCTTGCTCAATATGGCCAATTATGTTCAGTCCTAGTCAGGGCTCTGCAGGGAAACAGAACCTGTTATTTTAAGGACTTGGCTCACACAACCAGGGAGGCTTGAAAGAATTCAAAATCTGCAGGACAGGCTAGAGACCTGGGAAGAGTTGTTAAAGTCCTTGGGCTATCTGCTGGCAACATCTGTTCCTCTTCCAGGGAGAGCAGTGTTTTCGACGAAGGCTTCTAACTGACTGAGTGATGTCTACTCTCCACTCACTAGAAAGGGTAAAATGTATTCAAAGTCTGCCAATGCAAATATTAGACTCATCTTTCAAAACCATCACTCACAAAGTCTACAGTAATATTTGAGCAAAACTTTGGGTAACCGTGGCCTAGCCAAACTGACACATACAATTAACTCTCACGGACACATGGCTCGGTTTTTGTCCGTACGATCCATTCATGCTCAGGCAGGCATGATTGTTTTACAATAATTGGTGTTCCCATGTTGAGGATGGTGACTGCTCTCCCAGAAGCAGAGAATACAAACCTGAGGAGGGAGAGTTAAAAGCCTGACTCAAAGCTCTCACAATAGCCCCGGGAGGATTCTGCATGGCTGCCTTTTTCTGCAGGAGTTCTCTGATTTCACATTCAGTCTGCTGTGAATGTCTCTTAGAAAACCCAGCGACTCTGTCTGTCAGATGAATGTACACATTCATCCATTCTTATGGGAATCACATCCAGGAAATCTAGATTAATCCCAGATCAAAACTGCCAATGTAACCAAGAGATTCTCCCCTGAATGTAGACACAATAACTATGTCAACACACAACTCCACTTTTCAAAAAACTCTGTGTCCAAAATTTGAAGCTTGCCAGAGTTCTTAGGGAGAAGTTTGTAGTGTATTTTCATGGATACATGAACTTCTGTGTTGGATTTTTTTTAATAGCTGTACAGGGCTGGTTCTGGTGGTTCCTAGTGACCACATTACTCAGAAAGCTGGGCTAAGAATTCAAGACCCTTCTCAGCCATATCATGAGTTCAAGGACACTGTATCAACCTCTCCCCACCCAGATACACATGCAGAAATACCTGAATGATCTTATTTATGATTCCAAAACCAAAATTATTTATGAGAAATATTACTGTTCTGCATTATATTTTTTTTGTCTGGACTGCTTGGTTAGAAAACTAATCTCAAAATTATTGGAAATGTATTAAATTCTCTGAACTCCAAGCATTGACAAATAGGCTTTGTTTAAAATGTCTGTAAAACAAGTTCAGTAGCCAACATGACTTTTACACTAAAAATTCCAATATATATATATATGTATATGTATATATACATATATATATATATATATATATATATATATATATATATATTAGAATGAAGTGGAGCTTAAAATGGTGATTTATGATTAATCTCAAATGTTATTGAACAGTTTTATATTTTTTAATAAAAAGTCTCTCTCTCTTACTCCCTGAATGATTGGCTTAATCTTGTAAAATTTCAAGTGTTTCTTTGTGTAATAGCTTCTAGCTTACATGTTCAAATGCTGAACCATACAGCGTCACTGTAATTGGGCTAAATTACCAATAATACATTAATAATCCTACTTATTAAAAGGATAATTACTGACTCCTGAATTAATAATACTGTAAAAAAGTCCCAACTGCTGCTTACACTGATATATATAATACCAGCTCCAAACTACAGGCATTCCTTCTGTTGATTCAGTAAAAATAAAACTATGCTTTAAAAATCTAGTTACAGCCCCTTTTCACTGGAAAATTGTTGGCCTATATCCTTAGAATAAACTGGATTCAACTTAGGTGTATTTTCAAAGTTGCCACTAAACTTTTTTGTTACATGAGGAACGATTTTCACAGATGAGGAAACATGATTCCCCAAAGAAATTTCCCCTAGAAATCATCCGACTATAAACATGACACTACCCCATTCCCATACTGTCTGAGAATCAGAGTTGATTCACATCGCAAACACACATAACTAAAGCTTTCAAGCGGTGTGTCAAGACCACTTACAAAGGCACACGGTGAAATATTAATCTCCTGCCAAGAATAAAGACACCAACGCCGCTGTTTTTAGAGAGAACATCTTCTTACTTCCTGAATCAGTTTTAGAATCTCATCCTCTGCTGTACAGACTTCAGACAAAGAGGACTCAACAATTAAGAGAGGAATCTGCCAGGTGAACTAAGCCAGAAGCAGATGGGAGAGGAATAAAACTCAACCAGAGGGAGCATGTTCATGAGCGTCGTGGAGGGCAGTAGGGAAGGAAAGATCTCCAGAGCATTTTTGGAAAAGAGGGATTGAAATAGTTAATGTCTCCTTTGCCTTTTTCCAGAGAACTGAAGAATTAAATTGCTTCTTAGTTGTTTTGAATGTTTTTCTAGATCTAGATGTAAGTCCCTGCAGAGAGAAGCCATGGGGAAGCTTTATTTAGATATTACCTAACCAAAATAATGCACATATTTTTAATAAATTGAAGTGACATTACTTCCTTTCAGTCACGCTGTGATGTCCATAAGTGGAGAGAGGACCTCAAATTAAAGCTGTTTTGTGAGAAATGTCTCATCCCTTGATGACCTAAATGCAGAACAGTGGTTACTAGAGAGCAAGAAGATGGGGTATAAGCATGCTGTAAGAATTCATTAAAACATTAATGGTACTCATCAGTTTTCAGTTACTATGGCAAAGTACCTGAGACAATCAATTTAGAAAAAGGAAAGGTTTATTCGGCTCAGTCTTTCCAGAGGTTTTACTGTGTGGTTGCTTGGTCCTGTTGCACTCTGCCTGTGGTGACACAGTATATCTGGACGTGCATACACAAGGGGTTCACTTCAGGGCGCCAGGAAGCAAAAGTAAAGGAACAGACCGGGGTCAAATATTCTTTCCAAAGTCAGTTCCCAAATAACCTAACTTCTTCCAACTGAGCCACACACAGAGAGACATTTCACTTCTTCCTAATCGTGCTGTAGGCTGGGGACCAGGCCTTGACTACATAGGAATTTGGGGGACATTCAAGCTCCAAGCTGTAGCTTCTATTGACAGCCACTAATACACAATCTATGCATATTCCAAATTTGAGAAGAGGATTGCAGAACCCCAGACTTTGCCCAGGTTGTTCTGACAGCGCGTTCGTGTGACAACCCATTGAATGTGCATGACATGAGCTCCAGTGATCATTGATTATGGGGCTTGCTTTGCTTCAGTAGGCTTGTTACATTGTGGTTAGTACCAGATCCTCCCTGGGCTAAGCTCAGTAGGTTTGTTACATTGTCCTTAGTACCTGATCCTTCCTAGGATAAGCCAAACACAAATATCCTCCCTGCAGTAAGAAAACTTTCTAGCCAGTCCCCCTGGGATTGCACGTTTCCATACTGTTCTGCCACCGTAGGAGAAAAAGAGTTGAACACTTGATTAAAAACCAACAAACACAAACGTGCTCACAGAGTCTTTGACATCTTGAGGATAAAAGTCTTTCTGAAAAGAGCCTCCCGAGGGGAATACGGTATCCAGTTCCTTCAGTGTCTTTTGCAGAGGAAATGAGTGGGTTTGTTACTTCTACTGTATGTTTTAAATTCATACCAATGCTGAATTCTTTCAGTATACAAAGGAAAGGGCGGTGCTAGAAAAACTGCAAGGCTTTCTCCTGGAACCTTCTTACTTACCTGTCAGCGATTGGCCTCGGGCAGATTGTGTAACCTTCCTGAGCCTTCTTGCCTCATCTGGAAATGAGGATAATGAGGATGCTGCCCGGAGGCTGGGCACCGCTCCAGGTTGTCCCTTGAGATCCCTTCCAACTCTGAGATGCAAAATTTCATAATTCCATCAAGTTAGCATGCACTGCAGTAGTCACTGCTTCGTGTTACCCTCCAGCTTTCCTCCTTCCTCCCCAGTCTGCTGTCTACCTGAAATCACAGAGGCGCACCTCCTCCTTACGCTATTTCCAGTAGAATTTAATTTGGAACGTTTATCTGAGAAATTTGCTTTCAGCGTATGTTCGAAATATACTTGTTTTTAGAATAATTAACCTGTCACTGTCAAAACACCGTGTGTGTATTAATTATCTAATTAAGTTGGTGCAGGTGAAATGAATGGGCATGACTAGAGAGCCGTATTTAAGAAATGTAATAGGAGCCACTTAATTTAACTACCCACTGACCTCATCTACAATGCATGAGAACGAAATGGGGTGGTAGATAGCCTGGCAGGTTTCACATGCAGCAGCAACAGCTCCCTACACGCCGTTAGCAATATCATCTGCAAAATTCAGGAATTACTGTGCCATTCAAACCAGATGGATAACTCCTTGTCTGGGCCTGGGATTTCACGCCTATAATCCCAACACTTGGGAGGGAGAAATAGAAGGAGCAGGAGGCTAGCCTTAGCTACATAGTAAGTTAAGGCCAACTTGGGCTATGAACGTTCAAACAAAATATATACTTATCAAAATTGACTTGTTTTCACCCATCTTGGTTATTCATTAGAACTAAAATACTTCAGTCTGTACTTATGGCTTCCAACATTTTTCAAAGTGGGATCAAGTGTCTTTTAGTCCAGGGTGAGACTAGTTTAAGTAAGCTCTCATACTCTGAAGAATTCTTGTAAGCCTCTGAATGCTATATGCAAGCAGCTCTCTAATACTAGGCTTGTAAAAGACTCTGTTATGTTTGTATCTGGACATATAGCTACTTGGCTGAATGACATATTAAGATCAGAAGCAGCCGGGTGGTGGTGGTGGTGGTGGCGCACACCTTTAATCCCAGCACTTAGAAGGCAGAAGAAGATGGCTCTCTGTGAGTTCCAGGCCAGCCTGGTCTACAAAGTGAGTTTCAGGTCAGCCAGAGTTACAACAGAGTAACCTTGTCTTGAAAAAACAAAAAACAAAACAAAAATCAGGAGCGTTAGAAGCAGACACGTGCCTCCTGTCTTACCAGATAACAAACACTAGGCAAATACCTTCAGTCTCCTCATCTGCCATGTTAAAATATCCTCCCTGGGAGAATGCTGAGGATTGAAGGAAATGAGCTGTCTAAGTCATGTGGCTGTGAATTTTTTAATAAACAAATTGTTACTGTGTGTTTTCTATGCACCTGGCATGATATAAGTGTTCAAAATATCCAGGGAACACCTGGTCAAGGCCTCCCTTCACCGACATGACACCCGAGCGGCCGCTCACAACCTTTGTCTCACTGCGGGTTGCTAAGCGCTTGGCAGTTATCCATTGTCATTATTGCCGCTTTCGTTATTAAATCCCCCCTATATTTGACTTTCTGTTTCTTTTCTGAGTTGGGGATTGAACTGTCGTGCATGTTAGCCGAGTGCTATACCACTGAGCGACGCTCTAGCCCTTAAATTCATATTACCTTAATCCAAAATTAAATGTTAGCTATTAAATAACACTAAGAAATTTAAAGGCACAGTGTTAGGAGTTCTGCCTGTGGTGACATCTCTCACGCCTATATACAGCCTTTCTGAACTTAGTTCTTAGGTCAAGGCTAAAAGCGCACACAACAGAACCAGGGTTCCATCAAAAGGAAGAACTCAAGATCAGGTTTAAAATGTAAGTGCAGTCGAAACTGTCCAGAGGAGCGTGGTGGTGCTTAAGAACACAGATTCTCTCTCCCTTTGATTGAGTCTGAATCCAAATTCAGTACTCATCCGTTAAATAGCATTCGAACTTACTTATCTATCTTTGCCTCAATTTTCTTTTTATTTCTAAAGATTTTTTAAAATTTTTTATAGGTACATGTGAGTACATACATGCACTCACATATGTGTGTATGTATGTGTGCCATGTGTACAGAGTAACATGCAGAGGCCAGAAGAGGGCATCAGATCCCCTGGGACTGGAGTTATAAGCGGTTGTGAGCTGTCTGACGTGGGTGCTGGGAACTGAACTCAGGTGCTCTGGAAGAGCAGGAAAAGCTCTTAACCACTCAGCCACATCTCCAGACTTCCCAATTTTCTTATATGTAATAATAGTTTGGTGGGTAAATTTGATTAGATTAAGAAATGCCTTGGAATTTGAGTATGACCAATATACATTGTATAAGTGTGTGGAAATTTCAAAGGACAAAATGATTTTAATTGTGTAACTTAGCGTATCCACAGTTGAACTCGTGTTTTAATTAAAAATTCAACTGACTTCTCAAAGTAAAAAAATAAAATAAAAAAGAAAGAAAGAAGGAAGGAAGGAAAGAAAGAAAGAAAGAAAGAAAGAAAGAAAGAAAGAAAGAAAGAAAGAAAGAAAGAAAGAAAGAAAGAAAGAAAGAAAAAAGGAAAGAAGGAAAGAAAGAAAGAAAGGAAGAAGCAAGCCTTGGGCATTAGCAAGGAACTCTTGGAATGTGTCTGCCGGGCATTTCTAAACAGGATTGGCTGGGAGAAGCAAGCCTCTTCCCCGACCTCCCCAATTTAAGAGGCACTGTCCCACAGTCTGGGTTCTACTAAGAATAAAAAGAATGAAAGGAGACAGGTAGCTGAGTGCCAGCTTTGGTCTCTCTGCTTCCTAGTCCGTCCAGATGAGAGCAGAGAGCCTCACACTCTCACCCCCATGGCCGCAGCCTCCCTGCTACCATGCCATCTCTTACAAGGACTATGAACTACAAATCCTTACTTCCTACCCTCAGTTACTTTTGTCAGCTTATTTTGTCTCAGCAGCCAGAAAGATAACTAATATAAATATTTCCTACCTCAAAGATAACTGTGAATATTAAGTGAATTAATTCAGGCCTGGAGAAATGGCTCAGCAGTTAAGAGCACTGGCTGCTATTCCAGAGGACCCGGGTTCAATTCCCAGCACCCACACAGCAGCTCACAACTGTCTGTAACTCCAGTTCTAGGGAATCCAGCACCCTCACACAGACATACATGCAAGCAAAGCACCAATGCACATAAAATATAAATAAATAAATGTTTAAAATTAAGTTAATTAAATTACATCACTGCTCACAATACTTGCCAGCACAAAATAAGTAAGAAGTGTTAAATACTGCCATTATTGCTCTTGTGATTAAAAAGGCCACAGGACTCTCATTACTATGGAGAGAAATGCGCCACAAAATAATCATTATACCATCCTATTACCCACCTCCAGACGACACAGGAGAAATTATTCAGAGTCCTGCGTGTGTTACGTTTGGTTGCTAGCTGCATTCCCCAGCTTGTGTTCCATAGGCTGTTACGACATTCCACGGAAAAGAGAGTTTCACAATCCATAAATCTGAGAAGAGTTATTCTCTGAGTATTTAATTTGCTCATAAGTCAGGTCAGCTTCAAAGAGCTGGACTTCTCAAAGTTATTTTACCAGTCTTGAAAATTTAGTGTTGGTGGAAATAAAATTTGGGACGCAGCAGTCCTGGGGTAGACATAAAGTAACATTTTCAATTTGCTCTGCTGAAAAGGAGAGGTGCAGTCTGTGGGGCATCGTATCTCTCTTTATTCTGTTTAAAAATCCTCAGCTTGGTGACTTGAAGTCAGCCCTGGGGAGAGCATGTAGGCCGGGGAGACTAACGTGCTGCAGACTAGACAAGATCTACCATTTTTGGAGGTTCTGTTCTTAGACTGTAGTGAGGAAACACCCTAATGCAAAATAAATTTTAACAGCGTGTCACCGCTGCAACCATTGCTGGGTTAGCATCACGGCAAATGCAGGAAGTATTCTTTCAACATTCGAAGGCGTGTGAATCAGCAAAGAGGTCATAGCCATTATTGACCACTGAGGTGAGGCTCTGATTTATGTCTTTATTGCTTCACTCTTATCTTGCTAATTAATCAAAAATATCAATAACTTGCAGGTCAGAACTAGCTGTAGGTATGTAACGTTGCCAACGGGCCTTTGCCCCGTGATCCTTGCACATTTACTAAAATAGTGGATAAAAGTGGGGCAACGACACATCCCAGAATCATCAGAAGGCCGTGGTTTCCAAGAGCTTAATTCTCTTCTATGATTGTGCTTTTAAAATCTTTTGGGTCAGATTTACCTATTTTTACTTAGGGAAATCAAGTCACTGTAGACAGAAGGCACAAGAAATTTGGCAATTAAAAAAAAAAGACATTCAATAAAAAGCACATCGTGGACACACAGTGCACCTGGCGCGTGTTAATCTCTAAGTGTGATGTCTACTAGTTAACAGGTATCGCATGCCAGCAAAACAAATGACAGGTAACTCAGCCTTGAAAGGGAGGAGCTCAGGAAGATCTCATGGCGTTGGGAGGAGTGATGTTCCAAACAAATCAAACTTTACGCCGGCGTGCGTAAAGCAGTCCTAAACCACCAGACTATTTCTAAGATCTTGACATTACTGACGTGCCTGGGGAACTGAGGTAGAAGCTCAAGGCCGGCTGGAAGTGGCCAAGCTGCTAGTGAGCCACCAAGGATCTGGAGTGCAATGCGAGTAGGGCATGAGAGGCTGGGGCTTTGAGGTAAGGAACTCTGCATTCCAAGGCCAGCTGGGTGCCGAGTGGAGACAGAGAAGAATCGAGAAGACATCACTGGCAGGAAGGCTGACTATGGCAGAGGCTGAGGAAGCCAAATGTGAGCAGGGATAAGGGGAGCACATGAGGCAAATTAACAGGACTTTGTGCAAACAGAGGTGACCGGTCACCAAATAGAGACAGCAGTAAAAAAAATATTTGAAGAATATGTTAACATAAATGTGCAGATGTGGCCATTGGAAAAAAAAAAATATACACACACACACACACACACACACACACACACACACAGGTTTCTCTGTTGTGACTCTGGCTATCCTGGAACTTACTCTGTAGGCCAGGCTGTCCTTGAACTCACAGAGATCCACCTGCCTCTGCCTCCCTCCTGAGTGCTGAGATTAAAGGAGTGCACCACCACCGCTCAGCTATGACTATATTTCTTATGTTAATATTCTGCAAAAAGCAAATGCAAAATGTACACTGTCTCTATCTGTATGCCTCCTGTTGTTAATGTTATTGCTAACCACCAGTTGGAAAGATAATAATAGAGGTTTAATTAGTAAAATTGAAGGCAATCACCGTTGCTGCAAAGACATCTGAAATTGTTTTTATCTTTAACTCGTGTGTATTATATGACATGCTCTTCTTAGACTCATGCATATTTTTATACGTTAAAAAAAACTAAAAGTTTATAGTTGTCTTGGAAAAACAAATAAAAATTATGACCCGGAGATAGATTAAAATTTCTGTCTCTTTAAAAGCATTCTGTGGTTTTGTCTCGTGCTTCCAGATTACTTTGTGCTCCTTTAAAATCTTTCTCTTAACAGTTGGTTAAAATCCCTGTGTGTGCTAATACCTACAATTATAGCAGCTGGTGTTTGCACCAACTGACAGGGCTGAATTAAACAATGATTATCTCCATTCCTCTACTGTTCATGAAAACAACAAAACCCTTTCAGGAAAGCACTGAGTCTCAGATGGTGCCCAGCTGAATTCGGGACCTTATCTTCTGGAGCTGAAGTATCAGCCTTGGGATCAAAACTACCAGCCTGGGAAGGTGACATTCAACAGCAAGGCATCCCAGGAAATAAACTATAAACTTGATGTGCTAACTAAACTGACAAGAGTCTCAGGAATATCTACAGCAGAACCCTGACAAATTTTTAGTATTGGAAAAAATCAATATAAACCTTTACCTCCTATATTCAAGAAAGGATATCAAAGCAATATTAATGTATTTTTAGTGGCATATCACACTGAAGAACTGTACTTTTATTTGAGCAAATTGTGCTTTATCCCTAGTTTGTTTTCTATAGGATAAGATTCATTATTTTATGTATATGAAAGCGGTAGAGAGAAACTAAAGACATTTCAATTTCTGCTCTCAATTTTTATGGGAACTCCTCCACATAGGGCAAAACACTATTGAAAATGAAAACTATGATTCCATACACAGAGCATCTCAGAACTTAAAAATTCAGTCACAAGACATCTAGAACCCACAACTACATAGGCCAGAGACCCGTAAGAAGAAAGCGCTACTATTGATTCTGCTCAATGGATGTTTGATTAATCCAGCCTCTAATGACTCCTTATTAGACCCATAGATTAATATATCTCTCAAACCTCGTCAAAGACGCTTCTTTTCGCAGTGGATGGTGGTTAACAGGGATTCGCAACGACTGGTCAGGGTGCGGATAATAAGCGACTGTGTACTCAGCCCCAAATAAGACAGCTCTTACCCTCCTTCTCCCAAAGTTCAGAGATTGTTTGCAGAAGAGGCCAGAGGGAAGAGTGTAAGAGCCAAAGGTGACTATAGAGATTTCTGGACACAGTGGGGCAGTTGCACATAGGAATTCACAGTGGGCATGACAGCACTCACACTCCTAAGCAAGCTCAAGCCGGAGAAAGTCCCTGCCTGAGTTAGGCAGGAAGTCCTGCCCTTAGCTGAGTTGCTTAGGCAACTGACCACTGCTGAGAAAGGGAGAGTCGGTTTTCCTTAAGGGTGTGATCCCACACTCCGGGCAATAGCCTTGCACCTAAGAGTTTTCGCAGCATATACTGGCTGCATAAAACTCAGTGAGTTTAAAAAAAAAAAAAAAAAAGAAGCCTCTGCCGGGAGGTGGTGGCGCACACCTTTAATCCCAGCACTCGGGAGGCAGAGGCAGGTGGATCTCTGTGAGTTCGAGGCCAGCTTAGTCTACAGAGTGAGTTTCAGGACAGCCAGGGAGTTACAACAGAGAAACCCTGTCTCGAAAAAATAAAAATAAATAAGCTAATAAGAGAAGCTACAGAGTTGAGTTGGCACGAGGTGGGGGCTGGAGCCGGGGCGCCTGGACCGGGGAAGCTGGGTAAGTATGATCAAAATTTAATGTATAAAGTTCTCAAAGAATTAATAATAGATATGAACCACCAAAAATGATATTTTTGAAGAAAAAAAATCTATAAAACTTAAAATTATAATATCTATAATTAAAATTCAAGAAGTGGTTTAAATACCATAAACATCAGAAGACTGGACTTATTTTCTTGATTAGAGTTTGATAGAAAGTATTTAAATTGGTGACCAGCAAAACAGAAGGAGGGGAAAAAAGAAAGCAGGGAACAAACAAAAGAGATATCTGGGATTCAGAGAAAAGGTTTGACTTGTGTGTGACTGAGGTGTCTTTAGACCAGAACATTGACCAAACACTTCCATGCTGAAAGACACTGATGAAAGTGCTTTCCATAAGCGAAAAGAACTCTTTGTACTCCACGCAGGGTAACTACAGAGCAAACCGCCATGCTTACACACGTTACAATAACTACCAAAAACCAGCCAGCAAAGAGAACACCCAGGAGCACTTAGAAGGAAAAAGACACATTATCTTCAAAAGGATCAACAGCTGACTTCACACAGTTTTCAACGGAAATGTTAGAAACCGGAGGAAAATGAACCGATGTCTTAGAACGCTAAAAAGAAAATCGCTGCCAGCTTAAGGGTTCTTCGTCTGGGAAAAGCAGCCTTCTAAAATGAGGATAAAATTACTATGTTCAGAGAAACAAAAAAGAATTTTGCCATCGTGAGTGAAATAGTTGGTGGAGTTATTGGGACAGAATGAAAATTGTCCCGGAAAGGCAGTTAGTTATTCCAGGAGATATGATCAGAGGGAGGAAGAATAGATAAGTAGACAAACCTGAATGAAGATTAACTGGAAAGTGAAAAATAAAATTGCATCAAACTAAAAGTTGCGGACTCACAGTCTCTACCCCAACAGGACTCTTGAGCTGGTTTTCTGTATTTGGTTACAATGGACGTGAACTCAAGATGTCTGGGAGGGGCGGGGTGGGGCAGGGAGGGTGGGGCAGAATGGGGCTGCTAGATACTGTGGAGAGGCAGTGAAGATTTCCCTGTGGCTGCTGCTGCCATCTGATCCCTCTCCTTACAAGGTTCCTGCCCCTAACATCACACCGCCCACAACTTCTTCCACTCAGGATGCTTACACTGTTTTCTCTGATTTTAAACACAAAATAAGCCACTGATTTGGGGTTCACACTTTAGCCATTTTAAGCTTTTGCTGCCTGTGGGCTGCCACCATGTCTGACATTTTGCCGGGTCAAACTGCAGGAATCTCTTTCTTTCTTTGAAGACCGTTTGTTATCCTACTTACGAAGGTTTGGGTCCCTCAAGAAAATGCTCTTGTTTATCCGACACATCTCACCTTCTGATAGCCTGAATAGATCACCCAGCGAATGGAGATGGCTCCTGGAAAGACAGGTGGATGAGGAGGAAGCTTTACAGTCACTGGTAAAACTGGATTTTGCTGATCTTCATGTTCAATTCAATCCAGTCCAGGACACCATACCCATTTCCCTCAGCTCTACTTTTTCTGGTTTTGATCACAAATGTTGAATTACCAAATAATTCACTGGAAACATATTCAACCAAGTAAAATCTCTCAATGGCTATTTTTGTCCCTGAAGCCAATTAGGAAGATCCAATCAAGGGGAAAGAAAGAGTTGCTGACATTAGGGTTTTAGGAGAAGGGAAAAAACAAAAAACAGTGTGTGTGTGTGTGTGTGTGTGTGTGTGTGTGTTGTGTGTTTTAAGAAATTTATCTTGCTGATAATTTGCAGAGAAAAGTATGAAGAAGTATGTGCCCCTGAGATCAGTGTTGCTCTGTGTGGATGTTTTTGTGGATTCAGGGAGCGGCCATTAAGAACACAATAAAATAAAGACAAAATTCTCAATTTTTTTCTTTTTTTTGTGTGTGTGGAATGAACTGACTAGCACTCACAGAGATGAAATTTATAAAAATAACTCATGTTTGGTCAAGCAAAAGCTGGTTCCAAGACTTAGCAGTATAGAGATGAACACTGCCAGAGCCATCGTGTGTACAATGAAACAGACCTCAGCCAAGCACATAGATATTCCTGGCATTTTTTTATGATAAGTATTCAAGGAGATATCTAGGCATTGTAAAAATTGACCTTGGGTGGTTTTTGATTTGTTACCTGGTGCTGTTTAGAAACCTCCTAATAACGTATGTATACCGAGTGAATTTTTAATAACCCTTCGAAGCAAAATTAGAGTCTAAAACATGCACCATTAAGTTCATTGGACAGACACACCTGCACGCCTCCCTAACACCTATTATCCAGTTTTTTCCTATTAATCATGATAGCATTGAAAATATCAATGTCTCAACTGAAAATAAAATAAAGCACAAACAACACACAAATTTTGTTCTCCGTTTCCGGGTGAGATTTTGACTGTGTCACTTTGGACTCTCCAAGCTCTTGGAAGCTTGAACCATCCGCTACTCCCCTCTGCGGTAAGGCACACTCTCCAGTCATAGAGAAGCTCTGGATGCAGGGCTCGGTGGAAGCCAGACGCGCCGGCTTTAGGGCAGATTCTTGCTTCCCCGCTGAGTTACTGTCATTTTCAGGCAATCTTAAAGAAAATAAATTATACAACGGTTAGAGACTGGAATGGCTCCTGATGGCCATGTCTGTTCCACAGACGACACAGCTTTGAGTGATGTTAGTGTTATGCATTTCTTCAAAGAAACACACCAAGGCAGCCGGTTCACCGCGAGCTAATTCCTTCCGTGCACAGATACTCACATGTCTTGGAAGCACTTGTGTGTTTTAAACATCACAGAGCAGATGTTCAAATCTGACTTTTATTTTTTGAGACAGGGTCTCACTATATAGTCCTGGCTGATCCAGAGCTCTCTATGTAGATCAGGTTGGCCTCACACGCAAAGAGATTTTCCTGCCTCTGACTCATGAGTGCTGGGATTAAAGGTGTTTACCACCAAGCCCTGCTAACATTTTTTTTTTACTCTTTTCTTTATTGTCCTCGTGACCTGTTGGATTTTTACTTATTTCCCAAGGAACGGGAAAATGTCTTGACCTTTTCACTTTTGGCCTCCAAGGACAAATGTAATAGCATAGAGTGAATTGTGAAATAAAGCTACTCACTTCTTGGTGGCCAAGAAGCACCCAGAAGATGAGAAGGATCCAGGCACAAGATAAGCTCTTCAAAGAAAACTTCCTGTGACCCGATTTCTCCAACTAGGCCTAACCTCTTATTAGACCATTCAGCTGTGAGGACATCTATCGACGAAGTTTGTGTTCTCTTGACTCAGGCATGGCTCACCAACACCGCAGCTGGAAACCAAGCCTTTTGTGGGTTCGCTTCCTATCCAAACCATCACAGAGGTATGCAGGATTTTTCCCTAATCTCTATTTCTTCTACCCGTTCTAAACTGCTTTTTCCTCTCATTTGCATAACAACCAGATTTAATATTTCAGCCCCCTAGAGTGACCACTGCAGAAGTCTCCAGCATTAGCACCATGACCATACACATTGGATACCCAGCGGCCATTTAATTAAAGTTCTAGGACAAACTCTACATAGACTCTCAGTCTCCCAGTTTTCCAAATATTCCTTCCGCTGTGTTTGGCTCAACATGATGAGGCATGACATAAGGGGTGTCAGGAGAAGTCAGGAAAAATATCAGGGAAATTTGTAAAGGGGAGCAAAACACAAAGCCTCCTGCCAGGCATTTCATTGCAGATTTGCTGGGAATTCCCACCTACCATCATAGGCTTTGGTAGTCAAAGCAAACCTTGAATAGCGCTAAGAAACTTTGACATGTGCAAATTGGCAGCCTGTGTTGCTTCTGATTCAGCACAATTTCTTAAGCTGCCTGGCATGTTGATGAGCGGTTAGGAGGCAAGGCATCTCTTTTTAAAACACAAAGATCGTCTTTTGTGATTGTGACAATTTACAACAGGATCAAGAAAGCTGGCGTTAGCACTTAGCCCCAGCTGGGATGACAAGGGCTTGAAGAAGATGGGGCAAGAATAGAGATGTCACAGCCCAGGTGTTCTCACGGGTCTAACACAGAGACTGCTGCTGAGGGAATAAAGCATTGTCTTGCTTTATTCCCATGTCACTGCCTTGTCAAGGGTGTTTTCCTTGTTGGCATCTGTAGATCTGAGTTTAGTGTGAGCGCTGTGATATCAGGGACCAACTGTTTGTTTAGTGAAACATTATTTCTCCAAGGAGGAGTTTAACTCAAGTCACTCACATTTTAAACTTGCAGTCCTTCATGGTCCTGACTGAAGTCATAAGTTCAATCATAAACTCCCAGGCTGCTGCAGAGAGGCCAGAAGGGCTCTGGGAGAGTCATGCAGCTCCTCTAAAGTGTGTCCTCAGCTCTCCTGCTCTGGAACACCACAATGAACCTTTCCTTATGTTATGTTTGGCCAAACTTTCTGGCTATCCCAGAGGAGGAAGACAGTAGTTCTAATCTCTGGTTTTAGTCCAAATTAATATTGTATTAATTTGAGGTCTCTTGAGTGCAATCATAAGTAACTTGTCTAAAAGACTCTCAATTTCACGCTTGTTGAGATATATATATATATCCATCACTGTTCTGGAGTCTGCAGATACAACAACGAACATAAAGAAATAATAACAAAGGTCACTATGTCTTGAAATCAGGAGAAATACACAAACAATATGAATTATGTAATGTGGTAAGACCAATGGAGAAGAAGCAGTAAGATAAATATTAGCAAGGCAGGCAGGGATCAGACTCAAATAGCAACTCTATGAAAAAATAAGTAAACTCTTTAGCAAGAACCTGAAAAGGTTGAAGTCAGGGGTCCTACGGAGATTACTGATAACCAGCGTGGAGAGCACAGGTGAGCTCACGGAGAGGAAGTTGATTCACGGTAAAGAACATTCTGAGCCATTATTAGCTGTCCTTTATTCTGCATAGTGATGGAAACCCACTGGAGGATACTGAGCAGACTCAGGGCTAGTTTCTGAAGTATGTGTTTTATGACAACATGCTGTTGAAGTCACTGTAGTTGTGCTTCGTTTTTGGTCTTTGACTGCAGAGCAGCAAACACAGGAGCGACGGATCTAGGCAAAAGGTCATTACAGGGATCTAAATGAGACAGGACAGTGGCTGTCCTGGAGAACAGGAACCTTGAGAATCAGTGAGAAACAGTCGGTTTCCAAGTAGGTTCTTCAGCTAATGCTGCCAGCAGTCTCCGGTGAGGAAAAAAGAAGCAGAGCCCAGTGATTAAGGACGGAGGAGCCAGAATGCTGGAATGTGATCTGTAACATCCCGGCGAGGAGCCCAGGGCACCTGGTGATTTATGCTCATGCAGCATGCAAAAGCAAGCTGATAAGCGGCCATGTTCTTACATCTTCCGAAGGTCAGCATAGCTTAGCTACTGGGTGTGTCGTTAAAAGAACAGGACACGGTCTGCACACATTCAGGTTTCAGAACAGTCCAGAACTATCCTTGGCTCACTAACCTCAGTCTGCGGTTCAGTCTTTCGGGGAAAATGCTACCGAGTCGTCTGCACCTGAGAGAAATACTGGAGGGTTTATCACTCTAAATCAACAGCCACGGAAGAGGAAACGCAAGCTTGGGTGAGCGAGCAGAGATGGAAGAACACAGCAGAATGCTCCGACGTTGAGGACAAATGTCAAAGTATGCAGTAATAGCTACAGTCAGTTTTTAAAATATTTCATCACCTTAGAAACCCTGACTCCTTTAGCTCTCAACATCCAGTCGTGACATTCGCCAGAACACTCATCTGCGTTCTTGTCTCCATAGGTTGTCCTTCGATAAACACTTCTTATGAACAGAATCGCGGGACGTGTAGTAGTGTACGGTTGTCTCCTTCACTTAGCCTGTGTCCAAGATTCATTGTGATTGCAACAGATAAAAGGAAGGCCCTCACTGGGCTTGGTGGCACACGCCTTTCCGAGGCAGAGGCAGGCAGATCTCTGTGAGTTCAAGGCCAGCCTGGTCTACAGAGTGAGTTCCAGGACAGTCAGAGTTACAACAGAGAAACCCTGTCTCCAAAAAAAAAAAGGAAGGCTTTCCTTATTGTGTCAGTTAGCTTGTCCATTTATCCACTGATAGATAGTTCTATGGTTTCCATCTTTAGGTAGTGAAAATGCCACTACAGACATTCATGCAGACAATTTCCTTGTGAAGTAAAAAACCACATTTTATTGATCACAGTAACGAAAACTCCACATAGTTTCTGTGCATTGATTTCTGGCAAATGTCTACCTCTCTCGCTTTCCCAGAGGCTCTCCCGTCGCCCCAATTTCAAGAAGCTATATTCTATTTTTACAGGCTGACGTACGGTTTATTTGTTCGATGACTGCATATCACCCACGTGACGGAAGGACACACGAAGACCCTTGGGGGAGAAGAAGCATGTCACTGAGATGCCCTATGATGTCAGACGAAGCAGGAAAGATACGTGGATGAGTGAGTTGGTGACTCTGGGTGTGAAGGGGCGTGTTTGTAGAAGCCCCGGGTGTGGAAAGGCTGGCCAAATCACGTCACCTTCAAGTGCAGCGGTTGAAGTGTCGCCAGGCGAAGAGAAGTAGACGCAGCACATCTGGCCTGCTAGCTCGCCAAGCGGCTCTTCCTTCTTCACGTAAAGACGTGATTTATAAGAGTTCCATTTAACCATTAGTTGCAATGTGAGCCCCTGAAGGGTGAGGGCAGAGAAGCATGAGGATCTTGGCTTCTGCCAAATTAAATCATGGAGTGTCTGAAAGGAGACATTTGTGAGCATGCTGGTGGAGCGGTCTCTGCATCCCGGTTCGCTTAGGACTTTCTTTCTAACGTTTTGGCACGGTACTGCATTTTTATAAGATGACAGTGATGTTCGAGGGCACATTGTGTCAGCTTTGTGAGAAAATTCGGTCAAAATGTTGGGTCAGCAAGTTACTATGTGCTGGGCACCGTGTCAGACACTAGAGATGCTGTTGAGAAATAAGACAGACAGTGTCCCACACTGATTTTGTGGATTACTGAATTCTTCCTGACACCTTGACTGGAAATTCCGGCTCTGATAGAATCTGTTCAGACACCTGTGGGTGCCAGAAACTACAATAGGCTCAGAACGTCCAAGAACGATCAAACTTTATGGCGCTCAGCTTCAAAGAACTAACCGTCCACGATGTGACTACACATAGGCAGTGTAAACATCGGGAGATTTTAGAGCGGTGTTATTCGATTTAAGAGCACACAAATCACTCAGTTTTCAAATGCGGTTGATGGTTGTACACAGGAAAGGGTTGGGAGATTCCACAGAAAAGTGGGGCTTGCACAGGCCTTGGAGGGTTTTGAGGATTTGGATAGACAGCGACGTGAAGGGATTCTGACTGGAGAGAACAGCTTTAGGCACCGAAGCCGTGTTTGGTAGAACAGTGAGGAAGCAGGCCCTGTGTTGACTCTTTCCCCTCTTTCTTCCCAAAAAGGAAAGTGTCTGACCTGTTCCTTTTCAACGGAAAGTTAAGACCGGTCTGCCGCGTCTCATTTGAACACCTGGGAGGTTTCAAAGCACATCAAAGCATGCACAGGTTTCTAAGGCTTACCACATAGTGAGCCTGGGTATCTAAAATGTAGAAGACTCGTTTAACAGGCAAATGCTATTGATTGACAGGCTCCAAACCACATCAACACAAACTAGGCACTAAAGCTTAAGAAGTACAATGTGGGGCCAGCAAGATGGATTAGTGAGTAAAGGCGCTCGCTCTCTGCAACGCTTGATGTTCAGGCCAAGCCTGATGACGTGAGATGGATCCCCAGAACCCACCTGATGAAAAGAATCAACCCCTGCAAGCTGTCATCTAACTAACACACACACATCATCATCATCATCATCACCATCACCACCACACCCACACAAAGCCACTCACAGGCTCTTCTATATGGACGTATACACTCACTAAACAAATAGATGTTAAAAAAAATTCAAAGAAGTGCAGCAAAATGCATGTGTTCTTTTAGTCGTGGGTCCTAGGTTGTACACAGTCACATTAAACCATTTGCATACGTGAAAACAGAAGTAAAACTGTCTCAGGAAAAGAAGGGGGTGCATGGGGAGAACATGTCGATAAAGGGAAAGTGGTGGAGTGTAAGAGTCATATCCTCAAAGTGCACTACATACTTGTATGAAAATACCCTTACAATGAGATGCGTTTTTAAAGCCGACACTAGATCAGCGGCCCCTGCCCCAGTATTTATGGGCGATTGTAACACAGGAGTAGTCCGCAAGCTCTTGTGGATCTGTGAAGGTTGGGCCGACGCTGTCAAGAGCAAACCGCGTCTAAACCTAACCGAGATGACGCAGCATACTGAGAAGCTCGGAAGTCGTCCTGTCTTGGTTCTAAAATCCCAAACCTCACGTCCCTTAGTTTACCCTTCCTGAGTAACGCAAACTCACTCGGGCACTTGGCAACAATAACTTTTTTCTAAACACAGCTAACAGCTGTGCTTGCCTCAGGAGGCTGCTGGGAGAATCGAATGAGATAACGCAAGCTTTCAGCTGTGGCACCGACAGCACCGTTCCGCGTGAGGCCACGCCGACCAGCGGAGGCCTCTGGCTTTGTCTGCACCCTCATTCATCCTCACCCTCACGCCTCCTCAGTGAGATCCTCAGCGCCGTTCTCGGGTCTGAGCCTCGATTTCATTAGTTATCAATACGCCAGCGATAAGAGCATCGGGTAATTGTGGAATTCAGTCAAGTTTTCTGTGATTACCAAGCTACATGGCACACACAGTAGTTATGCGAAAGGACAGTTGCGGGTTGCAGATTTTTCTCAGTGTCAAAGCACTTGTTAGCAAGCACGAGGCCCTGGGTTCAGACTCAGCTCCAAAGCGTGGAGGTGGGGGAGGGGGTGTTACAAAGAGACAGCTATTGCTAATGTATAATTCGTACTACAGACAAATAATATTTTCAGTAGCTATAGTTTCTAAATTCTTTAAACATAACTTGAGGGAGGATAGCTTGCGCACTGGAGTTCACGGCTAGCTGGTAATACAAGTCCGTCTCAAAAAGGAAAAAAAGAAAACAAAAATCAAATAATAAACGCATGATGTTAAAAATGGTAAGTATTCAATAACTTTAACCATGAAGCAAAGAGACTTTTCTAACTCCACGAAGACTTCATCTCAACCCAGGCAGAACGGCTGTCATCCAGAAAGGAAGAAAGGGAGAGGAAGGCTGGTGGGGGGGGGGGGCGACAGGGGACTGGACGGACACAGAGATGGGGAGAGACGACCCTTACATGCTGCTGCTGGGGTGTAACTTGGCTCAGCAGCTATAACACTCAGTTTCCTTTAAAAACAAAAAGTATCATGTGACCCAGCCATGCCAATTATGCTCATATACCTGCAGACAAAAGTCAGCTTTCATTGCTGCCATATAAAACTAGCCTAGTCGCCTCTCATCAGATGAACGGATGGAGAACATGTTGTATCTACACATGGAGTTTTATCCAACTATTTAAAAAAAAAAAAAAGAGTGAAATTGTAGCATTTTCAGTAAAATGTACCGACCCGAGGGTCCTCAGGTAAACAAAGTAAGCCAGTCTCGAAAAAGGTAGCGTGTGTACACAGGCAGGATGTTAGGCTTGCGGAAGTGGGAAGGAGGGACTAAGAAAGGGTAACAGAGGTGACTATGATGAAAGCCACACGTGCAGGTAGGAAAATATGACGAAACCCATTCGTTTGCACAGTTTATGCTAATTAAAAACCAAACACAAGGAAGGACAGGAGCAAACAACATGGCGGTCACATTTGCCTTCTGTCCATCCCTGACCATTTTTCTTTCAGTTCCGCTGCCCTGGGTTCACATGTATAAACGACGTTCTAAGGGTTTTGACACATCTGCTCTGTTTTAAGCTCATTTCCCTAGAACCTGGGCTAAGAGAACACTAACCAATTACTCACCAGTAACTGGGCCCCGAATATTGTCCTGAGGCCTCTGATTATGATTTCTCACCAGATTCTCTCTCTAGTGACGCACAGAAACCCTTACTTCTTGCTTGTGTGGAGAACTGGAAACAGAACTGTTAGGGCGAGTTTCACAAGTTCTACAACCAGAAAAGGATAAATCTAGAATTTTAGCATGGAAGGCCGAACTCCAAGTCTGTCTTGCTTTGTTTCTGCAGTTAAGCTTGAGGTTCAAGTCCGTCCCAAAGTTTAATGCGTATAACATGGTATAATCCCATTGGTCGTGGGTACTGATGAACCGGACTGATTGCAATAAATGTGCAACTAATTAGAAACTGTAAGTCAGGTAGGGAAATGTCAACCAGAGGAGATAACTTTGGAGGAAGAATTAGAAAACTGAGAATCTATCTGGCTCCTACATTCAGTTAGCCACTTAAATTAGGAGGTCAGCTATGCTAATCCCTATGCCACCACCTAAGCCAGCCATTTAAATTTGGATAAATGACATGATAGGACCACTCCATGCTCCAGTTTTCCCAGCAGACCAAATAAACCCTTGGAATAACCAAATAAGCCATATTTAGAAAAATACCTTTTTCTAGAAAAATCTAATGGATGTGTATGTAGTGACTGTATCTATATAGGGTACAGTGTGACATCTCACACAAATTTAATAATAGAATAATGGTAAATGCATATCTATCACCTAAGATATTTATCATGTCTTCTTGTAGAGAACACTCAAAATCTTCTCTAGTAGCTATTTGGAAATATTATTCAAATGTTACTAATTCATTACCCTTCTCTGCTACAGAACATTAGAAGTTCCTCTTCTTTCTGTACTGGATCCTGGTACCCAATAGGCATCTTCTCTGCATCCCTACCTCCCCAGAACATCTCCAAGACTCTGCTAAATGCTATCCTGTGCTTCCATGAGGTCCACACGTAAATGGGAAGATGCGGCACTGATGTTGCTGTCTCTGGTATTTCATTTAACACAATCCCTTAAAAAAGCATTTCTAAATATCGAATGATCATCACTCTCTCTGTAAAGCGATGTCCTTAATGAAGAGTTGACTATGTTTACCTATTAGATTTTATATCAGTTTTTACATCACCAAACAATGTGGGAGTCTTTTGAAGGCACTGAAATATAATACAACATGAACTTAAAGTAATCCACAAAAGTAAAATAAGGGTGGAAACTGCAAAGAAAACAGAGCTAAGGCCGAGGTCAGTCCTTGGCACAGAGGTCGCCTCGCTCGTGGCAAATCGCAT
Source organism: Cricetomys ansorgei (assembly GCA_026225945.1). Taxonomy (NCBI): domain Eukaryota; kingdom Metazoa; phylum Chordata; class Mammalia; order Rodentia; family Nesomyidae; genus Cricetomys; species Cricetomys ansorgei. Next base: position 2,328,200 of record JAMJFZ010000183.1, on the reverse strand, counting down.
TCTGTTTTATGGTTTATGGCAGCAAACAAGAGGGAGGAAATCTCACCCACTGCTGGGTTGGCAGGATCCACAAGTTGAAAACCAGCCAGTTGCTCAGACGAACTGAAACTGAACAGAAATAAACTTCTGCACTGGTTTGCACAAAGACATGAGTGGCACCCTCAGCAAGTATATATATGCATGTGTGTGTGTGTGTGTGTACATATATATATATATATATATGTATATATATATATATATATTCACCACAGCCTTTTGACAACATATTAGATTATAATTATATAAAATAATCCTTGGAACGACTCACTGTGAATCAGTCTATAACAGTCTGACTCAAACCTAGGTCAGCTTTTAGAAGTTCTAATTAAGTCAATAAAGCACAATGTAATGCTAATGACAACAGTGGTAAAAAGATAATAACTATCCTTTCCTTTGTTCAACAGTTATTGAACAAACACTCCATGAAATAACAGCTGAAGACAGAAGTGAACAGAGCTCATAAAGGTCCTGATCTTGGGGACTTCCATTCTGTGCGAAGAGGATACACAACAACACAGAGGTCGAAGATGTAAAATGTCTGGTGGTGAAAACTACTACAAAATCAGTCAATAAAACAGGAAGGTGGGGTATAAAAAGACAGAATTAAAAGTCACTAGAGTAGCAGTGTGCAACCTCATACAAAGAGCACCCCACAGCGTATACACAAACCTTTATAACATGAAGAAACATTTATATAACTTTTCCCGCGAGTGGCTTCCAATGAAAAGCTTTATGTAAACTGTATGAAGGTTAGTGAGCCCACCACGACAGTAAACTTAGCACCGTAGAAAGTGAAACGGGCAAGGAAACTTTCCTTGAAGCTACTACAGGATGGGAGAGGGGGCAGAGCTCAGCCTAACTTGAATGTATTGAAACAAAAGAGTGTTCTTTGGGGGCTGGGAGGGGCAGGGAGAGGAGTTCCAGAGGATGCTGCTGGGGGAGCATGGGTGAGGCTAAAGTGCACTGAGTTTGCAAAGACTTTTCCCTGTGATCAAGTCATCTGTGTTCCTAATCGTTGCCCATCAAAGTTAGTCTCCTACTTCTGGGGTTGGGGGGCGGTGTAATAAGGAGGTAGCTATACTCCTGCATGGTTTCAATTCAAAGGGATGGGGCCCGGGTCCTCATGTACAAACATCCTGAGCTGCAAAACTAGCAGGAGAGGTTTTTAAGATTCACATGTCAAAGATGCCAAGAAGGAACGTACAGTGACAGGTGTTCTAAGGTAAATGTTTTAAGGGGGAGGGGGTAGGCGCCTCGAATCAGAAAGAAGCTTGTCAGCTGTAGGGAAGCCGAGGGACCCTGAAGGCCCTGCTGTCAGTGCACACACTCACAGTTGCTCACGATAATTTTCAAAGTGTCAGCTACGTTAGTGATGTTCAGATGCCTCTTCCTTACGTCATACTTCCTTGCTAGAACATGAACGATAAGTACTTTAGAGTATGTTTTTAATTCTCTGAAAGTCACCTCCTGTCACATGACATCAAATAGCGGGTTACTAATAACATTTAGGCAGGACAACGAGTACACTGAAGACGTTCCATACATTTTTGTCTGTTGTTTTTTTTTTTTAATTTGTTTGACTCTACAAGTGACTTCTTCTTGAAATACCAAAACATGACTATGAATGTATTATTTATGTTTTTAAAACACTTGGAGAGTATTTTAGGCCAAATTGTAAGACAGTTTGTGGCATTGGGAGATACCATGATAATCATATCTCCCAGAGTCTCTGCAACAGCCAAGCTGAGGAAACTTGATTGTATTTGCACAGGTCATGTCTTGGCATTCAAGTTTCCAGCCGGTGTAAGAACCCTTCAATGCAAACTGAGCTACTACTCCTTCCAATGAGAGGTGGATTTAACAGTGTCCCCTAGTTCTACAATGAAAAGACTTAGCAGTCAGGAGGTGTCCAAGAGTAGCCAAGACAAGTCATTCTGGATGGTACCAGAGACCAAGAGTGAGGGACCAGTACCTTCTTTCCATGTTCTTCATAAAGACCATAATAAAATCTTTCAATGACCAAAGAAGGTTTTTTTGCCATTACTAATACAAGATATAAAGAATTGACCATCTTAATGAAGGTCAGTTGGTGACAGGAAGGATCATACAGATGAAAATCTGTGCGAGTGGATTTTTAAAAGAAGAGAAAACAAGATAAGACCAAGCCAGGTACCACTAAATAACATATATTTATCCAACTATTGAAAAGGAAGGATAAAAATTTTTGAGAAATTCTACAAATTTTTACTTGAAATTTGTTAAGTCATTGTGCTTAAGGTAGTGGGAACTCAGTTTTCATTCCAACGCGTACCTTCAGTTACTTCAATAAGACCTTGATTTTTTTTTCATAAGTTCAGAGATAAACGACCACTCTGGATATTTAAGCTGAGAAACCAGGTCTGAGGGTCTTCTAACTGATCATCATAGGTAAGATTCTAGTGCCGACTGGGACAGAGAAGATAAACAGGGCCGTTCTGGGGTTGCTTTCATACTGGATCCTGGACTACCAGCAGCCCCCCACCCCCACCCCGCACGTATCCCCTGTACTTCAAAGCGGAGTGTGTCAAGGTGTGATCTCCTAGGAAACACGTGAGCCACGTTGAAAAGCCCTTGGCAGTGCTCCTAGCAAACTCAAGTCTCTGTGCTAGCCACTAAAGAACGCGTTATATTTTTTCTAAATACAGGTCAAGGCCGAACTTAAAAGATTTGTCTGAATCGTATATCTACAAGATAATCACCTCAAAACCAGAGCTCACCTCTTCTGCCTCTTCCGCCTCCACTTCACTGCGAAGAATCGCAAGTCCTGGAGGATAAGAGCCCGGGGCAGGCCCATGGTACCCTGTGGTTTCCCAGCGTGTCCCTCTGGCCTGTTGTGAAAATAGAGGCAGAGGGAGCTCTAAATCTCTCCCTTTCTCTCTTTGTTCTCATCCCACTCCCTCCCACCCATGCTGTCACGTGACTGAGATACTCAAGGGCCAAGGAGAAGGCAAAGGAGTGTGTGAGCTTCTGTATCTTCTGTATGTGAGCGTGGTTGATCAGCTGGGACAGTTCACACATGGAAATACATCAGGCGGGATAAATCCTCGCTACTCTCTTGGCCTCCTACGCGTTATTAAATAGAAGATATCATATGTCTCTCTAGGCTGTAGTTTCTTCCCTTAAAAGTCAGCTGTAAGTACCGCGGCATTGTTTAAGTGAGGGTTCATTTGTGTCTCCCTTACAGGTGTCTTGCACGGGGGATTGCTGTTCTTTTGTTTCAGCTCTCCCAGTGTTTGCTACTCCCTACCATCCCATAAGTCACTGACTCCTTGCTAATTACAGTAGACAACCATTCTGCCTGAGAGAAACTGCAGGAAATTGACAGGTGTGTGATTGATCCATTGATCCTGGAACAAATACAGCAGAGGCTCCAGGAAGTGGGCAAAGTAGCTCTCAAATGGCAGAGGGAAGTATCCTGTTAGTTTTTACTATAGTTCCTCGTTTCTTCCCCTTGCAAAGTATAGATTACACATAAATTGTATGATACATCAGGGTTTTTAATCCCAACAAGGAAACACTGGACTTGAAAGCTTCTCAGGTAGAGATCACTGAGGAGAGACCGCTCTCCTGAATTCCAGGCAGAGGAGGAAGAAGAATTAAACCACTGATTAACAAGTGGACCCTGACCCTGAAGGACTCTGGGCTTGTAAATGAAACATATTGTTTCCTTTATTGTGAGTTTCTCCTTTCATGAGAAAAACTCTAAGATACACAGAAAGGGTTCATCATGGCTTGAGGCTCTTGTATTGCTAATGGCTTTTGACAGTGTGTTACAGCTTGTTTAACCCAATTGAATTTGATTATTCATGTCACTCACAAGATAAACAGGTTGACAGAGAGAATTTTTTTCAGCCACTGGTTCATATTAATGTTTGAAAATTAGGTTGCCCAGAAAAGGAGATGGGGTGGGAGAGAAGCCAGAAAGATGGCATTTTAAGCCAGACTCTTCTTGTAATTGAAATTTCACACACACACACACACACACACACACACACACGCACACACACGTACACACAGCAACTATAGGATACCTTGGTGTCTCCTGGGTATACCGATTTCCTCTCTTCTCATACTACTACGAGTCATAATTTTTGCATCATTTGCCTGGAATGTGTCTGGATTGACAAGATTCTGATCCGTCAAAATGCAACAAGAGTGGTGCCTGTTCGATGAAACCCTCTAGGGTTTCCTCAGTGTCCGTCAGAAATCTGTATGTCCTCTTAATCCATGTCCCTCGACTTTTTCTGCACACCCATGCCCATGGCATCTAACAGGGTCCTGTCAATCACGTATCTCAGTGGGATTCCATATGAACAGGGGCATTGTGGGCTGGAGGAAGAGATTAAATTTTCATTGTTTGGACGGAGTCTGAGACCCCCAGATTTTCCTCCCACAACATCACCCCATCATCAACCCTGATATGCCATCTTTGATTGAAGAGCCAATCACTGTAGCAGTACGCTACAACCTTTTACTCTCTTTTTAGAGAAGGAGAAGGGAAGGATAGAAAGAAATTTTCACTGCTTTTGCAAGCGGCCTTGATATAGAGAGAAAGGTAGAAATTTTCACAGCCTCTTTTTAGGCTGTCCTAAGCTCGAAGAGGACTAGCTGACAGTGAGTCAGACTAGCGTCTCAGCTCGTGGTTTGTAAACTCAATCTCTCCAACCTTTGTTCTTTTAGGAATTATCACACTAAACAACCCAACCAATGAGCCACCAAACAACGCCCACCCTGATCCTCGGGGCTTTAGACTTTTTCTACCTTAAGTCAAAAGTTCTCATCAGCCCATGCAGCACCCAATTCCTAAAACAAGCTACAGGTGCCAGAATGCCTTGCACCAACCAAATTATAGCCACCTGCATCAAGCATTCCAAATCCAACTCGAAAACAACTATACCGCAGCTGGGGCGGGCACACAAACCTAATCTAAACACCATTTTGCGCTTTTAAAGAAAAACCAAAATAACAAAAGCTTCTTCCAGGTGTTCCTCTGCAAATCAAAGCTCTATTTTTTTATTTGCTTGATTTCGTTCAGGTGAGGCGGGGTTGGGACACTGGCCTTGAACTCACTATGTAGCCCAGGCTGAACTCAAATTCACAACAATGCTTCTGCTTCAGTCTCACAAAGGCTGGAATTACAGACCTGAGCCACCATGGCCAGTGGTATGGCTACAGTTCTTACTCCTGTCTGCCTCTGATGACACCCGGTGCTGTCCGTCATTCGTCATCCGTCACCCTGCCCCTCTTCTTCCTGCAGTCCTCACACACGGAGCTGATCAATATTTGTTGAAAGAAACAGAGAATGGGTGAGTGAGTCGGCAGCCAAATAAGAGATTAGATGGAGAAGGGGAGGGTGACCAAGATACATTGGAAAATCTCCAGGAACTAATAGTAAAAAAAGAAGAAAAAAAAAGAATGCTGAAAGTGTTTTTGTTGTTGCTGTTGCTGAAATTCAAAAAGTTCTCCATACGTTTATTCAAGAGGGTAAAAAAATACCACAGCAACATGTTCTGCAAGTGGATGCTCGCCTTAACTGGTAGGATGATGGCTATGTGTGTTCTTGTGTTCTCTCTCTCTCTCCCTCTCTCTTTCTCTCTTTCTCTCTCTCTCCTTTTCTTCCTCTCTCTCTCTCCCTTTCTCCCTCTCTCGCTCTCTCCCTTTCTCCCTCTCTCTCTCTCTCTCCCTTTCTCCCTCTCTTTCTCTCTCTCTCCCTTCTTCCCTCTCTCTCTCTCTCTCCCTCCCTCTCTTATTTTCTTCTCCTCCCTTCTTCATTCCTCTTTCATTTGTTGCACAGATTAGACTGTGGTTTGCATAATTGATATTTGTTTTGATCTATAGCAATCATAGGAATATTTTATACCATTTTGCTACAAAAATCACTAAATGAATTTCCACATAATTTCATGAAGCATCGATGGCTTGTGCTTTTATAACCTGATCCAGATTTTCCATTGTTAAGGAAACGCTAGCCACCTTTTCTGTGGGTCAGGGAGGGTAGAATCCGTAAGTCAGCTGTACTGGGTGGAATGGTGTCTCCTCCCCATATACACACGCTAACACTTATTTCATGCGTTGAAGGTCTGTCCCTCATATGATGGTATTTAGAAGGCTTCGAGGTTAGATATGAGAACGGTGCCTCATAACTGGTTTAGTGTGGGTATATAAAGGATCTGAGAATCCTCAAGCTCTCCCCACCACCATGTGAGGACATAGCAAGAAAACTAACTTCTACGAGTCAGAAAGAGACTCTCACAAGAACCCAAACGTGAGGGTTCCTCAATCCCAACTCCCAGCCTCCAGACTGTGAAAAGCACACTTCTGTTGTTTCAGTCACATAATCTATGATGTATTGTGATGTCAATCTAAGCAAATTGAGATAGAAACTCCTATTTTCTGGTATTCAGCATAGACTATATCCCTTGACCACCTAAACAGAAGGCTATGCTATGCTGGCAACATGCAATCTTATTCTCTGTACTTCAACACATAGAGTTCAAGTCTAGAATTCATTTGTGCATTCCAATGAATATCTATCAAAATTGCATGCATTTTTTATCTGACAAGAGGTTCTATCACCTTTATCAACTCTCAAAAAGAATCTATGATCCAAATATAATTTAAAAAATTGTTCTGTCAGATTTCCTTTGTGGGGGTGGTCTAAATTCATAAGCCAAAGAGGAACCTCAGGCGTCTGCACATTGGATAGATGATTAGGTGTCAATAAATGTCCTTTTTTTTTTTCTAATGCCCTAGGATGGATAGGCTGGATGTCAGCCTATCCATCAATATGGTATACACAAGCATGAAATACAAACACCTATTGATTTAAATATAAATATCTGACACAACTGAAGCAGCCTATCAATTTGACGCTTCAGAAATATCTAGATGTGCTGGTAGTGTGATAACATCACCAGCTCCTTCTCTTATTGCTGTGAGAGGAGAGCTGACAAAAATAACCTAAGGAAGGGTTCGGTTTGTTTTGGCTCCCAGCTTGAGAAACTTCCATCAAGGCAGGGAAAGAGTGCTGGCCAGAGTTGCTCAAGATACATCATCAGGACTAAGAAGTGGTAGCTCACATTGTCTAAGCAGGAAACAGAAAGGGAAGAATGTTGGTACTACCTCACTTTCTCCTTTTCTCTCTTAATCAATTATTCAGGTTGAGTCTTCCATCCTCAGTTAATCCTTTCTAGAAACTCCCTCTCAGGCTTACCTGGAGGTGTGTCTCCCAGGTGACTCCAAATCTGGTCTAGTTGACAAGGAAGACCAAAAATCACAATAACCAATTAGATTTTAATTTCTTCCAGACATACCTGAAGGTGTATCTCCCGGGTGACTCCAAATCTAGTCTAGTTGACAAGGAAGACCGAAAATCACAATAACTGATTAGTTTCTAATTTCTTCCAGACAACTGGAAATTTCTGGATAAAACCTTTGGATTGTTATAAGACTTTTTTTTAATCATACAAATATTTGACAAAATTCAAATAACTTGTAAAAACAGAACTGTAGCCTGTTTTGATGTTAGCTGCAAATCCTTCCTTGGTGTGTAAGCAATGTTCTTTTAAGCAGCTTCACCCAGAGCAGAGATCTGTCGGTACTAGTAGACTTGCCTCTCAACTGTGTTCTGAATTAGTGTTTCTAAATATTGTTCATTTTTTCTATATCCAACACTGCTCCATGCTGGACTAGACTATTCCTGGGAAAAGAAAGTAGGATAACGGACAGAATAATGGACAGTACATTGGGGAATTGCTGCACACACATCTGCTGCACTGAAGTCCCAGCTACCAAAGCAGAGTTTCCAGCTCATCCACACAAACACGGAGGACCCTACTATTGCTGTTGCTATTTCTATTTCTGTTCTGAATTGCTCTTAAATCCCCTTTGAATGAACCAGTGCTATCATCCCGCTTTGTAGGAGTAAACACAAACCGTTTAGCCTTCTTGTCTGACTCACCATGAGTGGTGCTGGGAACCAGACTTCCAAGCTTCTGAACCAAAAGGCAAATGTGTGGTTTCAAGGAAGCTTGTGATGGTTACTTATATAAAAGGACATAATACTATAACCCTTCATTTTATTCTTGAGGTCCAACTTAGAAGAGTTAATTGTTTCAAGATTCAGTTACTTGATCATAGTGAAGTCCTGTAACTTGAATCAAAGAGAGGCAATAAGATACAATGCTTCTGGCTTCTTTTCTGAAAATAAATTTTATTTATTGTTACTGAATGTGTCGTGCATATGTGTGGCACATGGCATGGTGTAGAGGTCAGAGGACAGTCCGACAGAGTCCGTTCCCACCTTTGCCTTTGTGTGGATCCTAGGGATTGAAGGCAGGTCCCTAGGTTTGCACAGCAAGTGTCACTGCCCGCTGCGATATCTCAATGACCCTATTCCTGTTTATCTGATGACAACCATTTCATCCACTCTCCCCTCCCCAAATGACAGCATGGCACTGGTAAGTTGTACTTATAATCGTATAACATATGACTGTAAAAACTAAAAAACAAAAAGAAAACCCTTATGTGCATAATAAAGGAATTTGTTGAGACTTCAACTCATTCACAGGATGGGTCATTTACAGAGCGGAGGAGGCAGAAGGACCCCCACAAACAACGTGTAGTTTTCCATGTCAAAAGTCCTAGGGCTTGAAGTGGGTAAATGGGAGTTAGTACCATGAAGAAATCTATGGCTTAAACTGGGAATAACTGTGGACATCTCCAGTCAAACCCCATCAAAGCACCAGTCCCGCTGACTACCCCACCAAGTCACTGTCTCTCTTGAGATAAACCTCCTCCTATCAGCATCTTTCCCATCATGCAGCAGAGCCTCAGCACCTGTGCCAGGTCCCTGAGGGGTGTCACACCACAGCATACCAGCGCATTTACAATAAGCTTCATATGTGTTCCATTAACTGTTATAGCAAATCTCACCTGCAAAACTATGAATAATATATCTCTGTGGTAATTCCTTCATCCATCGGGCAACAATCTAGACTGAGACAAAAACTGCCTCGAGCAATGTCATTTTTAATCCTTTGTTCCAGTGACTTTAATCTACAGCTTACTTCATAAGCAAAATATACCAGTATTTCTAACAAAGCCTAAGCCCTAGTTAGCTGCAGGTAGCATTCTACCGGGATCTGAAGTGAAATGAGGTCGATTAGTAACATGACAGCTATGTTTAGCAATGCACTGATTTCACTTTTAAGGCTGCAGGGCAGAGAGCCAGGACAGCCATCGCTTTCTCCCTTTGTTCCCTAGCTCTTTCCAGTGACAGGCGGCCTTTGCTTGGCTTCTCGAATGGAGCTTACAAGGCTGGCTGGAGAAGCTTTCCCTGGCAGGGTTTTCCTTTTCCCCTGCAGCTCCCCCTGGTCCAGCAATCGTTCTGTCTCTCATGCTTAGGGGTCCAGCCCCTGCGTGCTGAAACTTCATGTCTGACTTTCTCAATTAATTAACTCAGAAAGAAAACACGAACAATAGTTTTCTTCTTTTGCATGTCTGATAAACTTTAGTGCATAGCGTGTCTATACTAATAGTGTGCGTGTGCGTGTGCGTGTGTGTGTGTGTGTGTGTGTGTGTTTCTAAAAGATGGTGTCATTTTTTCTTACACTATGGGTCAGTAATTATACTGTTTGGCTAACCTGGACTCTATTTCAAGCTGGAGGCTAGCTGATCTTGGCTCGCTGTCTTACATTCATTTCAAATTGGTGCCAGGTATGTTTATTCCAGGAAAGAATTATCCAGGGCACATTCTTACTCTGAAACTCTAGAACAAGAGATGGGTGTTCAAGCATATTTCTGGTCTTTTCTGTGTCACTAAGATCCTTTCAGCCACAACAAGTTACATGTTTAACACAAAGTTATGGAGTAGGGAAAACGTAACTAACTAACATGAGGGTCACGTGAGAAAGGGTGGGATACAACCGTAGCACAGGCTAACCACTGAGGCCAATGCGCTGGTCTCGGCATCCAGGGGTGTGCTGCATTTTCCTATGTGCCAAGTTCTGGGAGGAGCAGAAAGGGGAAGGGAGAGTAAAGCAAAGTGCATCTGGGATAGATTTGGGAGAGCTGAGTTCCGGCAATAAATCCTAAGGCAGTTCCAACTCAGATAATATCAGCAGGATTTACTCGGTAGTGGATTTCATTCTTGTTCCTTAGTATAAGACACCTAAGCTGGTTATGGTAGTGAATAATTTTAATCCCTGCATTCAGGAGGCAGAAGCAGGGGGATCTCTGTGAGTTTGAGGCCAGCCTGGTCTACACAGTGAGTGAGTTCCAAAATAGCCAGTGCTACACAGGGAAACCTTGTCTCAGAGAGAGAGAAAGAGAGAGAGAGAGAGAGAGAGAGAGAGAGAGAAACAGAGAGAGAGAGAGAGGGAGGGAGAGAGAGAGAGAGAGAAGGAAAGGAAGAAAAAAAAGATATCCACACCATCTCCTACGGCTGCTTTTCCCATGTCCCACCCACAGAGATACCCTGTTACCAGCACTGAGATACAGGAAATCTATGCTATGTCTGGAGTTTGCAGGGCTTGGGTTTCAACCATACACCTCTGAGGTAGTTGTTAACTAACTTTGAGCAGGCCCGTCATTATTTTGGGCCTAAGTTCTTGCTGGTTTTTAAATTACGATGGCATCTGCTGCAAAGTTCTTACAAAGATGAGTGTAACACATTCAACAGTGTGTGTGTCATACAGAAGGGGTACAATAAATAAAAACTAATTTTCTTGTAATTAGTACTCAGTCTCTGCCCTTTGTCCTGTCTTTCACCCAGGACTCTACTGCATAAGTGTCAGGATGGTCAGCCGACACTAGCGATCATCTGATCTGCGACACTGGGGACTGCTGAGAGCACACCTGTAATATAAATCACGTGAGTAACAGGGAGGATTCCTAACGATGTCATGCTCTGCCTATAAAGATTAGTACCTAACCCAGTCCACACCAGAGAGGCCTCCTCCAGCAGCTGAGAGGAGCATATGGAGAGGCCCAGGGCCAAACATCCTGCGGAGATCAGGGACCACATGGAAGAGGGAGAGGAGAGATGACAGAAACCAGAGGGGATGAGGACACCAGGAGAACAAGCCCCACAGTGTCAGCTGACCAGCACTCCTAGGGGCCCACAGAGACTGAAGCCATAGACACGGAACCTGTAGGGTCCACTAAATACATCACAGGGCTGTCTACATTGGTGTCCTTAAAAGACTCCTACAGGCTGGACTGAGGGTGTCTCTGACCGTTTTACTGACCTTTGAGACTCTTTTTCTCCTGCCTGGCCCATCCTTGCTGATTGGTGCCTGGCCTTGTTCCATCTCTCTATGCCATACCCTGATTGTGCTCTAACCCGGGGGGGGGGTGTTTCATGGGGGATGTTTGTGGGTGGTGATGGAGGTAGATCTTGGGGAGACAGGAGGAGTTGAGGGGTGAAAGGGGGTGGAATATATTCTATAAGTTATATGAGAGAAGAAAATTTTTTTTAATTATATGGGTAAGCTGTCATGTGTTCTTGATGCTTGTTGGGAGCTCAACTCTGAGAACAAAAGAAGGTCCCTTTGCCTTACCAGTGGCTCGCAACCTGTGGGTCACAACCCCTTTGGGGGCCAAATGACCCTTTCACAGGGTCACCTAAGGCCATCTGCATATCAGATATTTACATTACAATTCACAACAGTAGCAAAATCACAGTTATGAAGTAGCAATGAAAATAATTGTATGGTTGGGGGTCACCACATGAGGAACTGTATTAAAGGGTCGCAGCATTGAGAAGGTTGAGAACTACTGCCTTAGAAGCAACGTTTGTACCTGAACTGTCCTCTAGGCTCCCTTGTCCTGGGTCAGACTGTCTCCCAGACTCTGTAACATGGAGGAAAGAAAGCAGCAAACTGCTGAGGATATTTAAAACATTGTGCATTTGGACCAACAAAACGGCTCGGTGGGTAGAGGTGCGTGCAGCTAAGCCTGATCATCTGAGCTCAATCCCTGGACCCACATGGTGGAAAGAGAGAGCTGACTCCTGAAAGCCATGCGGGAACGGGGGGGGGGTGGGGGGGGAGAGAGGAGAGAGAGGGATAAGTAGGTAGGTAGGTAGATCGATAGATAGATAGATAGGTAGATACATAGAGTATATAAACACTTTCTAAAATTAAGAACAGCCGTAGGTAAAGCATTTCCAACTGCGGTTACTATCGCTTGCCCAGTGATGAACAAGCCGGGGGTGGGAACGAGAAGCTGGAAGCTCATCCGTGAAGACGCCACTCCGCTCTGCCTGTGACTCGGTCCGGAGCCCCAGCATGATCGTTTCGGCAGGGCTCCCCAGTCCTTTCTGCTGGACGCTGTTAGCATCTGGTTTCGATGACGTTCTACTCTCTCTCTGCTACCCTCGGTTTGCCTTTTTACTCTTGCGTGTTGCACGTTGTTAATAAACTCACTCGTTTGAAGCTGAAAGTACAGCTCGTTCTCTGGACAGAGCAACGCTGTCCGGAGGACCTTCTCACGGTCGGCAAGCTCTTCGCTCTGTTCTCTTTCATCTCCTGTGAACCTAAAGTCTGTGGTGTGTACCAGAGGAGACACAGAAAAGGACCTTCGAGAACGTTTGTGTGCGACTATACGGTCACTGCCCATTAAGTACAGAGAGACCCCACCTTCTGCCGGGGTGCTGCAGGTCAGTGGGATTTAGAAGCTGTCAGCATTCCTTTTAAGACAGAAGAAAGGTCCTCATCATTTTGATTCCCACTGCAGTGGGAGGAAGGACGGCAGGCCTTTGACTGTGTACTCATTGCACAGGGAATCCCTGTAAGGAGTACCCTTGAGAAGAAAGGACAACCAACTGACTTGACATGCGAAATCCTTTATACGACCCCCTAGGGCATCAGGTATTCAGACCTGGAGCTGAGCAGAGAGGCTGCTGGGATTTTATACAACCGGATAGGGCATCAGGTGTTCAGACGTGAGCAGAGAGGCTGCTGGGAAACAGCATCGCCATGAAGATGCTGTTTGAAGCTGTCTTTGGTTGAGATTGCCCAAGGAATGGGCTAGAAAGGACAATGGGAACATGGCCGGGTAGGGCGGCTAATGCTGAGAGCCTAGAGGGAGGGTGGGGTTCGCAAGAAGGTCTAAGGGATATGAAGGCAACCAGAATAGCCTGGTGTCTCCACCAAGAGTTCAGGGAGGAGAGTGCTTCCAGACAGACAGCGGTCGTGTGAAATCTGAGTAAGTCTCTGAGTCTTCTTCCCTCGGGGTGAGGAGTGATGCTGAAGGGCAGAGGGGTGCAGTCCTGTAGACTAAGACCAGCAAGCCACCCTGAAAATCTCCGAATCAGCAGTTAAAGGGTCTGAATCACAGGACGTAGGAAATTATGTCGCAATCATCTGTTTCGGTGTCTGCCTACAGCTGCCAAGCAGAATTCTTTATCTTTTTACTCAGACACAGGGCTAGTGAGTGATACACCAAAGTTAACTGCAGGGGAAAGGAAGGATACTGTTTTGCTGTGTTACAGTGAAGTAAAGACTGAGAAAAATTTTTGCTGTTAGCATTTCTGGGTTGTAGCTTTACCTGGCTGGATCTGTTGTACACATGCTCACATTTATAACCATAAACTATGCTTTGGTTATTTTTTTAAACTTTTTTTTTAAAAAAGTCCTTGAAAGAACTAAATTAAAATAGCTTCTGCCAAGACTTGACTTGACTCCCTATAATATTATAGGAAGGAGTCAATAACCCTAGCTAACAGCACACACCTTAAACATCATTTGATTTAAGAACAGAAACAATAGAAATATAAGAGTATGCAAGAAGAGATACAAATTGCAAACAAGCTAAATAACAAAAGATCAAAAATAAGTTTTTGCTTATTCAATGGTTATATAAATGCTACTGAAAGGGGGCTGTGAAATAACTTACACATCGTCTGAAATACTGTGACCTAGATCAGCCGTTGTGGAAAGTTATATTGAGATGTCATTCTGTGTAAGGTTTATGTTCCATCTTTAGCAATTCTACTTGCTAAGCAAAAAAAAAAATCAATAGAATTAATTCAAAACATTTCAAGACATTCATCGCAGAATCATTTGTAGTTATAAAATAATAATAGCACGCAGTCTGACAAAGGATCATTGCAGTATGATCCTGCAAATGGCGAATGACATTTTAATAGCTGTAAATCAACAACTCCATTGAATTATTAGAGATGCTTATGAAGCTTATACAGCCATATGGAAAAGTTACTCACACGGATAAATGAAAAAAAGCTTAAAAATTGTATGTAGTCAGACGACATCCAATAAAAATAGAAACTACTATGAAATGAACCATACTTCTAGCATGATAGTTTCGAGCCTGGTAATCAGGTAGCTAATATTTACTGAGCACTTACTATGTAACAGACCTTACTCTGAGCACTTTGGATATTTAATCCAGCATAATCCCTAGGCAAGCTTATTAAATAATATTGCATAAGTGGGAAAAATGGATTGAAAGCATGCTTATGGCAGTTTTCAAGGTCACTCCGCTACAGAAAAGCTCAGAGAGAAATCAAACTCAGGTACCCAGCCTCATTATGGCAGAGCTGCAGGTTGCTGGCCTTTGCAGGCTGTCCAGTGCTGTGCTTCTGATGTTCATCAAATTGCTGGGGTGGGGGAGGTTGTTACTGGTGCTTTATTTTTAAGAATTTCCCAGGCTTAAAAAAAGAAAAGGTTCTGATGTTAGGAGTGCATGCTGCTCTTGCCAAGAATCCTAGTTCAGTTACTAATGCCCCACAGGACTGCTCACAACTACCAGTAGTTCCAACCCCAGGGGATTTGATATTCCAACCTCTAGGAGAGTGTGCTTTTATGTGCACATGCACATGCACACACACACCTGCACATGCACACACCCCAAAAAAAAAACCACAAACAAAATTCTTTTTTAATATTTTTTATTTATTTTTCTTTATTTTATGTGCATTGGTGTTTCACCTGTATTCATGCCTGTGTGCAGGTGTAGGGTCCCCTGGAACTGGAATTACAGGCAGGCGTGAACTACCACATGGATGAATTGAACCAGGGTCCTCTGGAAGAGCAGCCAGCGCTCTAAACCGCCAGCCATCTCTCCAGCCCCTAGAAACAAAATCTTACAAAATAAAATCTTAAGAGAATTTTCTGTAACTCTTTTATGCTGAGAAAAAAGTTAAAGTGGTGGAAAACACTTTGCTGGTGCTCTGCAAACCCCATGACTTCTCTTGGAGGATGGCTAAGTTAGAAAAGCACCTGTGGAAATGAGCGTTAATTCACATGCCTCTACCCACAAAGCTCTCTTACTGGGCTTCAGCTGTAGTCCATCAAGGCAGGGCTGGGGGTGTCAGGGTCCCTCGGCTCCATGGTGCGAGCCATTGAGACTATGCCCTGTGTTTTCCCTTACCCTGAACACTCTCTGTGCACACCGCCATGAGCACCCCTACTCTGGAATAAGAACTACGGTGAAATTATAGGTGACTATGCCTTTGCTGAGACAGAGGCATAGGTTATGAAAAAGTTACATTAGCTGGGCTTTTCCCTCTCACACATAAAAACCTTCTGGGAATCCCTAGCAAGCTTTTTCCTAGATGACATGATGACCAGTTTTGCTTTCACTGCAGACGGATTTAGGTACAGTCATCAGATCCCTCTTCAGTGCGTAGGAGCGAAAGATTGTGGTGACGTTTTCTAGTAGATCTCAAATACCGATTTCAAGTGACTGCTTCTACTTCTAACTCCTGCCTAACAAAGAAATCCTTTGTGTTTTTATTTTTCAAGTTGTTAAGATTTAAATATTTCAAGGTCTTTTCCTACAAACTTTCAGCCTTAGTGAGACATCTAAAATAGAAGAAGGAAGCAACAAGTGCCCAAAGGTGGGTTTGCATCTTGAAACGATTGACATCCGTTTATCACAGGACAAGACGCTTCGTTTACTGCGGAGAATCTGCAAATGGCTTGGGCGTGGCGGCTTGTCTCTTAGACTTCGTATCAGTGACTCAGGGTGCTTCACGTTCAGCACGTGGGTAACGGAAGTCATCGGGTTAACCCGCTTCCTACACCAAGCCAATCCCCTTGCCACTGAAGTCGCCGCACAGGCTCCTGGGATAGAACAAATGTATCCCTGACCGGTCTTTTAGGCCTTTGTCACTTGGCAGAAAATCACTTCAACCACTGGTGGTGCCTAGTGAGCAGATGAGGAGAAGGGTGATCAAAACCTCACAGGTTGGGGTTCCTAACAGAAGCAGCGATGTGTGAAGAGACAGGAATGCCCGTTGCGCTGATTGTTGTGGTTCTGTTGCTGATCTTGGATCACTCATTGGGATTTCCTGGCCTGTGCTCTGTTGAAGCGCTTTCACATGCAGTCCTGTGCCTTCTTCCAATCCCGAGTTCATCCTTCACCGCACAGTATTCCTCCTACTCTGAGGTTGGACTTTACTTGCGGTTCCTTGGATAGACACGAGTGGGGGGTGGGTGAGTGGAGGGGTTTATCAGTGGCGACATCACTGAGGAAAATGGCAGCCTTCCTGCAGCACCCGTTAGCTTCAGTGAAGGCTGAGGCCTCGGGAGCCCCTCCCAAACGCTTGGTGCAATGGTGGCATGATGGGATGGTGGCAGGCCCACGATACTGCGGATAGTCGCCGAGTGGTGAGCTCGTGGGTATGATGGCTGTGTCATGTACACAAGACGCTGTGTTAAAGTATTCTTCTAGAGTCTCTGGCTCTTACATTCTGCTTCCTCAATGGTGTTCCCAAAGCCTCGGTGGGAGGAGGTGAAGTAGATGTTACAAATAGGGCAAAGTTCTCCATGGTCCCTTAATCCCAACACTTACACCAATTGTGAGTCTCTGGTTAACCACCACCCAGTGCAAAAAAAAAAAAAAAAAAAAAAAAAACCCTCTAATTAAGGCTGAGTGCTTACTTGATTTTCTTGAGACAAGGTCTCTGTGTAACTCAGGTTGGTCTTGAACACCAGGCTATCCCGCCTCAGTGCTGAGATTGCAGATGCCTGCCCTACAGCCAGCCTCAGTGCCCGGATTCAGTCCTTAAATGCTGTATACATATGTTTAATTGTACCATAGTCTATAGCAAATACAAACAGTGTATGACAGCTAAGACCTGTGTGAGAAAGGAAAGCCTACTCCTAACTTTATAAGGTACTGAGGGACCTGCCTGACTCCATTCTAAGGCAGGAGCCATTATGTTGTGCTGCAGAAAATAAGTTGCTGTTGTTTGAGTTTGTTTCCTGGGACCTGACCTACCCCAACTCATGACCTTGACTTTGAGATCACCCTGACCCTCTGTAATCACCTTCCTGGATCCTCCTTAATTAACCTTCTGGATCCTCCCTAATCACATGACCACCATATTGTGGTTTTTGAGATTTTTCTGTACCTCCTTATTATCCCATTGTCTCACTCTGTAAAGCCTGTCTGTGATTTTACTCTTGAAAAGGAGAGCAAGAAATGGACTTGGGACTGCTCTCTTTAACACGATCGAGGAGGCAGGTTCTGGCCAGATCTCAGTGTACCCAAAAAATAAAAAGCAAGCTTGCTCCAATTTGGCTCAAATTGTGGTGGTGGCCTTACTCTCGAGTGACGGAGTTAACAATACTTTGAATGCTCCTGATGGGATTTCTCTGACAAAGTGCAAAACAATAAATTACATCAACTGTCTTGAAGGCTATACTGAGGGGAAATCACATATAATTCACAACAGATTAAACTTAGTATGTATTAAACAGTATTGCTGTACGGAACAGGAAATTTACATATAAAACACCCGACGCCGTATGATTCTTGTAGACCCATATAAGGGAAGACACCTGGAACTTAACAGTCTCTTCTAGTGTCTTACATTTGCGTGTTTTGAAGTTCTGTTTGGGAAGGACGTAAAGAAAGCGTCCACTAAGACAAAGGACATTTTTCAGTAAAATATTACTCAGCATAATATCCGGAACAGCTGATTTGAACAAAGATTTATGAACAGTATCCCAGACCTTGATGTTTTAGGCTTAAACGCACTATTTTGGGTCAACGTGTTTGGTTTTCCTTGACACGGCCACGGAGCCGTGGTTGTGGTCCTCTGCTGCCCGGCAGAGGAATGGAGTCTCGCTGCTTCTCCGATAGGAGGCTACATTCTCACCTAGCTGACTCTATGCAGCTGCTAGGTGCTAGAATTGTTGTGTTTGTGGGAGGGGGGGCGATCAAAGGAAAGAACGAGGAAAACAACATTCATTTCATTCTTCCCAAAACTTAACTTGAATTCATTCAGAATGAGTTGCTTCTGGCTGTGAACCCTCACCCCACCACCCCTCTTCTGGTCCTCTGCTTCGAGTTACGATAATCTGTTTGCAGTCATCTCCTTCACTGGACTGAAGGATCCTTGAGGACAAAATCTGTGTCACTCATTGATAGGAGCCCATAGCTTGAGGGCTGTATAACTTAATATCAGATCTGGGACAATCGTGAAAGCAAAGAGAGGCTTTGAGATTCATTCATTCATATTTTTACGAGCATGTGTGCGCCTGCATGAGTTCACATACACCCCATGTATACAGGTGCTACAGAGACCAGGAGGGGATGGTAGATCCCCCAGAACTGGAGTCACACCTGCTGTGGGTCCTTTGAACTCAACCCAGGGCTAATACAAGGGTTGTGAGTGCTCTTAATTGCTAAGCCATCTCCCCAGCCCCCAAATGAGCATTTAATAAGCGCTCTAGAACAATAGGTATGAGCCTGGACTGGCTCCAGTGACTCAGGAATGTTTTCACCTCGCCTAACAGCCTTCCGCACGAGGCAAGGTGTTGAGTAGGACTGTAACCTCTGGGTTTGGACACATTTGGTCCAAATCTGATTCCCACGCCACCCAGCCGCCTCCATGGCTTTCCGCATGCCGCGTATCTCCTCCATGCTGCCGTGTCCCGGTCTGTACAGTGGACACGATTCTGACATTAGTTCTTTAAAAGCTCTTCTCGGTGATTAGCGGTCTTACCTCAAGGGGCTTAGGGTCCTGGAAACTCGGTGGCCTCCAAAACCACCCTGAGCTACTGATTCCAATTTGTTTATTTGTGCTCAGAAGAGTAAGGGAACCCAGCCGAGGAATAAGAAGGCCAGACACAGATTTATTAAGGAAAAGTGAGAAAAAATTCCAAAGAGTGGGAGGGGCCCCAAGGCGGGAAGAGCCTTCCCAGTGGTCTAGGATGGGTTTTACCGTAGTCAGCAGATGGAGACCAAGCTCATCTCTGTTAGGATTGGTGGATATTTCAGCTTATCATGGGCTGAACTAGTAAGGAGACAGTTCACCCCAAGTAAGCCCTCCACCTAACCAATACCTCCATTTCTAGGAGGGGATCACATGATCACATCATGACCTGCCCCGAGCCCAGGCCCTATTGCCTAAGGGAAGCTAACTCCTGTTCCAATATTCCTACCTACTTCACACTGGGATAACGATTCCGTGAGATAATTTTATAAGAAATGCTGTGACGTGCCGTTCTATGGAGTCCGTTAAATACTTTTCTCAGGACTGGCACCAAATTCCTGACGTGGTAGTTCTGGTAATCCGAACTCCATCTTCAAACTAGCACCGCAAGGGCTGCACCCCGACCTCTGGCCGCTTGCGGGACTTCATTCCTCGCTGCCCTCTAAATACATAGCCGGTGCTCAAATCACACTGGGATAATGCCGGTTCTGCAAACGTAGCTTATTGCTTCACGTTTCCATGTCTTCAGTATGCGCCCCATAGCTGGCCTTCAGTCAGCGTCTGAAAGCCCCTCTTTGCCCCTTTCTTAAATGTAAACGCGTAGAAAGCTCTCTCATCCTAGCTAGCTACACTTACCCATCCCTTGCGCTGCAACCCCCAGAGCCCCCAAGTTCATCTATAATAGTATGCTCTTACTTGCCTGAGGCCTGCTAATGGCTGCTGAACTCCCCCAAGGTAGGGAAAGGGCTTTGTCGTTCCGCGTGTTTTCGCCATGCAACTCCTGCTGCAGCTGCGCAGCCGCCACCATGACACGCACACATCAGGTTCCAAGCGTCAGAGACCAGGGTTCTAGGCCAGGCTTCCTCACCGTGTGTCCGCCCACAAGGAACAGGGAATCGGATCAAACCCCCGGCTCAGCACTTGGTATTCTTCAATACCACTGGTCCCTTTCTCCCGTGTCTTTCCGCGGCTAACCAAATGTAAGCCTGAGTGAGACTTCCCTGGAGTGATTTCCTGAGAAGAGCCGAATTGAAAGACCGACCCTGGCCAGCCTTCAACCACGTGCTCCTGACTCAGACTCCATGAAGCACAGGCATGCGTGGCCTGAGCCTGTGGTAACCCCACTAGACAGTTTCTTTTGGTGCAAACGGGAGTTTAACCAAATATGCCCTATTGTTTTTTTTTTTTTTCTTGTGCTCTTTGTCATTGCAGTGAAATCATGTGAGAAATCAGACAGCAAATGCTGGGAGATATTTTTTTTGTCATATATAAAACTGCACCAGAATGCCTTTTATTCCCAGTCAAGCAGATGTTACTTATCTGCGTGACTCAGGAATGGTGGGGCTCGAGAGAAGCTAAGCGTGGGTCTGGCCTCTCTGCTCCTGCCCCGCCCCTCGGGTGAGGGGGGAAGTTTCACAGGCACATTTGACAGTTCGGGTCAAGGGTCGTCACTCTCAGAATCCAGTGTGTCTGCATTTTCCTTTGCACAAGCTGTCGGACTTCAGACATTTACTGTTCCTGGTGTTATCTGATTACAAATATCCAACCAAAGTGGGTAAATGCTTAGGAAAGGTGAAGACCTGAGAAGACGTGAGGTCCTTGAACAATTCGGTCAGGGACGACAGGGAAGTCAGTCCACACGATTAATCCCCAATCCAAGAGCATTGTGTCTGTGCATTGTCTTTCTCTGGCTAACATCTGTGGATCAATTGCTCAGATCTGATAAAGGACCATTATAAAAGTTCATGGTAAAACGCAGACGACTTCCATCAATTACAGCCCACCTCTCGTAAGGATTAAACTTGACTCTTGACTCCAAAATGAAATGTGTACGTGTGGTTAAAATTCTACATCCCTTTGTTTTGCACTTGCGGCGCAGAGAATTTATTCTTCTGTTTAATGTCGACTTTACTTCTCTAGTTTTTAAATAAAGTTTCCTTCAATAGACATGTTTTATTCCCCCCAAAAAAATCTGATTTTATGGTTCTGACTCGTGAGACGTGCTGCCACCTGCTGGCCATCGATATAACGCCATATGAACCTCGGTCAGGCTCAGGAAAGAACCGTGGGGCTGAAGTACATTACAGTAGAATCCACTCAATGCATTGACCACTTTAGAACTGTCCTGCAGGCTAGGTGCTTTTCACCCTCTTTCTAGCTTTCCTTTTCTCCCCAACGCAGGAAGCCAATATTACTGAAGTGCTACACTATGTCAAAAGCCCATCGAGGAGAGGGGAGAAAAAAAAAAACAAAACACACTTTACTGCCCCCTGCCGTTCAGGTTTAGCATTTCACGCTCTTTTTGTTTTCGACTGACTTGAAGTAATCGGGTCGGTGAAGAGGGCTGTGTCAATGCACCAGTTCTGAAGCGATGACCACATCACTGTGATTGTCATGTCTGCCACGCCCACCATTTATCATTTCTCTGCTAAGAACATTCCAAACCCTCTCTACACGCTATTCTAAATTATAGATCCATTATCCTATCGTGCCGTAGGGTATCAGTAGCCGTCTCTCCTAATCAACTGCACCCCTCTGGCCTGTGTGTGTTCGTTTTTCATTTGCTCAAGTATTCGTTCGATGAATGGATATAAATTATGCTGAGCCTATGAACAATTCAAGATGGCTGAGTTTCAAAACTGTGGTCAACGTGACAAAGAAAGAAATATAAATAGTTTCAAAAACAAGATTACACGAATACGTCAATATTTTAACTAAATTACAGCCATTGCTGTCAGATGGTAGCCAAGGTCTCTGGGGACGCCTTGCAACCCTTGGTAGCATCCCTTGTCTCTGTTTCTACTGCGTTGCCTAGAGACCCAGTCACCACGCAGCTTGTGGTCTGGTGGGAAGAGGGTACATTGTTAACTTTCCAGGGGAAGACATTTGATTCGTGTTCATAATCACTGTTCCCACATGGGGAAAACTGTACATACTACTTACATGTAAAAGACAATTTAAATTTAATTAACTATGTGACAAAATCCAGAAAACATTCATCATGATTGCAAAATACTTTCAATAAAATATGGATTATATATTTTGCAAAAAAAACCAAATAAAAAAATTACCAAAGTAAATTCAACCAAGAACTGATAAAGGATTATATACTAGCAGGGTGGTGGTGGCTCACGCCTTTAATCCTAGCATTTGGGGAGCAGAGGCATGTGGATTTCTGTGAGTTCAAGGCCAGCCTGGTCTACAGAGTGAGTTCCAGGACAGCCAGAGTTACAACAGAGAAACCCTGTCTCAAACCCCCTGCCAAAAAAAAAAAAAATAAGACAAATGCAAATAAATAATATCAAATAATAAATAAATCAAATAATAAATAAATATCAAAAAATTAATAAAAATAAAATCAATCAATCAAATAAATAAATAAAATCAAATAATAAATAAAGATAAAAAAATTAAGTAAAATAAAGAGTTTAATTACAGTTACCCTACAGAAGGGATTGTGCTCATTCAAGAACCATAGGTTGCCAAATCGGGGGATCTCAATGCCAGGTGTGGGATAGTGGGATACCTCATACCTTTCAAGTTGTTTCTCAGAGGTTTCCCAGAGACCCCCAAACGATATAAACTATTGCCACTGCTCTTTATTATTACCAGAACTTGATGGTAGGACCCTATCATGGAAGACACCACGTGCATTGGTCACAGGACATGGAGAAATCAAGTTGATGTTGACCAGGAGGCTTCCTCCCTGCCAGCTAGCTCTCATAGTACCAGTTTCCATGTAAGCTGTTGGGTGCAGGTGGTTGTCATCAATAGTCATACCCAGTGTGCAATAATTACTGATGACGGGATATGCCCGTAGTGGTGCAGTTGTCATGGTGATAACCAACCAGTTTCAGGTTGAATTTAAAGCCCATAGGAGCAGACAGACACATGCAGGACACTATAAATCTAGCTAAGAACCCACGTGTGGGGAGCTCATAGGCCTTAGGGGAGAACCAATTACTAATATTCAGCTAAATAGACATAGTATCAAACTGTATCTCTAACTGCTAACTGTATCTCTCTACCCATAGATGAGTGCAGCTCCAAGACCTCATAAGGAGTTTCCGTGTGCAGATGAGTGAAAAAATAAATAAATAAAAAGGAAGACATGACTGCTCCTAGGTATGGTGGAGGAGAAGATTTATTGTAGATACAAGAGAGAGCATAGCCAGAGACAGAGACAGTTGGGAGAGTCCAGAGTGAACATGGCCAGACCAATCCGGCCCATGTATGAGAGAGGGGGAGGGAGAACAAGAGAGGAGACACTGTGCGAGAGACTGGCCAAGAGAAAAAAGGGCCAAAAGGAACCAAGTACCTAAGATGGCTGGATTATATAGGGAAGATCAGCCCAGCCCCTGGCCTGGGGAGTTCAGGATAGGGGGCGGGGTATGCCAATCAGGAGGACCCCGTAACAGGGAGAGACTGACATGTGCTGGGAGAGCCTGGTGGCCAGTGTCAGCTCTGATGTGTGAGTAGGCATCTCAGTGAGCTGTTCGTCCCGGCTTTGAGACCTAACAGGTGGCTGTTAGAGTCTACTGAGTTCCTGGATTCTCCAAGGCAATAAGCATTCTCAGTGATTCCAAATGCCCCTTGTGCCCCCTGCCCCCTCCTCCATGCTGCCAGGTCTCCCAATGTTCCCTGTGCCCCCTGCCCCTTCCTCCATGCAGCCAGATCTCCCAATGCCCCCTGCCCCTTCCTCCATGCAGCCGTATCTCCAAATGCCCCCAGGCCTGACAGTGCATCCAGGCTTCCAAGATTACCCACATCCCTCAGGTCTACCATGCCTTCCATTCCCCCCTCTCCCAGTCCTCCCAGGATCCCCACTGCCCTCCAACACTCAGAGGAGGAAGTGGCAGGACCAAAGCCTGTATAAGAAGGAGCTCCAGCTCAAAAACACATTTGAAAAAGTACGAGTGCCCGACCCGTGATTTCTCCTGTTAGGGTTAACGAGCAGGAGCACCAGGTCCAGGGCTGGTTCCACAATCCCAGCAAATACGGTATCTACAATCTAGAGCTGCCTGCCTGGGCTGTAAGTCAGGTGAAGTGAGGAGACAGAGTCAGCCTCCCACGCTGCTCTGGCCAGTCAGAGAGGGCTTGTCGGTCCCACAGGCAGGGTCCCTGTGTAAGCCTGCCAGTGCAGATCCCTGCGTGTCCTAGCAAGTTAGCTTCAGTTCCCTCTACCCAGCCCCTCAGTTATCTTCCCAGCTCAAGAGACCTTCTTTGATCAGGCCCGTGGGGTTCCCAGGTGTAGAGTCCAGGAGCCCTCGGAGGCCATGCCTTAGCTGCTGCATCTGTTGGCCCTTGTCACCAACAAGAGCTGCAGGCCCAGGTTAACCTGCAGCCACAACAGACGTAATCCCAGCTGCCTGTCCAGATGCTGCCTCGGCTCCTAAGGACGCTACAGATGAAACTGGTGTCCCAGCCCTATAAGAAACTCAAGGCTCAGCAGCCCCAGACCAGCTCTGAGCTCCAGGTTTTCCAGCCCAGTACATTGTTGGCAATGCTTGGTTTTGTCTAGAATGGCTGCTTGCTAGCAGAATTTTAGGTTTTTCGCTAAATTTTCAGTAAGACCATAATTCACTGACAAAAGCGATGCAAAACAAACCCTGGGACACATGTTAAAGGGCCCTGTAAAAATGGCAGCCTGAAGTCTTAGCACTAATATCAGGAGTTCAAGATCATCTTCATCTATACAGCAACGAAAGCTAGCCTGCACTACATGAGAGTCTGTCTCGAAATGCCAAAAATTAATTTTAAAATGGTGAAATGCCATAGAAAGATCAGTCACGTGGAATTAGGGATGCACAAGGACCCCCCCACGTCCTCAAGTCCAGAAGCTGCCTTGGCTGGGACAGTTTACAGAGCAGGTTCCATGCCGGGTTCTCGCCCAGCACCCACACGCTGGTCCAAGGGTAAGGTGTATGATTCAGGGGCTAAGCGGATGTAGTTGACCGAGAAGACACATTTCACATATTTTACGAATACCGCCACCCAAGTATTTGATGGTCCTGGAATGGCTTGAGAAGGTCAAAAACAGTACGCATCGTAGTCGTGTTTCAAGAAACGATGCGCTGTTGCATGGCGTCTCCCTACTGCGGGACACTGAAAGACTGTTGCTTCAGACCTGATTGCACAGCGTGGCGGGCAGCTGGAAACTGGAGGGGCATGTACAGAATATTAAAACGATGTGAGACAGGGCTGGGGGAGGTGAGGCTCTGTAGGTAGGAGCACTTGGTATGCAAGTATGAGACCACAAGTTTGAATCCCCAGCACGCACTTCGTATGGCTGCATGGACTTGTAACAGTACCATTATGGGGGGTGGGGACAGGTAGATCCTGGGAGCTTTCCGGCCAGCCAGTCTCATCCAGCTGAAAGGGCAAGCTTCCAATTCAGTGAAAGACCCTGAATCGAGGCAATAAGGCAGAAAGCGGTAGAGGATGACAGCTAGTACCCTCTTCTGGCCTTTGCATGTATATGTGTAGGTACACTGGCTTGCTCACACGTATGCTCCATACACACATAACACATAAAATTGAGTATCTGTATAGTTTCATAAGTCAGAACTGTCAGCTGGGTGTGGTGGTGCATGCCTTTAATCCCAGCACTCAGGAGGCAGAGGCAACTCTCTGTGAGTTAGAGGCCAGATTGCTCTGTACAGTGGCTTCCAGGACAGCCAGAGCTACATAACAGAGAGACTCTGTTTCAAAATGGGGAGGGGGGCATGTTATAGGGTAGCTTGGGTACTTGTTTAGAATTATAGTCATAAAAACAAGTCATAGGTTAATGGAGGGGAAACGCAAAAGGTAGAAAGATAATTGCCTTCCTAAATTTATCCTTGGGATTTCTTGTCTCATAGTTATTCCCCATAAGAACCCAAAAGGAAAGCGATTCACTATTTATGTTTGTCTTTCTTTTATTACAGACTTGCTAAGAAAAAAAAAATCCAAAAAACTTAAAAATAGGGCAAAGCTGTTAGCACTAACCTTTGCAGGTCACCACACTAAGGGGTAGCTCATTCACACACTCTGAGTAGTCAGAAGTAACTGCGTCCTGCATCTGTCTTATGCATATCTTCAAGGTGGCAAATAGATTTTATAATCCTAAATGGCTGGAAAAAAAATCAGAAGAAAAAATATATTGTGTCACGCGTTAACATGTTGCTGTCCATAAATACAACTACAACCTACAACACAGTCGTTGCCTGCGTCCTTGGGTTTCACAGGATGCTCAACTTTTGCCTTCTAACAGGCAAGCTTCGCCAACCCCTTCCCCAAGGGATCGAACTTGTTTCATTGTTCAGCAATTAAGGCGTCGAGTGCTACTTTGCAGATTATTGATGTCACAGGCTGGTGAGATAGCTCACCCACGGAGCTTGCCACCAGAGTCTAGTGAGCTGAGTTCAATCCACGGGACCCACACAAAAGGAGAGAAATGCCCCACCCTTCCTCAGTCGCGGATGTGAATGCTATTTGCCGGTGGGGAAGGACTCCAGGGATAGAGACTGAGTGCCTTGTAAAAACGTAAACAGTGACTGACGCCCCTCTCCTCCCAGGGTCTAGGGACTCCACCTCCACCTTCCCGGATCGGGAAGGTTTGGACCAAGGCGCCAGGCACCCCGCGGCTGGGGGCGAGAACCTCAGCCAGCACCCCGCAGCCTCCCTTCCCCCTCTGCGGGTCCGGCAGGAAAGCCGCAGGGCCTGATTTTACAGCCAAAGCCACTGAGGCAACCGATTCGGTGCAGAGCTGGGAGACTGCGCCACATCACGAAGTTCTTGCGAAAGAGTTACAAGATAAAGCGGATACCACCGCCCGGGCGCCTCCGTTCTTCCCCGATCGCGGACCCGGGAGAGAGCAGCTCGGGGAACCGCAGACTTCGGCAGAGGAGGGGTCGGGAGACAGGAACCTGATTTGAGGAGGAGGGTCCAGGAGCGCAGCCAATCCCGCGCTCCCCGGGAGGAAGAGGCGGAGCCAGGGCCCGCGGGCCCTGCAGGGCCGGTCCCGCGCTGCGCCGGCCCCGCAGTCTCCGCCCGGTCCCCGGGTCCCGCGCTCCCGCCCTCCGCACGCTCCCCCGGTGTAGACATGGCCTCGGGCGCCGCCTGCACGGCGGTGAAGGTGAGATCACCCTGCAAGCTGCAGAAGGGCCCTCCCGCCCCTCCCCGGGGGTCGCGCCTCCGGGCTGTGACCCCAGCCCAGGCGCCCCCACCCCCAGCCCAGGCTGGGCGAAGAGGAATAGGGGTGCGGCCCTCTGCGCCCGCGCACCCCAAGGTCCCCAGCCTTGGGACCCGTCTGCATGCCGGGCCCTCGCGATGGGAGCCAGTGCTCTGGTTGGGGGACTCTGGGGGGTGCTGAGCCCCGCTGCCACCCTTCTTGGTACCGCCCCGCTCCGGAGATGCTTGGGGCGGGGAGCCGACTCGTGGCCCGGCTTCTGCGGCTCTGCGCCGGTCCCTCCTGCCCTGCGGGATTCGCGCTTCCGCTCCCCTGCCTCGGCCCACGTGGGAGAGCTGCACTTGCTCTTTTGCAGGCTTCTGGCACCCCACCCCCATCCCCGCCAAACTTAAAGATTTCTCTCTGCTTTGTTTTAACCCCGAGCTGTGGGAGCTCTGAGACTTGTAAATACTGGAAAGGAGCACAGAGCTCAGCTTAGGGCCGCTCCCTGCCCGGAGGCCTCTGTCTTTAAACGGTTTGGCAAGCTTGAAAGTTAGAGCTATTTTCTTGGGCCTCGGGTCCCCAGAGATCTCGGCACCGGGGGTTGTTGTGCGCCGGAAACCGCCGGCCAGAGGGGAGAGAGCATGAGCTCTGAGAGTTGCAGAGAGCCTCCCCCGGGCTTTTAAACACATCCTGGTTGATGAGGAGGGAGTGGAATTACAGCGCAGGGAAAACTAGTGGGAAAGGCGAAGTCCTTTCTGGGCTGTTTATTATTAGCCAGGAACGCAGTTAGCTTGATTCACGTGAGTGGTTTCTGGCACAAGAGAGGCAGCGTGTTCTCCAAGCTCTCTTTGGATTCCCCGCGGTGCTGTTTGATTCCCTTTGGAAGAGGCAGACTGCGTGCAGCCAGCCAGGGATCTGTGGACTGGGGCCTTGCAGGGCTTCGTGAACCACTCAGGATGGGGGCGGAGAAGGTGCTGCCCTCAGACTTACTGGACAACTTCTCTTACCCTTTTGAAAAGGATTGTTTACCTTTATAGAAAGCCCCATGCCCGTTAGCAAGAACAAGCCAGAAAGGGTCTTCATGTGCAAGTTTCCGCCCGTGTTTATAAAAACTGAGACTTTTACTACAGTGAAGGCTAGGAAGGTTAGAATTATAATGCCTGTATTGGGCACAGTTGAGTTCTTAGGAGTGGAGATAAATATTTCCAAATTGTGTTCATCGATGTCTCTAGATCACAGCTTCCCATCTATCCCTGAACAGCGGATTTGAAGTGTTGTGAACAGATGAAAATGCCCCCTTTTGGATTGTAGGTGGGCCCACACGTAATAAATTGTCCTTGGCTGAAGAATGGGTATCTTGGCCTGTAGAACCCAAGAAATTTCTCTGACAGAGAGGCCTGTTATTCGAAGATAGATCTATTTTTCATCTCTGACCCACAATTGAGTGAAACCAGAATGGCCGGTACCTCACTCACCCACCCCAATCTGGGTAATGCAACCCGGTCGTGCAAGGACCAGCATATCTCAACAGCAAGAATTCACTTTAATCTTGTTAGCATTCTGTCTGACACACAGTCTCCCTGTAAAATGAACACGGTCCACTTAAGAAAGAGCTATGTAAATATTGAATGATTTGTATTTTTTTATCTTGGCAAGCTGTCGAAATTAAACTTAGAGATATAGACGGTGCCAGGAATGCCTGCTGCTTTCTCTCCTTGAGATCGGAACAGGTGAGAGTGTTGTTGATGAGAATGCGTGATGCTGGCGCCATGTTCCACAAACTGCTAAGGCGCATCCTACCTAGAGAATAGGAAGTACCCATATCCAGAGCAGAATAGCCTATTAAAAAAAGCGTAGTCTCAGGAACTAGAGAGTGAGACGCCTCTGTCTCTAGAGGGCTTGCTGCCCAAGCGTGGGAGCATGAATTTGGACCCTCAGCACTTGTGTAGGAAAAATAAAGCGGGCTGCAGAGGCTGGTATCTGCCGTCCTGACTCCAGAGGGGCAGAGGGCAGAGACAAAGACTCTCAAAGACTAGCCAGCCTAGCCCAAATGGGTGTGTTCCAGATTCGGTGAAAACGACCTGTCTTGCTGAAAGACAGGTTTAGGGTAACTGAGGAAGATGCCTGATGTCTGCCTCTGACCTTCACACGCACACACATGTACACGCACACACACACACACACACACACACACACACACACACAACACACAGAGAAACTGTATTTTATCCATGCATCATCTGATAATCGAGGTGGGTTTGTTCACTTGAGACCCTCAGACTGTACAAATTCTTGCAGATGAGAAGCTAAGATCCTGAAAGGTCAACTGAAGTGTCCCATATAACGAACAGGTCCTAGGTCATGGCACTGTTAGACCTAAAACCTGGCATTCTAGCAAGTAGATGGGAGACATTTCTCAGACCTGAAACATGGCCTCTGGTCGCTTTACTGTGTGAAGCAGGAGGTGGTTCTACCTTAGGGAATAGAGAGCGTGGGCTCTGTGTATACGAGGGCCACCTTTGCGGAACCTCTAGGCGTTTTCCAAGTATCAGGCATCCGTATATGGCAGGTAGCATGCCGCCTGACTCCCTGCACCTTCTCATCTGTTGTTGAAAGGCAACAGTTTGTTTGGGGGTACAGCAGTAGGTAGGAATAATCCCACTTTGGTGTTGAAGGCTGTGTAGCTCGGAGGCACGGCCTCCTGTTCCAATGCTACCTCATTCATTAGACAGCAGGGTCCTTTGGGGCACTGAGGGTCTTCTGCTGGAAGACCAGTGCTAACCACACCAGCTTTGAGAGGTTGCTAGATTTAAATACGGTAACACGTCACACACCCAGCTCAGTCCTTGGTCCATTGACGCTAATCCCTGTACCTTTCTTTGTAAGATGGAAATATTTGAGCTTAAATTCGATACCTCAGTTTAAGAGACACAGATCGACCGTTCAGGTGGGAAGCCTAGAGTTGTGTATGGGAAGTATAATGTTTGGTATCGCAATGGGAACTAGCTGTCTACTGGCAGGATCCCACCCCAAAACACTTACTGAGAACCTGCCAGGCTCTGAGAATACATATTTGAATAAAATGATGTCCCAGTTTTCTTTGAGTTCGAGTGAGCCAGTAAGAGTCATGGGAGGAGGCAGAAAGGCAGTGAGGGGTTGTTTTTAAGCTCTGTTACTGGGGTGGCTGGAGGTGATTACATCATGGTCATAGAGCTTCTGCGCTGGGGGTGGTCCCATCGTAAACGGCCTTGACAGCCGTCTGGCCACCTTCTGCCGTGTAAGAGACCGTCTTTGGACCAAAGATCGGGCTCTCCCAGACACTGAATTGGACTTAGCCTTGCACTTCCCACGGGCCTACAGATGGTGAGAAATAAATTTGTACGTCTGGTTTTATTACAGCAACTGGAGCAGATTGAAGACAAGCTAATAGTTGAAACGATGCTAAACAACCTGAGATTTCAGCGGACAGCGAGGCCTGAGGAAGGGCTGGGAAGACTTGGGCATGGTGGCCTGGAGATAGAGACCGCAGTGCTTGTGATTCTGAGAATCAGCTGGGTGGGGGCCTCCACGATATAAACCATGATAAAGAATTTGGATTCATGTATGCCTTTAAACCCAGCGGCCCAAACACAGGCAGATAGATCTCTGAGTTTGAAACCAGCCCAATCTTTGTATTGAGTTCCAGGTCTATGGCTGCATCATAAGACCCTTTCTCAAAAAAAAAAAAAAAAAAAAAAAAAAAAAGGAAAGAAAAGAAAAAAAACCAACGGATTTGATTCTAAATGCTTTGGAAACCATTAAGGGATTCTCAATAGAGAGGTAGCGCCTGCTTTATATTTTTAAGTGATCGTTTGGCTGCTCTGCACAGAATCGCCTGTACTGGGCCAAGCACAGCATCTGGCCAGAAGCCGGCACTGGTGCTCCGGGCTGGGCTGGCAGCCATCGACCTGGTGAGCATCTGCGGGCAGAGCAGAGATAAGACGTGCGAGTGAAGCAAAGGGGAAGGCTTCCGACCCCAAGGGTGCGGAGGAATCCCTTCCAGATAGAAGCCAGGAGGGTAAAGATGGGGTCCCTTCCTCTAATGCATTTCTGAGTGGGGGCTAAAGCAGGCACTACGAGGGGCCTCTTCCCTAGAGTAGCAGAGTGGCTGCTGAATTCATCCAGGTTCCAGGGTGGAAAATAATGCCCGGTGAGACAGCGGTGGATGGGGGCAGCAGGAGGCAGAGGCCTTGGGTGGTTAGAGTGTTGTTGAGGACAACTTCAGGGAAACATTGTCCAGCTTCAGCCATGAGCTGGTGGTGTGTCTGATCCTGCAGAAGGTGAAGCAAGTCTTCGGCATCCAGAGGCGGGGCGTTTGGAGCGCTGCTTCCGTGATCTGTGATGCTCCTGGCCAGTTTCTACTCTGGGAGATTAGAAATGATGTTAATCGTGTTTAGAGTGACACAGGGACTATGGTCCTACTGTGTTTCCGTAGCAAACTTCAAACAGTGGCATGAAGGGAGACAGCGGGTTGGGGTGTCCTAGTTTGGAAGATGACTTGTAAAGCTCACCTTCTGGGTGTCTTGAGCGTGGCTGGCGCAGTTCTCCTGTGGGATCATACGAGCTTTGCAGCACACAGAGTGCAGCCTCGGCCCCTCCCCCACAGGGTGCCAACCGCGCCTCCTTCCCTGTCTGGTGATAGCCCTATGTGTTGCATACTCTTGGACTAGGAGAGCCATTTTATACTTGGCGTAAGACCCCTCGGGTTTGTGAACCTGCCTGCGGAGAGAGGCAGGGAAGTGAGGGCCCCTTTACCTTGAGGAAGTTACTTTTGGTTCTGTGTTTCGCTAGGGGTGGCGGGGTATGGAACAGGAAGCGCTACAATGCAGTGATTCCCATATTGGTTCTATAGGTTAATTAAAAATCTGGCCCGTGTAGAAAAAGATGAGAAGACAGATTACAGATATTTGTATGTGATGGTCCCTAGACCCTTAACTGTGATTATAATTGTATTCTCATCTGTACCTCAGTGGTTTTCCAAGTGTACGATACATCTGCCTCATCTGGTGCCTTCTTAGAAATGCAAAGTTCTGGGCCTCAGCCCAGATAGGTAAGTGTATGGGATATGGCCCAGCAGTCTGGGTGCTAACCAGGCCAGGGTATTATTAGCTGCCCATTGACTTACCCAGATCTGACATTGGGGAGCTTTTGTAAGGTCGCTGACTGGCCCAGAGCTGACCATCAGGAGGCTTTGCAAGGTATGGACATGATTCTTTCTGACCATGTTTGTTCTCTGTGGCTGCAACAAGAATCAGCTCAGACAGTGCCCTCCAACAGTGTATTCTATAGTTCTAGGGGTCACAAGTCCGAAATCTTAGGATCAAGACATCAATAGAGGTGGCTCTTCTTGCAGGATCTCAGGTTGGAAGAGTCCACCGACTTGACACTGTAGCTTCTGGGGACCCTTGGGTGCAGTTTCCCAGTCATACCCTCCACCAGTGGCCTTCTGGATTCCATCCGGGGTCCATCCAGATAATCAGAGTCTCCCACCTCATCTTAATTGATTTATAAGGAATAACAGGCATAGGTTCTGGGGGTTGGGGTGTAAGCATATCTTTGGGGGGGCTCTTACAGTTTGGATCCCATATATCCCCTAAGACCTCACGTGCCAAGGCTTACAGCCTGTTACGCTGTTGGGGGATGCGGAGGTACAGGACAGCTTCGTAGAAGGGAGTTAAGTCGTTCAAGGCATGTGGGTACTATAACAGCAGCCCTTGCCCTTCTGCTTCCTGGCCGCCCATGATTTGAGCAGCTTTCCTGGGACTCCAACCCCATCTCCTGCCTCACCATGGGCTCAGCCACGGGGCCCAGTGACCGTAGACCAAAACCGTGAGCCACAATAAACCATTCCTTCTTAAGATTGATTTTTTTTTTTTTCCTCACATATTTTGTCTGGTGGTGACAGGAAGCCAGCCGACTAGCAGAGGGGTCCTTACATGGCCCGTCACACTCAGTGTGGTTTTAGAAATGTGTGTTTTAAACAGAACCACACACCGGAACCACCCAGCGTGCTCGGAAGGAAATACATGCCTTGCCCATTTGTCAGAACCTCTGCGGGTCCTGACTTACAAGCATGACTTTGACATACAGGGGGTGCTGATACCCATCAGCCAAGCAGGGGAACTAGGTACACGCTCTGCTGTTCTTCCACGAGCCGAGGGGGGTTGGAATGAGGACAGTGGGTGTTGAAGAAAATGCTCCTCAGAAAGTGTTGATTCAGGTATGGAATGTACTTCAGGGTGTCTAGAGGTTTGTGACAGGAGAGCGTGGGTCCTTCTGATCCTCCCAGGCTTCTCTGGCTAAGATGCCTGTGTTAGGTCGTAGGTCGCCTCAGCAGGCTGGAGAGCCAGAGCAGCCGTCGCTTACCTCACAGTCCTGGAGGCTAGTTGTCCAAGACAGAGTCTGGTTTGTTCTGTAGTCACGCTCCTTGGCTTTTGGGTTTTGGGTGGCCATGTTTGCCACATATTTTGACCATAAATCCTCAAAGAGAATAAGAGATATTTGAGCCAAGATGAGTTGCATCCCAGGCTGCCACAGATGGTTTCGTGTGGTTTATTTTGTTACAGAATAAAATGAAGCCACGAGTTGAGGCATTTTTCCAATACAAGGGTGGGCCCTCAAATTAGGCAAGTTACAGCAGAGCAGAAGTGTCTGATGTAGATCTCAGATCCCATTGGATGACGTAGAACTTAGCGGTATGCCACGTTAGTAGATTCTAGAAGGTTCCGCCTACTGATAGCTGGGATGTTGGGTAAGACATGGGTGGGTTAAAGATAATCGGGAAAGGGATGTCCTAAGATTGGACACCCCAGCTCTTTACCAGAAGTTCTAATCCGTCCATCAGTCTTGTGGCATCTTTAAACCGGGAGTGGCCGTGACTGTTTTTCTGGGAGCTTCTGTTCCCAGGCGTCTCCTGGTCTTCCTTCTGGGTATACCTGTGTTGTAATATCTTCTTGTAAGCACACAGTTTTTTGTTTTGTTCTTTGGTTTGACCCTGTCTCCAAATACAGTCTCATACTATAGTGCTGGGCCTCATAACATCTGCATATAAATTTGGGCTGGGGCACCGTGCAGCCCGTTAGCGTTCCCTGTGAAGGAAGCTCTCAGGATATGTTGTCAGAGATAGAGCTGCGGGTGACACCTTCGGTACGTATCGCAGGTTTTGTGCAGACCTTGGGCTGAAGCATTTGGACTCTCTGTCATCCGAGGTTCCTGGGTTCTACGGGACCCTCCAAGACCACACGCATAGCCAGGCTGACTCGGTGGTGAGGGCTTCAGTCCGCAACGCCTGCCATACTTGTTGATGGTAACTGCAGTCAAAGGACGGGAATTCTACGTGAGGGACCAGGCCAGATCCCGGTAGGGCTGTCTTTCCTCGACTAGAGCTTGACACACTCAGAGCAGGCCATTTTCCTGGCATGAGCTCATCTCAACTGTCTTCAGTGTTGTGGAGTGCGTCTGGAATCACCCGTGTGGTGGGGCACGGAGGGCTCAGGGACACCAGGTAAGTGAGATGAAGTCCCTGGTCTTCAGGTACCAGAGAACATGCATCGGGTCTGGAGTAGTAGACACCCTTCCAACCTTGAGACGAGCTGAGTAGGTAACAGACATCACCTGTATCAGGTGCCAAGGAAAGCAGCGGTAAGGTGCAGCGGGCTTGCTGGAAGCAGGCGTTCTTTTTGAGGTGACGAGGGTGGTGGAAATTGGGAAGAATGATGAATAGTTAAACATCTCCCTGTTTCAGGGCCTTGTTTTATGTAACAAAGACTTCCTGGCTGGACAGAGTTGACCCACCAATTCTTTCAGCCCTTGAACCCATTTCTTAGGCATTCCAACGTTGCCTGGGCTTGGACCTGACAAGGTCTTACTGAGTGTGGGTAGAGCTGTCCGCAGCTACCCAGAGGCTTTGTGAGGCGTGTTCTGTAGTGTGTGTGCCCTGTGCCCTTGGGCAAAAGCTTGACCCGACCAAAGGTCAGTTTCTGTATGTCACAGAGACAGTAACACTTTCTAGACTCTTGGGAGCTCCTGGAAGACCCCAGCGGATGCTGGGAGTTAGCACATATATGGCTTAAGCTGGAAAACAGCTGTGCTCTTCTTTGTTCCTTTGTGAACTGAGAAAACTAGCACAGGGCTTGTCTAAGAGAGTGGCTGTGGTGATCAGATGAGGGAGAGGCCCCAGAAACAACTCTGCACTGACCTGTTAGAGCTGCCTGTGCTTGGGAGCACCATCCAGCTGCACTTTGCCTGGACGGCCAGCAGGTGGCGACATCGACCATATATTGGCCCTGCTGGCCTCCAGCCTCAAGGTTCCATTCTCTGGTGTGGCAGTCCAGTGCTGGGTTGCTGCTCTGGTTCCCTGTCAGGGGTAGGTTTCCATTCACAATGTGAGTCAGGAGCTGGCTGGATGACAGAATGGGCTCCTCTGTGGACTGCTGTGGCCCTCCTAGTTGATTTGCTTTTGTCTCAGGTACTGACCACGCCCTGCTGAGGGCTGAGCTGCCAACTCCCCAAGGCATGGCCTTCCTGCAGCCAGAAAAGTCTAGACGGATGCTCAGGCTGGGAACTGAGGGGTTTTGCGTTTCGGGAGCTAGCCTGTTCCGATTGCAACTTTCCTGCTGTACCAGCTTGTCTGCATTCTCAGGAAGGATCCAAAACAAAACTGAGATCAGTTTTGTGTTCAAGCCTAAAGGTTCAGTGTTGACTCAAAACCTGAGATGCTATGGCCCAGGGAACATCTTAAAACGATCAGGAGTAAAAAGTCTGAAGTTTTTTATTTGATTTTGGCTTTTGTTACATGTTGTGTAGCCCAGGCTGGCCACAAACTCCCTGTATGCCGAAGATGACCTTGAACCCCTGATCCTCCTGCCCCTGAGCCAGGTTTATGCATTGAGTAACTAAAATTCCCAAAGACTGGCCGAAGGTCATTTCATACGCTGCTCTTTCTATCGCTCAGGGTGAGGACATGGGCTGTACAGTCTGCCAGCCCAGATCCATGAAAGATAAAATGGAGAGGCCACACCAGCCGGAGTGCTAGGGTTTTTGTAAAGCAGAATGAGGGGTGTGTGTGTGTTGAACTGAAGAACTTAAGTAACTTA
Source organism: Cricetomys ansorgei (assembly GCA_026225945.1). Lineage (NCBI taxonomy): Eukaryota > Metazoa > Chordata > Mammalia > Rodentia > Nesomyidae > Cricetomys > Cricetomys ansorgei. The sequence continues at coordinate 2,291,644 of JAMJFZ010000183.1, read as the reverse complement.
TAGGTATCGAACAAATAACTCTTGAACTCTTGATCAGAAACACCAATATATTGATTAGTCTTTGCCTGGAGTATTTGATATAAAATAAAAACCTGCTGCAATTCAGTCGTGCACCACAAGGTGGCACCAACGCCGACCGTCTTAGCCACCAGGAAGTGTCAATCCGCCATTATACAGCAAAATTTCACAAATTCTTTATTTTGGAACTTTCCTCTTGAGTCAGACACTTCGATTTTACTTTGTAGGAATTTTATTCAGTGACAGTATGCTCGCACCAAGCGCTGGGGTCGTTTTCTGTGAGGTTCTCCGAAAGCCCCTCGTGGTGGCCTGCTATTGGCCTGTTTAAATCCTGTTTCCTTTAGAAGGTCAGCACAGGGAAAGAATTCCTAATTACAACGTTACTTAATTTTTAATGTTAAGACTTTGTAATTGTTCTTGTTTGTGTCTTAGACTTCAAATTAGATCAACTCAAATTTTAAAAAGATTTATTTTCATTTTCTGTGCGTTGGTGTTCTGCCTGCGTGTGTATCCATACACCACGAGGGTGCATTGCTCTCCGAGGCCAAAGCAAGATGTCGGTCTCCTGGAACTGGAGTGGCAGCTGATGGGCCTCCCTGTGGGTGCTGGGATTGCTCTTAACTGCTGAGCCGATCAAGTCTTAAAGAATCAGCTTTCTTAATCCACTTTCCCCAAGAACACAGGTTTCTAGATAATCCCTGGAATCTGAAACTAAACTCTCAAGCTTAAAAATTAAAACTAGCTGGGCGGTGGTGGCCCATGCCTTTAATCCTAGTACTTGGGAGGCAGAGGCAGGTGGATCTCTGTGAGTTCAAGGCTAGCCTGGTCTACAGAGTGAGTTCCAGGACAGTCAGAGTTACAACAGAGAAACCCTGTCTTTAAAAAAAAAAAAAAAAAAACCACCAGCTACCCACACACACACCCAAAAAATTAAAACTACTTTTGAAACAGTTTTATAAATATCTGAATTATGAAGTGTGAAGTGCTACCCACTGTATAAATCTGTATATCCCTATTTTGATTTAGTAAATATACACACTAGCAAGGGCTTACTTGTGACGTGGCTCATCCTCGGCCTGCGTTGCCTTCCAGTTCTGTGACTGTACTGGCATAAAAAGGAAAATTCTTGTTTTGTGTAATGGTGTACCAAGAAGAAACCACTACCAACTAAGCAGACCTTATATCAAGACCTTATTTCAAGTATATCAAGCTTTCTTTACTCTGTAGTAAGTGTGGTTGAGAAACGACCACGGGCAGAAAGATCTTTACACAGCCACTTCCAGGCTTGATTTTTAACCTAAAGGTAACTTTCTGCTTATTTGCAGGTCAACTGGGAATAGGTGTAACGCAGTCAGAAGCAGTGACCCGTATTTTGGCTCTTCCTAGAATATAGAAGACATCGGGTTTTGCTGTTACTTTGGGGTTTTTTGTTTTGATTCTCTCTTAATAGAAGGCCTCTAAACGTTTACTGCTCTTCAGTGATGTTCAGAATCGCTTTCCTTTGGGGTTTGGTAGGAATGTGAGTGTGGATAATTGCTTAAGATGAAACATGACCTGCTGTGACAATCTTCTTCCTTCTCTTTTCTCCCTTAGATTGGAATAATTGGTGGAACCGGCTTGGATGATCCAGAGATTTTAGAAGGAAGGACTGAGAAATATGTGGACACTCCTTTTGGCAAGGTTAATACCCAGCTGACCGAGTCTTGCCTTTGGCATTGCTCATTAATGGCTTGATTTTTAAGTCAAGAGCAACCGCTGGTTTTGTGTGGACAACCTAGAGACTTCTGGTCCAGGCAGAGGACCAAAGCCCTGTCAGCTGAGGTGTCTAAGGGTACATAAGACTCGTCCATTTTGATAGCGTGGCTTTTGAGCACAGGCGTGGTTTCTCAGTTTATATTGCTAGAAGTCAAGGTGCTCATTTTCAATTCAAATCTATTTCTAATTTAGAGCCCAGGTCACACCGCAGTAACTTAGCATCTGGCTAGTGGCTGATAGGATGAAGAGTCAGCCATTATGGATGTGGCATTTTCTGGCCCGGATGAGTCCTGAGATTGGGAGCACAATGGTTATGATTGGAAATAAAAGGAGTTCGGATCGGGGAAGAAAGGACTGGAGGGAAGTCTGCTTACTGTCCGACCGAGGCCCAGTGAGATGTCTATATTCCTAGTTCCACATGGCACCTTCCAAACACGGGCATTCCTCTGACCCCCTTAGGCCACCAAGCCTGCCTTTTCTCCCACGTCTCAGCCTGACCTGGGGCCTCCAGTGCCCTTCCTGTCTTATTCTTAGCCCTGGGCTTTCTTACTCGCCTTGGTTCTAAGGGTTTTCCCCTGAGCAGTGTCTAGTCATCCTACCATCTTTGGCCCGGTCGTCAGAAGCAGTGAGTTCTACCACCGGGCTCTTGGTGTCTCCAAGGTGGCCTTCCTAACCCTTCAGCTTAATGTTTCCACATCATTTCTGAACCTTTCGATGCCCTTGACACGTGTGGATTTAATTAGTCCCAGGCAGCGTCCCCTGGGGCTCTCGCCACAAAGCCCCTGCCACCTCATGAGCCGGGTTGAGTCCATGCTAGCAGAGAGCGCAGTCAGTGTTAGGGGTGATGATGTTGATGGGTAAAATCCTCTCCCCGGGCTGTATCTTCAAACTCGGGTCCCACCAATGCGGTGCAGTTGAGCGATTCCAATGTTTGAAAACTGTTCTCACACGTTTTTTTTAAATCACTAAGTCGTAATGTTTTTTTTTTTTATTGCGTGCAGCCGTCGGATGCCTTAATTTTGGGGAAGATAAAAAACGTTGATTGTGTACTTCTCCCAAGGTAAAGTGATTTAAGTTGGTTTTCTTTTTTTCTTTTTTTTTTTTTGGTGGGGTTAATGGATATTTGAGGAGAATTTCACTGTAAACTAAAGTCTGGGAACAGGTAATAATGTCGGAATAAGGTATGTGTCTGTAGAGTCACATCGTAGCGGTCACCTTTACAAAACGCACGGCTCTGAGATGAGCTCAGAGCACAATTATTTCAGAAATCAAGGATCTCCTCCCGCCCCGTGTTAGTTTGGAAAATAGGTCAGTTGACTGACGTGGAAGCTCTGGTTTCTGTCCTAACTAGAAACTAAAATCAATTCTTTAGTTAGCTTTCTTTCTTCCAGCTATCAGATAAATAAGAGCTGTATTTTTCTGGGGAGGAGGTTTCAGGTCCCTGAATGAGCCTGGGTTACTTGTGCTAAAACCCTTGTTCCCTAAACAGGGCTCGTGGTGTGCGTTGCTGCACGGAAAATAGCGTAGTTAGAAATTCCCCTGACCACATGTGGCCTCCGCTGCAGTTCACACAGTAGCAAGCAGATTCTCTAGACCAAAAAGCTGGCACTTAGTCACAGGAGTGACTTCTAGACGTTTTACATCGCCTACTGGCGGGGAGCAAGTCTCAGATTGACCCACACTCGAGCTGTGTAGGTTACACAGGCCACGGAAGCAGAGGCCGGCGGGCCTGGTTAGGAAGGCCTAAATGAACAGAAAGTGGCTCCTCGCAATTCTGTGAGGTCGAGGAGTTGGTTCCTCTGGGCTTGTGAGGGATCTCACAGCCCTTTTTGCTATGTGTAGTCATAATTCCTAATGGGGCTTGTCATGGGTGTGATGTGCGTAGCACCTTAGTGAAATGGCATTTAACCTGTAAACCCTTTTCAAAAGCAACGCGTGTTTGATTGGTAGCTATAAAAAGATGTCAAGTAATTATATTTGGAAATCTAATGGACGAACTTTAAAGAAATTGAAAGTTCAGGTGGATAGTCCTAACAGAAGAATTGCTTTATGTTATTCTCTGGACCCATCTTGAATTAAGAAACATTTATCTGTATAAAACACCTTAGGATAAATACATGTGTGTGTATATATATATGTTTGTGTGTGCGTGTGTGTATAATCTACAGAAAGATTCTAAAAAACTGAGTAAAATAATGGGTTCCCTCCTCAGTAATTATTCTTAGCGCCTTTCCGTCCACTGTTGTTAACAGCACATACAGAGCCCCATTTGGTGTCCGCGGCTCGTTCCCCATTTCTCTCGTATGTTACCAGTTAAGAAATGTCCCTTCTCTTTCTAGCTGTTCACTACTTCCTGGGCAAAGTAGCAGCTCTCTCACCAAGTTTCAGTGGAACTGAAATGGAACCATTTTTGCCATTAAAAACTGGCATTATATTGAACAATACATTGAGGAATTGATCAAAATAAATTTTCTTTCAAATAAAGAACACCATCCTCCAGGGCAGACACAGCCTGTGGTCCAGGTTTAAGTCAGGTCTGCAGTTCAAGAACTTTGGTGAGACGCAGTTAAGCCCATAACACAGCCGTGAAAGAGCTGATCTGTCATCCGACACCAGCAGTAGCTCAGAGTAGCAGTTTCGTACTCAGGCGGGAGGGATTGGAGGGGCCCACCGGAACTTGGCTTCGCTGTCTCTTTGTAACTGGAATGCCCCGCCCTGGTGGCTGATGCCCTACTTGAACCTCCTTCCTTAGACACGGGAGACAACACACCATCATGCCTTCAAAAGTCAACTACCAGGCGAACATCTGGGCTCTGAAGGAAGAGGGCTGTACGCATGTTATAGTGACCACAGCTTGCGGGTCCCTGAGAGAGGAGATCCAGCCTGGTGACCTGGTCATCATCGATCAGTTCATTGACAGGTAAGCTGCTGGGTAAGCGGCCTCGTAGCTCGCCGTTGTCAGCTCTGAGCAGGACCCAGAACTGCTGTAAGCTTTTTGTTGTAGGGGTTTTATTTTTTTCAACTGAAATGACAAACGGTAATTATATATCGATGAATATAATTGATCGGTGTGGGCATTGCACAGTGACACGTACATATATAATTCTCCCGTCACCTCACATACTTCTCAGTTTGGATGCAAACTTTAATTTTCACCGTATACTAGACACACCGCATCGCTGTGACACACAGGAGATTTCGAAAGCTTACTCTCTCCGCTTAACTGAAACTTAACATCCTTGGGCCGATTTATCTCCCAAGTTTCTGGTAACCACATTTTATCTTCTGCTTCTGAGTCTGTGTTTTAGATCTCCTGGGTGAGTTCCTGTATTGTCTTTCAGTGTCTGGCTTACTTCTCCTCACAAAATTCTTCTTACAGGCTCGTGCGTTTCACTGCAAAAGACTCTTATTTTTTTTAATGGTTGACTAGTGTCCGTTGTCAATATATCACATTTTCTGTACCTGTGAACAGCATCAGGGTCATAAACTTGGCTGTAGACACCGATAAAGCTGGGTTTGCAGGGGTCTCTCTACTATTCTGACTTACATACTTCAGGTGTGCGCCCAAGGGCAGGCTGGGTGCTGCCTGCTTTTCTTGGTGTCTTTGCGAAACCTCCAGGCTGATCTTCACAGAGGCCGTGGACTAATCTGCGTTCCTACCAACTGTGTCTAAGAGCTTGCTGTCGTCCTTCTGGGTCTCTACAGGCCTTCGTGGCCTGTTTTCTTGCTGATAGCCATCCTGATTGGGGTAAGACCGACTCTCACTGTACGTTGGGTTGACGTTTCTCTAACGGCTAAAGATGTCGGACATTTTTCGCAAGTTTAGTGTGTTTCTACTTCTGAGACGTGTTCGTGCAATTCACTTCCCCATTTTTTGATTGAATGGTTTATAATTTTGATCGTGTTGTTGTTGTTCTTTATGCGTTTTTGTTTTTTAATCCCTTGCGCGATGAATAGCTGGCAGATTTTCTCCCAACGTGTGAGCGCTTCCTGTTAGTTTGATTTGTTGTGCGAACGCTCTTTAGCTTGATGGGGTCCCCTTTGCCCTGTGCTTTTCTGAGGTACTGGAGTCCTGCTGAAGGAAGCCCCGGCCTTACCCAGCCTGCATCTCAAAGTGTGTTCCTCTGGTTTTCCCAGCATCTCAGGGTTGCAGGTCTGATGCTGAGGCCTTTGACTTTTATGTATATAGGATGAGAAAGGGGCCCAGTTTCAGTCCTCCGCATGTCTGTACGTGAATACCTCGTTTTCCCTGCATCATTTACTGGAAATTGCCTTTTTTCCATCATATTTTTGACACCTCCGTCAGGAATCGGATAGCTTTGTTCCCTTTGCTCTCTCTGATCCCCTTCTATTGTTTTGGGTTTGCCTTATTCTCGTTTTTCTAAGACACTGGTGTGCAGTGGATTTTTCATACAGTCATCTGTGACTACAGACCCCTTAGAACTCTCTCTGCTGTAGCCTGCGGGTTCTGTGCTTATGTTTGAGTACAGGGGACTTTTTAATTCCTCCCGAGATCTCTGTAATGACCCCCGGTGTTGAAAAGTGCGTTGTCTCATCTCTGTGTGTGTACACAGCTTCTGCATGTCTCTCAGTGTGGGTCTCTAATAATTTTTTTCCATTATGAGCTGATAAGATACAAAGAATTATTTCACTTTCTTGGTATTTGGGGAACAATTGCTCTGCCGCTTGAAATGTGGTCTCTTGGGGAGACAATTCCATGAGCTGAGAAGAATGCGCATTCCTCAGCCGTTGGATCGGATATCCTGAAGCTTCCTATAAAGTCTGTTTGCTCTGTAGTGTAATTAACTCTGAGGTTTCTTTATTGACTTTTTTAGGGGGCTTAGGAGTCCTGGGTATGTCTGTTGGTGAAACTCTTCACATCATCAGCTATTTGTGTATCTGGACCTCTCTGTTCTTCATGTCCAGTGTGCTTTCGTGCTGTGAAGTTGGATATACACACTCGGTGCGTGTGGATTCCTAGCTACTGTATTCTCCTCACGGGTTGTTTCCTGTGTTGGTATGTAGTGGACTTCTGGGGGATGCCATCTTAACCTCTGTCTCTGAGCCTTACATTTTAGGTTGCACACGCGAGTTCCCGCCACTGTCTTTCTGTGTCTAGCCTGTTCTGCTTTACAAACATCCTCTGGGTTCATTGATTCCATTGTCATTTTCATCTGGTTAGTGTTTGCTATCTGTTGGGAAAGCCATGTCTGCTTGTCAGTGAGAGTTCTCCTTGGGCAGTCCTCTGCAGTGCTCAGCCGGCGTCTGGTTTGACTCGGGAAAGAAAACAAACCATTTGACCAAGATAAAAACAAAGATGCCTCTATCTGTAGTAAAAGGAAAAAATTAAAAGAAGGGGAAAAATATAGGGCATACTAAGAAGGTAAAAAAAGAGTAGCTGGGTATGGTAGTACACACCTTTAATCCCAGCAGTTGAAGGGCTAGCCTAGTCTACTAGAGAGTTGCAAGTTAGCCAAGGCTACATAGTGAGACCATCTCTCAAACAAAGGCAGCAGGCAGGTGGGCAGGGGGTTCACACAACAGAACAAATCCAAAGGAAATGTCATATGCTCCTCCTTCCGAGGAGGTAGGGGTCTTTATTTCCGGGTTTGAGGGGGAAGGGGAAGTGGATGCTTCTTAGATCCAGTCAAGCAGGTCAGACTGTGGGGCATTTGGAGGCTGCGCCTGGTCTACCTTGCCTTCCAGTGTGAGCTGACTGAACTAAGGCATTATGGATGCAGTTAGGGCTATTGGTGCCAGGGTCCTTGGTGTGTGGGTGGACCCTAGGGGGCAGACTGCAGTCCTTCCTGTGGACCCTAGGGGGCAGACTGCAGTCCTTCCCGTGGACCCTAGGGGACAGACTGCAGTCCTTCCCTTGGACCCTAGGGGGCAGACTGCAGTCCTTCCTGTGGACCCTAGGGGGTAGACTTTAGTCCTTCCTGTGGACCCTAGGGGACAGACTGTAGTCCTTCCTGTGGACCCTAGGGGCAGACTGCAGTCCTTCCTGTGGACCCTAGGGGACAGACTGCAGTCCTTCCTGTGGACCCTAGGGGCAGACTGCAGTCCTTCCTGTGGACCCTAGGGGGCAGACTGCAGTCCTTCCCGTGGACCCTAGGGGGCAGACTGCAGTCCTTCCTGTGGACCCTAGGGGGTAGACTGCAGTCCTTCCTGTGGACCCTAGGGGTGTAGTCCTTCCCGTGGACCTAGGGGGTAGACTGCAGTCCTTCCTGTGGACCCTAGGGGGCAGACTGCAGTCCTTCCTGTGGACCCTAGGGGGCAGACTGCAGTCCTTACAGTGGACCCTAGGGGGCAGACTGCAGTCCTTCCCTTGGACTCTAGGGGGTAGACGGCAGTCCTTCAGGCTTGCCACAAGCGTAGGCCGCTCAGGTGTCCTTGTCAGTGTACCTGTGTGTAACCAGTGCATGTACACATTCCTGAGCTTCTGTGTGTGAGCGAGTAACCAAACCAAGATACCTGAGCAGGCAAATCTTTGCAGGCACCCAATGCTTGCCAGCCCTGGCCACACCAGTCTCTGCCCTAACCCACACATGTCTTTCCACAGTCTATACATGGTCTCACGGGTTGGCTACCTGCTGAGCCAATAAGAAGGAGAGAGCACAGGAACTTGCAGTATAAACTGAGGGGGCTTTTGGTGTGCCCAGCAGTAAAGCAAGACAGCAGCCCCCCCCTTAGGGTTCCCCATTGCAGCCCCTGTAGCTGTGTGGGACGTGCTGACGACTCCCTCTTCCAGCCGCCTTGCTGTGCAGAGCGCTGATGGCCTACCCTACCCTGTGTGCTGCAAGGTGCTAGACTCCATGGCTTGTTGCTCCTGTGGTCTTCCCTCTCTTTTGGAAGACCCTCCTCTCTTCCTGCCACGCAGCCACACACTCTGGGCTCCTAGTTTCTCCTATAATTTTAAAGTCCGGTGTCTCTGGGTTCCTTGTGGTCCCCGGCTCCACAGCCGTATCTCTGCTTTTCCAAGCTCCACACGTCCTGCGGCTGCGTGTCTGGTGTTTGGTGTCACCCCCGTGAAAGTGCTGAGTGTCCCTAAGAACGCCTTCCAGGCTCTGTGTCCATTTATTGAGAAGGTAGAATATTGGTGAAAGAGAGAATATACTTTACAGTGAAATCTCAAATGATTATAAAGTTTCAGAGAAACCCTGTCTCAAAAAAACAAAAGACTGTATACAAATCTTGTCCCCCGGTAGGTCTCCATGGTGACAGCTTCCTGCTGTCTTCAGTTTGATGAATCCATTTCTTTGCCTTGTAGAAGGTCCCTTGTCAGAACCACAAGTGATTGGACCACTGAAAACAGAATCTGGGTCAAGCTGGGGCTTTTTAAAAAATTATTTATTTTTTTAGCGCAACTGGATTTAACTATCCATTTCCCTTCAAGCCATCAAAGACATCTGATTATATTGGCCAATTCCGACAGGTGGGAGTCAGGCTTTTCCGCTAATGGCTCTTCTGTTTTCTGTTGTAACTTTTCTTGCCAGACCCCTTCTTGTTTGGCCATCCAAACATACACTGGTCTTGTATTTTTTAACATCTGGCTCTGCCCTGAGCACGCCCAGCGTCTCATTTGTAATCTGCTCTACATGATGGATTTTTAGGGAGTCAATCAAGAGCATCAGAGGCTTTGTGTACAATATTGGCAGCCTGTCCTGAGGAGTATGCCGTATAACCAGTCCCGCCAGGTCAGTGGTCTTCGGCACGCCCACCGAGCTCTTTTCTTTTTTCTTGATGCTGTTAAACAATCCGTTTTAAAATGAAAAGAATTGGACCTTTTACTTGGTCTGAGAGAATCTGTCTAGGTGTTTCTATTTTAAAAGGACCTTCAAGGGCATCTGACATTTGCCTCCTGTAGAGAATCCCCTCGCGTGTGGGTGGGTATATTTGGCTGAGGAACTGAAGCAGTGTGATGTGTGGGTAGGGGTGAGCAGCTGTCACACAGGGGTCCAAGTAGCCTCCTTCCTCTGACTTTGACTTGCCTTGTGCATAAAGATGCCCAGCTACTCTCAAGGCTCCAGTTGGGTTTGTAGAGGGTTTCTCTCTTGAATCTCATGTGTGCTTTCATCCCAGCATCGCCAGTGTTGCTTTGCTACTTACGGTTCAAGCAACGATTGTACGGACCGCCAGGTACTTGCTGGTGGGGTCTAAGTTACTTCCTTACCAGATGGTAACAGTTCTTTTTTACGGATGTCTTCTCCCTGGTAGCTACTTTCATCGAAGCCCGAGGTGTTCCGCTGTCTCTTCCCATGTTAATTGTGACACTTGGTCCCTCCATTTTCTGAAATAATCACTGTTAGATTCTGTTACAGATCCTGTTGTCTGGGTAGAAGAAATGTAACACAGTCATTCAAGAGCTCGAGGGGCCCAGGGACAGGGACTTCCAGCAATGCCACATGTACCCTTTCTGTGCCGCTCATCTTCGCTGTCTTACAAATTCAGTTCTCTGTAACAGAACAACTGGGTCTCTGTCAACTCTTGGAAAGAGTCCTTATTTTAAGCCAAAAAACACAATTCACAGACGCATGGTGACTTCTCTGCCTCAGAATACCAGGGGAAACAAGAGTTGCAGTGCAGAAGAAAATGGAAGTTTTTTGTTTTTTAATACTACCCGTGACCAGGAATGTTTTACTGTTTAGGGTTTTGTTTTGTTTGACCATGCAAAAAATAATGCAACCAATGAAGGAAGGAAGGAAGGAAGGAAGGAAGGAAGGAAGGAAGGAAGGAAGGAAGGAAGGAAAAAAGAAAGAGAGAGAAAGAACACTGAAGATCAAAGGGAATAAGGCAAGATGCTCAGTGCCACCTGGTTTCTTTGAAGTGTGGTTAGCACGCTGGCCATCACTTCTGGACCCTGATTGGGTACTGCTTAAAAAATGCAAAGAGCTACCCAGTGAAGACACCCAGCTTTTTCCTGGCTCTGCGTTCAAATGCCTTTGTCCTTCAGGACCCTTATCTGCTAATGAGGGTGTTGGGTTGTGGTGTGCTTGCTCCCTTTTAAGCTTTGTGTGTGTGTGTGTGTGGGTGTGGGTGTGGGTGTGTGTGTGTTGTGTTTTCCAGCTTATCCTCTTGCAGGAAGAATGGGAGAGGCGGCCTGGGTTTGCTATTGCTGTGCTTCTGACTCACCAGGAAAGTCCCGCAGTAAATACAAGGGCTAATAGATTATGCCTGTTTATTTCCCACTCCGAGAGACACAGCCCTGCCTTGGGCTTCCCCTGTGATATCATCACTTAAGGCTGTAGTCCTGCGGGTCCGTGCCCCATCGGCCTCTTTTTATCTTGGGTGTGGGGAGGTCCTGCGGATTGGAAACAGACTCCTGAGTTGAGGCTGGCAGCTTGCACCTGTGACCTCAACCCTCAAGGAGGTCGCAGCAGGAAAATTGTGAGCTTGAGGGCAGCCTGGATTACCTGGTATATGCAGTGAGACCGCCCTGTCTGAGACAAAAAAGGAAGGACCAGAGATTCATGATGAAGAATTTCCCAGAGGCCTTTGCATTGCCCGGTCCCACTCCTCTCAAAGGCAAGTGCACAATAACCGGGTACAGTCCTGTTCCTACAGCTTTTAGAGCGAATCCCTCACTCTGCCAAGAAGGTCACGTTCAGTTTTATAAGGAAGCAGATACTATTGGGCATTCACTCGCTACTTGCCTCTTTCACCCGTGACTTGTGTCCGAATTCTTCTCTGGAACCTGGTTTAGTTACAGCTCTTCACAATATTACACGCATCCCGTTAGAAAACTGAACCATCGAGCTGGTACCAGTTAATTGCAGGCTGGAGGTGATTGCTCCCCTAGTTACGCATGAGGAGACCTGGGTGCAGAGATGCCGTCATGTGCTAGCACGTGAGCCCTTGGGGGTTTGAACTCAGCTGCCTCTCATCCAGGTGTTTTCAGCTCTGCCCCCCCACCCCACCCCCACCCCCATGAGATACCTCAGATTTCCTAATCATCTTCTGGCCCTATCCTCATTCCTAGCCCCGCTGATGAAATCCTCAGTGATCCTTGCTGGGACTGTCTGTCTACTCTTGGGTCATCTCATTTTCTATGCATGATCGAGCCTACCCTCTCCACCCTTTCTGGACAGTCCTCCCCCTTCTGTATATCTTCCTGTAAGTCTGCAGTAAAGCAAGAAATAGCTACTCCCACTGTTCTGGGGATACCCTTGGGTATTGAGTATCAATCCTCACCCTGAGGGAAATATTCTGGTTATTCAAATAGACCTCAGCCCTTCTTGTATTTGGTGTCATTTGTTTCAATTTGTAGGCATATTCTTCATAATCTTTTGCCACTTTTGCAGGGATGGTTTCTTCTATAAGCTCGGAAGCTTTGCCTATTTGTCTTCCCAGAGAAATATCAGTGATTATGATGTGATCGAATCTTGCCTTATGAATAGAAAGTCGTCACTTGTGAATAATTCCATAGTGAAAGAAATATCACATCCTTCTCTTAGGACCTGGCGGTTATTTAAATATAGTTATTGCTGTCAGAAATGGAATTTTTAAAGGGGTAATCTGACCCATTAGAGAGGTTTAAAGTGCCAAAGCCTTTCTGGTCAAGCTTTTCCTACTTTCACAGATTGCAATCCTAAGCATAAAAGCACTGAGTGGTACTTTTGCATAGTGTACTATTATTGTGTGGCTGTTGTTTCTCGGGTACACAGCCTAGGGCAGCGATCACAGCCTGATAAAACTGTTTACATTGACCTGGAACAAGTCCGGGACTTTAAGAAACAACAACAGCATTAGTAAATGCTTTTGTAGCCTTTACTGTGTTCTTCTTCGTGAGCCAACTGAGATTGTCTCTATGTGAGCCTCGAGCAAAATCCTCATTGTTATGGTCTGAAGTCTTCTATGTCATAGAAGACCCTCGGACTTTATGTTGAAATCCCAACCCTTAAGGAGATAATATTAGACCTACCCTATCAGAGCTAAGATGGTTGTTATTGGTCTGGGGTTTTGTTTGTTTTTCAGATTTTTTTAAAGTTTATTTATTTTATGTGTATGAATGCTTTGAGCAACAAGGGCTCTAAACTGCTGAGCCATCTCTCCAGCTCCCCACCAAGTTAAGAATGTTTGTTCTTATACTATTATAAGTTTTATATATATATATATACTATAATAGTATAAAACTATATTATTGTAAGTATAATTATATGCTTATGCGTAGTGTATAAGCCACAACAGGGCATCGGGAGCAGCAAAGCCTCTTTATTGAACAGTTCTCGTCACTGAGGTGTACGCAGACTTTGGTTGTTTCTTATTTTCTTTCTTTTGTTTATTACTCTAATCGGAAGTACTCCTGAGATTGGCGCAGTGGGGATATTAATGAGCTGGGGTGTCCTTGTAAGCAAAGCAGAACTTAGCTGTCGTCCTGTGCACCTGTGCTGGGGCTTGCTGGAGAGAGAGGCTACGTTTGGAAACCACCTCAGAGGTAGTGGTCCTTGTGTCTCCTAGAGGACATTTGCATATTTAACTCCACACGTTTTCAAGGGAGACTATTAACTAACAAATAGGCCTTCAAGTTCATTCAAGAGTCTACTTAAGGAACAGCCTGCCAATCAGTTTTTTTCTGGGCTTCTCTCCTGTTCTGTGTTTGGAAGAGCCCGGTGTTCTCTGACTACCTTGAGCTCTGTCTCTTGACAGTGCACGCCTTGGTGTCCTTCACTCTCTCACAGACACGTTTTGTTTGTGCATTTCTTTTTTATTTTAGCTCCTGTGCTGATAAGTTGCTTTATTTGTTTTGTCTTTTCTTTCTTTTGTTGTTGTTGTTTTTGGTTTTTTGAGAGAGAGTTTCTCTGTGTAACTCTGGCTGTCCTAGAACTCACTCTGTAGACCAGGCTGGCCTCGAACTCACAGAGATCCACCTGCCACCACCACCCAGCTGTGCTGGTTAGTTTTAACTGTCAACACGACTTACAATCATCGTGGGAAGAGAGTCCCCATGAGGAATTATCATGGTCAGGCTGGTCTGTGGGTGGTTGCCTTGATTGTTAATTAATGTAGGGAGAGCTAGTCAATTGTGGGAAGCACCTATTCCCCAGGCAGGAGTCCTGATTAATGCGGGGCGGGCGGTTAGCTTGCATTCTCTCTGCTATGTAGATGAGATACTACCAGCTTTCTCAATCTTCCCCACAGTGATGGACTATAACCTGGAATTGGGAGCTAAAATCCTTTCCCTCCTAAGTTGATTTTTGTCAGAGTATTTCGTCACAGCAAAAGAAACAAAGCTAGAATAGCATCTACCCCTGCTTGACAGCCTCGAGCAGTTTTAGAGGTTTCTTTGGTTTGGGGCCCATCAAAATGCTAAACTCCCAAGTTGGCAGTAGAGGGTACAGTACCTTCTGTAATGGGTTTTTCTTTTAAAAGGGGGTGTGGGTGGGTGTGGTTGTTTTCTGGCGTTTGGGTCTGGGCCTTGTATCTACGCTTTTAAGCCTTTGTAACTGTTACTTTTACCCTGGGAACTTGACCTCGCCCCTCGGTCCCGGCTCAGTGATTTCTAACTGTAACTTTTAAACCTCAGTTAGCTCAAAGGGTTAAGGAAGGAAAGGAAAAGAAAAGAAAAAAGAGAAACCTTTACAGCCCTTCCTGGGCTGTCTTCATCTGCCTCAGCCTGGGGAACAACGGAACTAGCTTCAAACCCTGTCACCCCGGTAACGTTATAAACTCGTTGTCTCGGCGACTTCTGCCCGCTTTCCTATCATCAGCTCCTGGAGTCCACTTCTCCCCTGACACCATCCCAAATCGGTGCTCCCTCTGCCCCTGTCTCCACTCCAACTGCCTTCCAACAGTCACTTTCTTACCTCCCTCAAGCTGTTCCCAGAAGTCCAAGCGGCATGTAACCATGAAGGGGAGGGGCTTTACAGTTACAAAAACGCTTCTTTGGGAAAGCTTTCCTTGGCAACCTTCAGCAGTAATTCTTTATTTGCTATGGAAACCATACCTGGGCTAGTCATATATCAGCCCAAATGTATCCACTTCCTATTGCTGCTATAACAAGTTCATTACAAACGTAGGGACTTAACATCAATTTATCATCTTGTTAGGATTTGGGTACATGGGTCTTACTGGGCCTTAAAAAAAAGATGCTGTAACCTGTTCTTGAACCTCAGCTGGGTTTGCTGTGTGGTTAACTCTGACTTCTACTTCAGGAACCTGAAAGCTTCGGGAATTGTAGAAATGGGGTTTGCAGTCTTCCTCTGCGGTGGGGCGTCTTCATCTCCAAGAGAGGTGACTTGGCCACCAGCTGAAATCACTGAGTGCGACAGAGCCCGAGGAACAGTTGTGTAAATGGAACCACAAAAAGTGATTTTTCTTTTTGAGATAGGGCTTCTCTGCTGTAACTCCGGCTGGCCTGGAACTGGCTCCTGCAGACCAGGCTGGCCTAGAACTGGCTCCTGCAGACCAGGCTGGCCTCGAACTCACAGAGATCCACCTGCCTCTGCCTCCCAAGTCCTGGGATTGAAGGCATGTGCCGCCACTGCCCTGCACAAAAGGATTTTTCCGTTCTGCCCCCACTCCCACCCCTGGAAAAAGACACTAGCCCTTCAGTTTCCTGTGTCCCAGCCCTCCCTCATCTTTCCCTTTGTTGCGGGGAGGGGCATTTTAAAACATGACAGTTAAGTGTGGGTACAGATCTTGTATGGACTTGAAACACAGCAATTTTATTTATTTATTTATCTTTTAAGATAAAGATTTTAGGGAGAGCTGGGTATAGTATGAGACAACGCTTACAATTTACAATTAGGAAAAAGCTAACAAGTAAAATGAGTCTGGTACAGTTTTGGGAACTAGCGAGTACGGGCGGTGGCACACGGAGTTCTTGCTGTGGTCTTCCGCATGCATGCGTTGTGATGATCTGTTTCAGATTGACTTTGATTGGTCTTTACCTGCCCTCTCTGAGGTCCTGATGAGCTGTACTTAGCAATCTCAAACAGGTTCACTTTCATTCCTGTTCAGGAGCGTGCTGCAACCAGCCCAGAGCTAGAAGAGCCCAGCTCAAACCTGAAGATGCTCTATGGCAGATGCCTGCAGTCTCCACAGCTATTGAATGTGGGGTGACCCATAAGAGCACAGAGGTGCCCTTGGAGGACAGAGGTGGTCCTTTAACAGAAGTGAAAACCTTATTGTTTATCTTTCTAGGACATCCCTAAGGCCTCAAACCTTCTATGATGGAAGCCATTGCAGTGCCAGAGGAGTATGCCATATCCCAATGGCTGAACCGTTTTGCCCCAAAACAAGAGAGGTTTGTGGTCTCTCTGGTGGGAATACCAGAATAGAGTATAAGGGCTTGGGATGGTATCTGGAGGTAGACCAGTTGGCTGAGTAGGTATCCCTCTGTCTTTCTTTAGTTTTGAAATACAGTGGTTTCATGATTTGTTGTTTTCCATTGTTATTAATACCTCCAGTCTTATTTATTTTAAGCAGAGACATTTTACCCACTGAGTCACCTCCTCGGCCCTAGAACTGTTTCTAAAGAAACTTTTAATGTTTCTTTACAAACAAACAAAATAACTGCCTATGGCCTTATACGGCCAGTAAGGAAGGATTACCCAGATAAATCGATCTCTAGACAGAAACGATCAGGGCAGCCATTTTCATTTCGCCATATGTCCTGGGAGGGGCAGCAAACCAAAGAAAAATGATTTTCTGAGAAAGCAATTCAGAGGGCCACAGAGTCTGTAAAAGAGCAGCGGTTGAACAGCCCTGCTGCATCTTGGGAAATGGAACTTGGCCCACTTTGACCTGTGTGTGACAGGTGACACTCAAGCTGAACGAGCGTGGTGTGTCAAGACCTAAGACACGAGTCCATTCTGAAGCCCCCCCTAGCCTTCCTAAGTCCTTAACAAATGACTAACAAGTCCATAAATCAAAGTGGGATGTGCTCTAATAGCTATGAGCTATGTGTGCGGGGAGTCTGCACCAGGAGTGAGTACAGGGCCAGACAGCATCTTCCAGTGATGCTGGTTTCCTCTAAGGACATTATAGTGAAAGTCTACTCTAAGTAATTAGTTTACTAAACATCATAGGTTTGTGTTGTTTGAGTTTGTGGTCCTTCCTTTTCCAGGTCCTCATAGAAACAGCTAAGAAGCTTGGGCTTCGATGCCATCCGAAGGGGACGATAGTCACCATTGAGGGGCCTCGTTTCAGCTCCCGGGCAGAAAGCCTAATATTCCGTACTTGGGGTGCGGATGTTATCAATATGACCACAGTTCCAGAGGTAGTGCTTGCTAAGGAGGCTGGAATTTGCTACGCAAGCATTGCCATGGCAACTGATTATGATTGTTGGAAGGAGCATGAAGAAGTGGTAAGTGGGACTGTCTTCTGACCACGTATGGTATGGGTTTCTGAATGTCACGATTCGTTAAGAGAAGGTCCCATTGATTTTCTTTGGATTTGTCTCAGGAAGGGCCGGCCCTTCTATACCATTTTAAGGTCACTAAGCGATTAGATTATAATTACGTACTAACAGTCATCCCTTAATATGCTCAAGCAAAATTCTTGTTCCTAGAATTATCACATAAGTGATGTGTGCACATTAGAGCGAGCCTATTTATGCTGGGTAAGTATTCTACTACTGAGCTGCCTCCCCAATCCCAGAAGTGGATTTTTTTGTTTGTTTGTTTTCTTGTAAAGAAACTAAGACCCCTCAACCATAGTTGGCTCATGACTGGATAGCAGACTTGTAGGGAACAGAAGCAAGAGAGTCCTGTGTTTCAGACCAGCTTGGGCTACCCCGTGAAGGCGAGAAAGGAAGAAGCCACGCCCTTGTCCCAGTGGGTCTCCCACACTCCAGGTTGCTACAGTTTTATCTTAGCTCATACCTCTCTATTTTCATGTTGGTCGCTGGATCTAGCTGTAGAGGGAAAATTAAGCATCACAGTGGTGTTTTGTGACCGGAAACAGGGTGAGTTGGAGTCTCTGTTCTGAGGTGGTTTGTCTTGCTTTGTTCATTTCTTTAGGCTCTCGAGTTTCGTTTGTGGTGTTAACTTCCGGTCTGTTAACTCATTAGGGGTCATAAAATGATGACACTTGGATTTTTTTTTTTTTCTTAAAAAAAAAAAAAATACCTTTAGAATATTTAGTTCCTGTTTGATTAGCCAACATTGCAAGTTTTAGGCTGCAGTTCGTTTTTCTCTGGACCAGGAAGGGTGGTGGCGGCTGCTGCTGCTGCTGCTGCTGCTGCTGCTGCTGCTTCTTGATATCTGTGATATTTTCCCAGGCTTTTCAGAAATAACGTTGTGTTGCTCTAAGGTCTTTACCCTAAGATAAAGAGCAGAGTTTGGGTTCCAGGCATTGAAGTTGGAGTAAACAGACTATAGCAGGCTTGTTTTAGTCTGTTCAGGCAGTTAGAAGGAAATCCCATTAAAATACCTTCTAGACCCACCCATCTCCCAAAAAACCTCTTTTTTTTTTTTTTTTTTAAATAATTGTATGGGTTGAGAAATCTAAGATCAAGACTGGCTGGCTCTGTGTCTGGGGAAAACCCATTTTGTGGTCATATTCTCACTGAACCTCACATGACACATAGTAGGTGTCTTAGTTACTTCTAAATTGCTATGATGAGAACCATGACCAAGACCCTTTTATAGAAGAAAGAGATAACTGCAGGTGTAAAGTTCAGAGGGGGAGTCCCTGGCCATCGTGGCAGGGAGTGGGGAAGCAGGCCAGCAGGCAGGTGCTGGAGCAGTCGCTGAGAGCTTACATCTTAATCCACAAGAATGAGGCAGCAGAGTTACAAGGAGTGGTGTGGGCTTTGAAACCACAAAACCTGCCCTCGGTGACACACCTCCTCCAGCAGGGTTAATCTTCTAATCCTTCCCAAACAGTTCTACCAACAGGGGACCGAGCATTCAAATATCTGAGCCTGTGGGGGTCATTCCCGTTCAAACCATGAGAGTGGGGGAAACGCACTGCGATATTAGAGCCCATTAGACCCTGTTTCTAAGAGCACTACCAGCTGACGTAATCGACCCGCTGACGTCCCCCTTCCTGACACCCTCACGGAGATGATTAGATCCCTAAGGATGAATTTGGAAGGGACGCAAATACTCACACGGTATTGAAACAGGGGCTCAGGTAAGTGTCCTGTGAAGGGCAGTTGAAGCCGTTGAAATCCCGTGTTCTTCCTTCTCAAGGTGTCCGTGGACGGGGTTTTAAAGACCATGAAAGAAAATGCCAATAAAGCCAAAAGTTTACTCCTTACTACCATACCTCAGATAGGGTCAATGGAATGGTCAGAAACGCTCCGTAACCTAAAGGTGAGTGTCCTCACATCTGTTGGCAGGCCCTCCTGCGGGATTTAGGCCTGTTTTCTCTTACTTTCACTTTAAAATTGGTCCATCGCCTCTTGTTCAAGTCAGCATTTCTTGTTGTGTTTGTTTTCGAGACAGGGTTTCTCTGTTGTAACTCTGGCAGGTCTCTGTGAGTTCAGGGCCAGCCTGGTCTACAGAGTGAGTCCAGGTCAACGAGGGTGACCTAGCGGGTGACCTAGCCGGTGACCTAGCGTGACACCTTGTCTCCAAAGCAAACAAAATTTAGAACAATCCCCAAAGACTCCCTGTGGGGATGATCCACGCGTTAAAGCTCTAGTGACAGTTACGTAAAGATAAGCGGTGGAGGTTGCATGAATGATCATTAACCTGGTCGTGGTTTTTCTTAACTACGGTTTTTAATAGTTTTTAGTGTGTGTGTGTCTCTGTGTGTGTGTGTGTGAGCATACACGTGCCACGGTGAACGTGGAGGTTAGAGATAACTTGTAGGAGTTGAATTTCTCTTCCCACCATGCGGGTCCCCAGTGATTGAACTCACGCTGTCAGGTTTGGCTACAAGCACCTTTACGCCCTGAGCCATTTCGCCTGCCCTGATTAGTAGTTTTTAAATTTTGGTAAGCATAGGAGAGTTTGATCTGGAGAGTTTTAATAGGTATGGGGCCTATGAATCTCTACTATAGTCCACCAAAATCTCAAGGTGTTATTGTCTTGCTTTTACGTGTGGGGGTTTTTTGTTTGTTTGTTTGTTTTAAAGAAGTGTTGGGGTAGCTTGCTCACTGCTGCCTGTTGGGCCTGCTCTCTGTTTACTTTCTTCCTTTCAGAACATGGCCCAGTTTTCTGTTTTACCACCAAGACACTGAGTCAGCATGGCTGCCACAAGAAGACTTGGGTTCTACTTCTAGTCTCTGGGGATTTTTGCTTACACAAAATGGGGAAGCTGTGCGGCCTTCATGCCTTTGCCTGGAAAGAAGAGCGTGCAGTCAAGAGGAGAGACTGCGCTGTTAGAGGCTCACCCAAGACACCGACCCCTCCAGAACCCAGGAGGAAAGCACACGGCCTGCAGTAAGGGACAGAGCTCAAGGCCTCGTCGTCTCTTTCTCTCGGTTACGTTCACAGCGGTGAAGACCATCCGAGTCCCTGCACTGCTAGCCAATGAACGTGAGGTCGAACTGGGACCGCGTGACTGTAATTGGCGCCGTCTTTCCGGAGGGCAGTTTGGTGCAGGGCATCTGAGGCTTAAGAATACTTACTGGGCTTTGGAACTCTAGAAATTTCTCTGTAAGAAGTTTGGGAGATTCATTCAGAGAGTCCTGTGTAATGAAGGATATTACCTGTCGTAGCAAAATACTCAAAACAATCTGAATATCGACAAATTAGATAGGTGTACCATGTTTTGCTGTGTTTAGGCTGTGAAGCAACTGAATGCAAATCACATTTTCTCACAAAGAAATGGTCACTTCGTGCTATGAAATCAGAAAAAAAGAAACTGAGCATTTTACGATACTGGTTTTAGGTTTTAAGGACTGGAAGGGAATGTACATACTCCTATTACTGTATTTGTGGAAGAGATACTGGATAATTTTTATTTTCTTTTAATCTTTCTACTTTTTTTAAGTAAGTATAATCCAATAAAGTTGTGGAAATCAACGTGGTCTTTGAAACGATTGATGGTGACACAAAGATAACGATACTAAAGAAACACCTCGTGGGTGATTCCAGATCTGTGAGGCGAATAACCCCTCGCCTCCCAGAAAAGACAAAGCAGTGCTGTGTGAGGAACTTTTATCTTTAATTTAAAAAGATCCTGGGTCACCACCCGGCTACAGCTACCTGGGATGGTACCGCGAAGGTGGGTGTTTAATGCTAAGGTGCATAAAAGTCAGACCGCTTCCAGGATTGAGTTAGTGTGGCTTCTTACCGTGTATCAGATAGGTTTTTAGTTACTATTTGTTTTAAGAGTTGACACATTATCAGTCGGCAGTGTTTTATTTTGTTAAAAAAAGAAGAAAGGAAGCCAGAAGCCTGACTTGTTAATTCTATAGGCTGCTTTTTGTTGTCCGCCGCAGGGAAATAGTAGTGTTTTCCTCAAATTAGAGCTGTTCCAGGTGCCTGCGGCTCCCAGGAAGAGTCTGTGACGGCCGTGCTTGTGCCTGTGGAGCTGACTTCGAGATCATACGCTGCGCATTGTAAGCAATAAATGAACCAGTTGCTCCAGCATTGATGTTGAGCTCCTGGTAAGTGCGACTGTAACTGGCCCATGTTGCAGTGCTTCCAGCTCTGGCTATGAGCAATCCACGGAGACTGCATGAGCCCTGCCCGGGTACTTCAGTGCTGTGTGGACTGTTCTTCCTTCACATGTAGTCGTCCGAGAGTGTCAGGTGGGGCGCGGGTATTCGTCTCGTTGCCTGTAGACCGTGCAGTTCTCTCCAATGTGGAGAAGTGATTTTCTTCGGTGAACTTTTCTAGCGCTGACGTGGAAAGGCTTCTTTTCTTTCTCCTTCGTCCTTCACCATTACAAAATACGCATATAATAACTTAAGCGATCGGCCATCTTAGCAAGTTTAAGTGGCATTTAAAAATACACTTGGTTTTTTTTCCCCCTTAGTGCACATTCGTTACAAAACAGTGGGTTTCCTCCTGTTCTCATATACGTATCATGTGTCATATGTCCACATTACAGTCTCTTGTGCCCCTCCTACTCTAATGCCATTTAATCTGCATTCTGTACATGAGAGAAATGGGCTGCCGTTCTGAGTTTGGCTCACTTAACATGATGCTCTCTGGTCCATCCGTTTTCCTACAGGTGATGCTTATTTCCCTCTTTTTTCCCATTGTGTATACCACATCCTTTATCCGTTCCTGTGTTGATAGACATGTAGGTTGGTTCCAATTAGCATGTGTTTACAGTCTTTAAAAATGACCAGAGCATCCTCCTGGTTTGGGGTTGGGTCTTGGCTATTGCTGTTAGTATAGAAACTCCACTTTGAGAACTGCTATCTAAACCAGTTCTGTCTTTCAATATATTTGTATGTGTGGTACTGTGGATCAGACCCAAAGCCCTGTGCATGCCAGACTAGCACCGTACCATTGAGCTATATACATCTTAGCCCCCGTTAATTAAAATTCTTTATTGTCTGATTTGTTTGCCTCACTTTGGGATAAAATCCTGTCTTAGTTTTGGGGTTTTTTGTTTTGTTTTGTTTTTCCTTGGCGTGTTTAAATACCTTGTTGCTGGGGTAAAATACCTCAACAAAGGCAACTTAAGGAAGAAGGGCTTTATTTTGCTTCACAGTTCCAGAGTACAGACCAGAGCTTAAGGCAGCTGGTCACATTGCATCTACAGTGAAAAAGTGGGCAGTGATGAATGCTTGTGCTCAGTTCACTTTATTGTTTGTATACAGCCCAGGAGCCCAGCATAGGGAATGGTGCCATCCTCAGTGGACGAGTCTCCCCACTTTAGTAAATCTAATCCATACCCAGGTGACTCTAGAGCTCTTCAGTTGAAAACTGACGTTAAGCATCACAGCTATACCTATTCTCCATTCTCTAGCTCAGTTCAGTTCAGATTTTGACACTGTCCCACCTCAGATAGCACCTTCTTCCCCTTTATCTGACCCACTCACAGTCTGACATCCCCATCCTCTTTACTTCCCACCCACTTTGTTCTGTTGCCACATTGTTGTGGCTGTGCTCACTTGAGTCCCCAGATTCTTCACAGTGACTAGCACAGCAGAGATGCTGTTTGCGCGTCTTAAATAAGTACACGAGTCTATAAAATTTCAGCCATCTTTCCATTTCCAGCTGGAATCACTGGCTCTGTAGAACCTTGCTGGGTGAGCCCAGTGTAAATAGCTCATCCTGTGTATTTCAGACCACCTAGAGTCTGTTACCAAAGGACCATTTTTCATAATGTACAACATAATACTGTGTACCTATCCTGTCTCCCAACTAGATAACGAAAAAACTGGACAAGCAGGAATTCTGAAAAAGTAAATGGCCTAATGTGTTAGATATTCAATAAAAATCCAGTGAATTTAATGTGTTGGCCTGATTTGAATTTTTTTGTCTAATATTTTTCCTGTAATAAAGGAATGAAATATTTCTTCCTTTTTAAACTACAATGTTTAAAACTATCTGTTCTTAATCTTTTTGATTATATTTTAAAGTCAGTACTTTTAGAAAAGCCCTACTTCCTGAAGGCCTTATTTGCCTTACCTCCTCATAGTTGATCATCAGAATGTCGTTTTTGTGTGTGAACATACGTGCATATATGTACATATATGCGTATACACACATGCGTATATACATCCTATATTTCTTTAGCCTCTGCGTGAGGGTGCACATGCCACAGCAATTGTACGGAGGTCAGAGAGCTGTTGTGTGAGTCAGCTGATGGCTCCTGGAGCAGGCGATTCGATTTTCTTTGAGGGGTGGTCACTGGCAGGTTGCCCATGTCCCAGGGGATGACTCCATCCCCGTGCTGGAATGGGCAGCACTAGGTAGACTCAGGGTCATGAACCCGGGAGGGAGATCCGTTAGGGACTAAGGGAGCTGGAGGTACTAGGGGTGGAAATAACTAAGATGAGGTAGATGGTGATAGATAACCTCACATTTTCAAAGGGAGAAAAAATCTGTGCATCAGGAGTGAAAAGGCAACCTATGACATGGCAAACATTTACAAGCCATTTAATGGGGTTGTATCCGTTCGCTTTTCTGACTACACGTAACTTGGGACGGAAGGGCGTCTATTGCTTACACTTCCACATCACAGTACACCACTGAGTGAAATGAGCACAGGAATTCCTGCAGGAGCTGAAGCAGAGGCCATGGAGAAGCAGTAAGCACTCCCCACGGCTGGCTCAGCTGCTTTTCTTACACAGCCCAGACCCTACACACACACACACACACACACACACACACACACACACACACACACACACACACACACCCTGCCCAGGGCTAGCAGTACCCACGGTAAGCCAGGCTCTCCTACATTGGACGGCAACAAGGAAAATGCTCCACAGACTTGCCCACAGGCTGATGTGGTGGAGGCGATTTCTTACTGCGGGTTCCTCCTCCCAGGTGATTCTGGTTTATATCAAGTTGGCATAAAACTAACCAACACAGGAGTGAGTATCTGGGGTATATACAACACATATAAGGCAACAACAAATAATAAAGTTAAAATGCAGACAGTGGCTGAAATGGCTGGTCTCGGGTTATAGTGTTCCAACAGTCAAAGGTCACTCTGCTTCACTCATCGGTTATGCCGTCACTAGAGATGCAGGAGATCACAGTGACCTCCATTCTCACGCATTAAGGTGGTGAGATGCAGCCGGGCGTGGTGTTCACGCCTTTAATCCGGTCACTGGGA
Source organism: Cricetomys ansorgei (assembly GCA_026225945.1). Taxonomy (NCBI): domain Eukaryota; kingdom Metazoa; phylum Chordata; class Mammalia; order Rodentia; family Nesomyidae; genus Cricetomys; species Cricetomys ansorgei. The sequence goes on along the minus strand of JAMJFZ010000183.1, from coordinate 2,267,224 downwards.
GGCAGGGGCAGGCGAATCTCTATGAGTCTGAAGCCAGCCTGGTCTACAGAGTGAGTTCCAGGACAGCCAGTGCCACACAGAAAGACTGTCTTGGAAAAAGAAAAGACAGTGTGATGGGGGTGTGTGTGTGTGTGTGTATTATATAAATTCAGGGAAATAGAAAATATGACTCTTTGACACTTTACCGAAGAACCCTGGTATTATCTGTTCCTTTTCTCTCTTCTGATTTGACCTCTCCCTTCCCTCCCAGTTGGAGTCCTCTCTCCATTACTTTATTTCCCACTTTATATCACCTGTATCCTGCTATTCCCCTCCCAAGACACCCCAAACTGTGGTCCCTCTCTACTTCACTTGTTTCCGTGGCTACTCTGTACCGTATCCTCACGTGTAAGGACTTGAAGCCAGGAGCCACAACTGAGAGTGTTCAACACTGTCTTTCTGAGTCTGGGTTACCTAATTTCATATCGTCTTTTCTTGGTCTGCCCATTTATCTGAAAGTTTCTTGGTTTCATTTTTATTTACAGCTGACTAGCAGTCAATGGTGTACATCATTCAGTATCCATTTATCCACTGAAGGACATTTAGAATGCTTCTGTTTTCTGGATATTGTGAATAGGGCAGCAATAAACATGACTGAGCAAGAATCTGTGGAATAGCGTGGGCATATGCCAAGGTGGTGCAGCTGTGTCCCATGGTAGATATTAAAGGAAATTGAGCCACTTGGGCTGACAGTGCTCCCCACAAGAACCATAGACTGACAGAAACCCCAGTACAAGGCATGAGAAATCTTTCAAATGGTTGTCGGGGTAGTTCAAGAGACTCCCAAAACATACTATATTTGCAGCTCTCTGTTGCCTCTCCGGGGTTGAGCGCGAGCCGCTATTGTCGAAGGCACCACACACTAGCGACACAGGACTCAGATGCTTTGAGCTAGAGCTCATCTGAATGCCTCCTTCCTACAGCCTAGCTTTCACAGGTCCAGAAAATACTACACAAGCCGCCAAGGGATGGAAGCAATTAAACAGCCCTTCTCATCTCCAGCACTTCTGAATCACAACTACAAGCACGATTAGAAATAGTATAGTAAGCGGCTCTCACATGTGGGTGGGAACCAACAGCTGTCTAACGAGAGTTAAAGCCTGCTCAGCAGGAGTTAAATCATGCCTGGTACTGGAAACGGAACCCAGTCAGCTTCCTGGGACTTGTGAGGCATGGAACTCAGAAAAACATCAACTCCCACCACTTTGCTAGACCAGCTTAATTAATTCCTTACTACATCTAAATCTTATCCTTATACTCACAGAGAAATGGCGCTACAACCCGTCATTCAAAGACGCCTCTCTTGATAGCAGATGGAGACCACATCTGGACACAATGCAGAGATCAGCAGATCATGGGGTACACAGCCCCAATGGATACACCTCCATTACAACTCCTGCATCTATGGCTCAGAGAACATTGTGGAAGAGGGAGTGGCCTCTTAGTTAGGGTGACTTTTGCTATGATAAAACACCATGACTAAAAGCATGTTGGGAAGGGAAGGGTTTATTTGGCTTCCACTTCCACTTCCACTTCCACTTCATAATCCGTCACTGAGGAAGTCAGGGTAGGAACTCAAACAGGGCAGGAACCTGGAGGCAGGAACTGATGCAGAATCTGTGGAGGAGTGCTGCTTACTGGCTTGTTCTTCATGGCTTACTCAGCCTGCTGTCTTGTAGAACCCAGGATCACATCCCCAGGAATGGCCCCACACACAGTGGCCTGGGCCCTCCTCCATCAGTCACTAATTAAGACAATGCCTCCAGCCAGATCTCACGGAGACATTTTCCCAGTTGAGGTTCCCTGCTCTCAGATGACTTTAGCTTGTGTCAAATATATCAAGGTAAAAACTAGCCAGCACAGGTGGAAAGATTTAAGAGCCAGAAAGTCTGCTGTGAACAGTCTCCTAGCAAGACCAGAGCAGTGGCAACATCGACAGGCATGTTAATGTGGAAGGAAGAAAATTTGTGGGGGCCCCACCTCTGGACAAAGAATGTCAGGCAACTAGTGACTCCTGAGGGAGGGAGCGTTAGCTTCTCCCAGGGCTGAGCCCCCTTATTAGTCATCCAGTGCAGAGTGGTGAGCCCTGAAACCATATACACACGAACAACAACAAATGGGCTGTATTTATATGTACTTGTGCGTACACGTATATATGCATATGAATGTGTGTAACGATAGCAACAGAAAAGGAGGTTATCAAGTTGTGGGGGTTGGGGGAGATGGGAAGCAGTAGGAAGGAGGGCACATGGGGGGCAGAAGAGAGGAAAGAGAGGTGGTAAAGAGATGCAGCTCTATTTTTTTACATTTCAATTAAAAACACATTTTTTTTAAAGCTGTATAATGGGGGCTGGAGAGAGGCCTCAGTAGCTAAGAGTCAGATTCCCAGAACCCACATCAGGCAGCTTACAGCCTTCTGTAACTCCACCTCCAGGGACTCCCGACACTGTCTTCCTACCTTTACAGACACCTCCCCATGTGTGGCATACACTTACACAGACAATTAGAAATAAAAATACATCTTTTTTGGGGGGAGAAAAATCATATGTGATGGTTAATCTTGGTTTGCTTAAGAAGTTCCTAGGATGTTAGTTCATCACACTTCTGGGTATGACTGTGAAGGTGTTTTCAGACACGAATATATCAAGAGAGTTTTGGACTAACCAATGGATTGATTCCTTGATGGATTCAATATATGGAGGCATTATTTGAAAAAAAGAGAAAAAAACTACCTTATTTCACTGAAATGAAGTAGCTGAGGTATTGTAGCCAGATTTGCAGACTCAGAGAATGGCGGTTGCCGAGGCTCTGGGGGGATGGAGGAAATGGGGACTTGTTATTCAATGAAGACGTTCTGGAGAAAGGTCTGTGAGGTATGTGAGTTACATTTCTCACTGATGTGACCGGGAGGAATCTTTCTGGCGCATGGCTCGAGGATGCGGTCCATAGAGGGAGGAGGAGGCTGTTTTCTCCTACCTGTGTGGACCAGGGAACAGAAGGAGCTGAATTTTGGTTCTCAGATGGCCTTTCCCTTTCCTCTCCTTATCCAATGGAGAAACCCAGCCCATAGCACGGTGCCAGCCACTTTCAGGGCGTGTCTTCCCCCGCTTGGTTAATCTTTCTGGAAATACCGTCACAGACGCACCAAAAGTTTTGTCTCACTGATTTGCTAGTCATCCCTTAGTCTAATCAGCTAACCTAAACTGACCTTCACAAGTTCACCCGCCCTTGTCAAATTTACTCCCAAACACATCACATTTGAGCAGTAACACACAGCAACGTACAGTCAGTGTAAATTGTTAGCTCTGCTAAATGGCGCATGGTTGAGATGGTATGTTTTGGGGCTGGAGATGCTGCTCCCTGATAGAGCACTCGCCTACCCTGTACAGGCGTTAGGCCCAAGCCACCGCACTGAAAATAGAGAAGAAATTTGCAGTGTGTGTGTTCTGTCACAACTAAAGTCATATTTTCTATACAATAGTTAGAAAATACCCATTCTTCGCAAAAATGTATAGTGTACATTATGCTCAACAAATTTCTAAGTAATTATAACTGAGGCTTTATCCTCTAACCACAATACAAAGTAAAGTTTAAAGATGGAAAAAAAAAATCGTGGATAGATGTTACAGACTTTACAGAGTCTACCAGGAGAAACACATACGATCCCAAGGCTAAGCCACTGGGGAAGTGCACTGAACCTTGCTTCGGAGTTGATCCTGAGATAAAATTAGCCCCTCTGGTGCTAACAGAGTCTGCCGTTCCCACCGGTGTAGCTGATACTCTTTCAATTTCTTTTTTCATGTTACTGGGTAGTCAAATCCCACCTGGCAGCTTCTGACCCGTAGAGACTAGACCAGGTGTCAGTACCTGTACTTGCTGTGATAAATTACCTTGACAAAAGCAACTTCAGGGAGACATGGGGTTTTTGTTTGTTTGTTTGTTTTGTTTTGTTGTTGGTTTTGTTGTTAGTTTGTTTGTGTTTTTCAGCTTACACTTCCTGGGGGTTAGAGTTCATGCTGGCAGCCACTATGGAAGGCAGGCACAGTGGTAAGAACAGGAAGCTGACTGGTCCTGCAGCACCCACACTCAGGAAGCAGAGAGTGAACAGGACATGGGAGCAGGCTATAAAGCCTCAAGACTCATCCCTGTGACTCACTTCTTCCTGTTAGGCTCCATGCCTAAAACCCTGAACTCTTCCCAAACAGTGCCTCAGCTGGGGAGCTTGGGGTCAACACAGCCTATGGAGAACAGCTGTTGTGGATAATCCACCCCTAGTTGTGAGATTAGAAGTTTCACAAACCAGCCCTATCACCCTGAATACACCTGATCTCATCTGATCTTAAAAGCTAATCAGGGTCAGACCTGGCTAGTGCTTGGCTGTGAGAGATTCTCCAAATATGTAAAGTGGTTATTATAGAGAGTGGTCAAAATGTATGACCAGCGTCCTGATAATTACCACACATAACTCACTTCCGAGTTTGCTACATAATCAATGAAGTAAATTACGATTGCTAATTGTTACTTGTAGCAATATACACTTTGGAACCTAATTATATTTTATCCAATCATATATTGTTAACCTTGTATTTGTCTACTAGCTTTAATACATGGATATATGCAGGTTTCCTGGATCAATTTAACTTGATCAATAATAAAATCCCAAATGCTTGCATGAGTGGCTAGAGTAAAAATCCTTTCTAAACTCGCCATCTAGAAAGGCAAATTCGGGCTAAGAAAAGAAATATAATGCATCCTACTTATTTACTTTAAAATAAAATTAGCCACTGAGGGCTGGAGAGGTGGCTCAGTGGTTAAGAGCACCGGCTTCTCTTCCAGAGGCCCTGGGTTCAATTCCCAGCACCCACATGGCAGCTTACAACTATCTGTAACTCCAGTTCTAAGGGATCCGACACCCTCACACAGACATACATGTAGGCAAAACCCCAATGCACATAAAATAAGAATAAAATAACTTTTTAAAAAATTAATCACTGAGTAAAAATTTAAATTTCCGCCAAAATATTTTTAATCTTTACTTTAGGTATATGGTATTTTAAATGCATGTATGGCTGTGCACCACATGGATGCCTGATGCCCAAGGAGGCCAGAAAGGGGTGTCAGAAACCCTGGAGGTAGAGTTAGAGACAGTTGCCAGTCACCATGTGGGGAGTGGGGATCTAACCAGAATGCCTGGAAGAGCAGCCAGCCAGTGCTCTTAACCACTGAGCTGTCTCTCCAGCCCCAAAGCATAGAAATTTAGTACTGATAGAGGTGAACATGGAAAATAATTTAAAATGGTAAACTGCGAACATGATTTAGGAAAAACCCTATATATGAAAGTTAATTCACTGAAACACACAAATGTCTTCAGATGGGATTCTGCTGCTTTCTGCCTGAGTACAATGGCTGACAGAAAGGAAGGTAGATCTAAGTACTGCCTGTTTCTGGGGTGTTGCCTGCTTTGTTCAATTTCCATCATACACCGTTTTAGAAGGTGTTGTGCACAGAGTACTATTGCCGGAGGTCATGGGTAAGGCATGTGTAGGCTTGTTTCAGAATGATGATCCTTGGATGTTATGAAGCATGTGAGTCAGAGAGAGAGAACATGAATATACCCTAGCACCAATTTTGCACGAGTATCTAGAATATCTTTGATGGTAACGAGAGACATGGAATTTAAAACCTGATCCTAGACGAGTAGCCAGATAGGGAAGAGGTGAGCAAAGCCACCAGGAAAAGAAAGCCCTTTACAGCTGTACTCACTGCTGTCTCCTTCGTGGGACACTCTGGGTTCCTGTCTGCACCTTCCTCAAAAACGCCTTGCTCTTGCCCCAGGAGCCCCAAGAATTGTATGTGAGTCACTGTCTACAATTAACACAGACAGCCCTTAGTAACTGTTCAACAGTGTGAAGAAGCTACCCTGGTTCAGAGAGAGTTATCAGATACGTGGGATTGCTTAGTCACTACCTGCATGGCGTGTTCCCCCAAATTACAGCATTTCCCACAACTTGAAACATTTCTTCCAGGAGGGAATGAGAGGCCCATGACCCTCCTGTGGTAAACAGGAAGTAAACAAAAGGTCACGTGTTCAGGCGAACAAAAACAGTGCAATTGTTACTTCTTTGGTCTGTCATAGGTGAGTGTGTGTGTGTGTGTGTGTTGCATCACACCTGAAAAGTCTGTCACAAAACACTAATGCTCAGTAAGACTTCTAAAAAAAGAATAATGTTTTTAATTAGTTCTTTGAGAATTTCATGCAATCTATTTTTTAATTTTTGAGATGGTAATATAATTTATAATTATAATGTTCCTCTCTCCCCTTCCCTTTTCCTCCTTTCAAACATTATCATGTACCTCTCTCTGCTCTCCTTCAAACTCATGGCCTCTTTTTTCATTAATTGCTATTGTATGCATATATGTATGCGTATGTATTATTAAATATAACCTGCTCAGTCCGTATAATGTTATTTATATGTATGTTTTCTGAACTGACCATTTAGCGCTGGACAACCAATTGGTGTACTCTTCCCTGGTGAAGACCACCTCTCCGGCACCGAGCTTTCTTCAGCTCCCTACAGATCTTTGTGTAGGGTTGAGGCCTTGTGGGCTTTCCCTTGTCCACTGGTGTCATCCTTGTTCAGCTCATTTTGGGCCAGTGATATTGGTAAGACTTTATAGTTGTAGATTCTGACATTTATTAGGAGACACAATCTCACAGCAAAATAAATCCCTGATCCTCTAGCTCCTACAATCTTGTGTTCACTCTTCTGCAATGTTCCCTGAGCCGCAGGTGTGGGAGTGTTTTGTAGATGTATTCCCTGGGACTGGGCTCCACAACTTTGTGTTTTGTTTGGTTGTGGTTTCCTATAATGGTCTCCGTCTGTTACATAAATCCCGGAGCCTCAAAGGAAGGACCATCCCATTTAGAGCTGATCACTCTGGAGTCGCTTATTCTCTGCATGCTGCCCAATTGTGGGTCTGTGTTTATCTCCAGCTACAGCAAGAAGCTTCTCTGATGAGGGTTGAGTGGTAAACTGATCATTTTCCACCCTTTTAACCTAAGGAGGTGTCTGTCATTGATGGTTAGGTGTGTTATTGGAGACAGTAAAAACATGGATCTTGTTTTTTATTTAATTTTATATGTTTATATGTTTGTACAGTATTTGTATCATTTCTCCCCTCCCTCCCTTCCATCCACTCCCTCCAACCCTTCCTGGGTCTCCCACTCAAATGCATGTCCCCTTTCTTCTTTATTATTGTTACACACACACACACACACACACACACACGTGGGTGCATGTATGTATGTGTATGTGTGTTCTATATATAATATATATTTAAAAATGTAAATACAGCCTATTGAGTCCATTTAGGGTTGCTCATATGTCTGTTTTTAGGGCTGACCACTTGATATTGAATTATCACTTAGAAGGCTCATCCTTGATTCTTTCTTTCTCAACCATCGTTAAAGGTCTCTGGCCATTTATCTAGGAAAGGGCTCTTGTGAGAGTTCCTTCTTCCATGGCATCACTCACGTTATTCTTTCACAGTCAGTCCTACTGTCCTCCTGTCCTCTAAACCCCCAGAAACCACTACGATTCTAGCTACGTTCCTAGAATTTTATCATTAGTTTTGTTAGTTTTATCATTAGTATTATTTTTATTTATTCATTTATGGGTTCTCTGTCTGCTTGTACAGAAGAGGGCAGCAGACCCCATTATAGATGCTTGTGTGAGCCATGTGGTTGCTGGGACTTGAACTCAGGAACTCTGCAAGAGCAACCAGCGCTCTTAACCGCTGAACCATCTCTCTCAAGCCCCATCATTTCAGTAATACTATTTAAATGGAACCATACAGTATATAATCTTTCCGGACTGACTTTTCATTCAAGATAATACTCGGGACATTCCCCCAGAATGGTGACTGACACTTCTGTTCCTTTTCATCGCTGAGTAAAAGCATCATGTGCTACTGTTCCCGGCTGGGCTCCAGCTATTGGTCATTTCTGATGAAGCCCTGGTCAAAACTCACGTACAACTTCGCGTGGGGTATACCTTCCTGTCGATGGGCTTCAATTGCTGGGCAATAACAGTTCCATTTTTAGTTTCTTCTGTGACTACCAAAATGTTTTCGGAGTAGCTGTACTGTTTTACATCCCACTAGTAATGTAGTAATATTTCCTCACATCTCACCAGTTTTGGGCAGTCACCACAGTATTTTTTTTTAGCCACCATGATAGATGTGTAGATTTCATAATTTAATTCATGGGTTTTGTTGGGTCTCCCAAAGGCTATTGATATTGATGGATATGGCTCGTAATGTGCACATATTCTTCAATTAAATATCTCTTTATGTTGAGTTAATATATATTAATTATATATTTATATTATATATTAATGTTACATCATATATCATCATTATATAAAAATATTAATATATTACATGTAATATTAAATATTACATTATAATGAATATTTGTTAATATTTATATTAATTATATATTTATGTGTTAATATATACTAAACTGAATTGATTTATAATTAATATAATTAATTATAAATAAATGTCTCTGTATTTACCTAGCCATGTTCTGGCTAGGTTTTGTGTGCTTTCGCTGTTATGCTTTGAGAGTTCTTTGTCTATTCTAGATTCTAGTATTCTGTCAGACACTGGGTTTGCCAGCCATTTTCTCCTTTTCCACGGTTTGTCTTTCCATCTACTTGACGAAAAGTCTGTCATGGAACAACCACTTTAAATTCTGATGAAAGTATATTTGCCAAATTCTCTTTTTAAGAATCTTGTTTTGATGTCACATATAAGAACTCTTTGCTTGGTCCTAGAGCTTAAACAGTTTTATATTATTCTAATTAAAATTTTATTCTGTGTGGTCTGAGGGATTATCTGTGATTATCATTTCCTTTTTGAAAGAGTGATTTATTATGTATATAACAAGCCAAGGGGGAAAAAATAAAGGAATAGCAAAAGAGACAGAAAGAACACAAATGCCAAAATTAAATCAGGTACTCAAAATATGTCTAAGAAACAGACTAGGGAAACCCTTTAAGGCAATCAGCTGCCATTCCCTATTAGTGAGTTCCTGGAAGAGCAGAATGTCCCCTGGCGAAGCTTCCGGGTAAAAGAATAAATAATGGTAAGATGTAATGACATTCACCCCAGGGCTTGCAGACACCTACCAGAAACCAAATAGGACACTCTAGTGGATAGCCCCACACCCATGAGCACATGGGGAACACTACATGGCTTTAACATGTTACTTTTTTAAGACATGAGGTTGGGGGGGAGCATGTTAGAGGCTATGGAGGAGCCTGAGGGGGGAACTGGGGGTATATCTGTTTATATTTCATTATATCTTTATATTAAATCCTCAAGGATAAAACAAATCTTAAAAGAATACGATGAGAAACTTCAAAGACAAAAAGAAGAAAGAAATAAAAAAGCAGATGAGGATGTCCCTTTAAAAGGAAGCCATCTGGAGTTCTCAACAGAGGGAAACCCAAGCAGAGGGCAGAGAAACAGTTCCCTTGGGTGAGGCTTTCAAGTAAAAGAATAAATAGCAGCAGATAGAGATGATGCCATCCAGTTAGGTACTTACCACACCCTGTGGAAGCTGACTAGAGAAGCGGAGGCAGTCACCTAGAGTTCCCAGCTGGGCCTTCTCCCCATGAATGAGCCTCCCATGGCTGAACTTCTAGCTCTTTCCCATTGTAGGCACTTTGATACCATGGGACAAATGGCCATAACTCCGTTGGAAAGGGTTTGCCGTCTAGCTGTTCTCAAGGACACAGTGTTGGACTCTTGGGCTGTTTTGAGCTAGAGAAGCCCATTCATTCCCGGCTAAGCAGTCTTGGAGGACACTTTAGGACAAATACGCTTAGGTCTGAGTGAGGGGCAGAGGAGACCACCCTGCCTCCACAGCCATCTTCTCAAATAACACATGACCATTTACCAACACGATGGACATTCTAGATCTTACAGGTTTTTCGCAAGCCAAAACTTCTTTGAGATTTCATCTTATACCTGTCATATTGACTAAGATCAAGGAAGCAAGTAACAGCTCCTGCTGGTGAGAATGTGGAGGAAGAGGAACACTCGTGCACTGAACTTGTACAGCCACCAATGAAATCAGTGCGGCAGTGTCTCAGGAAGATGCGTATCAATCTACTTCAAGATCCAGCTGTGGGTCTCTTGGGAATACTGGCAAAGGACGCTGCCTTCCTACCACAGAAACACTTGCTCACCCGTCTTCATTGCTGCTCTGCTCATAACAGCCAGAAATTGGAAACAACGCGTCTCTCAGCAGAAGAATAGGTAAAGAAAATGTGGTGCGTTTACACAATGGAGCGTTATTCAGCTGTTTAAAAAAAAAAAATGACATCATGAAATTTGAAGAAAAATGGATGGAACAACAAAAAAAAAAAAAATCCCAAGTGAAATATCCCAGACCCACAAAGATAAATATGATCAGCCTTGTTCATCCATCATCAGAGAAACTTCCTCCTGCAGCAGAAGGGAACAAATAGAGAGATCCACAGCCAGACATTACACAGGGAGTGAGAGACCTTGGAACACTCATCCCTCAGTGGGTGAGTGTCCCTCCCCTCAGTGCTCAGGGAATCCTGCAGAAGAGGGGGCAGAAAGAGTTTAAGAGAGGAAGGAGGACACCAAGAAAACAAGGCCCTCTAAATCAACATGGTCAAAGCTCATATGAACTCTCAGAGAGCTGAAGCAGCATGCATAGGGCCTGGCTGTCTGCACCAGGTCCTCTGTGCTTATATTGTGGCTTCCAGTGTAGTGTTTTCATGAAGCTTCTGAGTGTGTGAACTAGTGGGCCTCTAATTCTTATGTCTTCCCTTGGGTTTTTTTCCTTCCTGTTGGTTTGTCTTGTCTAACTTCAACATGATCGTTCTTGTTTTATCTTATATTTTGTTTTCTTATACTTAAAAAAATTAATGAGTGAATAAAAACCTATCTAATAGGGTGAAGTCATTTATACCTGCCAGGAGAGGAAAAATCAGTTTTCTACAATGGAACAACACTGGGTATATCAGCCAGTCCAGGGTGGATCTCATGCTCAGGAGCAGTTGACCAACATATAGCAGACTCCAAAGTCTTTATGTGTGCTTTTATTTGATTACAGCTTGATGTGGGGGCTTGTTTTGTGTTTTGTTTTTGGTGGTGTTTTGTTTTCTTTGCTTTCAGGGATCTTGTTGTATTGGGTTTTGTTTGTTTTTTGAGAAAGAACTTAAAGTTGGGTGGGTAGGGAGGGGGAGGGGATCTGGAAGGACTTGGGAGAAGGGAAGAATATAATCAAAGCATAATTAAATTTAAAATTTGTTTTAAATAATAGAAAAAGGAATTGTTCAAATATGGAAGTAAAACAGTATAATCTTTTTTGCAACTTTTCATTTTATCGTTAAAAACATGATCCATTTGGACTGAATTAGTGTATAAGGTTTGAGACTTGAGTCCAAGATCAAATTTCTGCCGATGGATAGCTATATTTTGCTATCAGCATTTGTTGAAAAAAAAAAATGACTTGCCTCCTTTGAATTGTGCACTTCTGTTTTAGATAAGTCATGAGTGTTCACATGTAAGACGTGTCTCCGTGCTCGCTGTCCTGCCCCTTTTACCCACGTGTCAGTCTCTCACACCACCACCACCCATCCTCAGCGGTCACGTTTTTCTATCTTGAAATTCGGTAGACAGAGCCACGCTACTTAACTCTTCTATTTTTCAAATTTTTAAAGATGTAATTATTTTAGTTTATATGTGTGAGTGTTTTGGCTGCATTATGTATGTGGACCGTGTGTATTCTGGTGCCCGTAGAGGTCAAGAAAGCATCGGGTTTTCTGGAACTGGAGTTACAGGTGGTTGTGAGTCACCATGGAATGCTGGGAAGCAAACCCCGGTTGCTTCACCGAAAGCAGGAAGTGCTCTTAACCGCTGAGCCATCTCTTCAACTCTCTCAAGACTGTTTTTGATGGTCTCGTTTCCTTAAGTTTCCATAAAACCTTCAGAACAATCTTATCTCTCTCTGAGTATCTTAGCATAATAAATCTTTCAATCTGTGAACACAGTACCTCTCTCCGGCTCTTTCAGTCTTCTTTGATTGGTTTAATGTTTATCCTAAAAGTTCACGGGCACATTTTACTAGATTTATAACTAGACTTTGATATTTCTAAGTAACTATAAATACGAATGCATTTTCGATTTTCCTATCAATCAGTGCTCATTGCTCATATAAAAACTGAGAGGACCCGAGTTAGACTTCTGGCACCAACAGGGTGGTTGGCAGCCTCTGTGACACTAGTTCCACGGAATCCAACACCCCTTGAACTCCATGGGTGCCAGGAACACATGTAGTATACACACATATACACAGGCAAAACACATAAAAGAAAATTTTAAAAATCTTAAAACATTTTAAAAATCTGTCCATTTCATCTAGGGTTGTCAAATGTATGAGTGTAGAATTTTTGTAGTATTCTTTTGTTATGCTTTTGATGTCCTCAGGGTCTTCAGACATTGCCTGCTTCAGGCTGACAGGCAAGTCTGACCAGAGTTCCATCTACGGGACCCATGTGGCAGAAAAAGAAAATGACCCCTCCAGTTGTCCTCTCCACAAATGCACCATGACATGTGAGTGCAAACACACACACACACACACACACAACACACACACCAATCAATCAATTAAAATATTAGAAGATAGTCGCTATTTTGTTCCTAATATTGATATTTGTGTTTGTTTTTCTCAGTCGACCTTTGCTGGCATCCAAAAAGGGGTGTCATCACCCTGAGTCCACTGATACCAAAGAAGAGGAGAGTTTGTGAACAGCAAACTGCCCTGTCTCTGGCAAGGTTACAGGTCTACAATCCCCTCTGAACCTTTACTGGTGAGGATGGGGACAGCGATGATGAGGTTTAGTTCCCCTGCTTGCCTGGGGTGGAGAAGTTATAAAGTTCTCCTACTTCCCACTCCTTTGGACAGAGGGAGGTGGAAGCCCATATTAATCCCACGGGGATAAGTAACCATGAATCATAAGCCAAAATAAATCCTCCTTGTAAGCTGTTCTCTTGGGTATTTTAGTGACTGATACATAAATGTCACTAACACATGTACTATTAATTTTCCAACTTACAATATAATATACTTAAAGCTACTTTTAAAAATAGTAAAATTTGTCTAAAATTTTTATTATTTTATGTCTAGAAACTTTCTAATTTCCTTTGACTAATTTATCTACATTCACTACTATGCCTAGAAGCTTTTACATAGTAAATTACTTTTTAAATATCATTATTAATATTTTCACATGAGTTGCTCTGGAGGCATCAAGTACACACAGTACCCTATGTTGGATGGGTACAGAAGTTTACTTACCTTAAATATAGTAGATTCACTGTACCACAAGATGATTTTGATCTTGGTGATACAGTAAATTATGAAATATGAAGCAATTTTGCTACAGCTTTTGTATAGCCACAAGCATGAATATTAAATCTGAGAACACCTGGGTTCTGTCCAGGACAATAAAACCATTGTAGAGTGATCTGTTTTAACACATTTAATTCATTCATTTTCATTCATTGATACTTTCTCTCAACACTGAACATATCCACTGTTCTTCAACATCGGCAACATAAATATCTTCTTTGGTAACTGGTTATCCCTACCATCACCCCTAACAAAGGGAAGAAGGATCTGTGAGAAGTAGAAATATAAAGTGTAGTTGACATTAAGATAACTGGCATTTTTCAACAATTTCCATGTGTTACATAATATTCTACTCTTTTGAAAGACATTCATTATTTTGACTCATATCTGCAAAGCAGATACTACCAACTCCCCAGCTTCTTCTGGGAGGAAACCAAGGCCCAGAAGAGCCATGTCATACAAAGCAGCGATAGCAACACTGGATTTCACGCCATCTGTCTCTAGGTACCTTGCCTTTAAAGTTGTGCAACTTCCACACAAGTGTGATATCTTTCTGTAGGATCATATTGTGCTAGACAACTCTAACCCCTTAGTTATTTTTTTTATTTATTTATTTATTTATTTATTTATTTATTTATTTATTCACTTATTGTTGGGTTTTTTTTTTTCAAGACAGAGTTTCTCTGTGTAGCCATGGCTGACCTGGAACTTGGTCTATAGACCCTGCTGGCCTTGAACTCAGAGATCTGCCTGGCTCTGCCCCCTGAGTGCTGGGATTAAATGCATGTGCCATTACCACCTGGCAATAAGGGACAATTTTTTAAAGTATCTAAAAACAGTAAAAGACACCAACAATGAATTGATCCCTGAATTTAGTGTTAAGAAATCGTCATGACTGGATCAAGGACCTCAACATAAAACCGGATACACTGGAGCTGATAGAAGAAAAAGTGGGAAATAGCCTTGAACGCATTGGCACAGAAGACAACTTTCTGAACAGGACACCAGTAGTTCAGACGCTAAGATCGGTGGTTAATAAATGGTACCTCATAAAACTGAAAAGCTTCTGTAAGACAAAATGGCAGCTTACACAATGGGAAATGATTTTCACCAACTCCACTTCCAGTAGAGGGCTAATATCCAAACTATATAAAGAACTCAAGAAACAAGACGCCAACAAAACAAATAATCCAATTAAAAAATGGAGTACAGATCTAAACAAAGAATTCTCAAAGAAGGAATCTCAAATGACTGAGAAAAACCTAAAGAAATGTTTGACACCCATAGCCATAGGAGAAACACAAATCAAAACGTCTTTGAGCTTCCACCTGACACCTGTCAGAATGAGATCAATAACGCAAAGGACAGCTCTTGCTGGTGAGGATGTGGAGCAAGGGGAACACTCCTCCATTGCTGGTGGGAATGCAAACTTGTGCAGCCACTTCGGAAAGCAATGTGGTGATTCTTCAGGAAGTTGGAAATTGACCGACCTCAAGACCCAGTTATACCACTCCTGGGCATAGACCCAAAGGTCACTCCATCCTACCACAAGGACGCTTGCTCAACTATGTTCATAGCAGCTTTATTCATAATAGCCAAAAATTAGAAACAACCTAGATGCCCTTCAACTGAAGAATGGATAAAGAAATTGTGGTACATTTACACAATGGAGAATTATAGACTATTTTGAAATAAGAGTTTTTATTATGGGCTGTTTCAAGTATATAATAATTTAGAGATTAACGAAAATGAAATGTGTTTACCCATCACTCAGATTCCAACAGATTTAACCTGTGACTAATTTTGCTCATTTATTTTTCCACCCACTATCTGCCTGTCGGATTGTCTTGAAGCTGTTTTGAGGCGTCATTTAATCTTACTCATAAACTGTATCTTTGGGGCTAGAGAGATGACTCAGCAGTTAAGAGCATTGCCACTCTGGTAGAGGACTCATTCAATTCCCAGGGCCCACATGGTGGCTCACAACCAACTGTAACCGCAATCTCAAGGGATCTGACCTCTTCTGCCCTCCACAGGCATCAGGCATGGTCATGGTGCACAGGTATACACAAAGACAAACACTCATACACATAAAATATAAATTTTAGAAATAAATGACTCGATTTTGAGTATGTTAAGGGTTTGTTTTTTCCTGTAAAAGGAGTACCTAAGCAGATCCGAAGCTCGCAGGTGAAGGGGGATTAAGGAAGCGTTGCATGAGCCCACTCGGTTGTCTAAGTTCAGGTGTAAACTAGAAAGAGGGCTGCATTTAATTGAATGGTTTGGGTGTTTGTTTAAGTACTTTTTACTAATAACTGGAGCTTCTTACAACATTTCTCAATAGCATTTGAGAATTTCCCATTCCTCCTTGTTCCACATTCCCACCCCTGCGCCCTCAAAAGAGAAACAAAAAGAAAATCAAGTCAAGCTCATGTGGCAGGAGCACGGATAATGAGCTTCGCCCTGGTCTTTGGAGGCAGAAGGCCGCTCTGATTGTGGACTTTGACCTGGCCTGAACTAGTCTGAGATGAAGTATGACAGAGTTCGACCTGAAGTTAGGCCTCACCACCCACACTCAGTCACTGAGCAGGCTCCCTAAGGTCCTGCAAGCACAGGACCTCCTGCAGGCAACTGGCAATTTCGGATGGTTTTGACAAGAATACAAATATAAGCGTTTCTGCCAGGTGTGGTGGCACATTTAATCCCAGCACTCAGGAGGCAGAGGCAGGCAGGCGGAGCTCTGCGAGTTTGAGGCCAGACTGGTCTATATATTGAGTTCCAGTACAGAGCTGCATAGTGAGACCCTCCTCAAAAGCACAACAACAACAACTAACGTATAAGCATTTCAATTGTGTAAAAAGAGGAATGGGGACACTGGTTAGGTAGAAGGCAGTGAAAAGGTGGAATATTCACAGATTACACACATGATACGTAAAAAGGAAATGATCCAGCATAGGAGACTGGAAGATGAGATGAATGAAATAGAGATTTAGATACTTGGCGGTTGTGTGTCATGGTGATCTAGGGTATAAAAATACCAGAGACATAGGGTGGAGGAAAAGGTACTCGGAGGAGAGACCTTTGAGGGAGGCAGGGAAAGTCTAGGAATGCCATCCACTGACATCCCAAGGATGAGACAGGAAGAGGTTCACAGAGAGTCTGGGCTCAAGACCTAAAACAAGTGAGTCTGTAAGTTGGATGACTTACAGAGGAGAGTGACTGCAGGAAGCATTCTGAGCATAACTCTGAAGGGAGAGGGGAACCTGAGACGTGTCCAGAGAGGACAGTGGGAGCATAAGACCAGCCATCTCCTGGGTTGGGGTTGGGGTTGGGGTTGGGGTTAGGGTTGGGGATGGGGTTAGGGTTAGGGTTGGAGATGGGGTTAGGGTTAGGATTAGAGTTAAGGTTAGGGCTGGGGTTGGGGTTGGGGTTAGGGTTAGGGGATACAGTAGTGAGAGCTGGTGCCCCCCCCCAGCAAAGGAACAGATGATGCTTCGCTGTGTGGTGAGTCTTTTTAGACACATTTTCTCTCATTTGTGAGCAGGTCTGAGTATTGCAGGGCCTCAACATTAATTTGTTTGGTGGAATTTTTCTTAAAAGAGAGCATACATGAATCCTGGGTTTATATCAGCACCCTGAAATTCAAGTGTGACCACTAGAGCCCACTATCTACCCTCCGTGAGATCTTGAGAGGAGCTATTAGGAATGATTTCCCATGCGTGTATATGGATTTGTATAGTTCAGAATTCTGAAATTTTGCTCTGGAAAAATCAGGCTAAATGATTATTAAGGGGCTGGAGAGTTGGCTTGGGATATAAGAGCGCCCGCTACTCTTGCAGAAGACCTGGGTTCAGTTTTCAGCACCCACATGGTGGCTCATAACCATCTACAATCCCACTTCCAGGGAGTTCTCTGCCTTCTTCTGTTCTCCCCAGGCACCAGGCCCACACGTGATGGTCATATATATACATGCAGACACAACAGTCATACACATAAAACAAGACAAAAATAAAAAAGTTAAAATTAAATTAAAATTTTAATTAAAAGTTAAAAATAATATGAAAGCTGGAAAATGTGGAATAACCTGAGAAAGATTTAAAACCTCATCGCCCGTCCCTGAAGCAGCGTGCTTACATTCTGAACAGTAAAGAAGAACGTTTTATCATATTTTATACCCCTGAAGGTTTATTTGTATTCTGTAGAACGTAACCAAAGGCTATAAACTATGACTCGTGAGTGCAAGTTTCTTATCCTGTGTTGTAATATCTAAAAACACAAGTGACCTCATTGCATCATCCTTTGGGAGTGGAAACTGGGGTGTGGGATGAATATCGCTCTACAATGCTTGGTGACTAATAAGTAGCTGCCCTCTGATTGATCTGATTGAGAGATTTGCTTCCTGACAGAACATACATCAGTCACAGACCTTAGCAAGCGAGAGATCTGAAGCTCTAGTTTCATAAGCCTTATGACAAACCACTGTCTCCTGAAGTTGGTATTGAAAATTTCAGTATTGTCTAGATGTGAGTCCTCAAAGCGAATCTATTTTCACTCTCAGCTGTGACTGATCTGTGATGGTAACTGCAGTCCTGTGACTGTTACACAGTCATCGGCTCCCTTTCAGAGCTTGCACTTTAAGCAGAAAGGAGAAGTCAAAATAGCACAAGTAGCACAAGTCTGTCTATTCCTGATCGATTTACAGCAAACCGTCAAGGAAAACCTCCTCTTATGTGTACTTCCTCTGCTGTCCTCCTCCTCCTCCTCCTCCCTCTCCTCGTCTTCTCTCCTCCTCTTCTCTCCTCCTCCCTCTCCTCTTCCCCCTCATTCTTCTTTCTTATTTCCACCTTCACCCTTTTCTTCTCTCCGTCTCTTCAGACTTAATTATTTGATCATCCCTTTTCTGTCTTTTCATTACTCAAATTATGCAAAACCTCCCCAGTGCCCCAGCAAATATCACTGGGGCGGGAAGTAAATGAGAAGCCAGATAACAGATGCAACTTCTTTACGGTGTTTCATGAGAGATTGGGGCTCCTGGCTAGAAAGCTGAATCTGGTCTGTTAAAGCTACTAGAGATCAAAGTTAAGACCACACTTGTATCAAAGAGAAGGGAAATATTTTGTCTAAATATGAAATCAGAATTTCAATCAGAATTTAATCAGAATTTAGAAGGAGGTCAATTGACAGACCTCATCACAGTTTGTGGTAGTTTGGTACATGGAAGGTAGTTAACAATGGCTGAGTTGTATCCAGAATTGGAGCAAATTAAATTAACTGATGATGTGTTTCAATAACTGTGTGTAGCAGTCTGAAATGTTATGTAGTTGAAATTAATGTTAGTACGGATTCAATTCTGATACAAACAGCTTTCTCCTGGAAATGACAGGGAGTAAATTACCTTGGCTATTTTCACATGATATCTGAACCTAGATATTATTAAGTTCAAACTATTGCAACCAAAGAAACCTCTGAAATAAAAAGGTTAATTGAGCCATTACAGTTTCTATCTCAAAGAAGGGCTAGATTCTGAAAGAAATCTTTTACAAAATTACCAGAAGCAAGGCTGAGGGGGAAAGGTGTCTCTTCTTGATTTAAAACAAAACAGAAATGAGAGAGCTGGGTGAGAGCTTCGCTTCCAGCGTTTGGAGGAACCTCCATACTGTGTGCTACGCCCGCCATGTTAAGTTTCATTTCTAACAGTGTATAGAACCTCCTTCATCTCCAAATCCTCACTGACATTCTTCCATAACATACATGCTAACTGAGGTAAGATGGAATCGCAATGTACTCTGATTTTGCCTGATGAATGAATGAGTGTTGTATTCGAAGACCCCCTCCCACACACCTGTTCCCAGATGCAGCTCTTAGAAGCCAAGAGGGAACACAGCATGGCAGGGCCCGGTTCCTACTGCATCCCTTCCCATCTTTGGGGGAGCCTGGTAAGTCGTGGGGAACACAGGAACTCAGGAGAAAACACATCATCCTGGGTCTCAGCTTTAATGCAGCGTTAGGGTACATTTATAGGGTTACCGTGGGGGAGTGGTCATCTACCCTGAGAATGCCCATTGGTTAAAACAATACTAGCAGTGCCTTGTCAGGACACAAGCCTCCCTGAGCTCCCAGGTACAGAGCGGACATAGCATCAGCCAAGCCATGTTCATTTGCTTCTGTGAAGCTGCCAGGCTACGGAAAAGGAGCAGCCAAATGCCTTCCGTTTTCATCCCTAGGGACTATGAGGGGGTTCGAAGCCAGCTTCGACTTGTTCTTAGCTCTTAGGACAGTCCCACAAATGAGTACTTTTTTTTCCCATAAAGTGGCAATTTGCATTTCTTCTTTGGTAAGTGTTAATCAGATTTTTGCATCATTTGAACTACTTGTTTTCTTAAGGTGAGTTCTTATTGTCTAAACCGTTGGATAAATAGGTGGTATCTGCTGCCTCGTTGTGTAGGTGACTTTCCTCTATGGGTTTGGTGTGGGAAGCTTTTGGATGTAATTCTAGCTGTCAGTTCTTGTTTGTTTTCTCTACTTTTGAAGTCTGATTCAGGAAATCTGTCTGTGCCAGCATCCTGAAGTGTTTCTCTTACGTCCTACTCTAGTTAGTTTAAAATTAAGTTTAGACCTTAAAGTTTCCCATCCAGTTTTTAATAAAGTGAGATAAAGATCTAGTTTCAATCTCCTACACCCGGCCTCCCCACCAGCAGTTATTAAAGAAGCTGCCCTTGGTCCAGTGTATATTTGACATCTCTCATTGAGAATCAGTTGGGAAGAGACATTGATATGAATTCACTTGTCTTCCCTGAAAGCCTCCTACCTGAAGACTAGCTTTCATGGTACCAGAAGGCACTACACAAGCTTCCAAAGGAAGGAAGCAGCCAAAAGTCCACCCAGCTATGTTGCCTGTGAACCACAACATCCAGCATGTCATGATAACCCTAAGGTGGTAACAGACAGCTGTCTAATTGGACTTGAGACCTGCTCAACAAGAAGGAAATCATTCCTGGTGCTGGAAGCCTAGATAACTACCCAGGGCTTGTGAAGTCATGGACCTCAGAGGGGAATATGCTATCGCCACTTTACCAGCATAATGCCTAACTGCATCCTACATATTTGTCTTTATACCCACAGGTGAGTGTAACCCTTATTCCACATCAAAGAAACGTCTCTTTGCAACAGACAGTGACCATCACAGAAAACCGCAACCAATCAGAATGCTGAATTGTGGAGCCCAGTCCCAATGGATCCATCTACAGTCCAACTCCCACACCCGCGGCTCAGGGAGCATTGCAGAAGAGTGAAGAGAAAGATTGTAGGAGCCAGAGGATCAGGTGGTTTGCTGGGAGACTGTGAGGCTACACCCATCAACTCTCACCAACGTGACTGCCCGAGCATGAGCTAAGAATCGACAGCAACAATAGCCATGCTAAAGTGGCGGGGGCACGCCCACAAGGCCTCAACCTACACAAACAGCTACAGGCAGCTAAGGATTGATGAGAGAGAGAACAATGCCCTCCACATGTGTACTACAACATGTGCACGCTTGCTGTACATCAGACACGGTACATACTTCATACTCGGTACACACATCACAGAGAGAAGGAGGAGGAGATGATAGATAGATAGGTAGATAGATAGATAGATAGATAGAGAATAAATAAAACTTTAAAAAATATCAAAGAGATAAACTGAGGGATATTTTGTGTTCATCATGATTAAGAAGACTCATTATGGTCAAAACATCAGTTTTTCCCAACTTGATTATAAAGACAATAAAATAGCAAAGAAAGTCCAAGTGAATCGTATATATATACATACACACACACACACACACACACACACACACACATATTCATATATATATATATATATATATATATATATTTACAAATAGCTCTCAAAGTTTTTGTATCGAGGGCAGAACTCATAGTGGCCAACTGCAGTACAGTCATTTCCTCTGAAGTGAAACATTCCCTTCGAGAGGGAGGAGAAGACTCCAGAGATTAAATAAATAAACCTCAAAGGTTCAGGAAAGCTGAAGCTTTGGAGATTCATGAGGCCTCACCCCAAGGTCATAGAAGATGTTGCTGTTTACTGGGGAGAGGGGATTCATGGCCTGGCTGAGCAGCCTGCAGGAGACTCTCTGGGCTGTGGGGTTGCTTCCAAGTTACAGAAAAGTTGAGGGCTGTAGCTTTCTTGAGTGGCAGTGACCCATGCTGAGGTAGGCTTTTTGGTGACACAGCTGCCTTTGAGTCATCCATCCACTCCTCCTGCTTGCAGTTTCCGTCGGCTGCAGGAGAACAAGTTAGATCTGTTTTTAAAAAAAATGCTCTTCCTGGATCCAAACACTTGGAACCTGTGAAGAGTCAGGTATTGACGGAAAGAGAGCAAGGTGGATAGGATCAAAGATATCCCTCAGATCCAAACTTTAATTCAGAAGAAGGAAAAAAATCCATGATCAACATATAGGCAGGGGCTTTAATAATCGTTCTAAGAAGAAGCCACGGAAATCCAGAAATACTCAGTACTTGAACTATTTGACTTGGGAAAGACTTAAACAACAGTGAGCGAGCCTGTGCTGCAGAAGTGGGAAATGGTCATGTAACTCTTCATCCCTCTTTAAGACAAAGGCTGCATGGCCTGTGGCTATCTGAAGGAGATCAGTCCCTGACGGACTGGCTCTGTCATCACACCGGACACCCCTCCTCCTTTGAATATCAGACACAGGCCATGCAGAAGGAACTGGGTATGAGAGAGGCCGTGTTTTGTTCCCACTTTCACTGGGACACATCGCACTGTTTTCACAGCAGTGTTGAGAAAGAAACTGATTGACTGGGGAACGTCTTCATCCAGGACTGGTCTAGGGCTTTTGTGGCTTTGTTGAGTCCCATGGTGTGACAGGATCTTTGCGACGTATGAGAGGCTGACTTCACTAGCTGCACATATCAATTGGATTTAAAAGAATTAAAGCACACAGGAGTAGATGAGAGAGAGAGAGAGAGAGAGAGAGAGAGAGAGAGAGCAGGCAATGGGAGAAACAAATATGGCAAGATTTGTGGTGAGCTGGAGTCTCCAGGGAGAGAACTGATGGAAGGACAAAGTCTGAGCCTATGAGCCTCTAGAAGCTTTGCAGCTGGACCCACTCTGAAGAGGTAAAGGGAGCCGAAAACAGGGGTACAAGAGATCCCCACAGCAGCTCCTGCTACAGAGAAAAAAGGTCTTCTGGGGGAAGGGAACCAACTCAGCTACTCCTCTGGTGGGGTGGCCAAGCTTGTCCACAAATGAAGGCCAAAGATAGTAACTAGAGGTACCATGTCCAACTGTAGATTTACTAGTCCCCTACAAGTGTGCAAACTGCTTAGATTTTGGTGGAAGCCATGGATTCCTTAATCCATAGTGGCTCCTTAAGGCACCGGGAATGTGGGTATCAAGGGATGAAATGGGGATAAAACAGTGCATGTAAAAAATTGTAAGCTTGTCTGGTGGGCAGTTATCTTCCTTACCACCAATAACATATGGTGAGCATTTCTCTACTACAAGAGAACATTCTGGGAGCAGATGCATTGTTGAGGCACACCCCGCATACCACTGTTGGTGAGTTTTGCCTGAGGACACAAACTGAAGGCAGGCAGGCAGTCATACCTGGGCAGGATGGGAACTGTAGGGCTGCCTACTCTTAGTAGGGTGAGATGGCACAATATGGACTGCCTAGGGGCTGGAATGCAAATGCAGAAACCATGGAGGAGAAAGAAAGGGTGGCAATTACTTGCCCATCCCAAAGCCCTTTCAACAGTCTAGAAAACTGAGTCACAGGAATTCCCTGCACCACTTGAAATCAGTTCCCTTGGGGAACCTCTCCTGGCACTGATATTACTTATTTAACCTTGGTCAAGGATGGGGGGTACAGTCATCAGTCTTATACATGTGGTAAACTTCCTGGGTCTTTGGAGTCTCTCTTCTCCTTCCAAAGAGAGAATGTTTTGATTTAGAGAGACTAGTATGTTGCAGAAGTTTATTTTTAGTTATGTTTAAAATGGTTGTTTTGTGCATTGTGTGGGGCTGCCAAGGCCTTGGCGTCTGTATTGTCTGCAGGTATGGACTTTATGTAAAAATGTTTGATTGCTCATGATCTGCACGTGCTATGAGTAGAACACCTGCAGAGCTTAGGTATCAGTAAAAACCCCTGAGATGATTTATGCTACTGTAAACTGTAAACTGTAATTTTACTACTGTTATGAACCATAATGTAAATGTCTGGTATACAGAGTGTCTTAGGCAACCTCTGTGAAAGAGTCGTTCAACTCCTGAAGGGGTTACAACCCACAGGTTGAGAACCGCTGACCTACACATAATTAAAAATATTTTTTAAAACTTATTTTTTAATGGGAGCCTAATCTAATAGTATTAATGTTCTTTAATGACAGGGCCATCTGCAAGCCAAGGAGAGAAGCTGCAGAAGCCTGTTATCACAGTCTTGATCTTCCAGCTTCCAGAACTATGAAAGACATAAGCACTGTCTCTGTAAGAACTTATTCTGGAAACCTAAGAATCCAATTTTTGGTTACAAGTAATAGAAACCAATTCTAGAGAGATCACAGCTTTAAGAAGACAAGACTGGTGATGTGGAGGATCATGGGAAATCCATCTTGTTCTCTTTCTCTGTACTTCCTTTCTGCTATATCCTATCTGTCCTTCACATCTTTACTGTATAACCACACTGTGCCTGAGACTGTTTTAATTTAATTAAAATATACATTTGATTCCTTAGTCATCTGAAAGCCTTTTGCCTGCATGACTCTTCCTAGGGCAGCTGTAAGAAACCTCTGTCCATCCCAGCTAGAGAGGACACCCACAGGATAAAGAAAGGATTTGGTCCAAGTCAAGCTTGGTGAACTAGTGAGTTACTTACTTACATGAGTGTGGATGAGTCAAAGGCTGCTGTGTCCCCTGAACAACTTACAGAATGCTACCTTACAGTCAGCAACAATTAAGCCCTTCTTTAGCATTGGTAGAAGGGCCTGAGTCTCCTGAGCCTCCCTCTCCCAAGGCTCTCCTGTGAGTAATCACAGCTGCTGCAACTCAGGGTGACAGTTGTCATCTGTAACCTAGACAAAAATACTGCAAACCATTTTCTAATGTCAAATAGCCATACATGACTGAGCATGCCATGTTTTTATAATACTTTTATTAATAATTTGAGTTTCATACAACGTACCTCGATAATACCCTTTTCCCATTCCTTCCTGTTCCCAATCCCACCCCTGTGCCCTCAAAACAAAACAAAAACATAGAACAAAAACAAAAGCGAAAGAGAAAAGAGAAGAAAATAAAGTAAAATTAAGTCCAGCTAGTGTGACAGGAGCATGGATCACGGGCATCACCATGTATCCTGGAGGCAGCAGGCTGCTCTGATGATGGACATTCACTTGGCCCATAACTAGCCAAAGTTTGAACTGAAGTTGAGCCCCATTCCCAAGCCTGTAGGCACCTGGACATCAACCAGGCACCTAGATACCAAGAAGGCACCTCAGATATTCTGAAAGCACCGGAGCATCCCACAGGTCCTCAGACATGCCACAGGCACCAAGGTCTCCCAAAGGTACCCAGACATCTCACAGGTGCCAGGACCTACAACAGGCAGCAGGGCATCCTGCAGATGCCTAGACTTCCCACAGGCACCAGGGCCTCCAGTAGGCACCTGGATATCCTACAAGTACCCAGACATTCTATAGGCATCAGGTATCGCATAGGCACCAGGTTCCCATAGGCACCAGAGCTTACCACACCTGGATATTCTGCAGGTACTGGGACATCCCATAGGCACCAGGGCCTCCCTCAGGCACAAGGGTATCCTGTAGGCATAGGCCTTCCCACAGGCACCTGGATATCCCACAGGTATCTGGACCTGCAGGTGCCAGGACATCCCAAGGGCAGCAGGACATCCCCCAGGCTCCAGAGAATCCCATAGTGCACAGACATCGTGCAGCACTGGGTTAACCTGCAGACACGTGGATATTTTGCAGACAGAGGGTGCAATATTTTACAGATGACGTAGTACATTTCTGTCATCACAGACAGCAGTGTGAAGCCTGCTGCATTACTAGAAACTCATCTAGCTCCCTTAACCCCTCATTTTATGACTCCTTTGTTAAGATACATATATTTTTACTTTTTGTTTTTCTTTTTACACACACTATTTTTTGTTTCTTTCCCCCTCCCTGCCTTTCTCTTACATAATATATCCTGATTATGGTTTTGCTTTCTCTACTCCTCCCAGCTCCTCTCCACCCCCTCTTCCATCTGGGGCCACCTCTTTCTGTCTCTCATACAAAAAAAAAAAAAAAAAAAAAAAGAAAAAAGGCCAGGCTACATAGGATAGCAATATAATACAATATGATATAATATAATTGATATAATAATAAAATAAAAGTAACACATCAGAAAGAAACAAACCAAACCAAAAGAAGGCACAAGGAACAGAGAACCACAAAAAAGGGGAAGAGTCCTGACATGACAACATGAGCCAAGGAACCTCCAAAGATGCCACTGGTCCATTTTCTGTTGGCCATCTACTGACAGGCATGCAGCAGGCCCCTAAGAGTAGCTTGTTTCCCCAGGGAGACTCTCTTGTGGAGGAAACTAAATTTACATTTACAAGTGGTTATCAATTAGAGATTGCTTCTGGTTCAGGCTGGGTGTGTGTGTGCACTTTTCCTTTCAGCTCTAGGACCCCATCTGGTACAGGCTCTGTGCATGCTGCCTCAGTCTCTGTGAGTTCATCTGAGCTTTGATCATGCTGATTTTTGAGGCCTTGTTTTCTTGATGTCTTCCATCCCCCTTTGGCTCTTAAAATCATTTTGCCTCTTCTTCTGAGGAGTTGGTTCTCTGAGCCCTCAGGGGAAGGATTTGATGGAGATATTCCATTTAGGACTGAGCGTTCCAACGTACCTCCCCCACCCCGTGTGTGTGTGTGTGTGTGTGTGTGTGTGTGTGTGTGTGCGCACACACACGCATAATCCTTGTCTGTGAGTCACTGTATTTGTTCCCATTTGCTGCATGAGGAAGCTTCTCTGCTGATGGCTGAGTAAGGCACTGATCTATTAGTATAGCAGAATATCAGTAGAAGTAATATTTAGTTTTACCCCAGGTCCCTGGGATATTTAGTCTCAGATTCTTGGTCACCCAAGCAGTGTTGGCTATGGGTTGCATCTAGTAGAGTAGATCTTTAGTAAAATCAGATATTGGTTGGTTACTCCCACGATTTTGTGCCACCATTGCACTAACATATCTTACAGACAGGACAGAACTGTAGATCAAAGATTTCGTGGCTGGATTGGTGTTTATGTTTCTCCTTTGGTAGTGTGCAGAGTATCTTCCTGTACCAAAGACTTTAGCAAGTAGGAGTGAACTTCAATGTAGGCACTATCTTGACTTCTCTATGTCCAATGAGTTGTGTAGGTGTTGTCTTCAGCAGTGGGACCTTGTCACAGTTTGTGGAGAGCAACCTATAGTCTGGTTTAGAGGTTCCCATCAGACCTCTTTGGCCAACAACTTGATTAGACTTAACCCAATCCTGATCTGGAAGCTTTATTTGGTGACAAAAGATGGCCAGTTAGGGCCCTGTCTCCCCCATTATTTGGTGATTTCATTTTGATCACTTTCACATATGTACATATTTTAAGAAGCTTCTACTGTATTACGTTTCCATCCTACCTCTCAAATGGCCTTTAATTTTAGCTGTCTCCCTGTATCCCCCATCCCTTTCTTCCCTCCAACTCTCCACTTGATCCTCCCATTCCAGCCACCCCCACCATCCATCCATAATGATCTGTTCTATTTCCCTTTCCTAAGGAAATCTATCTGACATGCACATACTCAGAGCTTTACTCTATACTTAACACTCTGTGGATCTATCGATAGTAGTTTGGTTATTGTGCTGGATAGTTTTATATCAACTTAGCACATGCTACAGTTGTCTGAGAAGTGGGAAACTCAATTAAGAAAATGCCTCCATAAGATCAGGTTGTTGGCAAGCCTGTAAGGCATTTTCTTAATTAGCGATTGATGAGAGAGAGCTCAGCCCATTGTGGGTGGGGCCATAGCTGGGCATGTAGCCCTGGGTTCTATAAGAAAGCAGACTGAGCAAGCCATGGGGAGCAAAACAGTAAACAGCACCCCTGCATGGCATCTGCGTCAGCTCCTTTCTGTGGGTTCCTACCCTGTCTGAGTTCCTGTCCTGATTTCCTTCGATGATGAACAGTGATATGGAAGTGCAAGCCACATAAATCCTTTCTTCCCCAGTTTGATTTTTGGTCATGGTGTTTCATTGCAGAATAGAAATAATAAGAAATAAGAAATAAGACAGTTATCACTGATTTAACAGTTAATATCCACAGGTAAGCAAATATGTACAATATTTGTCTTTCTCAGTCTGGCTACCTTACTCAGGATAGATGGAACTAGAAAAAAAACACATACAATTTTCACTTTTGATTATTTGTCTTAGAGAACCCCCAAATTTGTTGGTTTCATTGCTCATAAAACTTGTACTTGAGTCTGATCATTATATACACATTTTCTGTTTTCTGAATTTACCAATGCTTACATTCTAGAGTCACCCTGGAAAATCAAACTTCATTTAAGGAATTGCTCAGGTCAGACTGGGCTGTGGCATGTGTATAACAGATTGTCTTAATTAACGATTGATGTGGGAGGGCCCAGGCCACAGTGGGCGGCACCATCCCTAGGCAGATGACTCTAGGCTGCGTAAGAAAGCTAGT
Source organism: Cricetomys ansorgei (assembly GCA_026225945.1). Lineage (NCBI taxonomy): Eukaryota > Metazoa > Chordata > Mammalia > Rodentia > Nesomyidae > Cricetomys > Cricetomys ansorgei. The sequence goes on along the minus strand of JAMJFZ010000183.1, from coordinate 2,238,955 downwards.
TGAACATGAGCCAGGAAGTGAGCAGTCTTCCTCTGTAATTTCTGCTTCCATTCCTGCTTGGGTTTCTGTTCTCACTTCCCTTGGTGATGAACTATGATCTGGAAGTGTGAGCTGTATAATTACTTTTCTCTCTTAAGTTGTTTATGGTCATGGTGTTTACTACAGCAACAAAGGGCAAACGAGGACAGACACTTTCTTCAACTATTACAAAAATCAACAGAGGGATGATGCTAAGAGTGTTTGTGTAGAAAGATTTTGGTCTTTGGCACAGGCTACACATCAGGCTTTTACAAGAAGAGAACTAAGATTATTATAGAAACTTTGAATCGAAAGAAGAAATATAAACATGGTGTTAGAGACCAGGACCGTTACTTTCCAGCTAGAGAGACTCTGATAGGTGTACAGCCCAATAAAACCAGATTCTAACAAAGGTTAGGCTGTTGGCTGACAAAATTGTGTACTTCGTGCCAGGAAGGCAGAAGACCTAACCTAGGTTTACTCAGTCTTCTCGCCAAGGTTGAAGAATTATGTAATGACACTCAGCTTGGGTTTTGTTTACAGAAAGTGTGAGTCGGATAACTTCCAGCATCCCTCCTGCAAAAAAGCAAGCTCTGAATAAGTTTTAAAACTCTTTTAAAATGTATTGAAAACCAACAAGCTAATAAGGCATGACCAAGACAAACATCAAAATAAAACTAGGAACCCGGAGACATAAGAATTGCAAAAGCTGGCTTTTAGAGTTAAGGGAACTTACTGACCACAGCAAGACTGTCCTCTTGTTGTCTCTTCTCCTCCCCTCCCCTCCCCTCCCTCCCCTCCCCTCCCCTCCCCTCCCCCCTCCCCTCCCCCTCCCCTCCCCTCCCCTCCCCTCTCCTCCCCTCTCCTCCCTCTCCTCCCTCTCTCTCTCTCCTCTCCTCTCCTCTCCTCCCCTCCCCTCCCCTCCCCTCCCCTCCCCTCCCCCCCTCTCCTCTCCTCTCCTCTCCTCTCATCCTCTCCTCCCCTCCCCTCCCTTCCCCTCCCCTCCCCTCCCCTCTCCTCCTCCTCTCCTCTCCTCTCCTCTCCTCTCCTCTCCTCTCCTCTCCTCTCCTTTCCTCCTCCCCTTGCTTCTCCTCTCTGGGAATATTCCTTTCTTCCTCCCATTCTTCTTTTGTAGCACAGGCTATCTTTGTGGCCTCACTATAGTCAGAGCATCCCAGGCTAGCCTTGAACTTGCAGCAATCTTACTGCCTAAGCTTTCCCGTTCACTTTTCTATCAATAGCTTTGTGAGGGAAAGAAGTAGAAGTTAATGCCACCATCTGATCCAGGCTGGATATCTGGATAAGAAACTGTCTTGTTCCTCCAGTTCAGGACAGCTGAATCATACCCTCCGGGTAAGAGGAAATTAGAAACAAATTGGCCTGTCCAGTTATCTGCAGCCCAGATCCACTTTGTCCGAGTGAGTCATGGAATACCAGAAGCTAAATTCACTTGAGTTAGTCCTCGGTAGAAAGTACACTGCTACCTGGAAAAACAAAACTGAAGTCTTCTGGAGACGAGCTGCTTTGTAGCAGTCTTCCAGGTTTTTTTTTTTTCCCACAAATAACTGTTTCAAAGACTATAATACTTTATAAAGTTTTTAACAAGTTTTAAAAATACACCGCATGATGCCAACGTGTAGGAATTCACAGAAATGACTCGCAAAGATTTCAGATATTAATAACTTGTGCAGCAGCAGGCATGTTGGTACACCTTTGGGACCCCAGCCTTCAAGAAGTTGTAAAAATAAAGGGGCATCTTAAGTTCAAAGTCAGTTTGACCTGTACACTAAGACTCTGTCTCAAACAAACAAAGACAATTTGTGCATGCATTCCATGATATAGTTACTGTAATGTCTTATAGCACACATCTGTGTAAGTGTCCAGAAAGCTCAAGTAAAGTGCATGCAAACAAAGCAGAGGATACATAGTTACAAGGTGGACTGTCAACCAAGAGTGAAAGCGAAAGGATACATTTAGAAAAGACAACAATGACCGAAAGAAGAAACAAAAATAAAAGTGGCGTGTGAGAAAAGGCCTTAGAGATTGGGCAGAGCTGTAGCTCTCTGCTACAATGCTGTCCAGCATATGCAAAGTCCTGGGGCCCCCCACAGGACCACACAATGAATAATGATGATGGTAACAGTAGTGGAGTTTTCATTGACTCCACTTCTCCCCACGGCTTCCTCTATCTGTATTCGGTGCTGCTTCCCTGACAACATGTGTTGTCACCATGTCCTTCCTCCCAGTCTGCAGCTTCCCCATCCCTGTGCCAGGTCCTTAGCATCCTGTTGCACATGGACCCATTCACATTGTCTCAGAGCAAGGGGTGCTGCTGCCTGTGTCGATTTTCAGGAATTTAAACCAAGTCTCCCCTATCAGAGTACATGTGCCTAAAGTCAGGGGGACACATTTCCCTTTTCTCCATCTTACTTTGCAGATCTGGTTGGGTGGGACTTATTGTACAATATTTAAATGGTGGATGGATTTTATTACAATGGCTACATGTTTAAGTCCGTATGTCCACAACTAATGTTGTGGACGACTCAGCCAGATTTCTGGTTTTTTGGGGAAATTTCTCAGAAAAGCATTTTTTTTTTCTAGTGAGAGATGTCCTAGAGATTAGGCCAAAGTGAAGGTTAACACAAGCATACAAAACCAGGGATAAAGAAGCTGTCAGAATGAAATAGACATTTTTTTGGTTCCCTTTCTCAGTGCCATAGGAAGCTTTATATGTGAACCATTAGTCATAAGTGCTATTCTCCCCCAAACTGGTATTTCTCTCTGGGCAAGCTAGCACAAACTTGAAATCCTAGAGCATGGAAGATTAAGGAGGGATTGTGAGTTCAAAGTCAATCTTGACTATGTAAGGACTCCCTGTCCCCAAAACAACAGCAAACCCTAAAGCAAACAAAACTAGTATTATTTACTGGCTTGTGACTATCATTCAGTGTGGCTCTCAAGGCTGCCCTCTTTGATACTCTGGAGTCTAAATTTCCAACACCAGCAAGTCTTTCTTTCTGACAGAGTGGCTTCTTTCATTTAGCGCAACCCACTGAAGGGTCTTCCCCATCTTTTCATAGGTTAGCAGTTCATTTCTTGGTGCCACTAAATAGTATTATAAATAGTATTATAAATAGTATTACAGTGAATGGATGCATTGATTTATCACTTAACCAGGGACATCTTGGCTGCTGTTAATATTTGGCAGGGTTTTTTTTTTGCATAGACTTGTAATTGCTAGACTGTCAAGCTGCCTTCTAAAGTGGCTATGGGTTCTGTGTTCCCATTAGTGGTGAATGATGTTCATGTACTCAGATCTGATGTTTGCTGGAGTTTTAGATTCTGGCTCCGCTAATGTGTGCGAGGCAGTACTACTTACCAGCTGCCTGTTGATATGTGATGCTCCCATACACTCAAGTAGGAGGTGATATGAGAGGAAGTTATTGGAGGTCACCCTTAGATAATGACCAGCATAGAAACCTCCTTCCCTTCTGTGTTAGTTTCCCGCTGTAACTGCGATGTTCTAAAATACATAATCATTTCAGACCATGGAAATGTGTTGTCTTATAGTTCTGGAATTCACAAGTGCAAAATAGATGTTCCTGGGCTTCCAATCAGTGTATAGACAGGACACATTCCTTCTGGAGGGTCTGAGAATGGTTATTTTTAGAGTCTACGTGTGTTGTTTGTCTTACAGCCCTCTTCCTACATTTTAAAAATCTAGCTGCGTTGGACTGAGTCTCTCTCATATTATTCTCTCTAACTGACTTCCTCTTCCACTTCTAAGGAGCACTAGGCCCACCTGGATAAACTAGCATTATCTTCTAATATTGCAGACTATAAAGTATCCAGATGTAAAGCCCTGGAACCCAAGGCTAGATGGGAAAGGAGGTTTCCAGAGATGTAACTAAGCCCCAGATCTTGAGATAAGGATGTTATTCTAGATTATAAGCTCTAAATATGATTAGAAACGTCCTTTTAATTGGAGGATGGTATTTATAAGGGGAAAACCGAAGAAGATTCCACAACAGACATGATGACAACTTTCCTATAAAGCTTAAAAGATGGAGAATTTTCTGACTTACAAAAACAACCCAAGATAAAGTGTGTGTTTTAGCGAGTGTGTCATGTCAAGTTGACACAACCTACAGTCATCCGAGAGGAAGGAACCCCAATTGAGAAAATGCCTCCGTAAGATTGGGCTGTAGACAAGCCTGCAGGGCATTTTCTTCATTAGTGATTGATTGGGAGGACTCATCCCATTGTGGGTGGTGCTATCCCTGGGCTGGTGGTCCTGGGTGCTGTAAGAAAGCAGGCTGAGCAAGTCATGGGGAGCAAGCCAGTAAGCAGCAATTCTTCATGTTCATGCCTCCAGGTTCCTGCCCAATTTGAGTTCCTGACTGGACTTCCTTCGGTGGCCTTCAGTCAAGGATAGAAAAACCAAATAAATTCTTTCTTCCCCAAGTTGCTTTGGTCATGGTGTTCCATCAAGACAATGATAATTCTAATTAAGAGAACCAGTTACCAAACATTACATAGTATGTAATGCTATTTCAGAGGAAATAGAATGCAGCAAACAGAACCATGCGTCATGAAAAATTCATCCACCCTAATGATGCCTCCAGATACCTCTGGAGAATAGCAATGAAGAAAAATAGTGCTAGTCTGTATTGTTTGACTGAAAGTGCATTCATGCATAAACTGTGTAATACTTATGACTCACCACAGATTTTTTTTTGCTTACCATTGTATCCAAGTGCCCACATAGTCCCTGACATGAAATGCTCATTTAGTAAATAGAGTCAAAGTAGATGAGACTTGCAGTTAATATTGAATATGGACTGGTGGGCAGATGTTATAGGTATTCTAAATCCTTCCTGTTCAAAGTCTGTAACAAAGTGTATGCATAAGTGTCTGTGTGTGTACTTTTCGGAAAGGGATCACTGTTGTGTATCTAACTGAAACATTCACCTTGCAAAACAGTTGTTTTGTACCCATTTTAGAAGTGAGCAATCTGGATGGGGTACGTGACCACTTGACTGTTGTTCTCTCTTTCTTTTCCTGTCTATGCGATTGGACAGTAACACCAAATGGAGTGCAGTAGTCATCTCTAGAAAGTCTCCCCCTCAGCACTGTTTCACTTGTGTTATTTTTAATTTTTTTATTAGATAATTCATATACTTGGTTTAAAAATTGATAGCAAAACACGAGTAGAAGTTCTGGAGTTCTGTGATTCAGAGGAATGACTGTATATTCTGGTGTCTATATATCTATATCTATATATACATATATAATATGTGGAAAGATCTAGAAGAGCATTACTCAAAGGTTCAAGACCTCAAGAAATGACAGAAAAACATACAAAGTATCTTGATTTGGTTTATACATGTTTTGATGTGTTGAAATATTACACATTACCATGCACAGTTAACAGGCTAATTTGTTTTTTGCTTTCTGAATTTTAATATCACGTGGAAGTACATTTGTGTTCGTGCATGCCGTGTGTGTGTGTGTGTGTGTGTGTGTGTGTGCATGCACATGTGGAAGCCAGAAGATGGCATTGGGTCCCTGGAGCTGGAATTACAAGATGTTGTGAGCCTCCTAATGTGGGCAGCCTGGGTGCTAGGAACTGAACTCTGGTCCTCTAAGAGCAGCACTTTTCTTAACTGCTGAGCCATCTTTCCAGCCCTAACATGTTAATCTGTGAAGTATAGAAAAAACCAAAAATGGTAGTAATTTGGATTGAACAGAGAGTAAATCTATTCTTCCATTTTTTTTCATGATAGAACAGTTAACAACTTTGTTTTTCTAGAAACATTTTTTAATATTTATATATTATATTATATTATATTATATTATATTATATTATATTATATTATATTATATTATATATTATGCACAGCTAATTTTAAAATACATTTTACACACATACATCTTAAACCTGCCTTTTTCATTCAAGAACTGGCCTTGGGAGCTATCGGATATTTTCCGGATCTGCCTAATTGTTTTAAGTAACTATGAAATAAGTACCAGGGAAACCTATCTTCCTTAATTTTTCATGTACGGTTATTGAAGTGTTACATCTTTTATTATTACAAAACTACAATGGTGCTGCTAATAATGGGCTGTTTTCCAATGTGCAACTGTGTCTATGGAATAAATTTCAGAAGTTGGATTGCTTTGTCAAAGAACTATCCCCTGAAAATTTTTATAAGCAAAAATCGTGTGTGGTGGCACATGCCTGTAGTCCTTGCCCTCAGGTGTGTTTGTGGCCTGTCTTGGCTACACAGTAAGAGCCTCTCTCTAAAGAAGTAACTAATAGTAGGTAGTTTGTAGACAATTGCCAACTTCTAGCCATACGAGTTATGTAAATATACTTCTTTCAGGAATTTTGTTTGTTTGTTTGCTTTTGTTTTGAGACAGAAACCCTCTATGTAGAACTCTATGTCGTGGAACTTGCTATGTCAACTAGGTTGGCCTACAGAGATATGACTGCTCTATCTCTGGAGTCCTGGAAATAAATGCGTGAGCCACCACTCCTGGCTCAACCTTCAGAAATTCTTATCCACATCTTCCCAGATGCTGTAAGAACATTTTCTTGTACTAGAGGAAAGAAACACACACACACACACACACACACACAGTTTAATTGTCTGGGGCACACAAAGGTACCTTAAAATGGTTTGCCAGGTGTTCAACTCAACCATTTCCTGTAACAATGTCACTTTCCAAATGAAAATGGAAACTGTTTCTATTTTACTTCAGGCACAACTGATCTAGGATCTACACATCAGCCTTGAAGCAGGCTGTGGCTTCAACATGGCCAAGGGCCCTGATCCACCATTGGTCCTGTGGGGGCACCCAGAACTCACCACCCTCCTGCAAGTTCTGTATGACATACTTTCCCTCACTAAGAGAAACACTCCAGTCTCCCCTTTAGCCTGCCTTCAATCTCTTTATTTGACTATGTAACTTCATGAAGCTCATTTTCTCTTTATAGATGAAAAGTCCATAAAGAATGACTCCTTGGTTTCCTAAGGCCAAATCTACCTATCTTTGCCATTTCCATGTAAAGCTGGAAGGTTTGGCAACTCATAAAACTGAATAGATGTTAATAGAGTGTGTGTGTGTGTGTGTGTGTGTGTGTGTGTGTGTGTGTGTACACGTGTACATATCAGTCTTGATGTCTTACAGGATTACAGGTAGAAGAATCTTAAATTATTTTGCAAGTGGCGGTGTGCAAGCGTTTTCTCATCTCAGTTATTAACAACAGAAATAATTTTACTAACTGACTTACAGTGAAGGAGGGCTAACAAACCGAGGGGTAGTGGCACCCCAATCTGCAATGGAGTGCGGCACAGACAGCTCCCTCCCTGCGAGTTCAATAAAGAATAATGTGTTTGTCGCTTGATTCTTCTGTGGAGAGCTAGCATACTAATTTGTTCTGCTAAAAGGCAAAGTTGACAAGGTTTACCAGATGCCAGAGGCTGGCTTACTGGGGAGTGGGTGAGGGATTCCTCGAGAATCTCAGGAGGCAGAAACTGAAACAGTGCAGTAACCTTTTTGAACACCAGGACTTTCTCTTTAAAAAAAAAACAACAAAAGCCAGTAACTGCTAACTTGAGGTACAAGATTCAGAAATCTACTTAAAGTATTGAAAGACAAGTCACTCAGAGAGAAGTTCCAGAAGAGAAATAATAACTCATTCATTTAGAAAACCACTTATTTTCTCGGACTTGAGCTTGGCTGCTTCAGTGGCTTTGCCTAGTCTGGAAGCGTGGGGCCGGGCACCGACTGGCCTGCGCACAGTGCGAGGCCCCATCCTCATCGAGGCCACGTGGAGGTGGAGGGACCCCTCCAGGGTCGCCAGCTCACGGCTCCGAAAACTCAAGAACCCCGCTGGCCTTTACCCAAGGCACGGCCTCGGCTGGGTCCCACTGGTTCTGAAGTTCCGCGGGTGCGGCCGCCTCTCTGCGGCTCTCCGGTAGCCCGTGCCTTCCCCGTCCTGCCCGCGGAACTCCGGCTGCGGGGGTGCGCGGAGCTCTCAGCCTCGGGGGGGCTCGAAGCAAACAGCCGGGCTCAGTAGGCAGAGGGGCCTTCGAGGTGGCTCTGCCAGAACGGTCCTCGGGCCTCAGCCCAGGTTGCTGTCCAGGAAAATAGGAAAGACGGCGAAGCTCCACCTCCAGGTAGAAGTGGGGAGGGGGCGCCCTACAGTTGGGGAAGGGGATCCGCGGATCTTGGAAATGTGTGGGACTAGATGAGGGGGGTCTTTGTACAACGTTGTGGATGTACTGTTACTTGTGATCCTCTCCCCACGGTCGTCCCCCCCATCCCGACACCCCACCCCGGTAGCCCTAGATCATGGAGTTTCATTGTGTAGCCCAGGTTGGCCTGGAATTCGTAATTCTCCTGCCTCAGGACTCAAGTGGAGTGTTTGCCACCCTGACCCGCTAACTGTACATTTAAAAACAGCTCTTCGTGATACAGACAAAATAACTCAGCTCAGGCAGGATTCCTGCAGTCCTCTGGCGCCAGTTTGCAAGGAGGCATGAGATGCTTGTCCAGAGCCAGCTTTGATACTTAAGCAAAGAACTACAAGACCAAAGGCCAAGTGTGCAATCTCAGGGTCCCTGGAACTCCCATCCACCATCGCAAGAGCATCTCATTGATCATAAGACCTGGCCTTTGTTTGATATTTCTTGTTTATGAGATCAAGGCTTGTTTGTCTGTGGTAGGAGGTGTCCGTAACAAAGGTATCCAAAATAATGTCTGAGACTCCGTGAAATTGTTAAAATTTCTAGTGTTCTGTTTGTCTTAGGCACGGTGCCCTGTTAATAGATGTTGATGTAATGAGTGGGTGAAAATTATCTTTTAGTTAGGAATCTTGAATCTGCAAATTTGCTGGAAATTTTAGAAGAGCCACACAACCCTGCTGAAGTTTCTTAGTTCGCTGAATGGCTGTTAGAACGTCCACAGTAACGGGTAGGCGGTGGGATGGGGCACTGCTCACAAGAAACGGAATTACAAGTTGGGGTTAGGGTTAGGGTTAATGTCAGAGTATATTTCAAAACGCTTTTTGTAAAATAGAAATGGAAGCTGAAAACGAAATCTGGATAGAGAGAGGGGAAGGCAATTCTATCTTAAAAAGCAGTTGACATTTTTTAAAAAGCATTTTATCATTTCATTTATTTGTTTATTTTTGAAAAGACCAGACTCCAGTCCCCGGGATCCCACGTTCCTGGATCCAATCTCCAGACACCACTAAGCTCCGAACACCACTAAGCTCCGATCTTTGTGCAGAGGTGGATTCAAGGAAAAGAACCCGGAGGGCTAGGGCTGGATTTAGCTCGCTCTAGGGATTGACCGCGAAGTCCGGGGCATCTGCAGAGAAAAGAGAAACCCGGAGTTAGAAAGCGGAGCCCGGGTCGCCCGCCTCGCCTCTGCGGTGCCGGGGCTCCCCAGATCCACCCGGGCTCCCCAGGTGGCCTGAGCCGGGCTCCCCAGGTGGCCAGCGACGGGTAGCCCCCGCCTGCCCCGGCCTTTCCCTTTTCCCCTTTCGTTCCAAGCCTGGGCCCCGCTGTCTCTCGGCCCCATCCGCCGCCCGAGAAAAGCCAGGGCTCAACGAACGCCCTGGGAGAATCCTACCCTCCGGGTCTCCCCGCCAGGCCCACCGACCCCGGAGCAGACGGCCCCAGGCTCTCGGAGGCCTAGGGCCCCCGCGGGTCCCCTTCGATCCGGTCTCCCTCCCCAAATCTATTAATGGCTTCCTTGTCACTTGTAGTACAAAATGTGCGTTCCTCCTTTTAAGATCTGCAGAGTTCCCGCCGGACCCGCCTTCCTCGCCCTCCCCTCCTCGACCGTTCCCGCCGCAGCCTTTGCGCCTGCCCTCACTCCCGGCTTCTCGCTAACCGCTTTTCTCCTGACCACACCGCTCCGCTCCCGGCTGCAAACCACTCACTGAAATCAGGGTTCCTCCTGCACGCGCCCAGGAAGACAGCTGCACTCGGAGGGATGGGACCACCAACTGGATTCCCCAGATCCCCTCTTCCTGCTTGCAGCTTGACTGTGACATCTGCAGCCAACACTCCCCACCCCCCATTCCAGAGCGAGACTCTCCTGCGCCCCTGTTCCAGCCGAAACGGGATCTACCATCTTCTAAACCGCGCTTTACGCTAAACATTTGTGTTAATTTCGTATAATGCTTCATATATCTCATTTTTAAATAAAAGTATTTTTTCTTCAGCAAATGAAAGACTTTAAACCTTACGCACGTATGTGTTGGGGGGAGCAGAGGAGATGGGGGGCTGGGATTCAAGGCAAGAAAGGCTAAGGGGTTGCTGAAGGCTTTGAAAGGCAAATGAGGCTTTTATTCATTTGTCGTTTAGCCTCGTCTCCAGGAAGTGAAAAGCCTACATTTATTTTATTTTTTAATTCTGTCTGTGTGTGCTGTGTGTGTGCGCGCGCGCGCGCGGTGCTCACGGAAGACAGAGGCATCGATTCCCCGGAGCTGGGATTTTTCCAGGCTGTTGCAAAGTGTCTAGAGTGTGGGTGCTGGGATCGAATTCGACCTCTGGAAGAGCAGTAGGCTCTTAATAGCGCGGAGCCATATCTCCAGCCCTGAAATGGAAGACTTGAAAAGGTGGGAGAGACAGGCTCTCTTTTCCTTGGAGCGGGAGACTGCAAGATCTCCATCTCAGATACCCTCAGAACTCCCTGGAGGAGCTAGAAAACTTCCGCATTGTGGAGGCAGAGTTGCATGACAAAGTTGTGTGCTAGCTAAGGCCGGGGCCTAGAGCAACTGGGTTTGTTAACGGTGGAATCAGCCTGCCGGGCAGGTCTGCAAAGCAGCAAAACCGACGCTCTATAACTGGCAGTTTGTAGGAAGAAAGGAAGACTACACTTCTGGTCTCCCCCGCCTTCTGGGCTACCCAGCCTAGGTTTTGATGGGGGAGGAGGGTAAGTGGGAGGGCAGGGTGGGAATTTACGGGACTGGGTCTCTGTTCTTGGGTTCATATGGGTTGCATCTTCTTTATCGGAGACTTAGGTTGTCTCATAGCTCGGCTGTCTGAGCTGAAGCCAGCCAGGAAACCCTGCTCAACTTTTCTGCAGATGAGTTTCAGAAGCTCTCAGATTTCAAACTCTTGGACACCCCCGGTACTCACCTGGGGGTGCTTGAGCCGAAGGAACGCCTGCTGGCCCGCTGCCTGGAGGGGGGCTCCCAGCCGTGCGCAGATACCACACGACGTGGCGGTGGCCCCGCTCCTCGGCCAGGTCCACCGGCAGGCGGCCCCAGGCGTCGCACACGTCCAGCCGCGCCCCCGCCCGGTGCAGCGCCACCAGCGTGTCCAGGAAGCCCTCCCGCGCCGCGTCGTGCACCGGTCGGGAGAGGGTGGCGGGGTCCTCGCGGTTCGGTTCTGCACCGTAACTCAGCAGCAGGCTGGCTACTTGAACGCTGCCCATCATCATGACCTGAAAAAGTCAGAAGAAGAGTAGGGGGTCAAAGCCAAAGCACGGGCAGAACCCGAGAGAGAATCCCCATTCAAGAAGCCTCGTCGCTAACCACCCGGTTCAGACAATCACAGTCCAGAGGTCCTACCCTTTAGGCTTCCAGTACCAGCTCGCTGCTCAGTCCTGCCCACTCCATCCCGCTTACACATGAGTTAACAGCTTATTTCCCACGCGTTCATGGTGCTCAGACCCCTTCGGAGCACTGCTATAGGCAGAGATACTCACTTGGCTCTCGTTTGAGACGAACTGAGTTTGTGTGGTAAGTACTAAAAAGTGGTTGGCCAGAAAAGACAGCCCGAATGCTCACAAAATTTGTCAACCTTGTCTTTCTGGAATGTTATACTTTGGACCCTTGAAGTATAGAATGAGAATGCCTGTCCCTAAAATAATAATGTCCCCTCCTCATTTTAAATTATTGATTCTCTGAACTGTGACTATCTTTACAGAGAGAAGAGACTTCGCGCATGTCATTGTATTAAGGATCTTGAGGTATGTTACCACAAGCCTGCCAAAGAGAAGATGTAAACAGGGACCTTGGAGGTCAGAGAGAAGGTGCGGGAATCCTTGGCAGACACAAGAAGCTAGGGAAAAGAAAAGAGATTCTGGCTTATACCCTTCTAAGGGAATGGAGCCCCATGCACTCATTTTAGACTTCTGGCTCCTGTAATTACTAATGATGATTTCGTGTTTGTTTTAGTAATTGAATGTGTGGCAACTGACTCTGTTGGTATCATGCTTGCCTACGTTCTAGTTTGCTTTCTCTTGCTGAGATAAAGACCACGACCAAAAGTAGCTTGGGGAAGAAAGGGTGTCACAATCCACACCCCTGAGGGAAGCCAAGCCAGGAACTCAAGCTGCAGAGGGATTTGCAGGAGAGGCACTGAGCAGAGATGGTGGGGAAATGTTCTTACTGGCTGGGTCAGCTTGCCTTTTTATATAGCCCACTGGGCTAGATCTCCCCCATATCAGCCAGAAACCAAGAAAATGTCCCCAAAGACTTGCCTATAGACCAGTCTGATGGGAGCATTCTCTCAATTAAGGTTCCCTCCTTCCAAATTGCTCTAGTTCGTCATGTTGATCAGAAAACCAACTATAAAACCCAGCCTGTACAGGAAACTCTGGGTTCAAATTCCAACTCTGCATAAACCCTGAACACCTGTACTCTCCATACCCGAGTAGTAGAGGCAGGAGGATCAGAATTTCAGCATCACCTCAGCTACATCTCAAATTGGAAGCCAGCCCGAGTTGATTTTTTTTTCCAATCAAAGGGAAGGGATGTGGGGAAAACTATAATCAGAATATGTTATATGAGGAAAAAAATCCATTTTCAATAAAAGAAAACTTGTAATTTGTTAGGGCAGTAATAATAAAGCAGAACACTTCTCAAGTTTAAAAACTGAAAGGCTAACCTTGGACTTCAATCCTCCTTTACCACCTCCTTCCCCCAGGTTACTGTGATTACAGGCCTGCTCTGGTTCCTAAACTATTTTGGAAATAAAGCCATTCTCATAGAGGATACACTGGACTCAAACCAAGGCTTTGTGCACACCAAGCAAGAGCCCTGCCATTTAGCTCTCTCCATCTACCAGAGGGGAATTTTGAAATGGAATCCACAATCACCACAACAACAAATAAGTATTTTGTGATGAGTAAGGGACTCCAGTTCGGGGTATCCCACACCTCCTTCTGCCCTTGGTGGGCACCAGGCATGCATATGGTGAAGCTATATACATGCAGGTGAAATACTTATACACAAACAATAAAATAATTAAAAATAAAGAATCCAGCTAGATATAAGCTAAGCAGTAGTAGTTCTGCTGCTAAACTGGAAGCTTGGCTTGAGGCTGCAAGCCATGAGAACAACCCCAATGGGAATGTTTACTTCTTATATTTTTGGTTGAGAGCCATCTCTCCAGCTGGGCCATGTTAGCTTCAAGTCACCTGTTTGCAATTGCAACTCATGAATAAAGGTCATATTGTATTAACTATTGCTTAAGACGTTCCCCAAGTTTTTTGTTTGTTTGTTTGTTTCCTCACTTTTTTTTCCCTACACTTTTAAAGGCTCTTCAGGATAAGCAAGTTGTCTCAGCAGGTCGAATGCTTTGCTGTCAAGTCCGTCCTTCAATTTTCCAGACTCACATGGTGGAAAAAGAACCGATTCCCACAAGTTGTCCTCTGACCTCCACACGCACCTCTCTCTTGACTAAAGGAATAAATCGGTATAATAAAAATTTTTAAAGCTCTAAAGTTAACTGGACAATTAACTAGGCAGAATTGGCTTTAGAGAAAATGAGAAAGCCTCAGAGAGCCCACAGGTCCATTTTATTTAGAGTAAAGAATAAAGAAACTTTTGCTCACGCTAGAATAAACTTGACCTCAGGTGCTTGTAACATTTGGTTACATTAACATTTGACAGAGGGGCTGGGCTGCCATCACCTCATCCAGCCTGATTTGGGTGTCCACAGACAGTTTTACAACTACAAACACCGCTTATTCAGGACAACCACAAGAACGCACTGGGGGCTGATGGGAGCAGGAGAAGGGAGATATATACATGCAGGCGAAATACTTATACACAAACAATAAAATAATTAAAAATAAAGACTCCAGTTAGATGTAAGCTAAGCAGTAGTAGTTCTGCTACTAAACTGGAAGCTTGGCTTGAGGCTGCAAGCCATACTAACAACCACAATGGGGTTATTATAAGAAGTTATATAAGAAGTTATTCTTGTATTTTTGGACTAGTCACTCATATTTCTGTGGGATTTTAAACATGAATTACTCGGTTTTTCTACATCAAGGTAGCACAAATCAGTTGCACCGGTATTGCCCCGAAGAAAGTGAAACTAGTTTAGTGTTCAGGAAAACTGTAAGTGAAGTACAGAAAGAAGAAAGAAAAAAAAAATACTAAGTGCTTTATGTGTATGATGAAGTCCTCCATCTTGCTCATAATACTGGGCTTAAAGATTGCTCACATATTTTATGGCATGGAGAAGCTGAAAATCATAGCAAAAATAAAATGAATGCTTGGAGAGTCCCTAAATATCTTTAAGAAAGTAGCTTGAATTGAGCCCTTGATTTTTTTTTTCTTTTTATAAATCAAACATTTCTGTCTCAAGCACCAAGTTGGTTAAGGTTTCAAATCAAAATGGTTTCCCCTTTCCCAAACTATGTTTGTTTTCCCAAACAAAAGTATGGGCCTGATTTTCTTTTACTTTTCTACATTCAGTAAATAAGGTCTTCTCTTACATATTTCAGAATTCCAAAGGCAAATTCCTCAGCTGGTGGTAACATTTCCGGTGTTAAACTATAAGCCGTAGATACATTCTTTCTAAAGTCTCACACCTATCTAGTTCAACCTGTCTGGCCTCAAAATGCTTCCACACTTGGCCTGCAAATGATCTCAAGATCCCAAACACTTTTGTTTTATTTTTACTCTGTGTTTTAAAGTGTGTAAAATGTATTCTATATTCTGTAGTTTTAGAAGGCAGAGCCAACTGTTTTTCTTGTCAAGTTGCAACTGCGGTGTTACTTTCCTTTACCTGGGTATGCAACAGGCTTTTGGAATGCACATTTTTCCTTTGTTAGGATTAGAAGTAATGGCTACGGCTGAACATTACTAGGGCGGTGACAGAAAGAATTCCCTTTTAGGTTGAAACTTTGTCAACTGGTGAAAGCAAAATCAAAAACAATCTACTGACAGTGGATGAGGAGAAATAATTCTCGATAATGAGAAATTGCAAATGTGATGCCAAAACGGTTACATTCTATCAAGTTAGTTTGGGGGAGCAGCAAAAATATCGGGGGTTGCACTCCAATGGTAATGAATGGCCATAGCAGGCAGATTACACCGGAAACTTCCTAGAGGTATTGGCTTTTCTTAAACAAAAGCTACCGTCCGTCCCACGCCAGACGAGACACCCCTTGCCTACCTGAATCGGGGTACGACCAAAACGGTTCGGGGCGTTGGGCGAAACCCCGGCTTCCAGCAGTGCTCGCACCTCGTGCTCACTGCCCTGGGCAGCCGCCCGGGCCAGCCGGTCCGCAGAGGGCTCCATGCTGCTCTAGATCGCTCCCCTCCCCACCGCCTCCCTGGCGGAGATCAGCGCCCGCCCCGTCCTCGCGTGACCAGCCTGGCCCTCCTTCCTTCCTTCAAGGTTGGGAGGTGAACCTCGCCGTGCGCCCGACGGGGCTCCGCAGCCCGCTGTGGGCGGCGCCATTCTCCCAGAACGAAGGGGGAACCGTTGTCACCCCCCGGGGGGGGGAGGGGGACGCTAGCCTGCACTCCTGCACAAGGGGTGCGGGGTAGCCGCCTGGAGCTGGGGGCTGCGGTGCAGCTGCGCTGGGGGGGCCCCCCGCCACCTGCTGCCCCTCCCCCTGCTCCTCCCCCCTGCTGCTCCCCAGGCCCCCACCTCTGGGCGCCCCGCTCCTTCCGGGCGCGGGCACCCAAGAGGCGCACATGGCTCCCCAGCCAGTTCTCCACCAGCGAGAACCAGCCAAATCTCCCGTTTCCTTCCTCCCCGAGTGCACCCGGGGTTTAGAAAAATCAAATGTGCGGAGGGTTTTTTTTTTTTTTCCGCCGCCAAGTTGAAACTTAAGGTTTTTACTTTTACCCAGAACAAAGAGCTGCGCCCTCCCCGGGCCGAGACGCTAGCAAGCCTGGCTCCGACAATCCATCTTGAGGAGTTCCCTGCCTGCCCCGTGTCTCCGCCCCACGCTCCGCCCGTGGAAAAGCCTGAGTTTTGGCGAGGGGTTTTCAGAGGGATATGATGAGTTCTGTTTTAAAAAATGGAGTTCTTAGAAATGTGAGCTCTGTTTAACAAGGGCGGGGAAGGAGTCATGGAAATATGAAAGGGGGGAGGGGTGGAGTCATGGGGAAGGCGATCTGCTCATAAGTGATCCCTTTGTAATGGGGGGTGCTGCGATATCCCCACAAACGTTAAGAACGACACACCCTATTGCACGTCATTAAATTATGCACTTGTGATTTTTTTATTTGCAATCTTGTTAGGCAGGGAGAAGAACGCGCTTTGGGCAGAGTAACCAA
Source organism: Cricetomys ansorgei (assembly GCA_026225945.1). Classification (NCBI taxonomy): domain Eukaryota; kingdom Metazoa; phylum Chordata; class Mammalia; order Rodentia; family Nesomyidae; genus Cricetomys; species Cricetomys ansorgei. The sequence goes on along the minus strand of JAMJFZ010000183.1, from coordinate 2,222,382 downwards.
TATCAAGTGAAAGGGAGGGTTTAAAAAGGCAATCACCACGGATACGCGGCGGCCCTGTCTTCCACTGCTGTATATTACACAATGGAGTTCAACGGCAGCTGAACAGTACGGCAAATCTAGACTGCTGCTTTGAACATATCAAGAATGTGTTCAGTCATCGGCAGAGAAGCTTCCTCCTGCAGCAAATCCGAATGAAAGCGGACTCATAGCCAGACAACACGCAGAGAGAGAGATCTTCACATTCAGCCAGTGACGTTTCCATCAAATCCCTCCGCTCACTGCTCTAAATCAACGTGATCCAAGCTCATGTGAGCTCACAGAGGCCACAGCATCGCCCCAGGGCCTCTGTGCTTATATCATTTATGGCCTCCAGGTTAGTGTTTTTATGGGATTCCTGAGAGTGTGGATGAGCGGGTCTCTGATTTTTGTGCTTCTCTTGGGCTCTTTTCTTCCTGTTGGTTTATCCTGTCCAACTGAGATGTGATAGTTTTTGTTTTATTATTATTATTATTATATATTTTTAAATGAATGAATGAAAACCTAGCCACTAGGGTAAAGGTTAACAACTGAACTGTCATTTATACCCATTGGGAGAGGGAAGATCAACCACTTCAGGGTGGATCTCATGTTCAGCAGTAGTTGACCAACATACAATGGACTCCACGGTTTTTTTATGTGTGCTTTTATTTGGTCACAGTTTGATTTTTTTTTAATTTCTTTTTTGGTGTTTTATTGATTGGGGGGTTGTGGTTGTATTGGGGTTTTGCTCATTTGTTTTAGAAAGAACTTAAAAGTTGGTTGGCTAGGCAGGGACAAGAGGATCTGGAAGGACCTGGGAGAGGGGAAGAACATGATCGACATATTTAAATTTTAAAATGTTTTAAATAATAAAATGTAACAACAACAACACAAAGCACACACCAAGAGTGGGTTTCTGTAAGTATAGACCAGTGCAGGCATTCACCATAGGGGTCATCAAAGATGAGGGATCTCTGTGCATGACTCCTTTGTTCTGGAAGTTGTTCTCTTATTAAAAAATGATGAGCAGATAATTCCAGTACACAACCTTTTTATTTAAAACAAAGGGACGACACAAGAGAAAGAAAGAAAACTACCCCACGCTGGAGTCATTCATCCATCTCAGCTTGGGCCTGATGCCAGCAGTGCAGATGGACTAAATATAACAACCCAGGGTCCTGGCTAAAGGTAGAAAGGGTGCCGAGAGTGAAAGAAATGAACTGTGGGGTTTTCTGTGTGTTCAGATGGGGAAGAAAGACGCTCCGGGCAGAGGTGAGAGCAAAGGCTACGGTGCTTGGGAAATCAGGGCGTCTCCGCTGAGGCGGGCTGGCAACTGGGGAAAACTTCTGGAGGAAGAGTCTGCAAAGAAACCAGCAGAGAGAAGCCAGAGGGAAACCCAGGAGGGACGGGGTGGCAGGTGTTGGTTGTTATAACTTCCCCAGCTCTGCTGTGACAGATCAAGGCCAAGCACAGTGACACAGGATGGATAAATGGACCCTGGAAGAGACTAAAGCCCCTGAGCTGAAGAGAAGCTGAAGTGAAAGAGAAGGAGCAGTTGTGAGGTGTGGCTAAAATTTCTCCTCCTGTGGAGAACCCCCCCTCCCAATGCTCTGAGGACAAACCCTGGTGAGGTTCCACCAGGTTCATGGTGGGGAACCAATGAGTTTATCAGACTTACTTACATAAAGGGTAGGGCCGGAGTGCGGAGTAAGGCAGTCACCAAGGCAAGGAAGGTCTGCGCCCAGCACGGATAATTACACCCAGTATCTGTGTAGATGAAGCCCCTTTCCCTAGTCCTTCCCCACCAGCATCATCCTCAGAGACCCAGAACTGAATACCAGTGGTGGGAAGTGCTGGCTGTATGCTCCCATCAAAGTTTCATTCTCATCTAAAATACTGTTATCACTCAGATCTGACACCACCACACCCTCACAAATTCTTACTTAGGGACAAGGAGAAACACATTTCTTGTTAGAGTCAGAACAGCAACCCTTTGAGACACAGTTGTCATGGCCCCAACTTGCCCCAGCTGAGGGCAAATGTCCCTTGTTCAAAGTAACCAAACCGAGCAGACAAGATAGCAACCAGAAATGCCTAGGCGGCTAAGGAACGGCTTTTTGATTGTGATCTTGTCAAATTGGAGTGATAACAATATGTTAGACAAGAAAAAAACTTTCTCAATTGAAAAGTGGCAAGGGATGTAATTTTCCACACGGAGAAAGAATAACCTCTGAGAAGGAAGAGCAGACCTTCAAAAAGGCTTGCTGGTTCTTGGGAATTATTAGTTGCTACAAATAAAGCATATTTTGGGGACTCCTGTCTATCTCTGCTTGTTCAAAATTGTTGTAAAATCTCTCTTCCTGCTCAGGCAGGACCACAGCAAGGATGCCTCCTTTTGTAGACACGATGCATAACTGCAGGTAAGTCATAACTTTCAACTCCAGTTTCTGAACTGTTAGCTGGATTTGGAATTTGGCCATATAACCAACTTACCAAGACCATTTTGAGGAAAAGATAGACTTGTGTTACATGTTAGAGACAGATTCTTTTCTTTTTCCAGATTTCTTTTCTTTTCTTTGAGACAGGGTTTCTCTGTTGTGACTCTGGCTGTCCTAGAACTCATTCTGCAGACCAGGCTGTCCTTGAACTCACAGGGATCCACCTGCCTCTGCTTCCTGAGTGCTAGGATTAAAAGTGTGCGCCACCACTCCCGGCTATAGACAGATTTCTTTTTTAAATTGTGTACAAAACAAATGTGATTAGAAATGAAGGTTTACAATTAAAATATTTTTAAAGAGTAGATTTAAGTGACATGGGGTAGCTTTGCAGTTCAATAAGATAATCACTAAATTAACTATTTTAAGGTAACATTCTGATTGCTGAGAAATGTCCTGTAGTAAACTGATTATTATGTAGAAAATGGAAAGATGAAAAAAGCAACTATATGTATGTGTACTTGCATATGTATGTATATATGCTTACATATGTGTACATATGTAATCTGCTTACATGCACAGATGGTGACACCTGATGACCCCTGATGACAAGGTAAGCAGCCAGGCACATAATTAGAAGAGAGACAGAAATAGAGACAGTAAGAAATCCATTCAAAGTGGCCGAGAAAATTATAATGGTTATCATTTATTAAATCTCCATTACAGAGTACACATAGATCAGTTTTACATACCTTATTTCTAGTCTGACAGCTTTCTGTGGGATTGGAAGTGTGACCCTTCCTTAAAAAGCAGAATTAAATAAGCCAAGAGTGCTTCTATAGCAATGCACGGTTTGATGGACTTCAAACCCAAGGCTTCCAGCCCCGAATAAGAGCAATGTACAAACCCAAGGCTTCCAGCCCTGAATGAGACGCCTCCTCTGTCCCGGGGCAAATATGCCTTCCTGTTGACTAATGTACAGTGTCTGTGCAACTCAGCAATACTTCCTTTTCTCTGAGAACCAAGGCTATTGTAATCAACATGAAAATACTTAAGAGAGGGATTATTTTTCTTGAACTGCAAAGTTACCCCATGTCACAAGTGGTGAAACCCAAACCAACACAACAGGAAGGAAGGAAGGGAGGGAGGGAGGGAGGGATGGAGGGAAGGAGGGAGACAGACAAGGGAAAGGAAAGATCAGGAAATGAGCCTCATCAAGGAAATGAGAAATTATGCGACACACAAATGACTATGTTTTAAAATATCTCTTTCACGCCTTTCAAGTTTTTACCTTGCAGGTTCTGTGTAATTTTCAAGGATTGTTGTCTACGTATGAGAACCTTCCAGATTTCCCTAAAGGTACGCCATGACGTCAAAGCTAGTTTTAACAGTTCTATCACTTTGCAGCAAAGGTTCAAATTTACCCACTATCTGTCAGTGCATCTGAAGTGCTTCTCATTGCTGCTGTAACAATACCACGGTGTTTTGATAATATTCCCTTCTGTCCACCTTTTTGTGATACTATAGGTCAAGTCATGGGTTTCAGACGTGCCAGGCAAGTACTCTACTACTATCCTGGACCCTGGATGTAAGACTCCTGACATGTGTAAGAAATCTGTCTTTCAAAAGAGATGGTGCACAGCCATACTTGCCCAGTTAATGAATATTTTCTGTAGGTTTTCTTTTTTTATTTGAAATCAAATTTCATTATTTGTCGCTGGCTGTCCTGGAACCCAGTTTCACCTCACAGAGGTCTGCCTGTTTCTGCCTCCTTGGTGCTGTGATGAAAGGCCTGGCACTCCTTTTCTGTAGTTCTTGATTCACGTTCTCTCCCCGTATTCTTTCTATGGCCACAGCTACTTTGCCTTGGACAACAGTATGTGGTGAGAATGACAGTCATATCCTTAAAATAACTGTAGAAGGGACACAGGTGAAGTTCTGTATCTCAGGACAAACCCATCAAGAGAGAACACAGAGGGAACCGACCTCTCCTTCACCAGCTCTGTGAGTTCAAATGTGTACGTGACACAACACACACACACACACACACACACACACACACACACACACACACACACACGGGGTCACGGGGTGGGTGGGCATAGTATCCCAGGTTGACTTAACTGCTGGGATCACAGGTTTGCTCCAAGCAAGCTGGGTTTAGTTTAAATAAATTATGTAGATTTTTCTGAGCCTTTGTTCTCCCTCCTCAGGTCTAAGTCAATTATGTAAACTTCCTGAGGTCTGTAAGGAAAATAAAATTTACCTACTAAAGGTCATTGTGAGAAGTAAAGAATATCAGATCTGTGGCAATCCAGGTATATAGTGAGTCTTCAATAAAAGTCATTATTTCTGAACACATACATGTTCTTCATGGAGGCCGCCACCCCCTCACCCCCTTTTCGGCCCTGCGCATTCCTGCAGATGTTACGAAGTTCAATGAGAAAACCCTCTCCTGACAGATGTGATTGGTTATCCTTTTGAGGAGTCAACCCTCTAAAGTAACAAAAGTACCTGTGTTCCAACAAAAGAATTTCCAGAGGAAGAAGTCACTGAATCATGGTGGGAAGGGACTCGAGTGGGTCCTGTGATCAGTGTTCTTCTGCGCTGTTATCTACTGCTTTTCCTTCGAGTGTATTTCAAGCAAAAAATTATGAGACGGGGGTCTCACCTTGTGTCCCAGGTTGGCCCTGGGAAAAGGAAGCGAAATGGGAATGCCAAGTTTACTTTGGATAAATATGTATGTCCTACCTCTTTTTATGGCATTCCCCTATGGAGTAGATTTTTATAAACAAACAAAAAAATGACTGCTGGCCTGGGGTGCTGTGCACCGTATGTGTCTGGAATCCCAATTCTGAGTAACTCTTCCAAATTGTTATTATAAACGACTCAAAAATACTGAATTCCACATTCCAGACATTTTGAGGGTGACTTTAATATTTCTGCCCACATATTTTTTAACTAAGGCATTAAAATTGTTTTGAATAAACTACAGGGTTAGAAATCCAATAATCTCCAGTGCTTTCTGAAAAACAAAACAAAACAAAACACTATTCCAGGTCATTAATTTTTTTTTGAAATTGACAACAGGGTAATAACAATACTTCTGGTTTTAACAACTCTACTGATTTTACTACTATAGGGAATTATAGATATTATTACCTAGTAGTAAGTAGCATTACACTCTAAGCTTTCTTGCAGGGCATCTGTACAGGCGTGGATTTAGAAGCAGGCAAATTCACACTGGTTTCACATGAGAGCGTATCCCTACCGGTTTGACTCTGCTAGGGGCTCTGACTGGCAGATGTGTCTCACTGAGTGCTTGCAGTGAGTCTGGGAGTCTGCACGTGCTCTACCTATGTCTACTCATTACAGAAGCTGCTGCCTCTGCTTTACAGATGAGAACGTGGAAGCAGAGAAATCCCTATCGCTCCCTTCTAAAACCACACCAGCGAGGCCATAAAGGAAACAGACTCTGGTCACAGGCCATGAGAATACACAGGATGATCTTTCTTCTGCTTCAAATTGATCCAGTGTTAGTGCAAAGACTCTAATCTGCTGCTTTTAAATCAAAGTAGGAACAGGTAACTAATACTTATGAGAGGTTTAGGTTGAAATTTATGAGTCGCAGTGACTTGGGAAATTCTTAAGAATGTTCTCACAGAACCAGTAAATATTTATTGGGGGGTGTATAGGCTCATGCTGAGCAGAAGAGTGACTTAAGGGTGTTAAAAATGTACAGAGAACACCTGAGCATACCTATCATCCCAGAACTCAGAAGGCTGAGATGAGAGGGAGGATGGCTGAGGGTTCCACACCAGGCTGGGTTTGTATGTGAGAGAGACCCTGTCTCAAAATATCAAACAGTCAACCCAACCCAACAAACAACTTACAGAATAGTACTTAGCTAAAAAAGATGAAAATAAAATTGTGTGTGTGTGTGTGTGTGTGTGTGTGTGTGCGCACGCTCCTAATTTCAGAGACAGCCAAGGTCAGTACTACAGACTAATATTATTAATCAGGTTGTGACTTAATCTTTAAACACAAGACAAGAGAAAGTGAAGTATCAAAACAAGATGCTATGACAATTAAATGAGATAATGCAAATTTCCCTATGAGAAATGTGGTATTACCCAGAATATGTTCTGCTGTGACTACCTGGTATGTAAAATTCAAAGTATCTCACATTACACGGGTTCCTAATTATTTCAAAATAAAAGGATACTACTTTTTATATGGGGAGGAGGATTTTTCAACTGAAGGGAGTCAAATAGCTACTGTTTCTTTAAATTGGATGCAAGAATCCCACAAATGCTTAGTCAGTTGATCTGGCAACTGAACAGAAGTAAAGCAAGAAAATAGAAAGTAAAATGCACACTTCTCTGAACGTAGCAGCAGTCGCTAATGTAACAGGAGACACCTGGTAAAGCCAGGGAGGAAAAACCGAAAACAAAACACTAAGATTACATTTGGGACGCATCCTATCTTGGGTTTTCTTACAACTGTTCATCGTCTCTCCCTCCTGGCCATACAGTGCATTTACAGACACACAAAGGCCCGGCATTTTGTTTGTTGGCTCCATTCTGCGAGGGTGGCATTTTACTATAATCTTCTGATTCTAAATAGACAATTTAAGCCAGTGAGACCTTTTGCCTCCTTTCTTTAAAAACAAAAGAAACAAACAAACAAAACCCCACCATTTTAGGTTATATTTACTTCAAGTCTGGTTTTGATATTAAAATAAAATAAAGTAAAACCCTTACTCAGATGTATATAGAGAAAGTGATTTCTTTATCTGGTATAAACAAAGTGAAGTATGCACAGAACTTGGAGCAGATAATTTTATTGTGGCTTTCCTATATGGAATTGGAGCAGATAATTTTATTGTGGCTTTCCTATATGAAATTTCCAGTCTGACACTGTGAGCTTTAAAATATCCCACTATGCCCTCCCCTCTAAAATAATCTCTGATTACACAAATATGGCATCTCTGAGATGCCCCACCACCACCAAATTCTAATACCCGAAGGTCTCTTTTCTATTTTGTAAAACAATACCCTCTTTGATTATTCGGAGTCTTTCTCCTAGCCGGTGTCCAAAGTGTGCTTAACTGTAAACTGTAAACCTCTTCTCTGAGTTAAAAACAATAAACTTTTAAATAAGCAATGTTGACCTATATATGCAAATCATGCCAAGGGGCGTCTTGATAACAGAATCCATCCCAGGTGTTAAAGCGCAGATTCACGTGATCCACCAGAGATCTGCTGGGTTAGAATTCCTGAGAGTGACCCAGGAGCAGCTCTGGGGCTGAGGCCACTGCCGCCTCAATGCTTCCATTAAAGAAAGCGAATGCACTGAAGGAACTCTGTGCAGTTTTATTAGTTTCAGTTTGCATAGGAGATCAGCTCACTTTACTTAGACAATCCCAAACTTCTACAGAATAGCTCTTCCTCTAATTACCCTTAATTTGGATATCCATAGTTCCATCCCTGACCCACCAGGTTTTTGTTGTTGCTTTTTTTTCCCTAAGCATTTGGGTAATTTAGGAGATGGTGAGAGACAAAACAGAGAGTAGGTTGAAGAAGAATTAAAATGTCCTTTGTGATGAAGTATTTACATTTTCAGAAGCAAGGGCAATATACAATTGCTCCTATAAAAATAAAACTGCTTTAAAAGGATCGTGGCGCGTTGGGAATTTAAATCTTAAATTTAAACAGCAAGATTTGTATTTCAGTTTTCCCACTTAATCACTTTTTCTTCTGATTAATGGCTTTGTAGAAATACAATGACTGGTCTGAGGGTTAGGAAATGAGCAGTCGTACTGAGAAGTGCTGAAAAGAAGGGGTTCATTAATCTCTTCCTTAAAAAGAAAAGGATGACATTGATATTTGGTAGCCCCAAAGAGTTTAAGTCCACCTGGGCTGCCACAGAATGCATGCAACACGTAGGGTACATCGGTTGAGGTATGAGGATGGTGGGTAATTTTAAGGAAAACTTATTAACAGGTTTTCTTGGGCTGTATTTTGCTTGCAATCCTAGCCGTGGGTTTTGCTTTGACAGGAAGTGTTGCTCCATTCTGATTAGCAATGTCAAGGGCAGGATCTAACTGAAGGAGATTTGCACTACAAAAAGAAAGAGAAGTCACCATTGGAAAGTTAGTGCTGGCTTTTGCTGCACATCACACGTAGAAGCAGGGAGGCCAGGACTCCGTGGGGCATGGTGGGGTAATCGTGGAACTGTTTTTTTTTTTTTTGTTCCTGTGTGACTCCCATATAAAACCAATTCACTCTCACCAACACCCCTCTAAAAACAGCTGGGTTGGTGGCATAGGGACATCCCCTGTCACATCTGAATCTGAGTCTTCCCAGGATCACTCCTTCCAGGCCCGGTGGAGCCTCCTCCTGCGTGGCCTCTAACACCTAATGCCAGTTACCTCTGCTGATTGGATCTTACCCCAGGGTGTAGCTCTGGGGAGGGAACCTGTCCAGTGGACACTAAACTGGAAGGACCGCCATCTGTGCGCAATCGGTGATGAGTGGGTCCAGGGTCCAAATTCTGGTGAAAGGGTCTTGCTTTGGCAGCCGACTAAATCAGCATCGCGGCTAGGTACTGGGAGGGTTGAGAGGGAGGGAGCCGGGAGGGTGGCGGGATCCGAGGGACGCAGGGAACCGAGCTGTGTAGAGCTCAGCTTCGCACTGATGCCCAGGGTCCATCTAGGAGGTCAGCTCTGCTAACCAGTGATTCTCAGCCTGAGGTCGTTCCAGCACCTGTGTGTGAGTGTGACAGGTGAGGTGGGGTGAGCAGAAGAGAATGCTAATACTGAGACAGGACCCAATGCCCAAGAGCCAACACCCAAGAGACAGGTTAGAGCAGCTAAGTACCCTTTCTTTAAATTTGGTGGATTGGCACATCGCAGTTACAGCTTGACCTCTCCAGCTTTTCCCAACCTTAAAGCCGCTTTCACAGAGGGGAGAGTCTCACAACCCAGTCCTTGACTCTAACACCCTTAGTTCATCCCCAATGTACAATCTTTGTGGTGTTGGAGGCTTTGACAATGAGATTTGTTTACTGGTGCTATCAGGAGAGATTACTTTGCAAAACTCAAAGGTACGGTGAAACTGATAAATATCCTGCATCCTTCCAAGTCTGAGGACAGAATTGTTTATGGTACTGCCTCACTTTTAAAAATGCCTAACATTGGGGGTGGGGAGCATGGTGGCACAGGCCTTAATTCCAGCACTTGGAAGAAGCAGGTGTGGTCTATGGGTTCAGGGCCAGTCCAGCTTATGTAGGGAGTCCAAGTTGGCCAAGGCTACATAGTGAGACCCTATCTCAAACCAAACCAAACCAAACCAAAAACCAAAAATAAAATAAAATGAAAACAGACTATATTTAGGTAACCATTTTTGTATTGTGTTAAATGTTCTACAATAAATATAATTGTCAGGCAGAGAGAATACACAACACACACACACACACACACACACACACACACACACACACACACACACACCTGCAGTCCTCCAGTTGGTCAGGCAGAAGAACAGGGAATTCAGGTCGATCTGGGCTAAATTGAGAGACTATCTCAAAATTAAACAAACAAACTTGGTACTGCAAGCCTTTAATTATAGCATTTGGGAGGCAGAAACAAGATGATTTCTGTGGTTTGAGGCCAGCCTGGTCTACATAGTGAGTTCTAGGCTACCCAGGGCTACCCAAGGAAGACCCAGTCTCAAGGGGGTGGGTGTGGGGGTGGGGTGGGGAGGAGAAGTACCACCAAACGTAATAATTATGTCATGCCAGATTATAGTTGTACCATATTTTAATGCCATAGTGCTATAATTTTAGGCAACTCTCATTCTTACTGGTCTTCATCAGAGATTTTCTTTCCTTAGGATGGTATCTACACAGAATTACTGGATGGCAGTGTGTTTATAAAGGTCATCCTGTGCTATGCATTGGTTGGGGATACAGCACAGTTGGCAGAGAACTTGTCTAGCACTCAGGGAAACCGAGTTTGGTCCCCAGAATTGTGTAAGAAAGGTGTGGTGGCACATCCCAGTAATCCAAACACCCAGGAGGTATTCGGATGCTTATTTCAAATCCTGCCTGTGGTAAAATACACAAGACCCTGTCTAAAATATTGTTTTTCTTGTCTGTAATATACTTGTAAAAGGCCGTATGTAAAAATCTGAAGTTAGAGAAAGTTCAAGCTCAATACTATAATTTTTGTATTTCAAAAATGAAATAGCACTTACTGTTTACACAATTCAGAGTGCAGAAACACAGCATCACAGAAACTTCCAGGCTAAAGCACTCCAGGCCATGCTAGCTCAGGGTTTCAGTTTTGAGTTGGCCCAGGGCACCTTAGTATGAATGTATGTATGTAGTATGAACACTGGCCCAAATGTTCAGCTTTCCTATTTGCTATTAGAAAAAAATTTTTTTTTTCAGATGATTCATCTCACTTTCCTAACAGGACTCATCCTATTGTTAGGGAAAATGGTGGGGTTTATTTTCATCACAATTGACTCTGGCAATGGACTAATATGAAATGGCAGACCTGGAAAAACATGAAAGCCACAGGCCATAGAAGGCTATTCTGTTTCTACACTAGGACGACAATAATTTCTTAAAACTCAGAAATTAAAAATGAAAATAGTGGTTTTTCACATAGAACACAGCACCAACTGGGATCACGGGTACATACTGAAATCCTGGTTTATGTCCTCACTGAGAGATGGCTGCAAGCTAGGGAGAGAGGAGAAGGAGCTGCAGAGGGTTCCTAGACAGCTATGGATGGGGGAGTTTTGGGGAGAGGTGAGCTTAGTAATGTAAACAGTAATGTGTACTGTGTGCCCAGCGCCTGCTATGGACTACGGAGTTGTACCCCCACCTCCAAACAGAATCTTATCATACACATTTTCAGCCAGTTTTAACATATACATTCTTAGTCATATAGGAATAAAACATCCCAATGAACACATCTACAGAAACTTCCAAAATGTCAGAATACTGACATCTTACATATTTGCAACAATATTCAATAATTTGTGTAAGAAATGCCTAAATACTTGCATCTCAAGGACCTGTGTGGCTCAATGTGACTAGCAACACATATATTCCTGAGTCAATACAACTAGGGTGTAATGTATGAACATGAAGTACATAATTACAAAAACACTGGCAGCTAACACTTCAAATATTTCTATTATATGTTTAGTTTCAAACAGAAAGTTGGGAAGTTGGATATATTTTTAGCATACATTCTACCTATGTCACATGTTCTATTATTGGATACTGGTTGGTAATCAGGCCTTTTACATAATGAAAGCACTTTTAGATAATTTTACACTAAATTCCTGAAAGATTGGTTTTTACTTATGACAATAATAGATGGCTCCTTTCAACAGAGCTATTTTTCTATTTTACATATTCTGCATTACAGCTTCAAATACATAAGTGGATTTTTTTTTAACTTGAGTTTCATTTTGTTTCAAATATCCCAGGGCAGCCTTGAATTATGTATTCCATCAAGAATCATCTTGAGCCCCCCCCCTGGATTCTCCCACTTCCATTACTGGTCCCCAAACCCCTCAACCCCCCCCCAGGGCTGAAATTACAGGAAAGCACCACCACACACACCAACTTCTGCCTCTTGGGGAGAGAACCCAGGGCTTTGTGGGTGTGAAGGAAACACTATAGCTCCAAGCCCATTTTCTTGAACTCTAAGTGGCCACAACAATGTGTTAAAAATTTCTACTTCCAATCACAGATTCCCAAAGGCACCAAATCATTTATATAAAATAATTATGTAGAGAGCAAGATTAACTAGAGCAATAAAACAGTCTGTAAAACGTTAACATCTCTATTCAAACCTACACATCACAAGGTCTAGATGGCTGCTGTACAGCAAAAAAAAAAAAAAAAAAAAAAAAAAACCAAAAAACAAAAAACAAAAAAAAACAAAAAAACAAAAAAAAACCAAAACCAACCAACCAAACAAACAAAAACCACCATTAAGGACGATGGCTAGGACCCTGTGAACGTTTTAAAACCAACTAAAATCAAAAGGTAGCAACAAAACACGAAATCCTTTGTAAATGTTCTCTACTAATCTTTTGTTTTGAAAAAAGGAAATTTAATAATAGCATTAAAAATAAAAATAAAAAATAAAAAAGCTTGGTAGTTTTCCTTTTCTGTCCTTTCTTTTTCTTCATGGTTCAGGCCACTACTCCAGCTTCCCTAGCCCTTCTGGATAGTGTTAATAGTTTTATATTTCCACATCTAAAAGCCAACTGGCACAGCAATAGACTGCTTTCCCCAGGGGATGAGGGGGGGCTCACTTTTGGAACCCTGTGTTCACTAAGTTTTTGCATACTGTATCTACATATTTTTTCCCCCTTTCAGTTTTCCAGATCACCTAACGTGCGGACAGAACGTGCCACGGATTCAATTTTTTCAGGCAGTAGGCCTCATTTAAAACCTACGTTAATTGTGGTCTGAGCTGCTTAAGATAGGACTCCTTTAGACTCCTTCGGGATGGCACGTGTAAGTTCTTCTATGCCTGCGGACCTTGCAAGCAATATCCAAGACGCCTGCAGTGACTTAGGCCTGCGGGAAGACGTGGGCAGACGTCTATACGGGCTGAGATATGTCTACACTGTACTGAATTCTGTAGCGGCCGCTGGATAGATTTAAAACCGTGGCACGGTGTCTTCCTGTTGCACATGACCGCTACTGGGTGGATGTGGCGAAATGAGCAAGGAAGCAGGACCGTTAGGTGTTCCGATGTATATGTATACATATGTGTGGGAGTATGTATATATCTCCACATAGATAGATAGATATCTGCTAGATACACCTTGGGGTGCGTTTCCTTCTAGAAAACCGCCTTCCCCGCCGAGACGTGTGCGTGCACGCGGCTGCAGTTCACTAACTCACAAAGAGGAAACGCAGGGGCCACTCATTTCGAAGGTGGCAGGTTTGGGGACGAGGAATCCTCGTAAGCTCGCAGGACTGAGGGCTGAGCTCCATCTCCGGGAAGCCCACCCGACGGTGGAGGGCGACCCCCCCCCTCGTCCCGGTGCCCCCTCCCCCGGGACGCGTGCTCTCTCCGGCCGCAGTGGGCAGACTGCAGGCGATCGCGCCGGGCCGGGGCCTTCCCTACCTGGACCGGGATGCGGCTGCGGCTGCGGCTGCGGCCCTCGGCGCGGGCTCCTCGCTCCAGCATCAGCAGCAGGGCCACCACGGCCCGCGCGCGGCTCGCCGACCCGCGTCGCGAGGATCGCGGGAACTGCACCGAGAAAACCCTCACCCGGGACGGGCGGTTCGCGCGCCGGATCCGCACGGTCACCCGGAACCTGCACCCCACCATGCTCGTGCCGCGGTGTGACAACGAAAGGTGAGGAGCGCCGCCCGCGGCCCATCCCGCCGAGAGGGCGCCCCGCGCCCCACGCGCCGCCCCCGCCGCCGCCGCCCCTCCGGCCCCCGCCCCTCCCCGCCCCCCCAAACCCCCCACCCCACCCACCAACCCGTTCCCTGCGCGCCGTCCCCCCTCCCCCCAACCCAGGGCAGCGCCAGTAAAGCTTCCCGGAGGCGCCCAGAGGGAGGCGCGCGCGGGGCCGGCGGGCCGCATCCGGGGTCCCGCGGCCTCCCGCCCCGCGCACGCTCCCGCCCGGGCCGCTTGCCGCGCTCGCCACCCCTCGCGGTGACAGCCGGCGCCGCGGGACGTGTGCGCACCGCCGCCCCCTGGCTGCAGCCGTCACCCGGGCGGCCGGCCGGGCGCGCCTCCCTCGCTCGCTCGCTCGCTCTCCAGCGGCTCCGCTGTCGCCGCCGCCGCCGCTCGGGTCCGCGTCCCGGTCCCCTTCGTCTACGCCCCCTCGGCGAGGCCCCCCCGGATCCGAATCCAACCGCGGAAAGGAGAAGAGGGGCGATCGGCGAGGTCCGCCGGGCGCCGGCCCCGCCAATCAGGACGCGCGACCGCGCGCGGGCGTTTTGAACGCGGGCGCCGCGCAGTTTGCGCTCCACGGCCGGGGACCGCGCGGGGGGAAGAGGAGCCGCTGAGTGCACGGGGACACGGGGGCCCGCGCGCCGCTGCGGACCGGTAGGTGCAGCCCGGCCGGGGCCCCCGCGTGGCAGGCGGGGCCCACGCGGCTCCGCCGCCCGGGGACCCTGTTTATTTTCGGTTTTAAGAGCGAGCGCCGGCGGAGCATCCACCGCTCTTCCTCTTTCCCCGCCCCGCGTCCCCTCCCTCCCGGGTCCCCTCCCCCCTCCCCGCCGCCCCGGGTCCCGCTGCCTCCCCACCCCCCTTCCCCACTCTCCCGCCGGGGTTCCCGCGGAACAGGAAAAGCGGGGGGGAAAAGAGGGGGACGGAGCGGCGGAACGGAGAGCTGAGTCGACCCGACCGCAGCCGGTCCCGGCGCCCGCGAGAGCGGGAAGTCGAGCCCAGGACGCCGCTGGCTGGCGCGCGGCCGTGCCGGGGGTCCGGTGCTCCGGACCCTGCCCACGACCCGAGAGCCCGGCTGGCCTGGGCGGCCCTGCCGCGCAAGATGGCGTGGGAGCCTGGGATCGCGGCCCAAGGCTCGGTGGCTTCCCGTTTACGAGCTCGGGCCTAGTGGTGTGGCTGCAGTAAAGTCGCGTCCACATCGGGGTGACAGCTGGCAGGGTCTCACCGAGCCTTACCGAGTCCCAGCACTAGACACCGGAGGAAATGGAGACCCGGGGTTAGCTAAGCCAACCCAGAGAGGCCTGGCTGCGACCGAGGGGTCAGGAGGGACCCGCTGCTGCTCCCCCCCCAGGGTGTGACTTTGCAGTAGAAACTCTCGAACCCACGACTCAAGGAAGGGTTGGCTATATGCAAAGAGATTTGAGGCCCCCTATAGGGGCCCCCTGAGGATCAGTGTGGTATTAGAACAAGACCCAAAACCTTGGGTAAGCTTCACAGAGAATTTGCATTTCCCAAAACCTACGCTTGGCCTTGGGACTCCTGGCCACGGTAACTTGGAACTTTCTCCCTTTTCTCAGAGCTGCCTCCCCCAGCTATGGGGGCAAATGGCAGTTTCCTTTCCAGGAATGCCATTTGAGTCAGAGGGATACTAAATCTTTTCTTTGAGAAAAGTAAATTTAAAAATCTAACTTTTAAATTCCAACCCCTGTTGCCTGATTGCTCTTTACCTGTGGCATGTGGAGGGATAGAGAATTTTCGTTTTAGTGTAAATGTAATCATGAAGGCGTTGGAGTCCTAAGTGCCCTTTTTTGGCTACGGGCTCTTCAAAAATTAATGAACTTGTGGTGGACATGTATTTTTAATTAAATTTGAATCACACATTTTCGTCCTCAGAGCTGCCCTTTGAATGTAATGTTGTCCCTGTTTTACAGGTTAGAAGACCGAAGCCGAGAGACTCAAGGCTTGGACTTTACGTGGCTTCACATGCACAGGCTAGACTCCGCAGGACCATCATCGGAATACCAGGAGGTGCTGTCTCTTTCTGTTGTCCTAAGTGGCAGAGACAATTGGCAGTGAGTTATCTCTGAGTCACTTTGTAAGCAGAGTCAGTGAAAACTGGAATTTTTCTTTGCTGTCTTCCAGTAACCTAGAAAACTGACTAGCGATTTGTGTCTTTTGTGAAGGAAAACATTGCTTTGGATTAGCAAACACATTCTATAGGGAGGAAAAGAAGAGAAAACGAGAGCCCTTTTTTTTTTTTTGAGGGGTTCTGGGACTAGAACCGAGTTCCAGGCAAACAGCCCACCACTAAAGCTGCATCTCAGCTCTATAATTGACCCGTTTCCATTACAAGTATTATTAGCACTCTACACCTGAAACTCAGTCCCCCAAAGGTGTAAGATGGAAGACACTGCAGGGCTGGGGAGGTGGCTCAGTGGGAAGAGCCACTTGCTGCACAAGCATGAGTAAGTTCAGACCCCTCCCCAGCAAGGTGGCTAGCTGGACCTGCCAAATCAGTGAGTTCTGGGTTCAAATGAGAAACCCTACCTCACTACATAAAGTGGAGAAGCTGACACTTGACTTCACCTTTTGACCTCCACACAGGTACACACAGCCTCACTGTCAGTGGCAAAGAGACGAGACACAAGACTGGACAGTGTTGTCAGCAAGCGGCCTTCCTGGACGCTGCTGGAACTTGCTGAAGCAAGTTGGAAAGCTTTGCAACGTATCAGAGTTGTATGCACACGTGTACCTTAGAATCACATGTTCCATTCTTGTAGTTCATGTAATTGTCCAGAAATACACAAATATTGTGTGAAAATTATATAGTCATACGTACTATACTTACAGACAGCATATAGGGAACAATGCATGTTATATGTTTGTGTATATTTATATATACGAACACATAAGCTTAAAAACAGCAATCCTAGCTTTAAAGCTTATATGTGAAAATATGCTATATATATGTACACATACGTATCTGTAAGCATGGGGAACTGGGTGTGTATTATATATGTACACATAAGCTTAAAACCGGGGATTCCAGTTTTAAAGCTTATGAAAATATATGTTATATCCATATACATATATATCTGTATATATCTGTTCATGTATATATATATGTGCACATATAGAAAGATTATAAACATTCACATGTATATAGGCACAAATGTCCCTTTAGCTACAGAAATTTTGCTTCCAAATATTTCACTCTTTGATTCATGGCAGCATGGAGGGAAGGTTCTTTATAATAGGAGACAGTAGCAAAAGAAAAATAAGCATGAAACATGATGTATTGGTGATATTTTACGCTTTTTCAAAACCACAACTCACCAACAAAAGTAGGACTCATCCACAAGTACAAAACTATGTGTCTGTGAAAATGGAAGTTCTTCTGTACATGTGGGCGGCAGGAGTTGTCAGTGAGCTCATGCTGGTGGGAGAAAGTATGCTCTAGAATGGCGTGACCCTACCTGTGTTTTAAACGTATGTGTGGGTAGACATGTTCAAAATTACACAGATGCACGTATATAGTTTGTGAATAATACTTAAAATTTTTGAGTAACAGTTACCTTTGGATAGTAAAAATAGTTTATACGTCTCAGATTTGTATTGAATACTTGCTGCTTTTCTGAACTGTTTCAAAGTTTGCCATCAACAAGGATTATATTTAAGCAGATCAATTTTTATATTTAAGACAAATCAATTTTTGTTCAGTAAAGCTGCAGCTGATCAGCAGATACCAATTTTTCTGAGCCAAGATTGAGGCCCAATTCTTTCAAAAGAGGTTTTTTTTTTTTTTTGTTTTTTTTTTAAACTTGTTGCTTTTCAGTAGCTACTGGGACCAACACCATCCTGGTACAGATAGAATGAATACAGGTAGAATGGGGTGCCATTTAATTTTTTTTTCCCCCAGGAAGAGGACAACATTCCATTATTCTGTTTAATGCAGAATAGTTAACTCCCACAATATTTTCTATGTTGAAATTGTCTGCCTAGTTTATTATAAGAAACTCATTAGCTCAGATGTCTGCATAGCATGAGAAAATAGAAAAATCAACAGGAAAATCAGACCTAAGATGAATTGAGAAAGACTTTAAAAATTAAGCCGAGTATTTCTGTTGCATCAGCTTTCGTCAGACTGTTAATTTCAGTGAACCAGTGCAGCACTTGGGTAGTTCAGAGGTAGAATTCTCAATGAACTGGCAACATAATATTACGAAGGATTTTCCTTTTTCCCTAGGCCACAGAATTTTTCTTTAATTTTCAGTGCTTTTTCTCCTGTCTCTATCCCCTATATATCTTTTCTTAGCTTATATGGCAAAAATAATTGCTAATAAAATATGCAAATAAATATTCACAAGTAAACACAGATCTCTCTCTAAATATATCCATAGATACATACATAAGAACACACACACATATATATACACATCTCCCACATACACACACACACACACACATATATATATATATATATATATACCCACACACATACATACACCACTGTCAGCTATGCAGGGATTCAAAAGGCACAGAACTTTAGTTATGATGGGAATGTAAAAAGAACCTAACCTGGTTGCCATATTTATATACGAAGGAAATTGGGGTTAATTAAATATGTGACTTAGCAGCCACACGTCAAATTAATTAATTAAATGAATATGTGAAGCAGTGCCTACCTAGCTCTTCTCTTTGCTTCCTCTCTGAAGGAATTACCATCAGAATGGGAGAATGTGTTGAGACTATCAAGGTTCCACTGTTACTGTTTTTAAAGATATATGATATCTGTCTGGTCGGCCATCAGTAGTGATAATTGAATGGAATGCTGAAATGATACCAAGTTACACCGGATTCAGTCTTTATGAATTAATCAGTAGTTACTAGCCATGGGGATGGGGATGCACCCAGCAAGTCAGAATAGGGCTGTGGCTGGTTGTGGCTAGCTGCTCATGCTGCACGGGAGGGTGGGGGGGCTGGGGGATGGAGGGGTGGGGGTGGGGAGCAGACCTCCTTGCATTTGGGGACCCTGGCTTCTGTCACACACAGGACTGCTTCAGATGTATAACATTTGTAGATGTATAAGTTCATTGGTTTGCCTTTTTTTAGAGTGGCCAAGTACTGGCCATAGTGAAGCTTACAACCCATCACAAAAATCTTCAGCTTCTTGTATAATATAAAAGGAGATATTTTTTATTTAAAAATTAGTTGAGGAGTAATTATAAAGGCAGTTAAAATCTCTATTAACTCATATAAATGTATAAATAGCATGTTTTTAATATTTCCTAGGAAGGGCAATAGAGGATGTGTTAGTAGTGTGTGTTTGCTGGAAGTTTGTTGTGCAGCTTAAGGTAAACTGGTCCTAGACAGTGTATCCTTGCTCTAATGTAGAGATGAGGTATCTGGAAACGTTCTTAAGTAACGCCGTCTCGAAGTTGTATGGGATTTTATGAATCTTGGCCTCTCTGTTGAATATGTTTCATTTCTTACTTCAGATGAATATGTTTCATTTCTTACTTCAGAAATAAGTAATCTTAACCATAGAGCATAGCAAAATTTCATGGTTACTTTTTATGGTTACTCCCTTTCCCTCAACATCTGCTTAGACAAAGGGGTGGGGGGCGATGCCAAAGAAAAGTTGTGGAAATTAAGTCTGACTTCCGTATCATTTGGATTGAAGGCCAGTCAAGTGGAGAGAGCCTTAGTATTTTGACTGAGATACAACAGTTAGTAGGTTATTTACTCTTCTGTAATTTTAGGTAGGAAGAGAAGGGCTCCTGACTGTAGTTAGCTGCACTTGTTTGCACGGATGCAAATCCAAATCCATAACTGAACTTAACAGGACGACACCTTGAGAACTTAACGGCTCCGCGTCCTGCTGACAAACACAAACACACCATCTGTACCTGTGTGTGTCTGTGTAAGCCACCAATTCAGGATAACCAGGTGGAAATCAATTTTCAATAATGTTTTGATTTTGCTGTATACAAAAAAATGAATAAAACAATATACTACACTAGTGCGGAGTTTACATTTTATAAAAAGTTATTTTCCATTAATATCAAGTTGTCACTGGGAATGATCCCAACATTTCTTGAAGTTGGGAATGAAATAACGGGTTTAAAATATTTGTATTTTGAGAGCTAATCAATTTTCATGACTCCGTCTCCTCAAACCAGCAATTTCAATGTTTTGGACCAAAAGAAGTAAGGAGAAGCTAAGGGATTTTATAAACCAAATGGGAGGTTTATATCACCACTTCTGTCATTTTTCTTTGAAGCAATTATAAAATAATATATCCTTAAAAATTCTAATTTTGGCTACTCTTGATTATTTAAGCGATAATTAGAATTGTATTTTCTATTCTTGTGGCCCAGTATAAGAATGAGTTGCTCTATAATCTTTGCTCCAATTTTTTTCATACAACGTATTTTGATCATGTTTTTCCCTCCCCTAATTTCTCCCAGAGCCTACCAACATCCCCATCTACCCAACTTTATGCATTTCCTCCCTACCTCTCAAAAAAAGGTCCCATCTCACTAATCCACAAAAACAAAAATCAAAACAAACAAGCAAAAGACCAAGGAAACAACAGCAACAAAGTACCCGGATTGCAGATAGCTTCTTGGTTAGGGGTGGGACCCAGGGTCCACCTCTCGCTGTCAGTGCTTGAACTTGTGTGTGTTGCCACAGCCCCTGTGAGTTCATAGATGCATCAGCCCTGTTGGGTCTGGAAGAGGCAGAAGAAGACGTTCCCTTGATGTCCTCTGTCCCCTCTGGCTCCCAGAATCTTTCTGCCTCCTCTCCCACATAGTCCCTCCCCCCAAAAATCTTATGTTAGTTCCTAGGTATTGCAAGAAGGCGCTTCCCGGGTGTGGGTTGAGTGGGGCGCTGAGGTATAGGTATAGCATGTGGCATTAGGAGTCATTTTTTTGCTATGTTCCTTTAGCAGAACAGTAGTAGTAGGTTCCCCCCAGGCCAGTGACTTACTCTGGTTTTAGGTTCTTGGCCACTCTAGGATGGGTTCCATTTCACCTAAGAAGGAATGCCTGTGAGGTTTTTGTTTCACACCCCGAGTTTCTCATGTCATTTGGATTTTCTTCAGTGATTCCATTTCTATTTTCATGTCTTGAGATGTTTTCATTATTTCATTCAACTGTCTGTGATTTTACAGACTCCATTAAGGCATTTATCCATACTCTCTTTAATGTCTTCGAACGTATTCATAGCTGCCATTTGGAGGCCCTTGTTCTTCTCCGCTAAATTGAATTTCTCAGTGCCTCTGGAAATATGGCTGCTGGCTTCAGGATGAGGGTTTTCTCTTGGATGTTCGTGTTTATGCTTCCGTGTTGGAGATGGCATAGATGTCTGGTCTTTGCAGGGTGAGCGTTCCTTTCTCTGGTTGCTGCTGCCCACTCTAGACCTTAGGGTGGTGGCTGTGGGTTTCCTGGTAGTGTGTTTCTGAGGGCTGGTGAGCCACACAAAGGGGTAGAGACGGGCTAGGAGGAAAGGCTGGAGGTGCAGGGGGTGGGGGGTGGCAGTGGAAAAGAGCTTGGGGGAGGGGACCAGGTTGCACCAAAAGATGGGAGTTCTCAGGGAGTGGAGCTGGGGTGGGAGGAGGGGCTCCTGCAGGCCGGCTGCTGCTGGGGCGGGGGGGGGGGGGAGAAGAGGAATTGTGGAGGGGGAACTGAGGACAGGAAGGTGAGGAAAATCGCCGGTCTAGGCTTCCCACCCACTGGGGGTCTCCGCTAGAAAGTGTCTCTGCGGGTTGGTGGCTGACACGGAGGAATGGAACCCGCTAGAAGGGAAGGCTGAGAGGCTGGGCAGGAAGGAGTTAAGGGTGCCCTGGGTCCTCACCGGGAGGCGGAGCCCCCAGGGAATGGAGGTGGGAGGCCGTCCGGTGCGGCTCCGGAGGACTGAGCCTGGAGAGAGCTTTGCCGGGACCATTTTGAGTGTTTGAGTTTCTCTTAGGAGTTATTTTTAAAAGCTGGTAAAAAGCATATTTAATACAGCGTTTATATTTCCAAGATTTTATATGAGAAGAGCCACCCACAGAAGGCAAAAGAGAGATCGTGTATTTTTGCATTTTAGAAAAATACTCGTTTACTCGTGTATTTGTATTTACAAGACAGGATGATACAGTGGAAATAAAAGTGTAGTCATCGTGGTGGGAACATATGGAGTTTTCTGTCGAAGTTGCATTAAAATCTGCATGTTCTTACTACTGCAAGTAACCACGGTGCTTACGAAAATTAAAGACAGAGGCAAGCATTTTCCTCTGGCCTGGGGTTTTGACTCCCATCCTTGTGCCTTTGTGACCACCATTTAGATATCTGCTTCAGGGAGTTTTAGAGTCCATGTATAAGGGAAGACGTGGGGCATTCGTCTTTCTGATGTTTCAGTTAGCATGTTGTTTGAAGCGATGAATGTGTTAGCTAGCTTGATCCAACCATTCTCCACTTCAGGAATCTCAACATTTTGAACTCTGCAAATGTATGGGACTATGAGTTACTCACAATACAAACAGTAAGGGGGAAAGGTCGAACACCTTTTGCATACATGCAGGACCTTATTATTTCTTTAAACTTGATTTTCTATGAGTAGGTATTGATATTTGCAAGCATGAGTTTTACTCCCCACCCCTTGAATAACAATTATTTGCAATTAACTTTCTATTCATTGTGCCAACTACGTCTCAGATGCTGCATGATGCTCAGAGCTACAAACTTCAGTAAGATCCAGTTTTGCCATGAGGGTGAACTCAGTATCACAGGAGACAGCCACTGATATGTAGTTTAACTCTGGGTTAGAGGATCAGGTAGATCATCAGACAGGAGTGACTCAGGTCCAGATGAGATGGAGGTTCTTCAGGTATTTGTTCTGCAGTTATTGGTAAAGTAAGGTTGAAGTAGTGTCCATCCAGTCAACAGTAAGTCAGCAGCAGGAAATTCCCCTGAGGACTTGTTCTTTAAGCAGAGCCAGGCAGCACACATAAAGGACGACTGGATTCATGACGACAGACTGAGAGAGCCATTGGCAGAGAGGTGTGGGGGACTTGACCTGCAGCAGGGTATGCAAAAAGGGCTGCTGCTGTCCTTTAAAGGTGTCTCCCCAAGCATGTGTTGACAGCCCACCTCCCAATGGTTCAGTGTTGAAGGGTGGAAACTCATGGGAGGTGCTGTGCTGGGTAGTTTTTGTAGACCTAACACAACTAGACTCACCAAGGAAGAGGCAACCTCAATAGAGGAACTGCCTCCATCAGATCGGCCTGTGTGCAATTCTGTGGAAAATTTTCTTGCTTACTGGTTCATGGGGGAGGGCCCAGCCCACTGAGTGGTGCTACATCAGGTATGGTGGTCCTGGTTTATATAGGAAAGCAAGTTGAGAGGTTGGAGAGATGGCTCAGCAGTTAAGAGCACTGGCTGCTTTTCAAGGGACTTGGGTTCAATTCCCAATATCCATCCACCTGGCAGCTCACAACTGTCTGTAACTCCAGTTCTAAGGGATCTGACACCCACATACAGACATACATGCAGGCACAACACTAATGTACATAAAATAAAAATAGAATAAATCATTAAAAAAAAAAAAAACAACCAAGTCGAGCAAGCCCAGAGGAGCAAGCCAGTAAGCACCCTTCCTCTGTGGTCTCTGCTTTACTTCCTGCCTGGAGTTTCTGGCTTAGCATCCCTTGACCGACTACAACTGTTAAGTTAAACCTTTTCCTTCCCCGGTGATCAGCATTTATTACAGCAATGGACGAGGCTCTATACTTAGCCTTACTCAGGGTTCCACCCTCAGAGTTGACTAGTAGTGGGGGTTCCACACTGCTGGAGACTTGACCTTTGTCCACTGTGTGGGGGGCGTTTTCCCATATTTTGCCCATGGCCACATTGTGGTGAGGCAAGACACCTACAGTAAGTGTGGGCCCTGGACACCAGACTTGCCATTCTCCTGTTCCACAAGCCAAAACAGTTCTACTCTTTGTAAACTTTAACAGACCCATATTTGGGGGCCAAACTGACTTACTTTTGCACATCATGGAAGGTTAAGTGTTAAAGGAACAACTGTGTTTTAAAGCATGCCCGGTGTATGTTTCCCTTCTCCAACAAGATATGGTCTAGTTCTTAACTAACCTTATGTGGTCATCTGTTAATTTCGGAAATAAGGAATTGGCAGGAAAGTTTTGTGTATTTAGTTCAAAGGCACCCTTACTTCTCTGCTCTCAAACTGCGCTTCTAGTTCCTCTTCTGTTTCAGATGAATACTCATTATACTCCATACCCAGAAGCATAAAGCATCGATCTTATGTTTCACTATAAGCAAGCAGATTAAAAATAGATTATTGAAGTCACTTACCAAAATTTATTACAAAGGACAGAAACAATGGGCACTTCTGAGTTAGTAGCAAACCCATGGAAATACATTTAAAGAAATGTGTGGACATGCAAATATATGTCATGTGTGGGTGTCTGCAGAGGACAGAATATCCTGGACCTGGTATGGTTGCTGGGAACCGAACTTGGATCCTCTGAAAGAACAGCAAAGTCTCTTAACCAATGAGACCTCTCTTCAGGCCTCAGATTTATTTTAGCTTTAAAAAAAAATTGTGTGTGGGTGGGTTGTATGCACGTGTATGTGTGTGTGTGTGTGTGAGGGGTTGTATGCACATATGTGTGGGGGCTGTATGCACATGTGTGAGGGGTTGTATGCATGTGTGGTGTGTGGGGGGGTTGTATGCACATGAGCTGGTGTCTGGAGGCAGAGGTATTGAACTCCCTTGGAGCTGGAGTTGCAGGCGGTTGTGATTCAGGCGCTAGGAACTGAGCTCAGGTTCTCTGAGTCTCTCCAACCCTGGAAACACACTTAAATGCCAATACCTTTGAGTCTATTTATACTGTTTATTCTTTACAACAACAATGAACCAATTGTCTCAGTGCTGTAGTGAAGCCTTGTTAGGTGGACAGCAGGGCAGCCCACATGTGGTCATTTGATGTCAGTAACTCACCACCTCCTTTTCAGCGACCTCTGGGAAGTTGCCCAAGGTAACTGACTTCATAAGCAAGTCTATCATTTAAAAGGCCACCTGGAATAGTTCCCCTGAGACACTACAGGAAACAGTGAACAGAAATAATCAGGTTAAGGATGAAAGCAGCTTGTGCACTGCCACCAGGAGTGTGCCATGGTGCCACAGTTTTACTAGGAAGCTGTACTCCGGGAGGGGCGCGTGTCACATGCTCCTTGGTACTGAAGAGGCTGCGGCAGGGGTACTGCGACCTGAGGTTAGCTTGGTTAGGAGGAAAGCACTGTCACAAAAAGGGAGGATGAAGGAAAACAGAACAACAGAAACCCAAGCAGTCCTGCAGTCTCACCTCTGCTGAGGACCAGAAGTTACACTGTTAAAGGTTTCCTCATTAAATACAATTACTAAAGAAAACTCATGTAGGAAATTCCTAAAGGGGTTCTTAACCTATTTACATCAAGGAGCAAATTGCTACATACTACCATTCACCATTGACTCTGCAGACCGAGCCTGTCAGGACCCAGACTTCCAGGCCACGGTGGTTCAGAGTTGAGCAGAGGTCGCTGTGGTGCTTACATCCCTTTTCCACTGTCTTCCTGGTGCGACTGGAAGGCCAAGTCCTCAGTGTCTGTAGAACGCCATTTTGCAGGTGAATCACCGTGCGTGACACAGTGCATAGAGCCCTGGGCCTGCTTCAGGGCTTCTCATCTAGTCTCCGGTTTTCCCTCTAGCCTGTGGACCATCTGCATCTGGGGCTCGCCTGGGAAGATACCGACTGCTCCCACCCACACGGCAATCACCGCTGCCCCCAGTCCCCACAGCCGCATCTTGTTACTTTACACCACGTCCTGAAAGGTAAAGGGCTCCGGGAACTTCACACAATACTGAGCCTCCCTGGGGGATCCCTTTGGCTTCAGGGTGAAGGACTGAGTGCCAGGGAACGCTTAGGAAGTTATTTCCGATCGACTTTGCCTTCCTGGGGAGAGTTCTGGAAGGCTTGCAGGCCGCGTGGCTCCAGTTCATGATGACAGTCCTCCTTGAACTAGGTGTGGCTGGGGTGCTGGGTGGAAAAACGTCCTAGAGGGGGGTCGGGGGAACCTTCGGTCAGTCTCCGGTGGCAGCGTGCAGGTAGCACGCGACGTGGCGGTGGCCCCGCTCCTCGGCCAGGTCCACCGGCAGGCGGCCCCAGGCGTCGCACACGTCCAGCCGCGCCCCGGCCCGGTGCAGCGCCATCAGCGTGTCCAGGAAGCCCTCCCGCGCCGCGTCGTGCACCGGTCTGGTGAGGGTGGCGGGGTCGGCGCAGTTGGGTTCTGCTCCGTGCAGCAGCAGCAGTTCTGCCACCTGGGCGCTGCCCATCATCATGACCTGAGAGGAAAGGAAGAGCAGAGGGCTCAGGGTGAGTCTGGATCGCTCTGGTCGGTGGGGCGGTGCCATTTCTCAGAACCCTGTTACCGAAGGTTTCCAGCGGGGCGCAGGGGCTTGCGAGCCTCGGGTGTCTGGTTTCTCATTTGCCTATGCAAGTAAGAAACGCCCGTTATAGCCTAGGTTGAACTCAAAACAGATTCCACTTTATTCTGCACAGGTGAACCAGCAAGAAAGGGCGGTGTGACACATTGCTCATTTGTAATATGGAACACTAGACTACGGGGATTTATTTTGTTAAGTGATTTGTTAGCTCAGTTTTAACCCGGCTTTTTATTTATTGTTCCTTTTTACTGAACATAGGCTTTCCCCCTCACAATTTGTCCTGATTATGGTTTCCCCTCCATTCACTCCTCCCAGCCCCTCCCCATCTCCCCTCTTATCTGGATCCACTCCCTGTCTATCTGGTGTTAGAGAACAATCAGGCTTCTAAGGGATAATAGTGGCAAAATAAATATAACAGGAGAAAACAAGAAGCAACACATTGGGATTGGACAAAACAAACAGAAGAGCCCAAGAGAAGGCACAAGACTCAGACAGGCACTGGTCCACACACTCAGGAATCCCAGAAAAACTCCATACTGGACGCCATGATATATATAGAGGACCTGCTGCAGAGCCCTGCAGACCCTGTGCATACTGCCTCATTGTGAGTCCATATGAGCTTTGATCATGTTGATTTAGAGAGCCTTGTTTTCTTGATGTCCTCCAGCCCCTCTGGCTCTTATAGTCTTTCTGCCCCTCTTCTGCAGGGGTTCCTGAGCAGTGAGGGGAGGGATTTGATGGAGACACCCACTTAAGGCTCAGTGTTCCAAGGACTCTCACGCTTTGCATGCTATCTGGCTGTGGGTTTCTGTATCTGTTCACATTGCATCTGCTGCAGGAGGGAACTTCTCTGGTTGCTGAGCAAGGCACTCATCTATGAGTATACCAGAATGTCATTAGAAGTAATTTCATTGCTTTTTTTTTTTTTTTTTTTGAACAGTAAGTACTCTTTGGTTTTACCTTAGGGCCATGGGCTATCTAGTCTCTAGTTCTTGGTCACCAAGCAATCTCAGGTATGGGCTCCATCTTGGGGAGTGGGTCTTAAGTCAGATCAGATGTTGGGTGGTTACTCCCACAGGCTTTGTGCCAATACTGCCTTAGCATGTCACAGGCAGGATGCCAGAACTGGGCTTTATAGTTTTCTATTGTTTTTCAGGTTGCTTCCTCTATCCCTCTAGGTCTAACCACTTGTGCTAGTTAGTTTGTCAACTTGACATAGACTAGTCATTTGGGAAGAGGAACCTCAACTGAGAAAATGCCCCCATTATATTAGCCTGTAGTCAAGTCTGGGGGGACATTTTCTTGATTAATGATGGTGTGGGGGGGCTCAGTCCACTCTGGGTATGCCACCCCACAAGTGGTCCTAAGAGGTGTAAGAAAGGTGCTAAACTCTGGCCTGTGAAGCAATTCAGTAAGCAGTGTTCTCCCATGATCCCTGCTTCTGGTCCAGCCGCTGTTCCAGCCTTGACTTCCACCAGTGATGCTCTGTGGCATTTAGGTGTAAGCCACATAAACTCCTTTCTCTCTAAGTTCCCTTTGGGCATGATGTTTATCACAGCAACAGAGAGCAAACTAAGACATCATTTAAACTAGGTACTCCACTGCTGACTGTTATTATTTGGAAGTCAGAGTAATGCTTTAGTGGAAAAAACAAGACGTAAGTCAGTTTTTTAAAAGGTCTTGCCCTTTCAATGCCATGTCTGTCTGTGCTCACAAACTGACCATTTGAGCCACAGGTGGAGATGAGAGGAAGGGTGTTTTATGCCAAGCTTATACATCATGGAAACAAATGAGCTGTTGTGAATGCATCTTACAACATTTTAACCTAGTATGATATACATGAAAAGTGTAGAGTGTAATACACTGTAGCAGGAAGCTAACATTAATCTACATTGTACACAATTTTAAGGTTAAGTAGTACTTTTCTACATAAAAAGGTTGTATTAAAAGCTTGGCTGGTATCTATCAAATCATAATTTAGAAAAAAAAATGATCTTTTGGAGATGTAGTCCCATAGTAACCATTTGTGTAGGCTGTATACCATGCAGATATTTGCATCCACATTTTAAATTAATAATAAACAGGTTTTTGGTATCTAATTGTCCTATGCAGTCAGTGGCTCTTGTGGGGCCTATGTGTTTTGAGATTTACATGTAATGAGAGGCAGTGGTCTCCTGTCAGTTTTTATTACATGAACATTAGAAACATTTCTTTCTTCCTTTAAGAAACACACACACACACACACAAAGGGGGTTAGGGTTAGGTTAAGAAACACAAAGGAAAAAAAATCTTGCCATTTCTTTTAGCAAGGTAATGGCTATTTTTACAGCCATATAAAAGGAAGATTTAAAAGTTCTTCAGAAAGAAAATAAATCCATAAATAAGGAAATTTGGTTTTATTTTAGGTCTTTATAATCACTTTACAATATTTTTTGTCACTTCTAAACATTCTATTGTTAAACACCCCCTTTTCCCTGAGACTCAAAAGGAATATTTATTTTCTTAAAAAGTGTACACTATCAACAAGAACCCTTCTTTCCTTAGTCCGGGAGACAGCCTGTGAGCTGAATAACAGAGGCGACTGTAATAATCAACAGGAGAGCACAAGACCATTGTGTTAGCTCTCCAAGAAATAAAGTCAATACCAATTAAAGCAGCATTAGCAAACAATGAGAAAAAATGCATCTCTACAGTTAAGACAGTGTTTAGGGGACCTCTTTGTCATTTTAAAAGGACCCAGCAGTTCTGTAGGGAGAGCTTTGCCTGTTCTCATTAAACAGTGGAAAACTGCACACCGTCACTGCCCGCATACAAGGAATTAAGGGCTGGGTTTGGGAAATCCTTAGTCCTGAGAACGCGATTCGGTTTATGAAGGGAAAACACTGAAGACTCACACGAGTTCACCGCGAACTCCAGCCACGCACTACAACTCTGTCGAATCAGATCCAGGCCGTGTAACCGGCAAGGCACTCTGCTCAGATTCACCGTAAGGTCCTGTCTATCTGACCCGTCCTTTCCCACTCTGCTCCCCTAATGAGATGGCAGAATCCTTATTGTTATTTTCCCACCACTGCAAAGAGGCGCTCGGGGTAGCGCGCTTGGGGCCTGGGTTCCAGACCCACCATCGCCAAAGCCATGCCAGCGCGGTGGGCTTCTCCATCAGATCCTTCTGTTTCTCGGGATCTCTGCTCTTTCAAACCCTGCCTCCCGTCCGGCACCCGGGAGTCCCGCACGGGCGGGCGGCCCAGGTGCTGCCCGCTCACCGCCCGCGGCCGCGGAGGGCACCGCGCTCGTGCGCCCCCTGCCGGCGAGGCCCAGGACCCCCGCTACCTGGATCGGGCGCCTCCCGAAGCGGTTGACGGCGTTGGGATCCGCGCCGGCTTCCAGGAGCTGCCGCACCGTCTCCACCTGCCCCCGCGCCGCGGCGGTGGCCAGGCCCGCGTCACCGCCGCCGCCCAGCATGCCCGCGCCGTGCTCTCGCAGCCAGGACTCGCAGCGGCGGGGACGGTCCTCCGCCGGCCGTGAGACCGCGGCAGCGTCGCCCGCGGGCGGCTCCTCCGCTCTCCGGGAACCCGGCAGCTTCGGGAGCTCGTCCCGAGAAGGCGCGGGCTCGAGCGCCAGCGCCGGGGAACCGCAGCGCCGGGGAACGGCAGCCGACTATCACCGGGTGGGGAGCTCGCCCGCTCTGAGCTGTGGCGTTCTGCAGCGCCGCCGGCCCCGCCCCCTTAGGCCCCGCCCACCAGAAAAGTCCGCCCATCAGGGTGGCGTCATGAGACGAATGGGCGCGCGCGCGAGGGGAGGCGGGGCGAGTGACCTCGGGTCTGAAGGTCTCAGGCGCCTGCGCAAAAGACCGAGCTCCAGCGTCGGGAACTAACGCGGCGGCTCGGCTGCATTTTTAAAATAAAGTTGCGCGTCTGCACCCAGCAGGCGGAGCAGAGGCCTTTCTTCAGGCCGGGCCTGCGGGTTTCGCTCTGGAGACGTTAATCGCGCCGTTGCAATCGAGTGGCTGGGAGAACGCCTTTGGGGGTGAAATAAATTCTCCCTTTGTGAAGACGTCTGAGAGGCAGCACCTGTGGTGCGCGGCTAGTTCGTCTCTAGGCGGCACTTGCACTTAACGAATTTCACGTCTTGCGTCAGCCCGAGCAGTTTTCTTTTGGCCCGAGTTTTCCTGTTTAGCCAGCCAGGAGAAAAAAAAAAAAAGTCAAACATTCCAAGAATCCTGCTTTGCATGTGTTTTTACATTTTTTTTCCTCCCTTTGAGTTGTGGTTGTAATTCTGAAGTTCAACAATAATATTTTGGAGACAGAGGTAAAGTCACACACACAAAAGTAGACCTTAGGAAGTTAAGATCCCCGGATGTGTGCCTGTACTTGGCCACTTGGGAGGCTGAGACAGGAGGGTCCCTGGGATCCAGAAGTTCAAAGCCAGTCCGTGTGTAACTAGCCTGTAGTTGTACGCTGCTGTGGCGGCTCACCAAGGAAGACACAGAGGCATATTCATAGGTGTAAACCCTGCTGGACCTCAGCAGAGGGAACCACTATCGTGGCAAGCACCATCCTGGACAATGGAACCCTGACCATTTCATCTAAGGGGTTTTTATTGATACTTAACCTAAGCTCCTCAGGTGTTTTATTAATAACACATGCAGATCATGAGCAATCAAATACCTTTTACATAAAGCCAACATCTGCAGACGATACGAAATGCCAAGGCCTAGGCCTTCACCCAGCAATGCACAAAACAACCGTTTTAATTTAACTAAAAATAAAACTTCTGCAACACTAGCCAGGCCTCCTTGCGAAACCCCCAAGGTTCAGTTCCACGTGTGCACTGCATATCTTACTTTGCCCTCTTCCCTATTTATAACCCACCTTAGCAAGTATTTGATTTTTAGTTATCATGTGTAATAAAGGGCATTTATGCAGGAATAATGAAACAATAAAACACAGGCGTGGTTCTGGGCCTGTCATTAAACAGGCTGAACCTGTCATTAAACACTCCTCTGAAGATGTAAAGCTCAAGTGCTGCATTTCCCCAAGCCTTCCTAGGGGAGTCTGAATGAAATGGGTTTCAGTGAAATAGAAAAGAGCCACAAGGTGCATGTCTGTTGCCAAACAGCCCTGAGGAGAAGCCGCGTGAGAGAGGCTGGTCAGTTCTTACTTACAAAACAGTTCAGAGCGCCGCTGAGGACAGCCTTAAGGGGAGGCCAAAGACTTCAGAACACATCTTCTGGTACCTTTTTGTCAGATTCCCCACATAGAACTATTTGTTGATGGCTACTCCACTCAGCCTTCAGTAGAGGAACAGAGGTCTCCCTCTGGGTGAAATGTGCATGCAAACTGTTTATGTTTCTTCTTGGGAACCAGTCCCAAATGTATTTGCTGTCACAGGTGTGCACAGGTTGTATAGGAGAGGGAGGGAGGGAGATGGATCCTGGGAAGTCAGAGCTTCTGGAATAAACGGCGCTGGTGTTTATCTAGGAATTGGAAATGCTAAGCCAGCAGGTTGATGTTAATGGGTGAGAGGCAGATAGACCCAGTCTAGGATTTTTTTTTTAATAATAAAACTTTGCTACTCTGAAATGTAACCAATAGTTAAACGTAACACAGAAGGGTGTGTGTGTGTGTGTGTATGTGTGTGTATGCATGTGTGTGTGTATGTGTGTGTATGTGTGTATCTGTGTGTGTATGTGTGTGTATGCATGTGTGTATGCGTGTGTGTATGCGTGTGTGTATGTGTGTGTGTATGCGTGTGTGTGTATGTGTGTGTGTCTGTGTGTATGTGTATGCATGTGTGTGTATGTGTGTGTGTGTGTGTGCATGTGTGTGTGTATGTGTGTGCATGTGTGTGTGTATGCGTGTGTATGTGCATGTGTGTGTGTGTGCACACACACACTTGCCCTTGTGGAGGCCAGATGAGGACACTGAGTGCCACGCTCTATCACTCCCTGTCTGATTGCTTTGAGACAGGGTCTCTCTTTGACCCTTGAGCTAGTCTGGTGGCTGGCAAGCCTAGAAGGTCCTCCGGTTCTGCCTGTCTCTCTCTCCTTCCCCCAATACCGTGGTGACAGCTGTGTGCTGGACGATGGCAGCTTTCTAAGTGGATGCTGTGATCTGAGCTGAGAGTCTCTTGTTTATACATCAAGCACTTTTGTCCACAGAACCACCTCTCTAGCCTCAGAAGTCTGTCTTTTTGATCTTGTAGGGACCATTTTTCCCCCTAATGGATCCAGTCATTAAATTTAGTCCAACGTACCTATATTGACTATGTCCTGTATTCTAACTTTTAGGAAATTCCCCATCTTAGAACTTAAAACTGATAGGTTTTGATATGCTATTTTTACTGAGAAAAATATTTCCTGGGCATGTAGGGAAGAGTGGAGCTTTACTAAATCTGGATGAAGGTGCAGAGAGCATTTTAGAGGAGGAGTTATTGAAGAGAGTCTTTTATGTGATGCTTTATTTATTTATTTTTTTTAGTGCTGGTGACTAAATCCAGGGCCTTGTGCGTACCAGGTAACTAACTGTTCTGCCGCGGGGCCACCTCCAGCATGTGCTGAAGTCCTTAAAATATTCACTACAATCGCATAGCTTCATGTAATCTAACTCTGACCTTTGGACTTCTCTGACACTTGCAAAGTAAAAGGCACTTTGCACCAATTTCTAGGCAACCTGTACAGTTAATGTTTCTGGGCATAAAAAATTTTATAAATAAGAAAATGGAAAAGAAATGTTTTCTTTTTTTGCAGCAAACACAAGAAAATCACAGTAAGTCAGGGGAAAAGCCAATGAGCAGAATGGCCGAGAGTTTTCCACGAGGAAGAAATGGGGGCTTTACTCTTCAAGTGTAAGGAAAAGCATTAGGGGTAGGGGCAAGGCTTGCCGAGCGCGCAAGCGCAGTTACCAGCACCAAGGACAGCGACAGCCCGCCCCGCTGGTCTAGGTGGTCCGCAGCAAACTCGGAATTCAAAACACACCAACCTTGATGGTTTAACGCCCCCTCCCCCACCTGCCACCACCAGTAATCCTAGCATCTGGGAAACCTTGGCAGGAGGGCTGTGGCAAGTTTGAAGCCAGTCCGGACGCCAGGGTGAGGCCTTGTTTTAAAAGATCACAAACAAAATAACAGGAAACACCCCATAAGGAAACTCAAGGGTCTTTCCCCCCCAAAACCAACCTGCTCAACCTGCTTTCCAGATAGTATCGTGTCATCTAATATCACCTCTGTGAAGAGTAATACTCGCTACGTTTGAAAGAAGGAAAACAAACACACTTACTCTATTTCCTGTCCCAAGTGCCTTTCGAGTATTACGGCATTCCTACCTCCACAAAGCTCCCATGTAACACACACTGGGGTCCTGACTTTACAGATAAGACGAAATAACCAGAGAGATAAGCAACTTGTGTATTACCCAGTCGTTGGAGGCAGGATCTAACCTGTGTGGTTTCCGAGCCTCTGCCCTTTACATTATAGCAGTGTACAGCAGCAGCTGTGGTAGGCTCAACGGGAAAGAAGCAAAAGAAATAATATGTAATAATGTAAAAAAAAATATTTTTTCAGGTAGTTCACAGCTTAACATACCTTTAGTAGACTTGAATGCCGGGTACTGGTGATGCACGCTTAATCCCAGCACTTAGGAGGCAGAGGCAGGAGGATCTCTTGTGAGTTTGAGACCAGCCTGGACTACAGAATGAGTCCTAGACAGCCAGAGTTACAACAGAGAAGCCCTGTCTCGAGAAAACAAAACAAAATTGACTGGAACGATGATGTTTCATATGTGACACTGACATGACAGTATGCTTGTCTTGGACAATAGAGTGAGATACTTATTTTGTGTGCCTCTGGGGCCCAGCTGCCTCCAAGATGAAGCATGGCCTGATGTTCATGACCCAGATACGGTGACAGATGGAGCAGGGTGGGAATCGAGGTTCATGGGAAGTGTTTGAACCATGTCTCTGTCGAGTGGAGTACTCGAGAGTGAGGAGAAAGGCCAAGTGAGCGGTAGATACCCTGGCTGTAAGTTTGGAGTGAGCGGGCAGAATGCGTCCCAGCACCACACATCAGGCAGGTCACCGGGGATATTTACGTTCTAGCTGGTGACACTAGATATGCGCTCCCCATAAAAGTGTGAGTAGAATTCGGTAAGTGGCCGAGAGAAGCGGAAACACAGCAATGTTGTGTGTTCTAGCACAGTGTTCCCAAGCAAGGGGAGAAGGGAATACAGGATCACGTCTGGGCTGTTCAAATTATGTACAGCCCACCTCCTCGTCAGGAGGCTTGGCTTTCTCTATTCCATTAGTTGGTCATTACTATCCCAGGATCCACATCCCATTTTGTGTCTTTTGTGCTCTTCTTCCCTCTTTCCCTCCCTCCTCTTCCTGTCCTGCGGTTTTTGAGACAGTGTTTTACACAGTTGCTCATTGTGGCTTTTGCTGTAAATCCCAATCTGGTTTTAAACTTTTGACCTCCTGTCTCAGCCCCCTAAATGCTTGGATTATCGGCGTGTACCACCCGTTACAGCAGCCTCCTATCTCTCCGCCTTCTCCCCCCACCCCTTCCTTCTACTGTACACCAAGGCTGTCCTTGAACTCACCGTCCTCCTGCATCTGCCTCTATAGTGTTGACATTACAGGTGTACACCACCATATGGTTGCTTGTTTTTGTTTTTCCCATGGTTGTACTAGCCATGGGTAATTATTTCCTTGATCATCTGTCATATCCTTAGGGGGTTGAGGAATAGTGGTATCTTGACCCTACTGTCTTCATTTTGCAGGGGGACTAGCTCTAAAGAAGACATGCTCTTTATCATTATACATGGTCCTCTACATACAAGAAAGTCAAGACAGGCACTAAAGGGTTTCTTGAAATTCACTCGTACGTTTTGGATATGATGAGTTATCGCTAGCATATTCTAAAAATTACAGTGATTTGGAGATTGTTGTTATAGATAAAACTAGTGTGCTCCAATCCTATAGAATTCTTGTTGATGTGTAAGCCCTGTATTGGTCAGTGGCCTCTGTAAGTTGGTTCTTGAATTCTTTTGGCATGACCCCAGTGGTCTTGCTCAAAATCTATGATTTCTGGTATGACAGTATGTTCTAGTGTTATCTTGCACATTTCCTTTTGCATACATACTATAAGCAATTTCTCTGAGGAGTGCTGGGTCCTTTTAGTAGGAAACAATATTTAAAAACCACAGTCTGGGTATTGGTAGAGCATTTGCTTCCAGGCTGGACACTATATGTCTTGGTCTGTATCTTTATATGAGAAACTTAATTGATTCTTAACTAAGGATGATTATATATAATTTCATCTACATGAACATTCAGGAGGTTGTTAACAATTCCGTAGCATAGGTCTTTGGGAAGGTATGGCCTCCAAATGATTACTACAACCAAAAAAAAAAATGCATCAGATAAATATCCAAAGAATTGAAGAAATTATTTAGTAGAATCAGGAATTCTCTACACTTGCCCCCCGCCCCCAGCACTTAGGCTGTTCCTTCTGCACAGTGCAGCTCTACTCAGAGACACTGTCAGGCAGATCTAAACTCTTTCTGTATGCACCTAGGGTATGCCATACTCCAGCATGTAGTAATTTGTCTTCTAATTTGATCACATCGTGTCTGAGCAGGAAGCTTATTCTTTAAAGTCAGCATATATAGTTCAACTACAGTGGAGCCTCGTTTTGATCACAGGCCTGTGTTGATTTATGTGTTTCACCCAATAGTCATCAACAAGCATTTATTAAGGGCCCATTACATCCCAGACACTCTTCTAAGTCTTTAAGCTACACCAGTGACAGAAGACATCAACAAAATCCCCAAGCAAGCTGAAACACTTGGCTCCTACATTCTAGCTTGGACAGTACTTTCTGTTGTAAAATTAAATCACAACACAGAAATGTGAAGTCACACTTGAAGATTAAAGACTACCGGGCCTGTGAGACGGCTCCGTGGGTGTCTGCCGTCAAACCTCACAACCCGAGTTTGATCTTTGGATCTACATGACAGGAGGAGAGAACTGACTTCTTTCTGCGAGTTATATTTTAATCTCTGCACATGTGCCATGGCACGGGCCTCTCATTCCCCCTCACCCAAAAAAGAATGAATAAGTGTAAATCTTTAAAAGTTCACATATTATTTACACGCTCCATATTTAATTCTTACAATAAAACAAGTTAGAGTTGGCTTGTAAGAAACGAATATCCAATCATGTAAAAGTCATTAAAATGTTCAATTATATAAGTAAGTAATAAAACTATTATCTGAATGCTTCATAAGGTGATTGCTAAATGATAGCACGTCTGAGAAAACTTTGGCAGGGTTAAAGCTTTCAACAAGCAGCTCTCGGCACCAAAACGAAGTTACTGTTAAACGCTTTTGAATCTGTCGTCTGTAGATTAGATGAATACTCAAGGATTCACTAGTGAGAAATCTAGATGTCATTACGAACCACGGCATGGTTGGAGTGAAAGCCTTGAACAGGGCGTGGTAAGCCAGAGTTCAGTATCATTATGATGACAGCAGCTTAGCATTTTAACTCTGACACCCTCATCTCAGAACCTTTGATGTGGTCATCAGCCCAGGCAATGATAAAGTAAAAGTGTCAAACTAATTGAAATCAAGAGTTAACAGAAGCATATGGAACAAATGTAGGATTTTTCCTACGGCACACTGCTACTTATTTAGTACTTGAAAATTAACAGTCAGAGAAGTTTTAGTTAGACATAGTAGTGTACACTTAAAATCCCAGGACTCAGGAGGCTGAGGCAGGAGGATTGCCTTGATTTAAGGTCTGCCTTGGGTTACACAGTGCCAGGCCAGCCCAGGCTTCACAGCGAGACCTCATCTCAAAACACGTGTTGAGCATGATTAGGAAGCTGTCTTGCTGATTGTGATGAACTTTTCAACTGACTTAATTTAGGACAATTTTTACATGAAATTCGGCAAAATAATTTAAATTACATTGAATTTGAGAAATGATCTGAGGTTCTGGATCTTTCCATAAGTATGGACCGATTATAGAGTGACTCCTAGAATTAGAAAATCATCATATTATGGTCCCTCAATCCCCTATTGGAGAGGCAAAACCACTGGTAGACTGTAGTTGGGGAAAAGAATATTCTCATGATCCCAGGTTTTTATTTATTAATGAAAGAAAGATGGGAGGGGAGAGAGGAGGAAGAGAATGAGAGAGAGAAGCAGGGAGGGAGAACGTGAATGAACACCATGTTCACCAAATAGGAGAGAGGCGATCCTGACTATATGATCTGAAGTCCATCTGTACAGGATTTAATGGGCCATTTCATCCGAATCTAACCAGAGAGGAACTGGTCTGAAACTCACAGGTCTGGATTCTCTGCAGTATTGTCGTGATGCTTCAGAGAATGCCAGGGATTAGTGATGGCCACAGTGTGACCTCCCCTCTGGTCTCTGCACCCCCCCCAACCCCCACATGACACTCTCTGTAGAAGTCAGTGTGGAACGTGCCACAGAGGCACACGTTTGCCGTTTGGAAGCTAACCTTGTGTGAAAACGTAAGTGCAACAGGAAAACAGCCCTCCTAATTTTAGTCTGTACCCTGTCAGAAAATATTTCAGTGACCTGTCTTCAAGTACTTTCAAATTTCCATTTTAATGTGTTCACTGTACTAATTTAGTTCATAATCACCAAGGTTTGAATATCGTAATATTAAATCACACTGTTCAAATTCAAACTGTGATTCATAATTCAAACCACAATGTATTCTTTTATGAAATGGATTATGGATGATCTGAATATAGAAAGTATTAATTTGTATATGTGGCCATTCCGCTCCTAAATCTTTGAAATCTTGGGATCCAAAGACATAAACTCAAAGTTCTTCGTGAAGGGGAATTAGTACATTTTATTTATCTCTGCCGCGTAGCACCTCTACTTTCGGCCAAACTACATTCATGCAGAAAGAGGTGAGATGCAGTCTATTTCTGAGGCTAGACGTTGCAGTCCAAGAGGTCACCAAGTGTTTGAGGACCACAGAGAAGCACCCTGCTGGTAGGGAGGTCACACAGCGGGAGTAGGGAGAAACGTAGCCGACACTAGTGACTTGCGAGGGACGGAGGTGGAGTGGAGCTAAGAAGTGATGGGTTTCCTCACTCCTCTTGGTCTCCATATAACGTCTGAGCATGGCAGCAGAATGACTCACCCTCTTTTAAGGCCCATACATTAGAACCGCTTTTCGATTCTGTCTCACCGCAGCCAGAACGGCTCACGTCGAGAAAACGAACAGCAAAGGATGATGTGGAGAAACTGAAACTCTTCTCTTAGGCTGCTGGGAGTGCGAACTGGTGCAGCCATCGCAGAAACCAGTATGGAGGTTCCTCAAGAGACTAAAAAAGTAAGACTACCAAATGATCCAGCTGTGGCACTCTCGGGCGTATTTCTGAAGGATCTTGTGTCAGAACAGCGTGGAGATGCTTGAGCGTAGGCGTGCTTGGCTGCAGTATTTACAACAGCCAAGATGTGGCACGTGTATCATGATGGAGTTCTGTTCATTGTGAAGAAGAATGAAGTTACGACATTTGCAGTGAATTGGATGCAACTGAAGATCATTATGCTATGTGAAATGAGTCGAAGTCCGTCACGTGTGGAATCTCGTCTTAAACACACCTATACATGCATACATGTATACATGTATACGTGTGTAGGACAGTAGGCAGAAAGACCACTGTGAGGCAGGGGGAAGAGGCCTGAGATTGTGGAAGTGGGGGGTAAGACATGATAATGGATGATACGCACCATGAAAATGGAAGAATGGGGGACCATTTTGATGGGGGGAGGTACACTGTGGAAGGCCAGGTGGGGTGGGGGCCTAAGAACACAGAATAATGATATATCTGCGTGGAGGAGTCACAGTGAACCAATCTCTTCGTAAGCTAAGCAAAGCAAGCAATCATTTGCTCACTCACCGATGAGCACGCAGGCCGACCTCACAGCTCCTCTGCGATAACCGTGGGCAGGCGCGCAGGTATTTTTACGGTAAGCTGACTTTGATTCCTTTGAGTGTGTACCAGGAATGGCGTATTGCAGGGTCACGTGGATAGCTTTATTCTTAGTTTTCGTGGAGGAGCCTTTGTACTGATCTGGGTAGTGGCTGGGCTGATTTCCCTTCCCACCCACAGCGTGTGAGTGTTCCTTGAGCTTCGCACGTCTGCCAGCGTTTGCTGTTGTTTGTTTCTTGAGGGTACTTATTCTGAGTAGGGTGAGACCAGTGCAGTGTTTATTGCATGTCTCAGATAGCTAAGACTATTGCAGTTTTTCATGTATCTATTAACCATTAGCAACTCCTTTTTTGAGAGCTAATTGTTCAGTTCATCAACCACTTTTTAAATAAGCAAGTGCAGTTAGGCTTGCTCTGCTCATGACAACGCATGTCCAGCTGCTCTCCTAAACCACCATCATGAAGCATAGCGAATAGCAATCAGTGTACTCAAGGGGCACGTTTATATTTTATGCACTCATTGAGCATTGCACCACCTTGTTTGCCAGCTTCTCAGACCATTTATGTTATTTTCTTCTTACTGATTTTGAAAATTATTACAGTATTTTAAAATTGTGTGTGTGTGTGTGTGTGTGTGTATTTATTCATGTGAGCATGCGTGTAAATGCGGGTGACTGTAGGCCAGGGGCATCAGATGCCCCCTGGAATTGCAGAGTGGTTGCGAGCTGCCTGACATGGGTGCTTGGAACTGAACTTGGGTCCTCTGCAAGAGCAACACAGGATCTCAAGCTCTGAACCGTCTCTCTAGGCCCAGTGTTTTTTCTAAAGCGTGTTTTCTAAACACGCTTCCTCACAGTGGCCCACCACCTTCCTCCTCTCTCATCTCGCTCTAGGCGACATCGTTCATGAGGTCTTGGGTTCGCTGTGCCTATCATGTTTCCCTGATGTGTTCCAGAACACATTCCTTAAGCAGATCCCACTTGTAAGGTTGTGTGTAGTGGTGGGTACCTGTAACCCAGCACTTGGGAAACTGAGGCAGAAGTACCGCAAGTTTAAAGGCAACCTGGGTGAGAAGCCGTGCCGCGCTCCCCCCCTCCTGCCCCAGGGTTCCGCTTGTGGTCCATGCGTCACCAGGACCGGCTGAGGTCCCTCCGGTGTTATGCTCTGCTTTGGAGAATACGGACTTCCTTCCCTTCCTTGTCTCCCTCCTTGAGGTGAGCAGGCACTGCATGATTATCTGATTTCACAAATGAGAAAGTCAGGCTCACAGGTAGAATGTCCTGGTCAAGAAGTGCCCAGAATGGCCCACGTCATCATGCTTTCTCTATGAGGACCCAGTGCTCCCACTGAGCCACCAGCTTCACTAAGGAGAGAAAAATCAGAACTCGAAGTAAAATATGATACAGTTAGACCCGAGAGTTTTGGAGCTTTGTGGCCATGACACCCAGAGTGGTTTCCACTGCTGCTGGTGCTGCTAGCTGCCCCCACCTCCCACCCCCGTCCCTGGCCTCCTGTCATTGCCATGACTTGAGTAACTTCGGTGCTATAAATGGAACATGACAGACTCCAGAAGATTGTAATTTCCATTTTATAAAGACTTTTTTTTTCTGGCTTTAATGAAGCAAGCTGCCATGGAGGAGGTGTACCTGACATGATCCGGAGGGCCGTTTCTGGAGAGCAGCCGTCAGCACACAGGCCCGAAACTCAGCATCCCTCAAGGAAAGGAATCCTGCCAGTGATCTGGAGTTCTAGCTTTGAGGCAGATCCATCCCTAAGTCAACCCTCAGATAAGACTCCTTGACGATAGCCTTAGAAGAGACCAACCACAGGCCAACCATAGTGGCCCAGTGGAGATATTCCCAGAACCCTTTCAACTGACATTACAGATGCTTAATGTCAGTAGTGTGTTTTTTATTCTTGGGGAAGGGAACAGTTTCTTGTTTTGTTTTTTTGTTTTTA
This sequence comes from Cricetomys ansorgei, assembly GCA_026225945.1. Lineage (NCBI taxonomy): Eukaryota > Metazoa > Chordata > Mammalia > Rodentia > Nesomyidae > Cricetomys > Cricetomys ansorgei. The sequence continues at coordinate 2,181,049 of JAMJFZ010000183.1, read as the reverse complement.
GCAATATAATACTAGCACACAGAGCTGTTGTCAGAAGTGTTTCATTAGCAGTGAGATGAGGCAAACAGCCCTGGCCCCAAGCCCCAGGCCCCAGGCAATACACCTGACGCTGGACATCTTTGCCTGTTTTCTTGTTTTCCTACTCTCTCCTCTTCTCTTCCCTCCTCCCCTCTTTCTTGTTATCTGCTCTATTCTTTCCTGTACTTTTAATTAGTAGGACCAGGAGATCTGTAAAGGGAACTCACACAGGGTAGATCCCTGCATTGATAAAATGTCACCTGTAGCTCCTTCTGCTGACGCCCTGTCAGGCTTCGCGTCGTGCACACGTAGGCGGTGCTAGCGAGAGTTTGGCTATTGAATCATCTTGAAGTTGCTTCATCGCTGGGTCTGTCACCTTGAGTTCTCATTTTCCTTCTCAAGGGAGCGGCTTTGTTCTTTACAGAGCCCGTGTCCTCATGGTCCCTCTCTTTTCCTCTGCAGGAAATTGGTAGGGCTGCTCAATACCACATGCTGACTTGGTTGTAAAGACATTTTCCTCTACAAAGATACTGACAGTGACTGTGAGGAAATGTCCTCTATGCTTTGTCTCATCTTCCCCCTGCCCCACCCCCAGTTTCTCTAACCACTACACTACCCAAAAATATTTTACTTTCGCAGTATGTTCACTTTGCATCTACACAAAGCTGAAACTTTGATAAATGGAAGGATGGGGCATGCCGTGGGGAATTGTATGTCTGAACAAATTGGATTACAAATCTGCATGGCAGCAGAACTTAATAAGGCTCCTAAATGCACGTATGTAAACGAGGCACACTACAGAAGCTTTCGGCAAGTGCCGACAAGTCAGAGGGCAGACTTACCCTGAAACCTGCCTCCCCAATAAAAACCTCATAATTAAAAACAAGCCCATCCACAAAGCATCACATATTATAACAATTATTTGAAACCGGGACAAAACTTGATTAGAAAGACGTAAGCTTTCCCAGGGAAGGAGGTCTTACCTCCACGATAGGCACGATCAGGTCACCAGGAGTCCTGGAGCAGGGAGGCCTTCTCGCTCCTGTAATCCATACCGGCTGGCTGCAGCCTAACAGGAGCCTGCTGTGATGCAGTAGCGCCTTTCTTGTTCTCTGGGTACCAGAGTGCTTTGTCAATAGTGACCGTGATGCATCTATCTGTGCATCCTCTTGATGTCCAGAAAGCAATCAGTTATTATTATTTTTATTACATCGAGACTTAAAACACTTTCCAGGATCCCCCAAGCATTCAAGTAGTGAGTGGCGAGTACCAGCTGAGCGACATCCCATCCTTAGATTTGTTTCCTTCGGGATTTTCTTTTGTTCCGTTTTTGTTTTGATGTGTTTTCTTAGCCGTCCAATGAAAACAACAAAGCCTGCCAGAAGCGACCTCTGCGACGATGCCACCGAACTGAACGGTACTTTACAGGCGCGGAGTAAACGGTAGCCGCAGTAGCCCTCACCCGTAGTTTATGATCTCAGTTTCTCTGAAGAACGTCGGACAGTTTGCTGCCTACATAGCTTATTTGTATTTACATCCAACTAACAAGTGCTGTTGAGGGCTCCTGGAACTGTCTGGCTGATTCACGATTAAAGCTCTTTCATCTGGAACAGGAGAAAGAAGAAAACAAAACCTCTTCAGATGCTGGAGAGCGAATTCCACATGGCTGAATTCCGCCATCTCTCACACCATGTTCTCTCCTCCGAGACCTCGTCAGAAGCACTGTAGGGACGTGGTTCAGCGTGAGCTGAGAAAGTCAGAGCGTGTCAGGCCTGGTCTGTGGCGCCAGGAGGCGGGGGCACCTGTTCTCGCCTGTTCTCTCTCTTTGTGGAATGCCAGCACCAGCATGGCGGCTGTTTCTCGGCCTGTGTGTTTATTCTCCTATTTATTTATCTATCTATCTATCTATCTATTTATTTATTTATTTATTTATTTATTTATTTATTTAATGAAAGGCCAGCAGCTTATTTGCACTGCGGGGCTGAGCCCCCCCCCCCGCCCCCCACATCCTGCACGGGCCACGCCGACTTTCTGCTGTGTCACTCCACCTCATTTCTAGAGATGAGTTTGACTCACAAGAGTGAGACTCTGGTTTTATCTTTTTTTTCTTGTTGAAACATTTTTCCATAACGTATTTTGGTCACATTTCCCTTTCCTCCAACTCCTCCTCACTTCCCTGTCCATCCAATTTACATTCTTTCTCTTTCAAGGAAAAAAAAACCTCAGAGAGCTCAAAAACTAAAATCAGAGCAAACAAGCAAAGACCAATAACACGAAGTGTTTTTGTTTTTTTTTTAATAATTTTTTTTTCGTAGCAGGAGAGAAGGTCATGGTCACGTCTAAGGTCATGACCCTTATAGATGTGATCTTACTGCAACAGACGTTTTTGGCCAAAAGAGAAAATTGCACCAATCACTCCAACAAAGAAGCCACAGAACAGGACCTGGGCTGTTGGTTTAATGACAACTGTAACTTTCCTTTTCTGCACAGCTTTAGTTCCTGCCAATTGATGAGGGGCTCAGTCCTTTCCACCTCTCTTTGAACCCCCTTTCTAGATCCACTTCCTTTTCTCGCATGATGAGGACTGGACACAAATGAGAGCGGATCTATTGTGGGCTGATAGGAGGCAGTCCATTTATTCTGGGAAGTTGAGTCCAAACTAGCTCTTCTATTTTCCAACTTAAATTATACCATGCATATGCTAATTAAACGGAAAACTTTCAACATGACGATAGTGTTTATAAAAGTGGACGCCGAGAAGGGTCTCAAGCAACCGATAGGATGTGGGGGGGGCAATATTAATAATCTTTACACATTGCGCATTTGTGTAACATAAGAAGAAAACGAGCGTCTGAAATAAATAATCCAAACATCGACAAAAGAAAAATTATAAAAATTTAAATCAAGTCAATATAGTTCCGACGGTATAATGTGACAGTGTATCAGTCGTGACAGATAGCAGGGTTAGTCTGTATCCTAAGTGGTCCTGTCCTGGCTGTTTTGTGTACTCCTGTACGTGTCTCGATGTCTCCGTTCCTTCAGAATTACAAGTCTTACGTCATTTGCTTACATTCCTTTGCTAATGATTATTACGCGATTTCTTAGTTTACTAAAGATGATTTGCAGTTGATTCTTCATAACAGGAGCCATACATTCATTTAATGGACAGTGTGTCTTCTGGCGTCATGATGTTCATATCTACCTGGGATCAATTTCCACGGGCAAGTTGCATAGACACACCTAATAATGTAGGCTGAACTGGAAGTTCAGAAGAAGCTAACACCATATCTTGCTTTTCCTTGGCCAAACTGTCATTAATCCAGATATGAGGGAGTTGAAGGCAGCTCTGAAACAAACTCAAAAGTCAGTGCAGTCATTTGCCCCGCCCCCTGTGCTATTCTCATGCAATTATTTGTGTACCTATCCGGCCTCCTCGCTTAGCTCTAAGGGCAGGGACCACGTCTTATCCATCTTTGTATCATTCATGGCTTCTAGCATAAGGCCTGGCCCCGAGTGATTGTTCAATGTGTATTAGGGAAATAATTATAAATGTGCTAGAAATTTTAATTAGATTCCTATAACTGAACAATTTGTTTTCAGCTTACTGGGTGGGATCAAGAAGAAGAACAGGCCTTAGGTACATTCTCTATCGGGGTGGGGGGGTAGCTGGTAATGTCTGCCATGTAAGTTCATCAGTTATTCCGCCAGTCATCTCCCATGCTAGGTGACTGTTAGCCTGGCATGTTTGGGCAGGACTCTGTCCTGCTTTGTATGACCTACATTGGCTTCTAGTTCCAACAAGAACTGTTGCCACACACTTAATTCAACCGTTCAGACTATAGTATGTCACAGTTCTTTTTACGAATCGCCTCCTCTTTTAGAAACAGGATGGGTATCTTTAATTCGCACTGCTCCTGTTCCGTGTCTCTCTAGATTAATTTTAGCTTGCTCACTCCTATTTAGCTTTCATGACATTCGAGATATTTTCCATCTTTATTTCCTGTATAAAGAAAATAAAGACCGTTCTACCACCGGGGGGAGTGGAGATTGGGGGTATTATTTAAATAGTGCAGAGAACTCATATCCTGGTTTGAAAGGAAATACAGACAAAGTATTGAATGAGTTTTCATCTCACTGATTACTCTATATTCAACTTACAGGATAACACATTAAGCTCTTATTCAATTTTACTCTTTGGTTTCAGAGTGGGTCTGGAAAAAAGTCAACAATACATATTTGGGGCTTGATTTAAAATAACAGGCTTAGTAAAAAAACTATTTTTTCTACAGTTAGGAGGAAATGAATAGGGAGGGTAATATTAATGAGCTTTGGGCAATGTTCTCCTGAGAGCATTTCGTGAAAACTGAAAGCACTCAAAGCAATTTTGTGTTAAGTGTGTTCTCCTTTGTGGCGCTTAAACAGTCGTGTTCCTTAATGCTTTTCTATTAACGGTGATTTGTTTTGATAGGAAGCTTAAAGATGTACAAAATAGGATAATTTTGGGGAAGTGCTTTTATTGTTGTTTGCTTTAACACAATATTAGTTGTAAGACAGTTTTCAAACCACTTCTTGAGGGCACAGGAAGTCAGTGCTGCGTAGGAGGTATGAGTTTGCCACCTAGAGGAGAGATGTGAAACGCAACTTTGCCCTAAGTTACCAAAATTCATCAAATTCACTGTTTCTCCATTTCCTTACTCACTCATGTAATTATTCTAAACATAAAGTATCTGTGAACACTCACTATGCTATCTTGCCAGCATAAATCTGATGCACCTATTCAAGAGAGAACTCCGATTATCTGTGAAGTGTGTTTTATGTTGTCCTCAAAATCTTTTATTTGGAAGAATGTGTAACCTAACCATTAGATAAGTCTTAGAATCTGATTGGGATGAGTCTCACTTTTAGTTTGGGGGCTATAGTAAGACTGTACGTTTTGATCACACTGCTTCTTTACTTTTTCCTTGTAAGTCTTCGACAAGTTTGATACAGACAGGCAAGTGTAATGAATTCTTGTTTGATGTGGATAAGACATAATTTCTTCATTAAAGACGTCGAAAGAGCATAGGGTGTTGTGGCATACGCCTTTAATTGGAGCACTTGGTGGGGGGACAGTGTCAGGTGGATCTTTGCGAGTTCCAGGCCAGCCTGGTTTACAGATTGAGTTCCAGGACAGCCAGGGCTAAATAATGAATTCTAGGACAGGCAGGACTACATAGTGAGTTTCAGGCCAGCTTGGTCTACAGAGTGAGTTCCAGGACAGCCAAGGCTATGCAGAGAGACTCTGTATCAAAATAAAAACAAAACTAAAGAAGAAATCATGAGAGAGTAGTCTAGTGATAGAGACAATAATTCTGATATAGTGTTTTTTTTTAAATTTCTTTACCAATGCATAGTCACTGTACATAGCGTTAGGGTTCACTAAGGCAACTTCCTTCACATATATTTTATAGTTTAACCATACTCACAGTCTCTTCCTCTTTCCTCCTTCCTTTGACTCTCCGGCCGTTTCCTAGTCTCCTTTCGATTTTCATGTTACATTGATTCAAGTGTTTTTATGTTGGTATATTTTATTTATTTGTATATTTATTATTTATTGGGTTAGGGCTAATCCCAGGGCCCTGTGCATGGCAAGTAAGCACTCTATAGCCGACCTACATCTAAAGTTCAATTCTAGTATGTTTGAAATGACAGAATGTTTTGGATAAATTCATCATTTGGTAAAGTATGTGTGTGTGTGTGTATATATATATGTATGTATGTATGTATATATATAGGATTATGCCATTTATTGTATTTTGTTTACTTCTAGAGTTAATAAAACATTACTTTCCTCCTTTTACACACAAGCACTCCAGAAATAGTGATCTCATTGCTGACTTCATTATTTTGGACTACAGCTTGATTTGGAAGAGATCTAGACATTAATTTATCTGAGAAAGTTTATAGCAAGAGCATGAATGTCTTCCTTGCCAGCATTTATTGTCAGTATAATTTAGAATTCCTTTGCTAAAAAGTTCTAGGACACAATATACTAAACATTTTAAATAGCAAGAACTTAAAACCACATCTACATTGTGGAGGCCAAGAAACATTGAAAGCAGATTCAAAGATCAGACCGCGTTGCTGGATGGAGGATAATCGCTAATAATTGGCAGGTCATTTTGTCTTGGCAGCTTACCTGAACCCTCCCCTCTCCGAAGGAACCTGCTCAGTCCCCTCCAGTACCACTCTCTGTTTGGGTCCATTTTGATTTTTCTCTTTGTCTTTGCCCAGCTCACCTTTATGTAAGAGTCACCTCTCCACTTACAAGCAACGATCTGTTTGGCTGTTTCAATCATACAAAAATCTGTCTTGTCTGTTTCTTAACATTTGTGTGGGCAGCAGTGTTGTTCTGACCCTAAGGTTCTGAGAGCTGGAGGCCATCATCATTTTCTTCACTTTTTGAATAAGGAAATGTAAGTCACTGAAATCAAAGGAGAAAGATAGACTACAATAGATATTTGGAGAACACGTATACTCTCCTAAAAAAAAAATCAGCTGAGAAATGTGGCTGAACAGGTTAGGCACGGCCCACCGTGTGGTTTCTTTGAGGCCTCAACTCTTAAATGAATTTTACTGAGTCTTCAGGCTCCCAAAGTCTTCTCACTCCAATTGTTATGAGTTGAACTGCGATTCTTGTGTTTCCTCATTGGCATTTTGAATCCCCGATCTCCAGTTTCTCAGTCAGTACGGATATAATTATTTAAGATGACATCTTACTGGAGTAGCATATGCCCTAACATAACATGACCAGTGACCTATGAGAGGGGGGGAATTTTGGCCATAAAGACATGCAAATAGAAATTGCTATTTTAAGACTGAAATCATGTCACAAGCCAAGACATTACCACAAGCTAGGAGGGTGGTCTGGAGGAGATCCTTCCAAAGAAGCTAGAGAGGGAGTTTGGGCTGCTGGCTCCTGGTCTCTGATGTTTAGCTTTCAGAGCCGTGATACAATGAGTTCCTCTTTCCTAAGCCACCCAGCGTGTTGCCCTTTATAACACCAGAAAAATTATGTTATTTTAACTGTGACGATCAAGGCGGTGTTATATAACCATGTAATCATGTTTTTAGTTCTTAGGAGACTCTTTCAGTGCAGATAATAATGCCCTATCTATACAGATTCATAAACTGAATCTCAGAATAATCAAACAACACGTTCAAAGTATTCTGGCTGTTTCATTATGGTACCGGTGCTTGATGCCAAGTCCATTTGACTCCAGAATTGCCATCACCCCATTCCAGACTACAACCAGAGGTGCGGGTGGTACCTATGTGTTGAGGAGGAGCTCACGGGCAAAATCATTTGCCCACATTTGTCCAGTTAGCCTAGTTATGCAAGAGGAAGCCCAAGGTTAGAGATAGTGTTGTGACCGAAGCCTCCTTGTACCTGAGTATCTATATCTGCAAATCCTCATTCACCTGAATGTTGAGTTATACAAACTATAAATTATTAGGACACAAAGCTCTCTGTCATCTGACTTGATTTTGACGATGTCTTTGTCAGACAACCAGGAATAGTATTAACACTTTAAAGGTGAAATGATCAAGAGGTTCTCTGACTTCCCGGGCCCCAGAGTAGCCCTGGGTGCCCGCTGGGATTCCCCAGGCTTTCCAACTTCAGTTCAACTTTCTATCTCACCACAGCCAGTAGCAGCGGCTTTGAGTCCTCTGCCTTCTCCTGGTCAGTTCTGTGGTCCCGTAACTCCCTCTTTCTCTCTACACAATTGTCTACTAAGGAAGACCCCAATGTGAAAACAGAAAACAAACGGACCAGAGACCAGAGAGGATTATGGGAGATGGACTAGAATGCAGATAGTCCTTTAGTTTCTTTATGGAGAAATTTTTGTAACATTGTATGCAGAAAACTTCTTGACAATATCACACAGGCATCTTAGCCCAGGACACTTTTCCTGTATCAGGAAAAGTTGCTTAGAAAGGAACAAGAAAGTTTGTTTGGTTTCACTGCAGGGCCTGTGATAATGCACAGGGAAGGTCTTTCTGATTCTCTGGCCAGAGGGCAGCAGATGATGCTTTCTCTGAGCTTTGGATGTCTTCACTTGAAATATGACTGTAAGATTTCAGATGCTGATCTTATCATTTACATTGTATGTTTTCTGTCACAAGTTTGTTTGTTTTGGTGAATAACAGATGCCGCTTTACTTTATTTAGATTCTAGATTTCATTACTCAACCCACTTTTTCTTTTCCTTTGAAGGAAAATGAGTTATCTAGTTTTTTTCCAGAAGCAAAATTATAATGTCAAACAGCAAGAAGTCACATGGGGCCCCTGAAGACATTTTTTGCTTCTTTTCCACTATGAGAAGGGAGTTATGTGAAACGTTTGGGGTTTTTCGTTTTTCATTTCTCCCCATCCCTCTCTACTCTCCTGTGCCAAAAGTTGAAGGCAGGTTGTACTACCAGGCCCATTCCACCCACGGTGGCAGAAAAAGCATGTGGAACACTCTTCTTCCAGCCTCAGACACAGAAAACAAAGCATCCGTGTGACATGCTGTGATTCCACAGAGAGGGCCGAGGCTCAGTGGCCTGATGTGTTTGGAGCAGCACGGGCCTCCAGTGCTGGGCTCAGAGCTGTGGTGTCTTTTTCTACTGCTCTTTGAACCACACGGAAGAATGTGTTCACAGAGTAAGCTGCTACACAATCTGCTCTGTACTTAGAAAAATGAAAAAAGAAATATTTAAAAAAAAACACTATGATGAAAACCATTACTTTGTTTGCTCACCTAAAAATAAAATAAAATAACAAATGCCAAATGCCTAAAGACTTGTAAGAAACAACAGATTCCTTCTATAAGAGAATATTCCCTGCCTTTAATCACCAAAGTGTGGGTTTTTATATGTAAAAGTACATATAGAAACTGCGATGGTTTGAGCATGTGTGAAACCAACACACTGTCTTGTCCTTGTGGTCTCCGTCACATCAAAGGTTTAACTGAAAAAACTGGACCTTTGTTCTTGGCCAGTAAATCCATGTCACAGGGTGATTCAGATCTTCATTAGTGGTGACCTCTCAACATCTCTTCATGTCAAATTATGATACATGTTTGGAATGTACTATTTTAGTTTCAACTATGGCTATCTTAATAGTGGCTGAGACAGGAAGGCATCGGGGGAGAGGAGCAGCCCCCAAAGTCATTTAAATCTTGCTACTTAAGTTATTCTCATAACAAAGCAGAGTAATTCATAAGTACCACAACCCAAGTAGCTGTCTCAAATTCAACATCATCCTTTGGATTAAGAATAACCACTCTGTAATGAAGGAAACCAAAGCAGAGTCCCTGCCAGCCATTTTTTTTTTCTTGGGGAGTCAGCAGGAAAATTGTACCCATGGGCTTTCTTTCTGTATTTGACTGGGGGATCATGAAACAGAAGAAAATCTGTTTTCTCTCTGCTCGAAATTGCAGAGATAACACACAGAAAGGCACCTACCTTTTAATAGGGAGAGAGGCTGAACAGAAGAAGCAGTCAGCTCTAGAAAATTTAGACATGGTTATAAAAGCACATAGGTCAGGAGGGTCTCCGCAAACCTCATTCTAACACTGACTCCACGAAGATCAAAACATTTCAAATAATGACAATGTCTGATTACCATCAAAAGCAGAATCCAGTTTGACTTACGTTTTAATCTAGCTAAGAAAACTCACAGATTCAAAAGCAACTCTTTCATTTTGAGACAGAGACAGAGAGAGAGGAAAAAAAAAATGTCACCCAGAAGCAGTAGGGAGTAGCCCCGCTCCTGCGCTGTAATTTATGCGTGGCTAAAGTTCAACTTTCTCAATATGCCATGATCTCAGCACAACTGGCTCGGTTCCACCATGGACGTTCAGCTCTATCTTAGCAGGGCAGATTTGTTCTGGGAGTCTGGCAGCCAAGTTTGCTGTGTTAGACAGAAGTTGTCTGACCTGCCTGGTTTGTAGAGAGGACTTGTCTAGCAGGTTCTGTGGTGAGATCACTGCCAGCTCGTTTTTATTGGGCTTGGTTGGGAGAAGAAGCCAAGAAACAAATGGTCTGACTCTGGGAATCTGAAGTTATTTTTTTTCTCTTTTCTCTTCCAGATCTCATCTACCATCACTGTAGGGGCTGAAACCTTCGTTCACAGACTCACTCATTTGTTCACCAAGTACTTGCTGGATACCGGCAGTGCTTTAGTGACTGGCCTGACCGTAGAGTTAGAGCCCGATAACGTTTTCTGCCTTGATGGGCCCATAACAGATATTCATAATATTAATGAAGGATGTTATAATTCACAGATGTCAGCGATCCACACCATTACTTCCTGTCATTAAGGAGCAGAAAGTACGCAGCTGCTCCTGGAAGGAGCTGGCTGAGAATGGCCTTAGACATCCCAGAGTATCACATTAAAGAGTGTATGAAGTCTGGTCCACGCCTCACCAGGAACTCATCTCCCTTCTGTACCCAGGCTCCATGTTGCCCTCTGGCCACCAATGCGGGGCTCTTGGAACAGTCCAGCTGGCCTCAGTCTACATCGTCTTCTGGCAGGTACACAGGCCCAGTATTTCACACATGAGAGGGAAACTACCTGTGACATCCCTTCTGGGAATGAGGCTGGCAGAAGAGAGATACAGAAACACTGGCAGCCATAAGAGCTGATGTTAATGGAGGCTATTAGTCTTGCCATTTCACTTTCTCTCGTTTTAACAATCCCTCTCACAGGCATGCGTATCTCGGAGCTAGGCAGAGGGCAGGGAAGAGAGGACAGAGACCTAGGGTAAAACCAAATGCAACTGTTCTAAAAAAATGTGGCAATAAGATGACTCCTAATGACTTTGTGATGTACTCATAGATCAGTGCCTGGCTCAGCCAGCATCAGAGAAGCTTCCCCTTGCAGCAGATGGGAACCGATACAGAAACTCACAGCTGGACAAGGTGCAGAGAGCGAGAGACCTTGGAACACCCGGCCCTAACTAGAATGTCCCTATCAAATCTCTCTCCTCCAGAGCTCAGGGAACCCTGCAGAAGAGAAGGCAGAGTGTAAGAGTCAGAGGGGCTGGAGGACACCCAGAAACAGGGCCCTCTAAATCAACTGAGCAAAGCTCATAGGAGCTCAGAGAGCGAGGCAGCATGCAGGGGTCTGCCCCAGAGCTGAAAGGGAAAGTGGACCCTACAGGTCTCTGGTGTGTATAGTATGGCTTCCAGTGTAGTGTTTTTACGTGATTCCTGAGTATGCGAATGAATGGGTTTCTGCATTTGTATCTATTTCACGTGCCTTTCCTTAGGCTCTTCCCCTTCTGTTTTTTTTTTTTTTTCTATTCCAGTGTATTAGGTTTTTTTTTCTCTACCTTATTATAACTTACTTTATTTTATCATTACCCTTTAGTAGCCTGTTTATTTTATAATGAGAGACAGAAAGGGAGTGGATCTGGATAGGAGGGGAGGTGAAGAAGGACTGGGAGGAACAGAGGGAAGGGGAACTGTAATCAGGATGTATTATTTGAGAAAAAAAAATATTTTCAATGGAAGGAAAGAAAAAATGACAAAAAATGTAAGTCTAACCGAAGGAAAGAAAAAATGACAAAAAATTATCATGTATCTAACCGAATTAGTAACTCTATAAACATGACATTAGTGATTAGTAGGTGTGCAGGTCCCTTGAAGAGTCTGCTCTGGGGCTTGAGTTCACTGGCAAGGTCAGTGTGTCTGGGGCCAGTTTTGTCCTCACTAAAAAAAAAAAAAAAAAGACTTCATGAAAAAAATAGCATCTTCTCTCACCCTCCCCCCTTCCTGTGTGTCCTTCCCCACCATCTTCTTCTTCTTCTTCTTTTTCTCGTTCTTCTTTCTATTCTTTTTTGGCATCTGGACTTCTTCTTCTGCCAAGTGAGTCAGAGAGGAAATGTTTAACCCACATTTTCACCTTGGCTGGGAAAAAAAGGTTGGAAGGCAAAATGTGCCAACATGAGTCTCTTTAGGACCCTGATGTGACTTTCCTGATTCTTCCATGAAGAATCGAATTAAAAAGTGCTTATGGACCTGATCTCATGCATGCATTTCAAAAGATCAACTCCCATGTTTAAACTTCTTTCTAAAATTGGGAAAATGTTTACTCACGTCAGTGTGTATTTTCTTACTATTTAGTCCCCCCGCAAATAATTTGTTTTTAAAAACATAAATAGTACCGGCAAAGAGGAAAATGGTTTTTATTGTTTTGTTTTTTTAAAGATCTATTTATTTTTATTTTGCATGCGTGAGCGTTTTGCCTGCACCCATGTCTATACCATGTGTGTGCCCATTGCCCGCAGACGTTAGGAGAGGACATCAGATCCTCTAGAACTAGGGTTACCTGTGGTTGTGAGCTGCCTTGTAAGTGCTCAGAATCCAACCCGGCTTCTCTGCAAGAGCAACAAGTGCGTTCAACTTGATGTGCACTGGTGTTTTGGCTGCGTGTGTGTCTGTGTGAGGGCATCAGAACCCCCACAACTGGAGCTACCTCTCCAGACCCAAATAGTTATTTTTAAAACGCGAAGGATGCGAAGCCCAACTATAAGTTAAGAATGGACTGTTTGTATTTAGCACAGAATAACTACTGTCTGCTGGATGAGCTACCATAGACATCCGACACACCTCTAAACACCTCACGAGAGGCATTGCTTTGAACGCGTTTACCCTTTGTACGCGTGGAAATGGAGAGCTTAGCTCACCTAACTCCACGCTCATAGCTCCTGGTGCAAGAGGGATTTGCATGTGCTGCGTGCTCTGGTAGCCTCACCACTGTAACCCCCGTCCTGAAGCTTGATTTACAACACAGAACTTTCCTGGTGTTGTCTAACACACGCATCTCATCGTCTAAGTGGTCAGCGTGGGCGTCTGGCTTCACGTGCTCATGTGGAGCTCTCCACTGGAGCAGACTTCAGGAGAGAGGGACAGGAAGAGGGATGGTGGTGGGGGGAGACAGAGAGGGAGAGGAACAGAGAGACAGAGAGAGAGAGACAGACAGACAGACAGACAGAGGTGCTTACACTTGCCGAAGCTCCTGCTCCTGCCTGCTACCTTGAATTTCTCCACAAACTCCCCCTCTTCCTGTTCAGTGCAAGAGTCTCTTCTGAGTTACACGTGTCTGTTCATGGGGCTGGTCTAGTTGTCACAGCTCCTCAAGGGATACCTAGAGTCTGCATTTAGTTCCATCATTTGAATACGTGTTTTCCTTAGAGTCATAGCTCATTTTCAAGCCCTTCGAGTTAAATCTTGTTCACCACTTCTTTTGTAGCTCTTCATCCCCTCCCCCCTCAGTGATTTTGTGGGGTCTCACCAGCTGTTAATCCATGACAGGCAGCAGTAGAGCACATGAATGGAATTTGTAAATGCTCTGAGTGTTGGGGAGCATTCAGAAGAGAGGAGGTTGGGAAAGCTTGGGCATATGAAACGTCCCATCACTCTTAGCTCTGTTGCCATTTTGTTGGCCATTTGGACAGTGACCTAAGTGGAAAATGGGAATGTTAGCAGTGCTTCAGAAAGACCCTGTAAGATTCCAACGCAGTAATTCTAGGAAGAGGCGTAGCACTGTGCCCGAGACTCTGAAACGGCTCAACCAATACTGTCTATCCATCTACTATTATTAAAGTCTCAGCCGCCCATTCTATTATTTAAATCTCTCCCAATGGTATTTCTGAATGATTCCTAATGTCTGGGCTGATGTGCCGTGTGCTTCTTTGCAGGACCAAGCACTGCAGTTAAATAAAGTAGAAGGCTTTTCCGAGTCACAGCTCTTTTCTAGGAAACAGTTGGGATGTCTGTTTGGCCGCTAGGAAGCCGCATGAGGGATCGCGGGGAGACAGGAGACAACCGGAACTGAACGCACGTTGCCACACAGGAAACATGCTTGGCTTCTACGTGGAATGGCTGGGGACTTTTGGGAAAGTTCCTTTCTGTTCTGTATAAATACAAACCTGGCCCAGAGGTGCTTTCGCCATGATGCTTCTCTCGCCTTCCCTTTCTAATTAGGGTTCTCCCCTCAAACCTCCTGCTGTAGACCGCCGTCTAGTAACGTCTGCTATTACAGGAGACCATGCAGAGCCTGGCCTGCACAGCAGCCAGAGCCACGGGCCAACTGTTACGGATAAGACAAAAAGTGGAGCAGGGCAGAAGAGAAATATGAGCCTCCTCTTGTCTGTGAAATAATACATACCCCTAAGACTGTGAAGAAATGGAAACAAAATAATGTCTGGAAGCATTCTACAGATTGCATAGATTGCACAGTGTGTGCTGAACCCTAGTATGTAACTAGTTATTTTTTTCCTCAGAATGCTTTCTTTGGCCTCACAAAAAATCTGAAAGCCAGTCTTATGTAGACTCCCCAGCAAGGATTGGCGAAGAAAAATGATCTGAACAACTCAGACACCATCTGCCCTCTTCAAACTCTGTTCTCCCCCTCCCCCTGCTTTAAAATACTCAGATTGGGTCTGGAGAGATGGCTCAGTGGCTGAGTGCTCTTTGCTCTTGCAGAGGACCTGACTGTGGTTCCCTGCACCCACTTCCCAAACTTCCAGGTGGCTCACAGCTACCTGTAACTCCAACTTCAGGGATGATGCTCTCTTCTGGCCTCTCTGGACACCCACATACACACACACACACACACACACACACACACACTACACATGAGAGAGAGAGACATACATTCACACACACACAGAAAAACAAATCTTTAAAAAAGAATAAAATACTCAGATTGTACAAAGCATATAACCAGACGATTGCCACGTCTGTGTTTTGCTTTTATGCCATTCAAAAGCATATTGAAAATTGTATGTCTATACACATGTACGATATGCACACACACACATTTAAGCATGTATGTGCATCTCATAAGCCTATAGCATTTTCTCTCTGTCTTCTAGGATTCTTTCTGCAATCTTGCCGTATTTTAGAGCACCCCGTTTTATAGTTAAAGGGAAAACAAAAAAGCAACCTGGTTGGCTGAAGGCCTTGCAGTTCATTAGGGACAGAGCTGCGGCCTTCCAACCCCTTTCCGGTTCCCCTCCTTTGTATAATTCTCTTATATCATGAGAGGAAAACACAAAAGAATTTGGCCTTCGAAGAAGTTCTGATAGGCAGATAACCAAAAAAGAGACGTTTGTGGCTTAAATCCAGTTAAAAGTGAAAACCCTGTTGGGAAATTTCTCCCCCGCTGAGAATAGATGTTGCCAGCAATGCCCGGTGTAGCCACTTAGCAAATAGCAGGCCACCAGTGAGAACCTTCTGGAAGTTTCCTTAGGGAGCAGTGATTGCTTTGGCTGAGTCCCCTTGCATCAGTCCTTCTGGCAGTGCACAGTTTGTAGTCAGACAGCTGGAGGAGGTAACCATTTTCTCATCACAACCTGAGGCTTTTGGCACCTAACTCCTTGGCACCGACTGTCTATTCCATGCAGCTTGGCGAGTCAACCTGCTTGTCTGTTTCTTCTGGGAAACTGGTACTGTACATCGCGTGCTTCACAACAGCTGGCTCCTCCAGTGTCTGCCCTGCAGGTGTTCAAAGGGGGGTGGTGTCAGACCATCTCTCACAAGTGAAAATCAGAGAGAGTATTGAAAGCTGTTCACATTTTGCCATGTTTCTCTCTGTGTTTCCATGGTGTTTGCAATCAGGATGTGGTCCTGACTGAATGGCCCCAGGAAGCACTTGGACGTTCATTCTGTCTACTTGGGCTCCTTGAACCTCACATAGACTGACTTCATCCTGTTTCGGAGTCTATAGCACCATGTTCCACCCCCACCCCCCTTCCTGTGCAGCCCTTCCTCTGGTTTGTGGGCTCTGCAGTTGCTTCATCTTCCTTCTTTGAGGGGCTCTCTGAGCTGACAATGAGAGAAACGTTCTGTGCTTCTGCTCCGTATCAGCCCCAGGCTTTCCTCCGTGGCTTTTGGAACCCGAAGGAACTCTTTTCCGATTTTTCTCTCTCTTCTTACTCATCAGGTGAAATGAGAGTTGGATCCTTTTCCAAGCTTGAGCTCGTAATGTTTCCGCTTCGAAAGAGTTGTGCTTACAAAATGGACATAAATGTATTAAGCTTGGGATTGCCTTGCTGACTTTTGTAAGCCCCAGATAATTTCATTATGTAGTTATTGTGAAGGAACTTGCTTAACAATCTGTTAATTTGTCTGAACATTCTCTAAAGACAATTATGTACAAAGCCTCTTAAAACTAATGCTCTGAATTTGCAGTTGACAGCTTCCTACTAGGGCTCTGGAAGGCTCCTAAATCCTGGAAATTCTGTTTTCTTAAGAAGTCTAGGTCTATACCATTCAGGAGCCCCTAATTCATGATAGCTTGCTTGGTCCCCAGCACAAACAATCAAAAAACTTCAACAATAACAACAAAAGTCCCAAATAACAACAACAAACACCCTACATTTCATGGAAGTTTTAGGGGAGAGCCATATGGAGAGCCATAAAATGTTCTCTTATTGTCAGTGGACACGGTGAACTTCCCCCATACACGACAGTTTATAATTATACTCACATTAAACCTCTCAGGGAATCTGCTTTTAGCTCATATATACCATACGTGTTTCACATCACCAGCCTTTTATATTAAAGGTGATTGCATCAGCTGCTATGGGGAACCCTGTCTTGAATTAGTTAAGATCCTGTGGAGAGCCATTGACATTTCACTAGCTGTGGTTTGAAATACGATCTACTTTCGTCTGGGGTTAAGTTATGGTTCTCAAAGCAAGGCGGGCCTTGGTAGCCAGATAAAGAGAATTACCTCACTCTTCTTTCTGACTTCCTAATAAATCTGTACTTGCCACCCTGGTAGTCTTACTGCCTTTCTCTCTAAAGCTTAAACTCTTAAGAGTTTCTCCCCTAAAAGAAATAAATTTCAGAGTTACTCTTGAAATTAAGGTTGCACCGTGGCTTCCTGAAGGCACGGAGCATGTCTGCCTCTGAGTCACTTCCTGTTTTATCCACAGAGTCCTCCATAGTCCCTAGAGCACAATACCCATTCAGTGAATGAAACAAAGGGATGGAATTAGAAAGAGTCACATTTTCATGTGTAGGATGAACAAAAAGTGGTGGTACAACTGAGAGGCTGAGGCAGAAGGAGGATTGTGGGAGTTTGAGGCTAACCTGGGCTACATGATGAATTTCAGAGCAGCCTGGACTACAGCGTTTTGTTTTGTTTTGTTTTTAAACCCCTAAAAAAAAAAATCCATATTTGACATTTTGTAGGAAGAGACTTGGTCTAGATTTTCAATTACAGTAGTATTGAGAAGCCCCTGTGGCTGATTACTGCTGAATCTTTCAGGCAGATAGAAGGCCCAGGCAGCCCTCCCAGACGTCATATTCCCACGATACTTGCGGTATGAAGAAGGCCGTGGGTGTGAGCTTGTTGTCTTTCCATCAGAGCACCCAGAATCAGGTCAACTTCCTGCTTCGTCTCTGGACATTAGTCAGCCTTCAAATCCCTCATTTGTTTATTTAGTCCGGAGCAATACGGTGGAAATCGTAACTACTGCATTGGCCCGTGTTTGCGCTTATAATGGACAGTTGATATGCACCAGTCCCTTCAGTCCTCTCAACGGGTTTTGGGAGATAGGTATTACTGTTCTTCCTTGTTCACAGTTGAAGGAACTGGGTTTAAGGAAATTAACTTCTCCAAGATCACACAGCTGCTGCGTGTTGGGGCTGCAGAGTGCATGCTCTTCACTACACGGCTAAGGTGCTAATCTATGTACTTAGCACACGTGGCACCCAGGAGGGGCTTAGTATGTACCAAGTCAGACTTTATACATGGTACAGACAGCACTAAACAGGCCACAGTCTCTTAGAATTTGTCATAGCACTCATGGCTGCTTCTCATTATAACCCTACTTGGTGTTGGGAATTTATTTTTATGGTAACTCATTGAGTGAGTTGTTATTAAAAGAAGTATTCTTGCCTTCATTTAACTAATGAGAAAAACCACAGCGCAGAAAGGCCAGGATACTTGTTCAGGATGAAGTAAACCGCGTGCACGGTGCAGCTGAGGGCGAAATCCACACTCTTTCTGCTCCCTGACTCCTTTTTTATGATTAAACTCAGATTTGTTATTTATCAGACATCTCTGCCACTTTAACGTTATTGATTGATTTATTTATTTTATTAAGGAATGGTTGACAAAAATTCTAAATATTTATTGTTCCCAGAATGGTTTGATATATGTATAACATTGTGAAGTGGTCATATCAGGCTAATTAACAGTTATGACCTTACATACATATCAATACCAATTTATATCTATCTATATATTTTTTTTTCATGAGAATGTTCACAATCCACTCTCCTAGCAGTTTCTTTAGTTCTGATAACTGACTCCAAGGTTCAGACTGGTACAGCCTTTGTATTATAGATTAATAGTTTAAAGTCCATGGATCGCTGTTGTTGCTCCACACAGGAGACTCTTGCAGCTTGTTTTTTTCATACCTGAGATATTGGGAAAAGATTACTGTAACAAGCCTTTAAATAGTCACCAGCACAGTGCGTATTCAGCTACGCATTCGGCTTACACCTCCCTGCTCTCTCTCCCTACCTTCCCCCTCCTAGAGTTGTACCCTGAGAGGTGACTTGAGAAAACACTCTTTCCTGAGAGTTACCACTTCCTCTATCTTTCTATAAAGGGCTAGGAAAATAGATAATTCTTTGAAATTGGGTGTCGCTGATCCCATGTCAGCAATCAGAACTCTGAAATGATAAAAAATAAGTTGCCTTTCGAAAATATTTTTGCATCTTTGAGAATTATATGTCTTAACTTGATTTATTTAAAATCTTTACCGAGCCACCTATTGCATGACAGGCATAAAGGATGGATATATATATATATGGATATATATATATATATATATATATATATGTATATATATATATATACACACACACACACACACATATACATACACACACATACATACATACATATATATGTATATATAATACATATATATGTACAAACACGTGTGTGTGCATGTGTGTGTATAATTTTGGAATAAAACAGAATACAGTTTGACATGCCACAGTGGCCTGCAGAGTGTCATGGGGTATGAGAGTATTTTTCTCAGTGGAGTTGGGCCATTCAGTGTAAAATGATGATCTTCTTGCTCTGTCTTGAAGGATGGATAGCATTTTGACAAGAGAGGAAGTTTCCTCTCGAATGAAGAGATAGTAGGAGCCAAGCAGGTGGTAAGGCGGTGGTGGGCATCGCTCTGAGCGTCTCCAAGGGAGGCACAGGCAGGCGTAAAGGAGAGCTGAGGTCATATGGTGAGTCGGAAGCACACTAGCACAGTTGACAAGTCTTCTGGTCACCACTGGTCACCATCCCCTCCTGGATCTCTGGCCTCAGACTCTTTCTTGGCTTATGTTGCTTAGCCTGAACTCTCTCCCCGTTGAGTTAAGAACAGCCACTCTGTTCCACTAAAATACTATCATTTAAATACCTTCGAGTACCGGTAGTCTGCACACCAGTGAACCTCAGAGTAAATTTCCCCAACTCTGAGACCTGGAGAATACCCAGCAAAGTTTCTATTCAACATCTTCACTTTGATGTTTAAGTTTCTGCGTCCCAATTAGAACTCCTGATTCTTCATTTCCTCCATCTGCTGGAAGCCTGTTCTCTGTCAATACTTACCATCGTGGTAGTTAATGATCTTTTGTTGGTGAAGTTCCTCAAAATAGGACTTATTCTAGATTTCACTTTCTTACTCACCCTTTCCAAATGATCAATTATTTTGTTTCTATAGCTACCTAGCCCGGAGTATGTGAATGCCCTTTTTGTTACAAGTTTGTAATAGTTTCCTAAATGTACATGGATTACTTCGATAAAAAAACAGAAGTTAAACTAAAAAGATTCACTCAATAGAGAAAGACTTTCAACTCCTTTCCAGAAATGAACTTATAAGTTGATCCATCAACTTATCAGAAGATCCATGTATTCTTCAGTTTGTAAGTCTGTTAGAATGTTTTCCCGTCTTCCAAAACATCCCTTGCAGCCTCTTGCCTGCTGGCACCCAGATACAGCATATTCATTTTAAAAATTAAAAATACACATGTTCATTCATATCTATTTATTCAGTGAAAAATAACACTTTAAAAGCTCCTAACTTTAAAAACCAAAATTGGTGAAGTTTTGAAACACTGGGTAAAGGTATATGTGGTCTCCAGTACAAATGGCATGTTGGTTAGGCACATGTTTGAGAAGACAAAGAGATACAGTTCTAAAAAGATATCTTAGTTGGAGTTTCTACTTCTGTGACGACACACAGTGACCAAAAGCAACTTGGGAAAGAAAGGGTTTACTTGGCTTCTACTTCCACCTCACTGTTCATCACTGAAGGAAGTCAGGACAGGAACTCAAACAGAGCAGAAACGTGGAGGCCGGAGTTGATGCAGGCAGAGGCCGAGAAGGGGTGCTGCCTACCGGCTTGCTCCTTACGGCTTGCTCTCCTGCTATATGAGAGCACCCAGGTCCAGCCCAAGGGCAGCTCCCACCACACGTGGTCCAACCCTCCACGTCAGTCACTAGTTAAGGAGTGTCCCTCAGGCTGGCCTACAGCTGGATCTAGATTATGGAGGCGATTTCTCAACTGAGATTCCTTCCTCCCACGATGGCTTCAACCTGTGTCAAGGCGACATAGAGCTAGCCAGTGCATGCGATTTACTAAACATAAATAGAAAACAGATTGAATTTGTTTCACCTCTCTGTAGGTCTCAAAATTCATTCTCAGGACTGGAGAGATGGCTCAGCAGTTAAGAGCACTCACTGACTGCTCTTCCAGAGGGACCCAGGTTTGACTCCCAGCACCTCACAACCACCTGTAACTCCAGTTCCAGAGAAATGGTGCCCTCATCTGGCATCTATGGGCACCAGCCATGTAAGTGGTACACAGACACCCATGCATGTAAATCATAAAACTAGTTTAAAAATAGTTTTTTTTTTTTAAATATATAATTCCCATGTAAGTTTCAAGGAAGCTTCATTTTGGTGGATGCTGACAAAATTGCCATTTCTCCTCTTCATGCTCATTTCTTCACAGTACTCCTGAAGAATCCCTTCACTGACACGGAAGCGTGAGAAAATGAACCCAGAAGCCCACACGCTGGAATCTCAGCACCCAGGCTAAGGTTTGAGAATTGTAATTATAGCTCAGTCTGGGCTACATAGCTCAGGGTGAGGGAATTAGAGTGGGTGGGGAGGGCGTGGGGGAGGGGAAGGAAGAGAGAGAGAGAGAGAGAGAGAGAGAGAGAAACTTAGCAAAAAAAAGGCAAATAGAATTATTACTAGAAACAGTGTTCAGAAGGACTTTGTGACACTCGAGTGTGTGTTTCCAGAAATCGATTGTTCAATGAGGCTACTACGTAAGCTATAAACAAGGTGGTTGAATTAGTCTGGATAAATCATGCTATGCTGTGGTAACAAACAGCCTCAAAATCTTAGTGCATGAAAACAGAGTGGTTGTCCCCAGTGGCGTGTGTTCATCCAGGGTCTGAGCTTCCTTTAGAAAACAGGCTACTGGAGCAGACACCATTTGGTTACTATAACAACTTCAAAAACCAAAGCTCTGGAAAGACTTGTTTTATAACTCATATCTGACAGGGAAGTGAAACACATTTTCTTGTTTATCTTATTTTATGTGTGTGGGTGTTTTGCCTGCATGCGTGTATGTGTATCAAATGTGTACACCCCCTGAGGAGGCCATAAGGAGGCTATTGAGTCCCCCCGGACTAGCATTACAGATGGTTGTGAGCCACCATGCCAGTGCTGAGAATTGAACTCAGACCCTGCGGAAGGCCAGTGAGTGCTCTTAACTGCATACTCATCGCTCCAGCACTTGGAACATGTTTTCATATAACTGGTTAGTCAGAACTAGACACGTGGCTCCAGACAAGGCTGGGTAAATGGAAATATTTGGAAATCAGCACTAATGACAATCAGAGAGAGAGAGAGAGAGAGAAAGAGACAGGCTCTGGGTCTGGCATCTCCCCCCCCCCCCCCAGACCTCTCATTTCTGTGGAAAAAACAAAGCATGCATCAGAAAGGATTCTGTCTTTGACTGGCCACAAGGAAAGCAATGAGTTAATTTCGGTTTTCTTTCTTTCTTTTTCTTTAAGGTTTGAAAAATATCTCTGTGTTTACAAGGTCTTGAGGGGGAACGACCTTGAGTGCAAACAATAAAGATCTCAGGGCTGAGGGCTGGACTCCGCAGTCAATAGCACTTGCTGCTCCCGCAGAGGTCCGGGGCTGGGTTCCCAGCACCCACAAGGCAGCTCACAACCATCCATAACTCTAGTTCCGGGGGAGCTGACACCTTCTTCTGACTCTGGCTCCAGGCACACACGTGGTTTATATGCACAGATGCAGGCACATACATGGTATACATACATACATGCAGGTAAAACACTCCTCATACACATAAAATAAAATAAATACATTTAAGAATGAAGAACTTTAACAAGTCAATAGTCTTTTTGGCCGCTAACATGTTTGTTTGTTTTTAAAAATACACCCGGGATTACGTACGTAATGCTTTAATCAGGCCTCTCAGTTACAAAGATTCCACTGTTTATGTCATTCCCTCGCTGGATAAAGAGAGTCCCGTGTTAGAAGGGTACTTTATCTGGAATAAGACATTGTATAGTGACTATCTTTTACTGTCTTGTCTTTTAGATTAGGTATGCCTATCCATTTAGATACATACAGAGATGGACTGCAGTCATCTCCTCTACCCTCTTAATTGTCTGTAGAAGGGGAAATAGCAGCACCCACTTCTAGTGTCGTGAGGGCTCAATGTGTTCAAGTACGTAAACGTTTCAGTCCTACGCAGACCTTCAGGAAGTGGTCAGACATGTCAGCAGTTCTCATCCCACCCTCATTATTCTGATCCCGTGGGATATGCTCTCATGTACCGCAGAGCTCTCTGTCGGGGTTTGAACGCTTGGCCCCAGCCAGCTGTGTTCCTTCAGGAGACGGTGGGTCGTGCTTTGGCGATTGCCGCTGCAGCTTCCTCATCTGCTAAGCCGGGAGACGTGGCCACTGCAAGTCTCCCTTGCTGTAGGCTGTCTAATGTGCCTTCCCCGCCAGGACACCTTTGTTCCACAAGAAACCACTCTTCTCTTGAACTGCTTCTGTTAGTCTTTTGTTTTTAAATCCCAGAGTAACACACCCTACAGAAAGCCTTCAGAATCAAACGAAGATCAGCTCTTCACTGGGGAGGAGTTGATCAATCTCAGGGGAGTTCTTTGGAGTCTTTATAAATTCTTCATCGTGTTGATTTGTTTCGCGCATGGTGCACAAATGTGGGGACGTCCATGCCGAGGTCAGAGGACCGTTTGCAGGAGTCCGTTTTCTCCCTCCAGCGTGTGGTCAAGAGGGTCAAACTCAGGTCACCAGGCTTGGTAGCAAGCATCTTGACCCACTGAGCAGTCTTACCAGCCCTTGTGGGAGTCTTGCCACTTACCACGGATGTGTTGAGTGAAACAGGTCTGTGAAGGAGTGTCTCTGGAGGGCCTGGCTCTTCTGCCTCTGCTCTCTTCAGTTCTGAAGCCAGCGTCTCTCTCGTTCTCAGACAGTGGAATGCACTGGATCCTTATTAGCATAGTGAGTGAGTTTTTCCTGTGTCTCTGGTGAATAAAACGTTTCCTCAATGCTCCCTGGGATGCCTTTGAAGACACCGCATTTTTGAGCATGGTATCTTTGCTCCATGCAGGTGCCGGATCCCAAAACCTCATTTCTGGTGACAGTTCATGCGGATGGTAGTTTGTGATCTATCTGAGGTAAATTTAGGCTGGCATCGTGTTTGGGTCTGGAAGCGATGGTACCTTCTTCTGCTCTTTTTAAGAAGCAGCTGGGCTGTGGGGTTGCAACACTTGTGACTTGGCACTGGATGAGGGTGGCACCTCCTTACTTGGCTGGAGGGAACCTTTCCTCTCATCCTTCACTCGCCATGGTCTCGTTTGTGTTTCTTGGCGGCGTCATTTGACCTAAGAAAGTCTTCCCCAAGTGAAGCAAGATTCCGTAACTTCAAATACATGTTTTGGAGGCAGACGGGAGTCTGGATTGGCGTGGCCACTTACTCGCTGTGTGTTGTTATGCAATCTCTTTTCCTCCCCCAGCTTCAGTTTCCTTATTTGAACAGGTTGTGGTTCATTATTTGAACAGGGAGCAGAGATCGGACTTGGGAGGAGGTTAGGAGATAATGTGGGTAGATACTGTTGATGGATTGGGTGAGGCCGAGGGAGGGGGCAAGGATGACTACCAGGTTTCTGTCTCAAGGACTTGGACTTGGGTGGTGTTTTAATGCAGGGGAGATAAGAGGAGGTGCGTGCGCACACGCGCGTGCTCGTGTGTGTGTGTGTGTGTGTGTGTGTGTGTGTGTGTACACGCGTGTGCATATTTAACATGCATGGGTCAGTCTATGTGTAAAAGATAGTGAGAGGCAGACATGGAAAGGCAAAGACTAATTTTGGTTTGTTTTTTTTTTAACTGTGTGTGTATATGTGTGTGTGTTTTCATGTGCACATGGGCACATGTGAGCCGTGGAATGTACGCAGTCAGAGAACAGCGAAGAGCACTAGCCCCTGCCTCCCCGCCTTGTGTGAGACAGTCTGTTCAGTGCTGTGTAGGCCTGGCCGCCTGGCCCGCCAGCGTCCGGGGATTCTCCCGCCTACGCCTTCCGCCTCACAGTAGGAACACTGAGATTCCAGATGCAATCTACCACGTCAGGCTTCTCCTGGGCTCTGGGGATTCGAACTCAGGTCCTCACGCTTGTGTACTGAGCACTCTACTTTTCCTGGCATGTGATTTTGAAGTGTGTTTTAGACAACGTGGAAATGTTGCGTTTTCGTGATGCTTAGGGGAGCGAACTGGCTTGGCAATGGTTCTAAGGTCCTTGTATCAAAGAGGTGTAAGTGAGGTGACCCTCTGCAACAAGAGAGCACCGGCTGGACCTTGAGAATGCCTTTAGTTCCTGCTCTCAGGGGAATGGAGAAACACTTAAAATTACTTACATGACCTCACAGGCCTCTTATTTTCCTCTTTTTGAAACATTGGGTTTTGAAATGAAGAACTTACGCTGTCTGTATAAGACAAGGGGAGCAAGCCTTAGGTTCCTCGGGAAATACAGAAATGGATTTCTAGCCTGTGGAAACCAATACGTTCCCAACGCTCACCTCGGGGGGGTGGAGAATGGGGTGAATCAAGTGAAAACACTGAGGAGAGCTCTTGAGGTCCTGAAGTCGGACACTGAATGCTTGTTAGGACAATAATCTGAACGGTTAACATTTGACTCAGTGTTCACACTTCTGGGTTCCAAAATAGCATTGATCTTGTGGTGAGAGTTTGCTATGCAAATGTAGTGTTGTGAAACACAAGTGGATTTGAGGGCGCAGGGGGTGGCTGGTTCAGATGTCCAATGGCTTGTAGTCTCTTTCAGGAAAAACAGACAGACTCAGGAAATGAAGGCAGGAAGTAGAGGGCTCCATGAGCATTTATTCATTTGTTTGTTTGTTTGTTTATTTTGGTTTTCCGAGACAGGGTTGCTCTATGTAACAGCCCTGGCTGTCCTGGAACTCACTTTGTAGACCAGGCTAGCCTCAAACTCGCAGAGATCCACCTGCCTCTGCCTCCAGAGTGCTGGGATTAAAGGTTCCCCTCACCTATCCCGTGACTCCGTGAGTCAGAGGACAGATAATTTGTGCTTGTGATTTTGTGCGTGGAGCCATTCTTTATAACTTTTATCAATAATATTTTTATGTTTTGTTCTTTTTTTATTTCGTAAATTTTTATAATTATAGTAATATCATTTTCTCCTCCTTTTTTCTCCCTGCCAACCTTCTCATGTATCCTGACTTGAATGCTTTCAAATTTATGGCCTCTTTTTTCTTTAAATGTTGTTAGGCAGCCATGTTGGTGAGACTTCATAAGTGTAGCTTCTGACATTTTTAAGAGACACAATCTCACAGCAAACTTCCTGTCCCTCTGGCTCTTACAACATTTCTGCTCCCTCTCTGAACTCACCCCTGAGCCTTAGGTTCAGGAGTCATGTTGTAGATGTATCAGCTGGGACTGTGTGAAGCCATTCTTGGTACTGAAAAACTCCAGGATCTATCTCTCTCCCTGACAGTATGAGGGCACGTAAATACCAAAGGCTCAAGCTGCTAGACTAAGGTGTGGCTGTTTCAAGAGAGCAATCAAAGAGGAAGGATAGAGCTAAGGACGGAGAAGTCAACTAACTTTCTTCTGGTGAATGAGCATTCCAGCAATGCAAGCTTCAATTGGGCTGGGTGACCACAAACATTACAGAGATGGAATGAGTCATCTGGTGACAAAGATGTCTGAGGGTCTGCGGTGGCAACCTTCCCCATCATGTGTGGGTGGGCTCCTTGTGAATATGGTACCCTGTGTGCAGGGCAGAGGGGCCAGGTCGGTTCTCCCTGGCGTGGAAGGATGTTTTCATGTAGGATCTCATTTCTAGCCTCATCGTCAGCCTGGAAGGTGGGCGCAGCAGTGACAATAGGATATCTACTTTTCTTGTACCCTTGGAGCTGTTAAGACTCAGCACAATCATTTGTGTGAAAATACTTTAGCAGCCTTAAGCCACTACCTATGCAAGTTCTGTTGTTACTCACACCCTTGAAGTATTTCTCTTTGTGCTCGTCAGGGTATCACAACACATTCCCTGAAGCAATCAGGGCTTCCCTTTAACAAAGCCCAAGTTGGCAGCAGATGCTCTTCGTGGATTATAAAGTCTTGATGTGGACTGGCATTTCCCACTGGAGTCTGAGCACCTCCTTCAGAAGCTTCTTACAGCCAGAACTTCATCTCTCTGTCTTTCTGCTACAAAGCCCGCATTCCCATGCAGGCCACCGACCAGGTTCCACTTTGCAGCCCCAAGAACACCTTCGGCTGTTGACTGCTTTACAGAACAACGGAGCTGAACAACAACCCTGGGCAGTACGCCACTGTGGTCTAGCTTTCCAGGCTTCTCTGTTGAGTCAACAGGAATGCATACACTGGACTCTGGGGATTGCAGCTCTACACTGTCTTTTAGATTTTCCTGAAGAGAGGCAGATAGGACCCCAGGCAAGGAATCTTCCTTTAGCAATACCCCCTACCCCTTTGAAGCATAACAGGCCACACTTGAATTCTTAGATGTTGCATTTTCTTGGAAGGGGAAAAGGCACTTCAGTGACGGGCTAGATGGCGACCGCTCCCTTCCCTCCTCCCCACTCGGGCAACTGCGCTAGCTTCTTTGCTTTCTCTGTGGTCAGTTGCTTATGTGTTCCTCTTAATGCCTGGGGCATAGGAGTCAGTTCTGCAGGAAACGCATCCCTTGGAGTCACTGGGCATACAGCATCTGAATAGTTTTGTACAATACACCTTATCAGCTGCTAAGACACGAACATACTTTTATCAAATGGGGAAAATTTAAGCTATGCAGTATGTTCTCTTAACTCTCTCGGTTTATAATACTCGGCGATGCACCCACTTTCTACTCAGTGTTTTTATTCCCATGTCTCTATCTGGACATAAGGAGCATTTTTTTTGACTCCAGGTAGAAACTCTGCCCAAGGAGTATGCCATGGGCACAGAAGATCTTTGACCTATCATTGACTTTGTTGGAGGCTCTAAACGTTGCTACGGAAGACTGACTGTTCCTACCGCCATCTTTTCCCATCAAGTCAGATGAGTTTAGTGCAGCTCTCTGATTTTTTTTTTTGGACGGAGTACCCTTTAAGTACTTTACATGCCTGGAGTTCTCACCACTTTGGTGGTGAAGATCTGACACCTACCACGGAAACATTAGCTGGTTCAGAACTTGAGTTCGACTTACACATGTTTCTCTTAGTAATGCTACTTCCATGGCTTCCTGAGAACTCCACAGATTCCCTGCTGAGCCTTTGTCATCCTGCGCTACACTCTTCAAGGTGTCCTCGTAAAAGCACAGAGTTGTGGAAGGAGGAGGTTTTGTTACACTCCTCCTCTAGAACCTGCTTCTGTTGGAAAAGCCCCTGCTGCGTGCAATAGCACAAACCTGTGATCCTAACACGTGGGAGCTTGAAGCAGGGTTGTGAGTTTGAGACCAGCATGGGTTTTAGAGAGTTGGTTACCCTGTCTCAAAAATATAGACCTGACCATTTGGTATTAGATAACCAACTGATGTGCTTTTCCCTAGGGAAGACTGTTTTCTCATTTTCTACCTTAGTGTCTAGAATTGAGGCTTCATGGGATTTCCCCTTTCCACCTTAACAAGTTTAATAGTCAGCCCTGAAAACACACGCACACGCACGCGCGCGCACACACACACACACACACACACACACACACAACATCATATAGACTGAGCAACTTGTATTTATATATTTAGGAATACACACATGCACACGGACAGGTACACACACACGGACAGGCACACACACACACATTCTTGATGCAAAAAGTGTGCAAAAATCAAGAGTGTGATGTAAAAAAAGAGCTTTGACAAAACCCAACCTCCCTCCATGATAAAAGCCCTGGAGAGACTAGGGACACAAGGAGCGTAGCTTAACATAATAAAGGTGATTTACAAGAAGCCTAGGGCCAATATCAATCTAAACAGACAGAAACTCAAAGCATTTCCACCATGATCAGGAACAAGACAAGGATATCCACTCTCTTTATACCTATTTAACATAGAACTTGAAGTCTTATCAGAGCAATAAGACAACTGAAGAAGACTAAGGGGATACAAAGAGGAAAGGAAGAAGTCAAAGTATCTTTATTTGTAGATCATGTGACTGTAAGCATAAATGACCTTAAAATCTCCACTAGGAAGCTTCTGCAGCTGATAAACACTTTCAGCAAAATAGCAGAATACAAAATTGACACAAAAAAATCAGTAGCCTTCCTACGTATAAATGACAAACAGCCTGAGAAAGAAATCAGGGAAATAGTGCCTTTCACAATGACCTCGGAAAACATCCTAGGATATATCTAGCAAAGCAAGCAGAAGACTTGCATAATAAAGTTCTTAGGACACTGAAGAGAGAAATCGAAGAAGCCAGGCTTATGTTCTACTCCTTTTTTTTTTTTTTTTTTAAATCTTCCTTCCCCCTAGATAGAGATGTTGAACTGGTGGTTCTTCTTACTCGCCAGGCATCAGCTGTGACGTGCTGCTTCCACGTGCAGGGGAGTCTCTAAAACCTACCTTTTGTATTAATAAGAAACAGCAACATTTTGAGTGATAAGAACTCTGAATAAAAACCAAAATTGGGCCATCCGTTTGAAAGAGAACAAGGGGAGGCACACGGAAGGTTTGAGGGAGAGGAGGGAAGGGGCTAATGACGTAATTATATTTTAATCTCAAGAACTAGAAATTATTTTAAAAGGTGCCAAAAGTGAACACATTTTGAAAATCACCACCCCTTTTTGTCTCTGTTGGTCAGTGCGTGCCGCTCGCAGAGTACAGACTCTAGCGGTCGGAGACTGGCATTTTTTTTTAAGCCATAACTAAACAAATCTAGACTGTTCCGCGTCTTATTCAGGCGCCTGGCCCGAATCATTGTCCTCTGAGGTCGCAGCGCTGCTGCTGAGGTGTGGTCAGAATGAAGGTGGGATGTCAGACAAAGAGGCTTCAGAAATCTCTAGCAGAAGTGAGTCATGGGAGCAACCACCTCAGTTTCCTTTACCTAACTCAGCACCAACGTGTGTTTCTGTCATGACTTTGCTGATTTAAAAGGAAAATAAAAAGATGAGCGTACCCACCAGTTAACTGTCCGCGGCTTTTGGAGCACTTGAGACGTGAAGGCGGCATAGAGTATCTCTGCTAATGTATGCAGCTCCTCACAGTGGTTAGCACAGGGGCTTCCGGCAGGAACCGTTGATTACACTCCTTTGGAAGGAATACAAAGCGTCCCCATTATGTCACGGTTTCCAAAAAAAAAAAAAAAAAAACAGGTCTTCCTGTTGTATATCCAGGCATACAACACGTCTGAAAGCACACTGTGGGTTAGGGTCGTGGTGAACAAGGTGAAAGATTGAAGAAGAAAGGTTGAGTCTTCACTGCTTCTTTCAATTAGTCTTTCTCTCATTTCCCCTTTTCTATTTTCAGAATCCAGATATGTCCCTGCTTCATTGACTATCTGCATTTAGACTCAAATAAGACAGTAACTGTAAGTTTTTGAACAGGGCCTGTGGCCTGCTGTTATTTGCAGTGCCACAATTCTCAGCCTAGTGCCCGACACAGATGTTAAGGCATCTTAATTGTTAATCTTATTTGTTGTGGAAGTTTATTTTTAGTTGTGTTTAAAACAATTGTTTTTGTGCATTGTTGAAAAAAGGGATGCATAGGCCTTGGCATTTTGTATTGTCTGCAGGTGTTGTATTTCTGTGGGGGATGTTTGATTGCTTATGATCTGCACATGGTATCAGTAGAACACCTTAGAAGTTCTGAAAGAATAAAAACACCTTAGCTCAGATGCTCAGGGTTCCACCGTTGAGTATGGTGCTGGCCGTGATGGTGGTTCCCTCTGCAGAGGTCTGGCAAGGCTTGCACCAATGAATATGCCACCGTGTCTCCTTGCTGGGCTGCCCCAGCGGATAACAACTACACTTATTCTTGCGTCTTCCCCCTGAGATATCTCCCTTTCTCTCCACTTGCGTAAAATAAGGGAAATCGGACTGTTCCACACCGATAATTCCTATTCCACCAGTGAACAGGACAGGGACCCTGAAACTGGATTTGGTAATCGACCAGGGGAGGAAACCGTTGAACAAAAAACTTCTGAAGTAATAAAGAAAGAGCCATGATGCAAGGGTATGATATAACTAATGTAGGATGTCATGCGATGTTTCTGTGGAGAGTTGTGATCAGAAAGAAAACTCATATTTGACTTGGTGCAGCTGGGGTATCAAGTCAGCAAGGCACTGGGAGAAGGTACCCTTCGTGAATGAGACAATGTGTACTGTGATGGTTAATCTTGACTGCCAACTTGATTGGACTGAGAAAGGCCTAGGAGGTTTTGGAAGCACACTCTTGGCCTGCCAGTGAAGGCATTTCCAGAGACAGCTGGCCTGAGAGCTGGTAGCTGTGGTAGGAGGGAAGCTGGGATGGAACAAAGCAAAGGAAGATGTACCGGCTTCTATGTCAACTTGACACAAGCAGAGTCATCAGAGAGGAAGGAGCCTCAATTGGGAAAATGTCTCCATAAGATCCAGCTGTAAGGCATTGTCTTAATTAGTGATCAGTGGGGGAGGGCCCAGCCCACCGTGGGTGGGGCCACCCTGTGCTGGTGGTCCTGGGTTCTATAAGAAAGCAGGTCAGGGGAAGCAAGTCAGTAAGCAGCACTTCTCCATGGCCTCTGCGTCAGTTCCTCCTTCCAGGTTCCTGCCTGCTTTAGTTCCAGTGTGACTTCCTTTGATGCTAACAGCAGTGTGGAAGTGTTTGCTGAACAAACCCTTTCCTCTCCAATTTGCTTTGCGGTTATGTTTTGCCTCATCGATAGGAATCCTAACTAAAGCAGAAGAGGAAGCTAGCAAGAACGTGAAGGCTTGATTGTTCCTGAGCAGGTGTTCGATGCTGCTTCCATCCCATGTGGATAGCTGATACTAGTTTTTTAAGCCTTTCAATGTATATCCACAATGATTACTTTACAGGATTTCTGAGTCTCCTTTCTTCGTCAGGGTTTCATCCATGATCCCTCCTCTCTTAAGGCTTCCATCTTGGAATGAGTTACTGGTTTCTATAGCTCTCTGGTGTGCTAATGACAGTTGTGGGAGTATCCAGCCATTGGCTATAAAAGCCAAGCTAATCAATCCTGTTGTGTGTGTGTGTGTGTGTGTGTGTTTTTATTCATTCCCTCTAAGGAACTCTGAATGTTGGTTTGAGAGCACATGATTCACTGAAGCAATCCAAAAGTGTGCTTTCCATAGCTGCAAAGTAAGGGCCTTGCTCTGTAGAGATCTGTGCTGAGCTTTCCTCTACAGACATGATGAGTGGTCTCTTAAGTGTGTGCTTGAGATGGTAATAATAATATTACAATACTGGATGGGCTCTTTTAGTAAACGAGGGCATATAATTTCTGAATTTGTTTTCTCATTTCATAAATAATTGATCAAGTAAAATACCATCAAGCTTGGAATTTTTAGTATTTTAAATAACAAGCAAAGCAAGGGTAGCTCATTACTCCTTTCTTCTTCCTAACGCTTTCGGACTCTTAGATTCTGTTCTCCTTGTTCAAAGTTAACGGAGTTGGAGGCATGTGGGACAGGTGAAGTGGTAAGCCCCCCTGCGCCCCGTCCTGTAATGCTGTTCTCCCTGCTGTCCTCTGGCAGAATAACCTCAGAGATATATGGGTAGAAGGAATATTTTGTTTGGAAAGCTAACCTTGAAGCACATGGCATTTTCTTTTTGACCGGATTGCCCCGTCTGGGTAGGGGCAATCTTTTAGTAATACAAATTACACTTGCAACAAACCCAGTTAAATGTATATAACACACCCACCCGGGTCTTCTCATCAGAGAGCTTCTAGGACAATGTCTGAGATACACGCAGTTACACGCGTGATGGGAAGTACCACACAAGCGTTCTGGTGCCTCTGATTCAGTGTTGATGGGTTGTCATTCACTTTATGAGAACCAAATAAAATCTATATTTTATTTTTTGAGAGTTCCATATATGAATAAATACTGTATTGTCCCCCCCACCCCACCCCTGCTGCCTGTCCCCAACTTCTGGTTCTGACTCCTTCTGTGTCCTTCCCACTCCTTCTCAACTCCATGGCCTCATATTCTTTATTGTTGCTATAAATACATACGTGTATTTAGATACATAACTAGCTGAATACATTTAGTGTTACTCATATACATATGTGTTTAGGGCTGACCACTGGGGATTGGATAACCATTGTGGGGGGAGGGGTTTGTCCCTTGAGAAGACTAGTTCTCCCTCTCTCAGCAGCCATTGCTGAGATTGCCTATAATTCTTAATCTAGGGATGGGGCCTTGTGAGTTTACCATATCAAGGATGGCATGTCAGTTGGTATTGCCCTTTTTCAGTTTATTTTTTTAAGGCAACCATATTGTTGGGATTTCATAGGCGCAGCTTCTCTGTCTTATAAAGAAGATACTCCCTCACAGCAGAGGTCCTGATGTTCTGGCCCTTACAGTCTTCCCACCGTCTCTACCACAGCGATCCACGGACCTTAGGTGTAGGGGTCATGTTGTAGACGTACCAGTTGGGGGTATGTACCCCAAAGTCCCTTGTTCTCGGCATTTTGACCAGCTGTTGCTTTATGTCTGCTGCATCAGGGAGCTTCCTTGATGATGGGTGAGAAATACACTTATCTGTGGGTGTAAGGATACATATTTCAAATGTGGCTAAAACTTATACTGGTTTAGGAAGGTGTTAGTGGCAGGTTTTCTGTAGGTTCCGTGGCCTTGCCAGCCTTACATAGTGGGTAGGTTTACAACACCAGGCATGAAGTCTCTCCTGTTAAGCAGGCCTCAAATCCAAGCAGCTAAGCACCCAGGATTTAAGTGCTCCTGTTTTACCTTCCTGAATAGCTTGTCATTCTGGCCATTGGTATGACTTGTACCTGTTACAGCTAGATAGGACTATTGACTGCTTTTGCCTTGGACTTTCACAGTACCTCCTGGAACTATAAAAGCTAGTCCTCAACAGGGAGACTTCCAGGTCAGGTCTAGCTGTTTCTCCAAGTCCTGTGTCTTAAATGTGTGGTGTCTTCAGCAATAGGGTCTTACCTCCATTTTCTGGAATGCTACCTAGGGAAATGGCAATAAGCCTATATTGTTTTGGGAGTTTCTTGAACTCCCCTGACCAATGGCTGGAAAGAAGGGGTTTCCCATGCCTGGCACTTGGATTTTTGTTAGCTAGTCTGTGGCTTTTGCAGGGAGTGCCTTCCCAGTGGTGTAACTTCAATTGATTTTTATATATACATGTGTATACACATTCATGTACATTATAAGTAATTTCTAGCACACAGAAAGTAATGTAACTCCCTATGGATTATATATATATATATATATCTTTAGTGTTACTTATCCCTGCTCCTTCCCTCACCGTTTTCTAGAGCTTCTGCCCCTCCCCCAACTGTGGTCCCTTTTTTCTTTCTTTAAATCTGTGGTTACTGTAGATTACTCACTTCTAAATATTCAGAACTAGGATCAACTTGTCCTGGCAATAATTTAGAAAGCTTGATAATTCTACTTTATGGAAGTATAAGATTGTAAATGTATTCTTGCTAGGTATGTGGAGTAGGTTTTGAGAAGGAGATACATTATTTTTAGTTCTTTTTTTTTTAGATGAAAAAGTAGGAGAATAATGTTCTTGTTAGGAGGAACTGGAGTTCACGGGTTAGCTGATATACAGTTCATTCAAATTTATTGAACGACTTCCATTCCAGATACCGTATTTGGCCACAATACACACAGATGGCAAGGTTCTTGTTCTGCAAACATCAACGGTCTCGGGGAGAAGGCATGTAAGCAGATTATTGCCACACTATATGACATGGCATCCAGACAAGACAGGTGGAAAGGTCTACGTCAAATGAGTAATCATTTCATAAGAGAGGAAATTTATGTCGACTTGAGTCGACAAGCCAGCATTTTATACATCAGTAAGGAAGGACGTAGACCTCTCAGGCAAAGGCAAGAGACACCCGACACATAGCAGCTAAAGGCAACTGTGATCTGACAGAGCTGAGACATCGGTACACGGCATGGTTCCAGCATGAGAGTCACAGGGTAACGAAATTTGCTTCAGGCAAACAGAGCGGTGTTATGCTTCCTAGAAACAGTTCACATAGTCTCATTTTGAGATGGCATTTCGTTGAGTAGTCGAGACTTGGCTGGAACACTTTACATAGGTCAAGTTGGACTTCAGCCTTGTTGCTTTTACCTCCGTGTTCTGGGGTTGTGTGTTCTCTTCCACACCTGAGTCCGATCATCTTATAAAGTAGGACGTAACTGGGAGAGTGCAGCACTGACTACAGAATATGGAAGCATCCTAAGAGGCACTTTTTTTTTTTACTTTAAGAGTTACATTTATGAATAATAACTTAATGACAATGGACAACATCTCCTTGTGGTTAAAGTAATTTAAAAAGATATAAAATAAAAATTATAGACACCTAAGAGGCATTTTATCCCTCAGAGTTACTGATTTTGTTTAAGACAAGAGTTTGTAAGCATTTAATGTCTTAATTAATTTCATTAACAAGGTAATTGTCTGGTTGTGTGGAGAGCATCTCTGGTCTGCTTTTTACTCTGCTGAACTTCAAGTTTTTCTGTTGATATGAAAGTTGAGGTTTCTGTTTGTGACCTCACTTGAAAAATCCTAGGAAGTGTGTAGTTTAGATGCGAGCTCTGCAGTTAGAGAGCCAACTTTCAGCCTTCTTTCTAATCATTACTACCTAGGTGACTCTTCACAGACAGCGTGAGGTCCCACAGCTTAACGTTTGCTCTTAGTAACAGCAGAACAGTGCTATCTCGGGGACTGAAGTCCCTCAGGGCTTACTTCTAGCACAACCCGAGTCAGTGCTATGACACAACAGATGCTCAGGAAAATCCCCTTTGCATTGTGGTCAAGTGATATGTTAGGTACCAAGAACCAGAACGCCGGGACCACAGGACATATTAACTTGCCAAGTTGATAGCCAGCATGGAGAGGTACCGCAGATTTATAATCTTCCTTAGAGAGCGATTTGGCAGAGTTTGTCATCGGTCAACTAATCTATTACTCTGTCTGACTGGGGACATCATTTAACTCTCTAGACTTGTATCTTCTTATGGTAAAGTTGGGAATAACATTGTTCTCGTAGTTCATGGGTATAGGATATATCAAGTGCGGAAATCTTCAGGAGAGTTAAAAACAGAAGCGTGAGAGTCCATGCCAGTATGATACAGTTGGCATTGAAAGGTAGTACCGTCACAGGGAATCCTGTTGTCATACGTTCCAAATTATTTTGCATATTGCTCTTAAAGCCTTGTTTTTTTCCTTCTTATTAAATTCTGTGAGGCCCAGGCTGCCTTTAAATTTTATACAGAACATGAGGAAGCAGTATCTGTCTCAAAATCAGACAAAGGAATAAGAAAAAAAAATAGCTCCACTATTAAAAACAGAGAGCCAGCTTCAGATATTTTTTTCTTGCCAAGGAAATGATGCTTTCCCTGTAAAGCATTATCAATTCTTAGGACTGTGTTTTTGTAATTCAACAAAAGCTATCTGAGACTTTATGGGTATAACTCCTGACATCCCTGGGAGACACAGTCTCACTGCAAACTCCTCGTTCCTTGGGCTCTTACAGTCCTTCTACAGCATTCCTTGAGCTTCAGGTGCAGGAGTTGTATATAGACGTATCCACTGGGATTGGGCTCCATAAGTCTGCATTTTGATTGGTTGTGTGTGTATGTCTGTAATTGTTTATTACAAAGAGAAGTTTCCTTGATGAGAGGTGAGGACTACCCTTACCTGCGGGTATGAAGACAAATATTTAGAGTGTAGTTAGGGACTGTGCTGGCTGTAGGTTCTCCTCCAAGATCCACAGCTTCACTAGCCCCGGGTAGTTGGCTAGGTTTCCTGTGCCGGGCATGGTTTTTCCTCTTGTTGAGCACGTCTGGAGTCTTATTAGAGAGCTGCTGATTACTGCCAACGTATGTGTGCCACCATTACACCCGTAGGGTTATTGCACCATGCTGGTTGCTGATGTGGTTCATAGGTGTCACGGCTGGGTAAGAGTGCTGGTTGCCTCCCTTCTTTAATGCTTTCTGGTGCCATGAAAGCTGGTCTTCAGGGAGGAGGTTGGCCCTGGAAATATACATACAAGTAATATTATAGAGACTGAGCAGATGGTACTTGGGTATTTAGGAATATACACACAGTGTGTGAACAACAGTTAGTGAAAAAAGAGGCCATGAATTTAAAAAAGACTAAGGAGGACAAATGGGACAGTTTGGAAAGGAAAGGGAAGGGGGATGATGTATATTATAATAAAAAATGACCTGGGCATTGCAAAACTGTTACATACTTCTGCAAAATATTTCTAAGAGAATGTGTGTGCCTTTTCTGGGAAACGATGCAAAGCTAGCAAAAAACCTCCTCACATTTTCACACCCAGCCATGTGTGTTCGATATGCACCACCTCAAAGAACAATAGTTCCCCTGCCCCCCAGCACTGTGCAGTGAGGGAAGAGCACAGAGATTTCTAAGAATGTGCTGGTGTAACTGTCTGTTAGCTGGAAGCCATTGGCAGTTCTTGGAAAGCCGCCTCCAGAATAACCTGTTTGTAACATCATTAGTTTTATTTGATGTGAAAAAAAAAACCCAAACTATTAACCCATTTAACTACCAGAAACTTTCTATTCACCATCTTAAGTGCATAAACACCAATGGATATATTCAACAAAAGCCCATGTCTATTTTAAACTGGTTTGAACCCATGGTCAAGTGGCTGTTCTGTTTGCAAACTGGTGAAAAGAAAGAGCAAGCGAGTGAAAATGCAGTGTAGTACAGGTCTGTGGTCACTGTGCACAGCCGGGGGATTTTAATATCTGGATTCTTAACACCGTAAGATCGCGGATAAAGGAAGATGCGTTTGTTTCATCTTGTGTGCGTGGTCCATGAGCACATATATCGCACTGGTAAGAAGAAGCCAAGCTGAATTTGTCTTTTGTGAGGAAACGGACTTGAAAGAAAATCTCAAAGCGGTTGCTAACCTAAGCCCTGGGGAAGGGGTAGAGGAGTACCTCAGAGCCCATGGTCACTGCGGTTGTAGCACACTGCGTGCAAGCTTCTGGCTTCTTGTTTGTTTCCTTAGGCTTCCTGTTCAGTGTGTCCTAACTCTCCTCTCCCTCCTCTCTCCTCCCCAACCCCTCTCTTTTCTATCTCCCTGTGTAGCCCAGGCTAGCCTTCAACCTGAGATCTTCCTGTCTCAGCTTCTCAGAGCTGGTGTTGGCTGGTGTACATTACCTGTTAAAAATCTTTATTCTTGCTGATAAATCTGTTCTTGCTTTTATTACAGATGCCATTGTGGTGAGGTGGAAGCTGGCAGGACACTGGGGAAGGGGATGAGGCTTCTGGAATTTTCTGCTTTCCTTGAAATGTACTGGATAGGACAATGGTAGAGAAAGTGATTTTGAGTCTAGCAGTTGGTCTTTAGAAAGGCTTCCTTTAAGGAGGAATTCTTAGCAGCATTCCGAAAGATGAAAACGAGCTGTCCAGGACTGACGTGCTCCAAGCCTGTTTCTTAAAACCAGAACCCCAAGCTGTGAGCTCTGGGTCTTCACCTGGTAGGAAGAGGGTGGGAAGAGGCAGCTGTTTCTGAAACAGGCTTGTGAGTGTGTGTAGCTTCTGGAAGGCAGGCAGGGAGGGACAGGCTGGGGAGTCCCTCTACAACCCCTTTCCATGGCCAGCCAGCAGCAGGGAAGGAAGAGGAGCAGCTGAGCATCCTTTAGTTATTCACCTGAAACAAAGGAGCAGAAAGAGGTGGAGTGTCTCTGCGCAGAATGCATTCCCGAAATGACCCTGACCCTAACCCTAACCCTGACCCCATGGCACACTTGGGAAGTGCTGGAGAGCAGGGAATTTATGTGTTTGTATGAATGGAGCTCTGCTCCACGTTCTGCAGTACCTGGGAAATGGGTAAGGTAGGGAGAAATGGCAATCTTGCTGTTTTCTGAGAGTTTGTCTTTCCTTCTTAGGCTAGATGTGCTCCATAGAAAAGTACTAGTGCCCCAGATCAAAGGACCCTTCGATCCTTTGTTGAACATTAACAAAGAAATAAAGTAATAGATTCTTTCAGAATAGCACAGAGCAGAGCTGTCTAAAGGAAATATGATGTACGTCACCGGTATAATTAAAAATTATAGACATATTACAAAGTTAAAAAGAAATAGATAAGCTCACTCAATTAAAAACGTTATTGTGGCATGACAGATAGCTTAGCTGATACACACTTGTCTTGCAAGAGGTGAGACGTGAGTTCGGTCCCAGTGCCCACATAAAAGAACCAGATGTGGTGGTGCACACCCACTGGTTTTCCCAGCACTGGGGAGGCAGAGACAGGAGGATCCTGGGGTTCGCTGACCAGGCGGTCTGGCCTACTTGATAATCTCCAGGTCAATGAGAGACCCTGAAGAAAACACCCAAGGTTGACCCTCAAGTCTGTAAAAGAGTTATTGTGCATATTTAAGATATACACCGTGATATTTTGAGATTCATGGGTGTGGTAAGTTGGTTAGCAGAGTGAAACAAGTTACCATCTCAAGTAGCTATCCACTTGTTCCTCCCCGTGGCAGGAACGGTGATGAGCCCATTTAACGGAAACCCTGAACGCGACATTCTGCCGAAGGCCGTAGCCCTCACGCTGTGCGTCAGACTCTGGCATTGTTGCTTTAGGTACACTCATTTGTTTCTTTTGGTCCACGCTGCTCCATTTCCTTCTCTCACTCTCCTATAATTATTTTTTTTCTACATATAGGAATATTTCTACTTCTGTACACAGAAGCAGGAAAATAATTTTTAGATCCTACATATAAATGAAATCATGTAGTACTACCTTTCTTTGTGATACTGATTTAACTTAGCAAACTTTTTAATATATTTTACCTATATCAATATGTTTAAAATATCAACTTAACACATAGTAAATATAAAAATATTGCAATATTTTGCATCCTTTTCATATAAATATTTAATATCTAGACTATATAGTCCACTGATAGCATGTGCCAGGACATCAGATTGCTATTAGGAATAATTTTTAGATTTTTATAACTTTTTACACCTGGAAAAGCGGGTTCATGTATTCAGATTGTTTCTAACATACCTAAGGTTTTTTCAGTAACTGAACTGAACCTCAGTTTAATATAAACAATTGGGTGAAATGAAGATAAAACTTCAAGTTCTCACTTCTCTTAGTCATGATTCCAGGAGGAGGTCTTTGTTGAAACTGTATTGGCTACAAAAATAAGAGAAAAACTGTCAAAATCCCTTCTTGATTG
This sequence comes from Cricetomys ansorgei, assembly GCA_026225945.1. NCBI lineage: Eukaryota > Metazoa > Chordata > Mammalia > Rodentia > Nesomyidae > Cricetomys > Cricetomys ansorgei. The sequence continues at coordinate 2,140,999 of JAMJFZ010000183.1, read as the reverse complement.
TTCTTAGCCTTTTTCTTCTGCGATGTTTATGAAGCAGGGCTTTCACCAGAAGCTGGGTTGTGAGGTGCTGTGGGCACAGGTACAGAACATTTTAATGTATTACCTGCCCCACCACTAATTAGCCACTTGATATTTTGTAGCGAAGGAAAGTGAGAGTTGTTTCTCTGCCCTGTTGGGTCTTGCAGAAGATGCTTTGAAGATCCAACAGAACCTCTAAATAATGGATTCCTAGAACTTGAATGGGTCTCAAGCATCTTGTTCAATGATACTCAAGTGTTTGCCTACAAATTAATACTCTGGTCCCTCTTTCTGTACCTTGTTCTGATTTGCAACCTCTTTTTCTTAGTTGTGCTGTCTTAAACTGACTGTGCAGAAGACACAGGACTCGACTGACCTCCGGCTTCTTTTGAGGTCATCACTAACTCGGGTTGTTTTCTTGCCTTCAGATTCTGTGTCCCCTCCCCCGACAGTGTTTGGTTGCTATTAGTCATTCGACTCATATCAAACTTACCAGTAACTGAAATCCCCATCTGGCCTCTTCCTGTACATGTTTGAATAGTTTCATGATGCTTTCTGAAACACTTCACCTTTTTTATTTTTTTAATTAAAACAACAAAAAAAAGTTCTTCCCAACTCGGCACCTACCATTTGAAGCTGTGTTACATTCATTTGAGGTAAGAGAGATACAGCGTGTTGAAGAATCTCAAAATCCAGCAAACAGCAGATCTTATAAAACTCAGTTGGTTCAGGAGAAAGTCCAAGGGTTTGCATTTCTAAATCATTCTTGTAAATTATATTTGTATTGAAAATCATTTTATTATTGTAATTTTTTACATGTATGGGTGTTCTGCCCATGTGTATGTGTGTATATCACATCCGTTCCTGGAGCCAGAAAAGAACTCCAGATCTCCTGGAACTGGAGTTACTGACAGCTACGAACAGCCATGTAGGGCCTGGAAATGGAAGCCAGGCCTCCTGGAAGAGCAGCCACTGCTTTTGACAGCTGTGTTATCTTTCCAGCCTGTGTAGATTGCATTTTAAGTAAGGAATTCAGTGTATTCAGGGACTTGCTTGTAATCAGTTTCTCTTGCACATTTTCTTCCTGTAAGGTGAGTGTGCATTTCCCCCTCTCTGTAAGCTTGTCCTGAGATCCTTTCAGTTCGTAGCTGAGACATTCTTTTGTAATGTTTTAGGGCTCCCATTTCCTTCAGGGAAGGAGATGTGTATAGTCCTGGGGATTCCCCCATGGTCTGGTAAAACCATGGGGGTTTAGTGATTGGTGTAGATTTTTCCCAAGATTGTTAAGATCCTGCGAGAGAGCTGGGGAGGGCCACAGTGTGGAAGCCTTCTCGGGGGAGGCAGAGACAGAATACCAAAGCCGGGGACTGCCACCAGAAAATCTTTCCAGTTGGAGCCTTCTTTCTCCTTCTCCTCCTCCTCCTCCTCCTCCTCCTCCTTTTCATTCTTCTCTTTCTCCTAATCTTCCTCTTCTTCTTCTTTATCTCCTTTTTTTGGGGGGAGGGTAATTTTCTTTAGCACCAATCATTCATTTTGCCAAAATTCAAAAGAAAAAAGTGAATAACACAAATATTAGAGATCATTTCATTTCACTGGAGGGAGGCTGAAAGAAAGTGGGATTGTCCCTGGGCAGGGGCAGGATCTGTGGAGGTTTTGGAAGGCTTAAATTCTTCCATATAATTTACATCCAGAGGCACTGACCCAAAGTGAGGTAAAAGTGCTTTTTTTTTTATAGAATAGAAATTTACTCCAGATTCTCTTACTCTTTGTTTCTTTCCCATGCCCAGGTCAACATTCCTCGCAGACACCCTGACCCTTCTTTATTGCCACAGCACCTGTCTGTCGGTCTATCATCCATCTATCTATCTATCTATCTGTCTATCTATCTATCTATCTATCTATCCATCCATCCATCCATCTATCTATCCATCTATCTATCTATCTACCTATCACCTATGTATGTATATATGTATGTATATATGTATCTACCTATCACCTATCTATCAACTATCTATCTATCTCCTGTCTATCTCACTTCTTAACCTTGTGTTCATCCAGCCTCATATTGTATTTACCAGACTTCTTTGAAAACTGTCGAATTGTCTTTCTAGTAATCCAAACACCCCTTACCCAGTGCTTTTGGTGGGGTTTCAGTACAGTCATCTAGAGCAGCATAGCTTTACAGAAATGAATCTGACTGAATCTGCCTACTCACTAAAGTAGAGCAGACAGCGGATGGAAAAGCCCCACTACAGCTCTGAAAAGATCCCTTTGGGGTACTTTGCGCTCTCAGCATCTCAGAGGTGGTGCTGAGCAGCTGCAGCAGAAGGTGTGAGATGCCGGGAACGTCTGTTTGCCTGAGTGCATTCATGCAGAGGCAGAGCCCTATTTGTGTGTGTGAGACCGGGGTTTCCCCCCTCGCCTGGTGGTGATGGTGCAAGAGCAGACTTTCCCTTCCCTGGCTCCCTGGAGTAAAATGTCTGCCAAGGTATTTTGGAACAGAAACTTAAGAATGTTCGGGCCACTGGAAGACAGTAACAAGAATCCTTTGATGCTCTCTATGTTCTCCGTGATCAAACTGGCATCTGTCTTCTTAGGTTCTGAGATGTCATCCGCCAATACTGGCGTGTGACCTGACTGTTTCTTTGAAGGATATGCTGTGGGCCTTGGCTCCTATGTGGATTAGAAGGCCTGAAGGAGCAGCTCTTTACAGATGAGTTCTTGTGGAGTCCACCAAGGAGAAGGAGGGAACCAAACACAATGGGAAACATTTAACAATTGAAACCAGCCCTTGCCTGTGTGGTCCTGTGTTTCACCACATCAACTTTGTGGAAATGAACTGCTGTGAAGAAGCCTGTATTTCTAACAGCTGATAGAGCCAAAGACCTATTAGAGCCTATTTGTCAAGAAAATGACAAAACCTTCAGAGCTTCAGGAAGTTATTCAATAGCTATGATGACCACAGGCCACCAGCCTGCTGGACCATAGCATCACAGTCACATGACTGAGAAAACAGGAGGGTTGGCTGAACCCAACAGAAACAGTTCCATAATGTGCCACGAATGATTTTCCAGGGAGCTAGCTCTTTTTATTCATTTTAAGTAAAGCTTTCATTATCTGAAAATATAAAACTATTTTTTTAACAAAACCCACATTTTGTATATTCAATATATGATTATAAAATAGGAAAAATAGTGTTGTTTTATATTTAACTAATCCTCTTAAAATGTAACATGACAGGGCTGGAAAGATGGGTTAAGAGTGTGTACTGCTCTTGCCGAGGACCCTGGTTCAATTCCCAGAACCCATGTTAAGCAACTTACAACTGCTATAACTTCATCTCCAAGGCATGGGAGAGCACACTTACGACTAATTAAAATACTGAAAATAATACCAAAACAACAACAAATATATAAAATGTTAACAAGCGAGATAATTATCTCTGTTTCCACCTGTTCATAATGTGGGGTATTCTTTTTCCTTTCAGCCTTTCCCTCATATGTATGTATGCATGTATGTATGTATGCATGTATGCATGCTTAACATGGCTTCTGGGAATCGAAATACACAGAAAGCATTGTAGAAAAACGCTAGAAGGAACATTAAATAATAGTACCATTTTATTTAAGTAAAAAATGTTTTATTCCCCCATTTTCATGCACTTACACTTTGGAAGGTATTTACTGACCATCTCATTATATCATGTCTGGAAAGCAATGATCTGTCATGAAGAAACACCTTCATTTTTTTTTTTTTTTTTTTTTGTTTTTTGTTTTTTGTTTCTAAAAATAGCAAAGGCAACTGTTGACTGAACTTTTTTTTTTGTGCCAGGCAAACAAGCCTGCCAGGATCCTCAGCCTCACCAGGGAATATTATTTTTCTATAGGTGTAGGAATGGATTATAAACAGTTTAATATTTCTGTCTCATCTTACTTTTAGCTATTGGCTTAATCAAGACTCAGAACTTTATTTTAGGAAGGAGCATATTATATATTAAGCAACTGGTAAATTGAGCTCTGTATAAAACACAGCGATAATACTTACTGACTTCTCAGAGACATGGGGCAATTGACTCTATTTAATGGGCCTTTGAGTAAATCCTATCTGTGCAAAGGATACAGCAGATTACAATAATAAATCTTCCCATTTGGCTAAGGGATACAATCTTGGCAGATCTTGGGTGTGAGTCATGGAAATGAACTGAGCTGATAGGAGCAGTCTCAGAGGCTGTCTCATCGCTGGCTCCAGGCTGGAGAGAGGAGGTAGGACCAATGAATGAGCTGTAACTGTAACTGTGAGTCTCGCAAGAAGAGCAAGAAGAGTCACGTGATCACATGTTGATATTTGTTAAGGTTTGGGTTCAGATTAGTGCCACTGTAAGCCCTTAGAAAAATAGATAAATGGGTATATGGAGTTCAGGATGTGTACATTTTAGTCATTTTAGTATTCTAATGAGACAGAAGGGCCTGAGGGAGAGCAGGCATGGTGGATGGTGGGCAGACATGAGGCAGCGGCTCCCAAATCTCCACTATTATCTAGTTCCCCTGAGATAGTGTGTGTGTGTTTGTAGTGTGTGTGTAGTGTATGCCCACATGTGTGTAGGTAAGAATGCCTATGTACACGCAGAAGACAGAGGAGGATATTAACTAGGCTGCATTATCGATCGATCGATCTCTTCCTTGCTTCCTGAAGGACAAGGTGTCTAGTTTGTTTTTAGCTTACTTTCTCATGTCGTACTCGATCTGAGGTAGCGTCAGGCGTTTCACGGGACATCTAGAGGCAACCGTTGGTGGGCCCTGAGCGACACCAGCATTATCTTGCCTGGCATTTCCTTCAGAGAAAGTCACTGCTGGTTTAGCAGCCGATGAAGGCTTAATTTCTTCCGTCAAAAGTGGAGCGGGCACTCATTGAAGGGTGGGGCTGAGGGTACTACTTCCTCAGGTGAGACAAGCCCTTGAGAACCTGAGGGTTCAGGGTTCCCAGCCGCAATAGAGTCCTCCCACACATCCCTGTGTGGCTTTAGAGGACCCGCTCTCCACCGACTGACGCCCTTACTCTGACTGCTGACACCTTCCGAGCCTGGGACTTGAATGTTTGCTGTAATTCAGCCAACCTTATAATGAAGGCTTCCGTCTGATCTTTCACAGCTTGAGCTCTGTGGCTGCTGGGGAGAAGATTCTCTCCCAGGGCACACTCAGCAGTTTTTAGACTATTGATGCACATCTGGAACTCATCAATTTCATCACTAAATTCTTTGTTGTCCTTCACTGCATTCTGAGATACTAGCAGCTGGTTAGTTTTATCACAGAGCTCTGGATAAATTTTATCAATTTATCCAGAGATGGTAAGAGCAGCCAACCAGCAGCAATTTTCCTTATTTCCCCCCAAGTGTCAAAAGTCACTAACTCCATTGCTGCTCAATATTGGTGAATCAGGGTAATCAAACACATTTACCTCTTTCAGTCTGTAACACGGCTCACACCAAGCTCCCGGGAGAGGGAGTGACCGGAGAGGCTTCGGTAGCTGTAGGTGTTGGCGAATTGAAAAGTCTAAACGGTACCGAAGTTCTGCCAGATCAAATACCACAGCTCTGTTGGACTTCATTTAGAGGTTTGGGATGGACCGTGCCAGACATGGAGAGGCTTAGGGTGGCAGCCAGCTCTCTGAATGCCGAGACTGAATACATGCGAGGCATCCTTCGGTAAGCTAGAAAATAGCAGTGGATTTGGAGGGTAAGGGGCTGAGTTCAGTTTGGGGATGTTGGTAGTTAGTTGGTCCTGTTGGTAATTGAGTATCAATATTTAAAGCTTGTAGTGAGTGTTGAAACTGCCAATATGAAGGAAATTGATGTTTTGGGGCTGGTTGCTATATTGTTGTTGTTATTATTATTATTAATTTTCTGAAATTAAAATATAATCATATCATTTACTGCCCCCCAAGTCCTTGCATGTATCCCCTTGCCCGCTTTCAAATTTGTGGCCTCTTTTTCTTAATTGTTGTTACATATACGCACATTCCTAAATATATAAACACAGCCTACTAGTTTGTCTAATGTTACGAGACACGGTAACACAGGAGAGGGAGATCTCACAGGAGAGGGATACGACACTGTTTTGTCTCTGCGTGCTTTGCCTCCAGATATCTCCCCCCACCCCATCCCCCGCTGCCGTCTGGTGTGCATGTGTGTTTACACATTCGTATGTGTGCATACAGGTGTGTGCGGTTGTGCACGCACTTGTGTGTGTGAATATGGAGGACAGACATCTAAGTTGGATATCTCAACCACTCTTGATCTTACTACATGAGGCAGGTCCCTGGCTGAACTGGAGCTTGCTGTTTCAGTCAGGTCGGCTGGCCAGGGAGATCTAGGCATCTGTCGGTCCCTGCTTCCCCAGTCCTAGGGTTACAGATGTGTGCTACCCGACCAGCATTTGCACAGGTGCCGGGGATCCAAACTCAAGTCCTCTTGGCTGTGCAGCAAGTGCTCTACCAACCGAGCCATCTCTCCCGTTCCTCCCGATAGGCTGCGGAGGCATACTGATCTTGGCATTGATTATAAGATGAGCTGTTGGTTAGCCCAGATAGGAAAGATGTCTCAACATTAGCGCTGGCTTTCTTTAGTCTTGGATAAATACAGCCATATGCTATCTTTTGGTAGCACTGGCAAGCGTGGGACACACTAGTAAGAGACGCACAGGTCATTACCAAGCCTGGCTGGTTGAGCTGATGTACCAAACGAAATCGCATTCTTTTCCACGTGATGAACCATGCAGTTGAAACTGATTGCCACCATATGGGCCAGCAACCACAGCGATCGTACTTAATCTCCATAAAGTGACAGATATCTCAGACAGTAGTGACGCAGATGGCTGTACCACCTCAGTCTTCCGGCTTGAGATAACAGACTGGTTGATACAGCGATGGTATTTCCAAAGGTAACATGGTAAAACTCTCATCACTTTAATAATCCCCAGCAAACGGCGCTTACTAACATTCATGAGAAAAGTAACTTCTACCAGTGTTTAAAAATATTTGTGCTATACTCAAGCAGAAAGATGTTTATCAGTTAAACAAGAGTTGGGTGCCTGGCTGGCCTCCAGAATAGACAAGAGCGAGGAAGGGAACCCCATCTAACTGGGAAGACGCAGTCTTCCAGTCAAGGTGTCCTTTCCCAGCCTGGCCCGGCCGTGGCCAGCGCATTCCTCATTCCTCAGGCGTGCCTCTTTATCCTTACCACACCTACTCCCGTTCTGGCTCCACACCAAAGGACACGGCCCTTCTCTGTAGATTTCAGGGTGTCTCTGGGTTGCTAGCAGTCCCTTACCTCCTTCTCTTTCCTCATACATAAAGCTTCAAATTTAAGACATGAAAATGAAGTAAAACATCTAGTATTTTTCTTTCTGAGTCAGTTATTTCAGTTAATATAGTAATTTCTAGGTTCATCTATTCTCCTGCAAATTTCACTTTATTTTTATAAATTAAAAATTTTCATTAAGGCTCTGAGAACTGCATACAATGTATTTTGATTATATTAGCCTCTAATTCCTCCCAGATCCACTCTTCCATTCCATACACACACAACTTCATGTCCTCATTTTGAGAAGACCCATCCAGTCCCAATGGTGCTACCCGATTACTCGTAGGTGTGCCCCATCTACTGGAGCATGCTAGACCATCAGGGGCCACAGGCTTAAAGAAAGGCACCTCTTCCTCTCCTGGCAGCTCCAATACTTTCAGGATCATTGGTGTAGTTTGTTATTTCCTTCTCTTATACATTAGAACCATTTATTTAGAAAGAAACTTCCTATTTTACTATAAACTGAAAGCCAGTATCATTTGCCTTTAAAGCAGCAGTCCTCAACCTGGGGTCGCAACCCCTTTGGGGACGAATGACCCTTTCACAGGGGTCATGTAAGACCATCTTGACATCAGATATTTGTATTACAATCTCTAACAGTAGCAAAATTATAGTTATTAAGTGGCAATGAATAATTTTATGGTCGCGGGGTCAGCACAACGTGAGGAACTGTATTTAAGAGTCACAGCCTTAGGAAGGTTGAGAACCACTGCTTTAAAGATAGATTATCATCGAAAGAAACGCCATGGACTAATCAACATTATTACACTCTCGTCAGATAAAATTGTCTCTGAGGATTGTTTGAGGCTGTTTCTTTCTATTAAGAAGAGTGTAACTGAAGCGGTAAAATCGTTTCACCACCAGTTAGGTCTATCTGTTTTTCATAATCAGAGGAATTAAAAGAGAACGTCAAGATGGAGTCCTCTACCATCTGAATGTATCTAACACGTCCATGCATCTTAAACCACCTGGTGGTGCACCAGTGCTCCCCTTCTCCTGTGGAACTAACTGCCCTACCTGCCTCCTCTGCAGAGCCTCTGGTCTCCAGCGATACCTGCTAGAGTGAGGCTCCTGGGAACCCTCAGGAGAAGAGGCAGCCTAGGAAGCAGCCCTTAATCGGTCAGATGATGGAAAGTCATGGAAGCAGTTCTTCAGTGTTTCTCTTTATACATATATATATATATAGATAGATAGATAAATATACATCATATACATATACGTGCATGCAAGGATTTATAGTCATTTCTGATACCCTTCACTGCAGTAATGTTGAACTTTGTGGACTCACGTGCCACACTGAGAATTCTTGATAAGCTATGGTTCTTTCGCTCAGGCAAAAGCATGCCTGCACTCATATACACATGCACCAACACACAGAGATGATTATACACATGCACACACAGAGTTCTCACAGCTCAGAAGTTCAGGACACTACACAGCACGTTGACTAGTTCACACGCGCCCCCCTCCCCCCTCCACTCATACGGTGTGATTCAGTTCATGGAAATTGTGGTTGAGTGTGAATTAAGGTTTTTGAATATATCCGTCACTGACTAAGAGTGGTATGTCAATTTAAGCTTGCTAAGCTGGAGCACTACTTTCCCCCATGGCTGCTTTGAATAGGTAGAAGTTTCACTGATAATGCCTCCCAAGAGGCTCCAAGAATGAGGTCAAACTCTATAAAAAGAAAATTGACCAACCCTTAAAGTCATTCTTGTGAACTTTAAACACCACTGAATGTACCTAGTAAAACCGTCCCTGGGCACGCAGACTCCTAGGCTTGGGCGGAGTTCACATGAGCTGTTTTGCTAAAACAAACAAAAACGACTTGAGAACTTTGGATTGCTTTTGTATGAACTTGAGTGTCTGCATGGATCAACAACAATAGTGCACAATATACCTGCTTGTCAAACCAAGGAGAGGCTCAAGTAGGCACCCGTTTCTTACAAGTGAACAGAAATATCACATGGTTGTAATCTGTGGTGGTCCATGTGTTCTTAAAACCCTCCCTGAACATTTTCCAAGCAACTAATTCTTCCTTTAAAAGGCATGGGATGAGCAGCAACATGACACAGACCATCTTACTCTCTAATTCCAAAAGATAATATTTTAAAATAAAAGATCTAATGAGACACACAAGTTTCAGTACAAGTTTCAGTTGGCCTATGAAACTAAAAATCATAAACTTATCGAGTTTTTAATTTAAGCTTATTGTTATATAGCAACAAGTAGTTAATTTCAAACATTTATAGATGGCTAGATTCAAACTTGAAAGGAACATTTGAGTTAAAGATTAAAGTTAAAAATACACCATTATATGCATGTATGAAATTTTCAAACAATGAGAGACAGTTGAAAAAAAAAATCAAAGACCGATTGTGTTAATGATGTATAAATTTTTACACAGCAGATTTTAGAAGAAATACCAGAAAAACTGCACAGGTCACATACTCATTATCTTCAGTGAAGTCACTGTTTTATATTAAGATCCACCCACCATTTGTCTTCAGTTTCCTGTTTACTAATGACTCGGCCAAAGACGTCTCAAAATGATGAAACATCTCAAAACAGTTTCCTAATGCTAGTAAGAATGAAGGTTCAAGCTTTACTGGGTTTTGAGCTTAGTTTTGTCTCTGGAAGGGTTTTAGATTTAATCTCTTAGTAATAGCATGAGTTCATAGTAGCCACAAAAGAAAGGCGAAAAATTTATTTTTTTTAAACCTTTGAAAATCACTTTTACAAAAGCAAACAAAAATCAACTGAATTTAGTGAATGAGGGGATGCTACAGTGATTTGGGTACATAATTTAGTTTGATATCAATTAAATTATTATACTGCCTTTGTGGCCTATAAAATATGAACTCAGCTGCTTCGGGAGTGTGTCACCTGTTATGAGTCTTCTCTGCTATGTTGACGATATTAGTGAGTTGAGCTTTGTGAAATGCATTAAAGACATTCTTGATGATTGTGTGGGAATGTAGTTCGAATAAAGCAAGATTAGCCCCTTCTGGGTTATAGAAAACATGAATTCATTTTCTTTCACTTAATGATCAAAAATACTTGATGTGACCATGCAGAGTATCACAGGGTTTGGAGTTTAAGAATGAGCCAGATGAGGTAAATGAGAGTAGACTGAGGGTTTTTTTTTTTTTTTAAGGAGAACTCCAAATCCGCTGAGATAAATATCCTTATGTGTATATATACACATCTTTGTATATATGTACATATGTAATTCAAAGGAATATCTTTTATTGTTTATTTTATTCTCAATGATTAAACTGTGTGCTATTTACACAAATGCTTTGACTTGGTGAGCAATGGCAAATATTTCCTCATAAATAATCTCCTTAAAGCAAAAATCAACCTTAATTTTCATTAACGCTTCCATCTAGAGTTTTAGAAACCATGTTGGTTCAATTCAGTAAGCAGTGTGTCTTAGCGTGGTCCTGGGGCTACAACGTAATCTTAGCTGCAAACCAGCTCCAGGTCTAGGCTTCCGAGTCTCCGAGTTACGTGCCTTCCCTGTTAATCTGAAGTTTCAACAGGTCCCAGGTTGGCTCACACATTAGAAGACTGAAACCATCCTTTATAGGTGGAGTCTGGAGACCTAAATTATTTCTCTCCCTCAAAGAAGTAGTGACTAGCTTTCCCATCTCAGTGGTCCTGGAACGCTGCTTGGTGCTTTTATGTGTTTGTTTGTTTTTGTTTTATTCTTTTTCTTTTCAATGGGGGAAAAGGAATTGAGCTGAAACACTGTGCTCCCTCCTTGCCTTCTTTTCCTTCCTCTTCATCAACCTCATCCCAGTTGCTATCATTTATTGAGCAATTACCAGGTACCAGGCTCTGTACTAATTGCCTTTCAGACACGATCTCATTTAATCCCAACTGTGGGTCTTGCGATTGTTAGGAAACAGGAACTCCCATTCCTAGGACTGCCTCAGGACCGAGCTGGGAAGGGAACCTTTATGGCTTTCAGCGATGGCTCCGAGGTGACCTGGAATTAGAGGGCTGGTTGGATGGAGAGAGAACATTTGTTACACACTGTCAGTCAAATGCTTCACATTCACGGCTGTATTTGCTTCATGCAAGAAGCCATGTCTCTCCTTTCTTATTACAGCTGGTGAAAGCTGGGCTCCCGGAGCCTGCAGGTCCATCCAACATCACATTGCTGATGAGGGAAACGGCTTCTTAGGGCAGGCTCTTAGCTCTAGCTAGGGTACCTGGGAAGGAAATTGTTTTTGTCCCTTCTCCATTAAACCTAAGTTTAGGCAGAGCTAGTTTTATGACTTATGTCAAATTAATAAACTGCTCTGTGCCATAGTTGGTTAATTTGTAAGATAAGGATACCGTAGTATAGATGTCAAAGGGATTTTGAGGGGATTATATAACCATGAATAATATAATTCACTTAAAAAAGTGCTTCCCAGACTTAAGCACTCTACAAATATTTTCAAGCCCCAAGGATAGATGCAAAATATTCAAGAATTAATTTTTGGGAGGACTGGAAGATAACAGTTTCTAGCTTTAATAACGTTCCTGTTTGGAAGCGGTGAGTTGTGCCCTGTCTTGTGAGATGGGATTTGGTAGCTAGGGTTGGAAGAAGCCCTTGTAGACAATGAAGAGTGCTCAGGATTACATCTGAAGATGAAAGACCTGGAGAAAAAGAGGTCATTGCACTGCCATTGAACTCTTGTTTACCAAATGAAGAAGGCCAAGAGGTCACTGCAGAGATCCTGACTTAAACAATTACTTCTAATTAAAACAAATTATGATCACCACCAAAAAAACAAAAAACAAAAAAACAGTTACCTTATATTTGCATAATAACAGGCAATGTATGTATGTGTGGTTTTGACCTCTGCAAGATTCCTGTAAGATAGTTTGGATAAAGATCTGAAGGACACTTAAAAAGATTTAGGAGCTACCTCATTCAACTCAGGATTGTTCAATCGTATTCGTAAAAGTTAAGGAGACAGAGGAGAAACCACAGAGGCAAACTGGTCACATGAACACACAATTATCCACCAACCTCCAGGGTGCATGCTACAAGCAGCCTGAAATGCCTGGCTAGAACACAGAAAGAAAAACTGCTCAGAGGAAACCGTAGAATGAATAAACTCCAGAGGCGATAGAGTATAAATCCTTTCAAGAAATAGACTCTGCAAGGATCCTGGGTGACCCTTTGTTCTCCAGGCCTTGGCTGGATGTACAAGGAAGCAAAATGGCACAGTCTCTGCCCTCGAGAAGCTCAAAGTCCAGACCTGCCCTCCTGGCCTTCTCCTGACATTCGCGAGAATGGCACACTGAGTTGGGGTGACAGTAAGCTTTCTTATGGAGGAATCTGCTTCCTCTGTTTTGCCGGCCCGTTGGGTTTCTCCTCACAGTCTAGTTCCGGGCTCATGCGGAGATATTTAATAAGAGCCATCGCAGAGATTTGTGTGTGGAGTGTGGCAAGTAACTGAAGCCGTTCACACCAAAGTTCAAGGACTGCAGGTTACTGACTCAGGACTGTCTGAGGAAAAACAAAATCGAAGCCAAGGAGAGAAGATAAAAGCAACCCAGGCCACAGTCTACTGTTCTAGTATTGATGTATTGCCAAACTTTTTTTAATAACTTGGTACTTGGAGCTTTATCATTTACCATCACAGACGAACTAAAAGAAAAATAACTATTTACGAAGCCCAAGTGACCTCATTATAATACCAATCCTAGATTTCTACGTAGACGTCGACTATAAACGAACGAGTGAGTGCATTAGTGAAATGCAGCCCTCAAACGGGACTTGATTACAATTCTGAGCATCGTTCTTTTATAGATGAAGGCCCCAGGGGAACATGGCATCCTCATGATGAGAACCAGGTGAGAAGCAGTAGGGCAGAGGACTCCCCGTCCACGTGTTGGTGCTCTGTGCAGCGTTCTGATCCCAGTCCAGGCACCAGGTCTTTTCAGCGTGCTTGCCCTTTGATTGCTTGTGGCCTGAAGTAGCATTTAGACTGCCTTTCAACGGTTTACTCGCGCAGCCTCTTTGTGGGTCCCTTCAGGAAGAGCTGAGGCTCCGAGTCAAGTGTCCACCTCTCGCAGTTCAAAGTTGAGATGTGAAGCAGAGAAGAAAATCCCCTTTCCTATGCACTTTTGTCCTTGGTTAAGATCCTGGGCAAATTTAGAGGGTCCCAGAGTCTATTTAAATATTAGGATACAACAACAGCAACATGACCAATGGTATAGACATAGCAGCGAGCATTTTTATGTTAAACAAGAGGGCAAGGTAATGTCTTCATTAGTGCTAGTATTTAAAACCGAACCATTAGGAGGGAAAGAATCTCAGTAAAGGTGACTATCCACAGAGGCTGGGGAGGGCCGATGTTGTTAGAATTAGGTGTATTTTTTTTGTTACCTGATTTTGAAACACAGTATGTCATACCTTTTCAAAAATAAAGCAAAAATGGAAGAACAAAGCCCACTTTTATTGTGACATTTTTTATATTTATATTGCAGCACTAGCCAGCGGCGTGTTTGCTTCTGGGGACACACAGTTCCTTCTTCAGCAGATGTTCTAGACCCTGATAAAGCTTCCCTGCCTACAGCACCAACCATGCCCACTACTTTAGCTGCTTTCTCCATTTGAGTTCCTTCAGCAGCCCTTCCAAATGGGCAACAGTGACCACGTGTTCACAAGAGTGTCTTAGGGCTTCTATTGCTGAGACAAAACGCCATGACCGAAAAGCAAGTTGGGGAGGAAAGGGTTTATCTGGCTAACACTTTTATATTGTTGTTCATCACTGAAGGAAGTCAGGACAGGAACTCTGGCAGGGCAGGAACCTGGAGGCAGGAGCTGATGCAGAGGCCATGGAGGGGTGCTGCTAACTGCCTTGCTCCTAACGGCTTGCTCAGCCTGTTTTCTTTCAGAACTCAGAACCACCAGCCCAGGGATGGCCCCACCCTCAATGGGCTTGGCCCTTCCCCGGTAATTATTAATTAAAAAAATGCCTTACAGCTGGATCTTATGGAGACATTTTCTCAATGGAGGTTCCTTCCTTTTTAGTTAACTAGTTCCTGTGTCAAGTTGACATAAGACCACACAGCACAAAAAGGAAACCGAGTACTGGCGACTAACCAAGCTAAGATGAGAGGCAGTCATATCAGAGTCCACAGCTGGCATCTTCTCACCTTTGAGCCAGTGTCCTTTCTCCCGTACAGCATGGGCCACACCTTTTATACCAAGATGCGTTGATTATACCCAGAGACCAAAGGGCACATCCATTTGATTCACGTAGCCGAGTGCTTACCATGTTCCAAGAGCCGTGAGGGTGCTTTCTCAGTTGAGAAATAAGCGTAGTGAAGACAGGGTGAAGACAGGCAAGGAGGCCAAATATCTCAGCAAGAAACGCTCTTGATAGCGTTAAGCACAGACAGCCTGGCAGTCAGAAAGGACGTTTCTTTGAACTGGGGAGGTTCATGGCAGCTTTCCCAGAGATGGGTCTTTGAGGACAGATGGTATTCAGCCAGCAGAGAAGGGGGTGAAGTGCATTCCAGGCAGCAGGAACAGCACGTACAAAAGCACAGCGTTCCAAGAGAGCCCTCCATGTCTGAGGGCTAGCCAGTCGTCTGGTGTGCTTAGGGCACAGAGGAGAGGAGAGAAAGGAGGCAAAAAACCGGAAAGGGGCTCCTGACACTTCGTGACCTAGACTTTCCCCCAAAGCAGGGGAAGACTGGAAGGAGTTTAATACATGAGTAAAAGAGAATGAAGACCTAGAACTCCGGGAAACGTGCAGGGCAGATGGTTATGGATGAAAGGAGCCATGCTTGATCTCGAGGGATTGGCTGAAAGACTATCATTTTTTGTTTATATTATTAGTTAATTAATTTATTGATTATTGAGACAGGGTCTCTATTATGTAGCTCTGGGTGGCCTGGAACTTGCTATGTAGATAGACCAGGCTGGCCTCAAACTCATGGAGATCCCCCTGCCTCTGCCTCCTGAATACATTTAACAGTTTTAGAAACACACACATGTACACACAGACATATTTTTTAACACTTTTTTTTTCTGGTTCTTTTTCGAGGCAGAGTTTCTCTGTTGTAACTGTGACTGTCCTGGAACTCACTCTGTAGACCAAGCTGGCCTTGATCCACCTGTTCCTGCCTCCCAAGTGCTGGGATTAAAGGGGTGTACCAGCACCTCCCACCAACACTTTTTTTAAGTTGGGGTCCATTGTAAAGCCAATTGGTGACCCCTCAAGATGCCAACATGTCCAAAAATTGACGTCATCTCAAATTAAGTGAAATTCAGTGGCCACACAAAAGCTAGGGTTTGATCTCATTGCCCTTACAGGAGGATAGCAAAAGAAGGAAAGGATTTAAACTGCATTTAGACCTGATATAGTTATGATTGCTAATTTTTTTTTAAACTGCAGAGCATTCTCAAATATTCCTGCACCTTTATTGTATGGTACGACTTGCGGAAAAGGGGTTGTGCATGTGTGTGGCCGAGGGAGTAGCAGCCTCAAGCTGTCTCGTATTTTAAACTGTGTGTTATGTACTTCAAATACACAAAAGGTGAAAAGTCTGAGACTTTTGGCGGGATGGTGGGGAGGCTACAGGCGGGCTGGTTGTGGCTCAAAGGCGAAAGTGCTACAGGGCATGCTTCTCTGTTAATGACTCCTCTAGTCTTTATGCACCTCTTTGTTTGTTGTATAGCTTCCTGTGGTTTCACTCATTTTAAGGGTGCAGTGCAGTTTTAGTAAATACACTGAGCAGCGTAAGCAGCACCAGAGTCATCTGGGAACAATTCCGTTCTCCTAACGTTCTTCTCGCCTGTTTTCACCCCCAGCCCCAGGGAACCTCTAACGTACGTGCCTGTTGTAAATGGCTTTACATTTCTAGATGTTTCATAGAAAAGGGTTCATCATCAAGCCTATAAATGTATCAGCTTTAGCCTCCCTGCAGATAATAAGTAGTGTGAGGATAGGCCATATGTCACATTTTGTTTCTCCGTTCAGTGGTTGAAGCGCATTTTAGCTTTCCCTACCAGCTGTCTGTGATGAGTAGTTCTGTTAAACAATCCCATTATGTCTTCCTGTGAATGTATTTTCCCCCTCTTACTTAGGTGGACCCCACAGAAGAGGTTGTTGTACGGTTTGTCTATGTAAGGAACTGTCAAACTGATTTTCAAAATGGCTCTACTCCAATGAAAAGTGAGCGAGGGCCACCACTCCTCATTCTGGCCAACAGTGTCTGTCTGTCTTTTGCCTTTGATGGTCTAAGTCTGGTGGATGCCCAACACGTTTTCAGTGTTTAGTAGCCGTTTCTCATCTTCTTTGGTGAAACGTCTATTTAAATCTTTTGCCTATTTAAAAAAATTGGGTTGCCTGTTATTTTGTTATTGAATTAGAGCTTCTGGTGTTCCTAATTTTTGTTTGAGGATAATAGCCCGTTAATAAGGAGACACATTTTCCTCCACATTCCTGAGATTATTTTAAAGCTCTCTAACTCTCAGAGGGCGCCTTCGAGGATGTCTTGTTTCCCCGGACTCTTTACGTGACACAAAAAGGTTCTGTTATGAAAATTTGTTACTGTGTTCCCCTGCCACTGTGGCCTTTTCTGACAGCTGCCATATGAATCTTTACTTTTGTAGCATTTCAACTTTCTGCATAGTATTCCTAGCCGCCTTCATAAACAGAGAGGAACTCCACCACAGGGCACTTCACTGGAATTGGGAGCTGGAGGGGAGGAGGCAGTGCCAGTTTTAAAGTTGGTCTCAGTTTGTAGCTTACATCTTACCTGAAATACCTGCATTTCTAAGTAGTGTGTGTCACTTGAAATGCTTCATGATAAGATAAGGTCAGAAAAGAATGATTTTGGATTTTCAGTTCTCCAGGGTAAAGAATTTGTTTTGTTTTATACTAAAGGAAATTTTTTTTCTGTCTCCCCCCCCCCCCCGCCTCTCTCTTTCCTCCCTCTCTGCCTTTCTCCCTCCCTCCATCCCTCCCTGTCTGTCTGATTGTCTCTCTCTACTTCTTAACTGGACTTTAAATGGATAGAGTGTAGATTAAGCCACCAAGAAACAAGCAGATCATTATACCAGGCTTCAGGAGAGCCCTCCCATGGTCAGAGTTACTCTAAGCGCTGGGGGAGGGGAGACGAGGCTCAGCCTGCGGCAGTCAGGCCTTGATTCTTGGCTGTTAGGCACATCTTCAGTGTTTTTTAAAGGGTCAGTTGGTTCGTGAACCACAGCTGGCCGCTGTGGTTACATCTCAGCGTTTAGAAATGTTTGGTCATGCCCACAGAGTGCCATTTGCCTGTTTGGATTTTGAACCAACACTTAAAACGCAGGAAATTTAAAGTCATAGTTCAGTAAAACTGGCAAGATTTGTTCTGACCAAACCGTGTCACCAACAGCATCAGTGAGATGAGCAGGGATGAAGGACATGGAACAAGGGATGTTCCATCCCATGATGCAACATGGGATGGTGTGTTCTGATAGGACGTAGCTTCTCCTTTCTGCCAAAGTGCTAGTGTTTTCTGGTATTTGCTTGTCTTTCAAGCTGTCAGTTTTCATACCGAATATTTATTAATTAGGCTTAATTAGTTAATTAATCAGCTAAGGACTTGCTATGTAGCTCAGGATGGACAGGGCTCACTAAGTTAGTTCAGACTAGCCTTGTAATTGCTGGCTCCGTGCCTGAGTCTCTTGAATGCTGGGATTGCAGACGTGGAGTATCATTCCTGGTTTACCCATCAGCACCCACGCAGAACCCTAAAACTAGAATCTTCCCACCCAGACCTGCATGGCGCCATCATTCCTCATACGACACAGAGTTTGTACATGACTATTTATATCTGCCATCCAGTGACTATGGACTCCGTGACTTTGAAGCAACAGAAATCAATGCACAGGTTTAGGGGTGGGAAATTCAGCCTGGTCGTCCTCCACAGAGGACTATGTGGGAGAATTTGCTGAACTTCCAGTGCCTTCAGAAAGGTTTTGTCCGGAAGTTACCTCACCGCAGCGTCTGCCGTCCCCTCTTCTTCCTAACGGCTCCCCTGCGCGCTTCTAACATCGGGTTTCCCGCCTACCAGAACCACCGAGTCAACTCATTTTCAGTTTCTCATCTTTAGTTAAACCTTAAGCTTTTCCATAAAAATCACATTCGCAAGCATGGAGGGTTGCTCGCTACCTTAGCCAAACTGGATGCTCCGGGAGGAGACTGAGATACAATGTGGGGAGTTGAAGTTGTAGCCATTCCTCAGGGTAGAGCAACGACAGGAAGATCCATCGAAGGGGGCGATTTCATCTCAGTCCCAGTTTGCTAAGGGAATCAAACAACTTTCGTCTTTGGACCTCCACGCGTTAGCAAGGCGAATCAGGAAATACTTGCTTCCCGTGAATCAATATTTCTACCTCGGTTTACTGTATCCTATCTTTGCTTGACCTTGGCCATGGATCTACCTGGATCCATGGATCTCTTAATAGGTTTACTGCTTTCAGTCGCCTAAAACCACAACAGTCGTGGAAAAAGACTCTGTGAACACGTGTAGACACGTGACTTTGGTGCTAAATGAGAGGATGGCGTTGACATCAGAGGAGCTAGATGTGAGACTAAGGAAGTATTCAAAAGTAGGCACCCACAGGGCTAGGCTGCAAGCTGTCTCCCAGCTCTGCCATGCCACTAGGAAGCCACTCCTTTGCTGCTGACAGATTATGTTCTGCTTTCTAGTGTTTCCTGTTGGAAAAAAAAATGTGTGTGTGTGTGTATGTTGTGTATGTATATATATGTGTATACGTGTGTATATGTGTGTGTTTGTATGTGTGTGTATGTGCATGTATTGTGTGTGTGTTTATCTGTGTGTGTATGTGTCTGTGTATTGTGTGTATGTGTGTGTGTGTGTGTGTGTATCTGTGCTGCAGAGGGCTACACAGACAAACATATCCAGTCTTGTATATATCCCCATTACAAAAAGTTTAGTGTTGCAAACTAAGGTCTGGGTCTTTCGTTTGTTTTTTTCTTTGCTTTTGTTTCTGTTTTGCTGGCGCATGATAACCAGGGCAATGAAAAGCCCAGGCGGGAGGCTGGCCAGAGTGCAAACCTAGGCAGCCTTGCTTAGCTCTGGGTCCAGTGAGGAGTTGAGGGGGGCAGGCGTGTGGTTACCAGAGAGAGCAGCCTGACATTCTTGCCTGCTGACATCAATCTTCCAAGTTGCTGCCCTCTGGTGAGTCAACAGCAAAAGACCTACATGGTCCGAGAGTGGCTGCCCAATCAGAAGCTGCGGTGGCATACCTCAGAAATGTGTCCAAACCTCAGCATTCTGCAGGCTTCAAACAGCTCCTTCTGAGAAAGAATGTAGACCTGATGAAAGCTATAATAAACACAGAACCTGTAATCACAGCAACAATGAGATAAATTCCACATTTGCTTCTAAGGCCAACCTGTTGCATTTTAATCAACTGAAGCAAGGACCAATTGGTGCACTGGGATTTTCTGTGTTTTGGAAGCACGATGTCCTCGAACGGTACTGCTGTCCTGCAGTATCGGTGGACCCCACTGTCTCCTATTGCAACTCACCTGGAATATCCAGAGACTGTCAGCTCTTATGAGAATTCATGGATATATGTACGCATGTCTGCATTCTACAGTGAAGTAAACATTAATTGTAGAACGTGTTTTCCTGTCTCATTTGATAGAGGTGGTACTGCTGCTCAGAAATTCCTGTGGATGTGTTTTCCACGGAGCAGCAATCACTGGGGAGACACAATGGGTGATGCAAGAGGCAAACTATTTGTTTAGTGCAACACCAGCCTGCTCACCAGGTAAGAGCAGAGTCCTCTCAGTAGCACCGTAACCATACGGCGCTGCCGTATCGTAGGGTCCATAAAGGGGAATGGCACTGTAAAGATTAACTGGATTTTGCTTGTCAAGGTCAGCCATCTAGATGACGCTCAGTAAAATGGTGAGAAGCAGAAAGGGGATCTATACAAGACTTTCTTGGCAGTGGCTGTTTTTCACAGCCCTGCCACCTGAGTTGGACTGTCAACTCGCCCAAGTGAAGATGCCCAAAGAAGCTGTGTGGCTTTGCGGATGAAGGAGCCTCAAAACTAGGGCTGTGGCATGGTAGCATCGCCAAGAAAGGGGCAAGAGTTGGGCAGGATGTGGACAGCCACGTACAGCCAACATTGAGTCCCTCATGAACCCGAGTTCTCTTCCGTCTGTGGTCTCCTACCTGCATGAATTGTTCATTCAGCGCCCCTCACCTATTTCTCTTTCATTCGAACCCCGTTTTTTCACATTCCAAGCACTAAGTGTTAGGGGTACACCACTATTTTTCTTCAGAATACTATTTGCTCACAGAAAAAAACATGTGTTATGCAATATAACCAGTATCCCAATATATATACCCCAACACAACCGAAACTCTCGTTAAATCCTGTTACAGTCCGGATCTGCAGTGTACCCGCAGGCTCATGGTTTGCGCATTATTTTGGGAGTGCCTGTAGGCTTTGGGAGGTGAAGCTTAGCTCAAGAAAGATGCTTCTTTGGGATATCTCTCCCTGGTGCCCTCTGTTGCTCTCTCTGCGTGCACTCATCTGAGCTGAGTGGCTCCGCCACGCCTTCCCTGCCGTGATGGACAGACTTCTCCGAAGCCAGGAGCCGAAGCAAGTCCTTCTCCTTCATGTTACCCCTCTTACTATTCCATCACACCAGTGTGGAAGTGATTAATACAAAAACCAAGAGCTTTCATAGGATTTGTATGTAAATTTCTGTGTTGTGGCCGAAATGGAGGTTTCACGGTAACTCCACTGGGAGGAAGCTGAGGTATAGACAGATGAGGTAGCAGAATTTAGCAGGGAGCGAAGAATGAACCTAGTCATTTAGACTTCGTATTTGAGTCCTTAAGTGCCCAGGTATAGATTTAAAGAAAGATGAGCGACTCTGACATCTACAGTGAGCTAGCTATGAGCTATAGCTCATAGCTCTTTAAGTGAGGGTTTGTGTATGCCAGCTGGTGATGACTTGTAGGCAGTATTTGCTGTACATGTATGTGAAGGCCGTGGAAGGTCTGTCAGGGGAAATGAAGGCGATTGATTGAGGCTTGAGGTTTCTACAGACTTTCCGGCTCTTATTACTGAGAAACAAAGCACGCCAATATTTCCTGACCCAGATAGCAAGGATCATTTGCATACCTCATGAATTTTGCAATGTGGGCAGGGCTTGATTGAGATAGCATCTCTCTATTCCATGAAGTGCCTCTTGGGTTGCTTAAAAGACATCTGAGCAGCTGAGCCTCTTCATGCCTCTCCATCTTGATGTGACCTCTTCACTGGCCCCTCAAACATGGCACCTCCAGGTAGCATTACCAATTATATTGAAATGTAGGCTGCCTAGGGTATAGTTTCAAGTACACAGCTGTATCACCACTTATAACCTTGATCTGAAATTGTATAGGCTTGCTTGTGTTAGAATCAGTTAGCTGAGATAGTTGTAAAGTCCTGTCTAGGTCCAGGAGGGGCATAGATCCCTCCTCTGAATGTAGAAGTTGCAAGGTTCAGGAAAAGCTAACATGACTGAAAGCTGAAAGACTAAAAATGCTTTAATGGAAATATTTAGGTTATTGGCTGGCATGAAGGTAACACATTGTGTAAATGTATTTGGAGTATTGGACCCTGATTTTTGGCTCTGTGCTCTTTCACTTACAAGTTCAGTTCCTTACCCCAGGTTGCTTCACTACTTTGGGTCTCAGTTTCCCTATCTAGAAACTTAGGGTACCAAGACTGATAATTTAATGTTGTTAAAGATTGACTAAAGTGTATGAATCTCTTGATATATGGGGCTGGCACGGATCTCAACTCATATACAAGAACCCGAGGGTACTGCTGGGTCAGAAACAAGACGACAGATGGGGAGGGTGAAGGGTAGATTGTGGTACACTGTTGTAGCTACTGACAATAAGTTGGTCAAGCAATAATACCCCAAAGTTACTGTGACCCAGGCTTAGTTCTCAATTATCTAAAGAGTCTGTCACTGAATCTTAACAGTAAGCTCACAGACGATTGTTGTTATCCCCTCTATTAGATGAAGAACTTCAGGATCAAAGAGGTTAAGAAAATTCCCCACGTTGGTAGGTAGCAAAGGCAGGATACTTTAAAAATGTATGCAAAATCTACGTTCAACATACGAGAGAAAATGCGATACTTGTGTTTCCGAGTCTGGATAATTTCTGTAATACAAGGACTTCCAGTGCTACCCATTTGCCTGCAAATGATATAATTTTGTTCTTCAAAGGCAGGATTTGAATCAAGATAACGATTTTTTAAAAAAAATCAGAACCTGTGCAAGACTAGCTTGCATTTAAACTGAGCATCTATCAGAAGTCACTAAAGAAAATTTCAACAAGGTAGGCCTGTGGTTCAACTTGCTCTCCAGACAGTAATACCGAATGTAGCCCAGAGACTGCCAGAGGCGAAGTAACAGTTGCTCTAAGCTAAATGATAAGCATCTGAAGAGTGAGAAACGGGAAGGTCGGGCAGTGAGGAGGATATTAAAGGAAAGGACATTAAAGCATAGCTTTGATCGCCGAGTGGACACAGACAGCATAAGAGGCACCACTGTAGCCACAGGTAAACCCCAAGTGTAGGGCCTGCCATATACACTGTAACCCAGGGCTGGACGTGGAAGAAGATAACAAGCCCGGGTGTCTTCTGGCCTCAGGCGTATTTCCTCGGCATTTGTACTCCCAGTCTAGACTGAAAGCAAACAAAACAGATTTCTCTGAAGTGCTGGAAACCCTCTCCACTTGACGCTCTCAGATCTCGTACCTTGTAAATCCAGCTTTCAAATTCCCTGCCGAACTTCCTTTCCCACACCCCAGGTCCTTGTAGTGGGGATTACAGTGTGTGTGTGTGTGTGTGTGTGTGTGTGTGATCATTGTTCCTTCCACATCAAGGGCTCGTGAGGATAACATGAAGCTCCTTTTTCCTGCTCTGAAGTCCTCCAGAGTCCTCTAGCTGCTCCTGCAGATGACTGACTGGGGATTCTAGTCTCCAAATGTACCAGAGATTGGTACCGTGATCTGCTCTTCAGGCACTCAGGGGCGATCTCCACATGGCGTCCTTGTCGACCGTGCCATTTAGCTTCACGGTGCATTTCCTTTGGACGGTAATATGCACTCAGTCGGACAGAGTAAGAATATGTGCTGTTCAGTAAGGCATTCTGTATCTCATGTGTAAGAATTGATTTATTGATAGGTCAAGGTCCAAGAAGCAAAACAGCCGTCAGTGGGAAACTTATTAAAACAAAGAGCTCAACCGATAACCTGGAGTATCTAGGCTTTCTGACTATGATGGTGTGTTTTCTCAAATGACTTCAACTAAGGTAAAAAGGAGTTGAAAAGGCCCTCAGAACATTGTCTGAGAGACACGGTCCCTGTGATGTTTCTGTCCTTTCTATTTAACCTGTTTTCTTTAATTCGCGGTTAAACTGAAAAATAATTTTCCTTCGTCCTGATGCCGCAATTTAAATAAACCACGGCCTGCCCCGTCATGCTGTGGAGATGTGCGTTTGCTTGTTGAACGTCCCCTCTAGTAGCTGTGCTTCGTCTAGTATTCCTGACAGGTCATTCGAGCAGGGAGCTTTATGCTAACGTTTAATTATTTGTCTCTGTATATTAGATATTGGCCATGTGTAGCTCTCGAGTCCCCCTTTTACATTGACAGTCTCTGCAATTATGATCCTGTCACGTGACCACAAGCTGTACCGTGCAGCTCAGTCGCTGGCCCGCGCTACTCAAGCCTTTAGAAAGTTGACCTGGGCTTTGCACGTGGAATCATTCCTTTAGAGAAATAATACACCGTGCCTCAGTCACGACCCAAATTTTTCACATAGGAAGGAGTAAAAACTGAACAGATTTAAGGTCTATAAATTCACAAAGGGATTCTATTTAATTGGGCATTTCCAATGAAACCCACTTAATAGGTGAATGGCGACAGCTGACTGACTTGTGAGGTTACGCCTTCTTCCGTGGTGACCACCAACACGGCGCAGCGACAGGACAGTAAATGCTAGAGGAGAGTCTAGCTTTATTCAGAACTACCCTCCCTTTCCTCTCCTCTCTTCATCCTCCTCCCCCTCCTTCTCCTGCTCCTCCTCTTCCTCCTCCCCCCTCCTCTCACTCCCCTCCTTCTTCCCTCCTCTTCCTTCTCCTCCTCCTCTCTTCATCTTCCTCCCCCTCTTCCTTCTCCTGTTCCTCCTCCTCCTCCTCCCCCCTCCTCTCCCTCTTCCTCCTCTCTTCATCTTCCACCCCCTTTTCCTTCTCCTGTTCCTCCCCCTCCTTCTCCTCCCTCTGTCCTCCCTCTACCCTCCTTCTTCCCTCCTCCTCCTCTTCCTCCTCTTTCTCACCTCCTCCTCCTTCATCAGGGCCTCATTATGTAACCCTGGCTGATCTGGAACTCCCTGTATAGATCAGGCTTGAGCTAAACTCATAGAGATCTGCCTGCCTGGCTTCCTGAGTGTTGGGATTAAAGGCATGCCTTACTATGCTGGCCCGAGAAGACCTTCTCCTTGTAAGGAGGGTCCCAAACTCTCTGGAAGTTAGGCAATGGGATATAGTCTAAATTTTTTCTTTTAATTAAACCTGTACTAGGAGATTAATTTTATTTTTGCCTAAGAAGGAAATCTCTTGTCTGTGACAGTCTTAGCAATATAACTAGTTTCTAAGCATACAGAGCAAATAAGAGGCAATCATTTGTCAGTCATAAAGATAAGCCAAGGATTGGAAACCCTTTTTCAGGTCACATCACCTGACAGAAACTTTGCACAGATTCTTTCCTGGTTCAGGAGTTCACCCATAAGACCCACTTTCTCTATCAGCTGACTCAGCCTGATAAGAGTCTGAAATAAGGGTTCTTTCCAAGCTTTTATTTAATTGTCCTTGTGACATAAGGGTTGTGGGGATTAGTCTGTTCAGAGGCACTTCTGATTGGTCCATTTTTTTCTTTTGAATAAATAATCATCTCTCTTGGTTGGACAGGGTAAATAGAATTTATTTAAATGATTTTCATCAATTCCCCAGCGCCTTTGTGCCTAACAAGTTTTCTCTGAGCACCTACAAATATATTCAGCCTTAGATTGTCTAGGGATAAATATGATTCAAAAACAGAGTGATTAAACAAGAGCAAGAAATATATGCCATTGAATATATTAAATGGAGGTGAGAATGGGATTATTATTTGCTATTCAATATTACCCAGGCCTCTAGTCTTCCCAGGAGCTTGGCCCAAAAGGTGTCCATATAAATTATTACCCCAGAAGTGGCCTGTTAGGCCTTTGTCCTTGGAGAGTTCCAGGGGGTTGTAACTGTGGCTTGTCTTGGAAGGATAATCTAGCGTGGGGGCACCCATGAGCACCCCACCCACTTCCCCTTCCACACCCTTCTACGCCCATCCACGCCCATTCTGCTCCACAGGCCAATGCCAGTTGCTGAACTGTTTCTATAGCTTCTTCTATATTTAACCTTTCCACGCACTGCTGACTTTACCAACTCTGTGAGTTGAGAGTATTTTTGGTAATCATAAAATTTAACTAAAATTCATCTTGGGGTAGCCAGCTATCACCAAGTTCATTAGGCTTTTCACCTCTATCTATAAATCTTCCCACTCTTTTGCTACATAGATGGGTTAATTCTTGAAATTCTTTACAGATGTGTTTCCTATGAGAAGCAAACTGTCATCCCTAAGTCTTGCTTCTTCCACTTCAAGAAAAAAGTTATGTGAAGCAATGTGAAGGTGCTTTATAAATTCTACATTCTTGCATTTTTAGGAGATATTGAAAGCAGGCATTTGATCTGCTCAGTTATTTTTATCTACTGAGATACAGCTGTGAGTTGGTCACTCTTCTCCCTCGAGGGGTGGCCTTAATTTTCTGGTATCAGGCAGCAGAACACATCAGACTTCTATGTCTATACCTCCACTGGTATTCCATGTTTGACCAAGCAGCGTCTTACCCGTGACTGGGACTCCAAGTGTCCCGTCGTGTGCTATCCCTCAGAAGAGTAAACACACCAAGACGGATTCTGTAGCTACAGTGTGGATTTTACGTACAGTCCCAGAAGTCCCAGAACACAACAGCATAAGCCAACAAGAGACGTGCCTTGTGTTTCCTTCCTCTGGTGTCTGCGTGCGCCACGCGGTCATCATTAGGCCTCCCATCTTTAATCAAGAGCTTAGAATATGCTCCACACTCTTTTCAATCTTGCACTACAGATACTGATTCTGTTTTGAAGTCACCTTATATAGGGCATAAAGATATGCATGAATATTTTGTAGGAAAACCAGAAAATAAACACCCTACTCATAGTTCTAATTAAAAAAACAAACATGCATTTTTCTTTTCTCAGTCCTTCGGTGCCTCGGGTGCCTTCCGCACAGCCTTGTGCCTGCCCTAGCTCTGGAATCAACGTCTGTCTTGAATTTTGTTCAAACTGTCACCGTGTTCGCCTTCGTTTTTCCATCTGTGTATGCGTTCCAAGATAGATTCTTTAGCTCTGCTCGTTTTTGAAGTTGATATAAGTGCAATCCTATAGCGTAAATTCTTCTAGAACTTAATTTTTTGAAAGCTTATTTTGAGCCTCACTATGCACTATGCAAACCAATAGTGGTGTTAAAGGTGTGTAGCAGCATTTGTAACATTCTTTTGACATTGTGTTTGGACCTCACAGGCCTTTGAATTCTGATTCCTTCATATAGAACCCTGGAATACAGACCATTCCTATCACATAGGCCTACAGGCCTTTATTTTTTATTGTGTATTTTGCTGTTACAGGGGACGTGGTCTCGGACATTGCTGAGCATGGTGGTGTGTTAGTCAGTTTTCATCACAGTGACAAATACCCGAGAAAGAAGATTTAAAGGAGGGGAGATTTAGTTTTTGGTTCACAATTTTAGAGGTTTCGGGTGATGCTCGGGCTGGTGCCTCTGCTTCTGGGGCAGACGTGAGGCCGAATATCATGGCAGAGAATAAATGATCCAGCAAAGACGCTTAACTTCTGGAAAGGGAGAGAGATCAGAAGGGAAAAGAGAGAGGGAAGGTGAGAAGGAGGGAGAGGAAGGGAGGGAGGGAGAGGCAGGGGTAGAGGGAGACAGTGAGGGAGAAGGGGAAAATGCTTTGGGTAAGGTCTTCAGTGATCTCTTCCTCCACGTAGGCACCATCTCTGAAAGTTTCTGCACTTTGAAATGTTGATATTAAATTATGAGCCCACCAATGGATTAATCACAGATCATCCCAGAATCCATTTTGATGATTGGCTCCATCATCTGGTGACATACGTGAGGTTTAACAGGTGAGATTTGGGGGACATGCTTTATATCTAAACCATGTCGCCTGGTCTAGGTTCACTTTTTTCTGTATGTACATATGCATCTATCTCTCTGCCTGCCTGTGTTAGGATGCACCAGAGAAGTTAGGATCAAGGTTACGAACAAGTCGCTTAAGCTCGGAGTGAACTGGTAGCAAAGTCGAAGTCTGAACTCAGACGTCTGTTTCCCGACTACGTACCCTTGACCACAGTACTTGTATACCCTCATTTTAAAGATAGGGTTTGAGAGAATTCTAAAGTTACTTGCCCAAGGGACAGAGATTCAACAAAGGGCAGCCATTTATTAATTTATTCATTCATCTATTTATTTATTTAAATACTTATTCACTTATTTGTTTAATTATAAGCTAAGTGTCTTTTAGTTCTGCTTGTGAGATATCAATCACAGACGATTGACTTCATATCCAACACTATTATCTTTTTCTTACAAGTTATCAGCTGTCAACGTGTAAAAATTACACTTTCAGGTTTTGCTTTTAATCTATGCTTGATTTAAATCTGTAGCAGCTTTTCCTCTAAGGCTGTGAACAGAAACAGAAAACACAATGGATTTTACACCAGAATAGATCTTTCTCTGTCACGCTATTTCATTTTAAGCCTGCTAAGTATGGTTAGTAAGATGAAACATTGGTAGACTCGTTTAATTTCAGTGCCAATTAAAATAATCAATATTATATAAAATAACTAGATAAATAACTATACAATAATAATAATAATAATAATAATTAATAAACAAATAAAACAACTAGATAAAATAATACGATAATATGTACAACTGGCATTTTATAGGCTGCTAGATTGAAGATAGTTTTAATGACTTCGCATGTCTGTGTCCAAGATGGGGAAGAGTGTTGGTAGAGTTGGGAGCAAAAGGCACTTCTTGAGCACAACATTTGGTATTACAGCACAGGTTTTGACCCCAGAAGAATAAAAATGGAAGCCTGATGGATTACCAGTGTCCTGGAAAATCTTGGAAGAGTTGCTTGGCTAGAAAATTTTCCCACCACATAATGATATTTTCAAGAGAAAAAATTTTTTCTATTGTGTGAGTCATGTCTCTGTTGGTTGTAAGAGACTGAAATCCATCTTGGACTGGTCTAGGATGAAGGAGAAACATGCTGGTCCATAGATGCTGGTCCATGGATGCTTGGTCCATGGGATGTCAGGAAGGACTAGAAATGAAGCCACAGGCAAGGTGAGAGACAGCTGCATGGCAGACCATACTGCTTTCTTTCCAGCTCTTGTGTCTGCTTTTCCTCCTGGTTTACCTCCTTTCTCTTTCATTGTAGACTGGCTCCTTATACGTGGAAAGAAACAGTACTTCCAGTACTTCCTGAATTCTACATCCTACGACGCCCTTCACTGCTAGTGATGAATTAATTGATGCTTTTTCTGGAGAAAAGTTAAAAATTTCCAGTGGAGGATTGGATCCACTCAGACTGGATAAATCACCAGTCTTTGGACCAGTCTAATATTCTCTAGGGATGATAAGGTTTCACAAAATCATGACTATCTTCTTGAAGCCCTGAATTTCTGCAGAAGAAGGAATGTTCAAAAGAAAAGGTGTGCAGTTTCCAAAAGGGAGAAGAGTACATAAACAGCAGCTGTTCACTGTATTGCTTAAACATCCCCCACAGTACTGTCAGCTCATTATTTATGTTTTAAAAATTTTCCTTATCCGTTGTAACAAAACTAATCACAATACTTTATCATTCACCTGAATCTGTTAGAATAAACAGTAAGCATCAGAGAGTGAGAAGTCTGGTTTCTTATAACCTATGCTCAAGTCCACAGGCTCAAAACCAAAGGAAATAGGTAAGGCAAGAATAATGGTTGTAAGAAAGTGAAAATTTTGATCAGAGTTGGGTAAGAGAAATTAGATAAGTATTTTCCTTTGTCATCTTGCTGCTATTTATTTCTGTTAAGTTCGAGTAACAGTGGTGATAATAGTTTTAGAATTACAAAATCAGTATACTTGTTTCCTGTTGCTGTGTAATAATCACAAATTTAGTGGCCTAGAATGCCCGCCTATTATCCTACCTATCTTTGGGCTAGAAGTTTGGGCTCAGAGTACGCATGGGTAGGAGCTGCAGGTGTTTCCTGGACTTGACTTTGGCCCTTGTTCAAAGCTCCCAGGTTGTCAACATTCTTCGCTTCCTTCTCATGCCCCCGGTCTCTATAAGACAGATGTGGCCTTCAAATCCATCTCATGCTTTCAGCTCTTTGACTCTCCTTGGTACTGTCTCGCTGGCTCTGACTCCTCTCTCTTTTTTCTTCTACAAGCAAAAGAGGCTTTTAAGAGATTATGTGGTTAGGATATATCCACAGGATAGATTTGTTTATAGGTCCGCTGTTCCATGTAGTATCTGCCTTTATTACTTCACTGGCTCCGTGTTTAAATGTAAATGCACTAGCATGCCAATATCCAGTTCAGCTACACAAACACTACTGGATCTCTTTGGGACTATAAAAATTTTACGCACTCAAGGATTCTGAAAGAATAGTAAAATCTAAAATATTGCTTTTTTATCACAGATATGTTTCTATTGGTTGAAAAATAATTAACGTTGGACGCAAAAATCAACTTTCTTTTTCACTTGTACTGTTGAGTCCAGACAAAAATAGAGTCCCCTTCAAAAGACCCTGAGGGTCTGTGAAAAAGGAGATCCACTCGTGACACCGTGGCCAGGAGACGAGCTAAGAGGAGCACTGAGCCCTCTATCCTTCCACTTCAATGCCCTTTGCTCCGTACCACACAAACTTCTGTCCTGGAAGATCTGTCAGAACAGGATATGATTGGCGGAAGCAGAGAGAAGGTTGCATAATTAAAGAGCTTCTTCATCTGAAGCTGAGAAAACACAAAACAGGACCTATGGTATTAAGACGAGGTGCTGATTGGAACGGGGAAGGAAGAGGAAGCGGCTAATTCCATGTGCACATTGAATGGTAGCCTGTGTAGTTTCCGAATGACTTACGACCTTCAGAAAACAGTTTGCTCTGGCTTGGGATTGGATGACGGGCACCTTAACTACACTACTGTTCTACTTCTGGGGAAATAAGCACCGGGAAGAAAGAATACAAAACGAGCTCCGAACATATATGTGAACTGCAGTATCACTGCTGCCCCGCCCTAGAGGAGTACCTTCATTCTCTAAACACCCTTTGGAGCGAGTGTCACATTCGATATCAAAATAAACCACTGTAGGCATTGATTCCTGTCACCACCATCTCCACAATCACAACCATTCCTGACCTGACTTATTTATTAGTACAAATTCCTTCATGTTTGTATCAGAATTCTCTTAGCATCGCCTATGGCTTTCTTTCTTAGTCTTGGACCAATTATCTTAAGTCGATTAAATAGTCTAATTGTTCCTAAAATCTGTTTCTGCAGTACTGAGCCCTGTGAACGAGACCGTTGGAAAAAAAAAGACCCTAATATTTAAATTCTAAGAAAGTTTTGGCAACGATGACTGGAAGTACTTAAAGCAAAGGGACTTGTCAGCAGGGTCCTACATCCAGGAGGGGGCCTGCCTCAGATTCCTTGTGGTGTACACATTAGCTGGATGTACCCCTGGAAAATGTGGCCTTCTCGCCAATATTGTTAGATCTCAGGAGACAAGAGCAGGGAACATTGGCTCATTATAGTCCCTGAAGTGGTGACCATATTTGTAATTTGTAATTAAAGACACTCATGAGGGGGGTGGAAAGATGGCTCTGAGGTTAAGAGAGCTTATTGTTCTTCCAAAGAACTGGGGTTCAATTCCCAGCAGCTGCATGGCAGCCTACAATTGTCTGTAACTCCATTTCTAGGACCTCAACACCCTCACACAGACATACATGCAGGCTAAACACCAGTGCACATAAAATAAAAGTAAATTAGTTAAAAAAATCTTGAAGGAAAGGAAAGAAAAAAGACAAAAAGTCTTTAAAAAACAGACGTTCATGGTGTAATAGTCTTCATGTGGTAGGTTACTGAAAGAGATAATTATGCACATTTTTCTGCATCCCTTTAAATAGAGTGTCACTTTATTTAAAATGCTTTTACTAATTTCTCTGATGGTATTTAGTTAGCCAAATTTACCCTTATCATTCTGATTGCTTCCTCTGTCTTCTCCCTGTAAATACCATTGCAATATCTATATTTCTATCTATCATCTATCTATCTATCTATCTATCTCTATGTATCATCTATCATCTATATATCATCTATCTATCATCTATCTATCTATCTTCATCTCTCTCCATATATACATATATATGTAATATGTATGGGTGTGTACATATATGTACATAATATATATATATATATATATATAAATATATATATTTATATTTATTTCCATCTGGATCCCAAATGAACCTCTATTCCTCAATGCCCAACAAATGGTGATCACCAGTTCTAGATGGAGTAGACCAAGGTCATTTCAGGGTGCATCAGTGTGTGATTTCCTAATGGATGAATTGGATACTAACTCTTCCGAGTCACAAGGATTCTTTTTCTCTGACAGCGTGAAGCTGAGCCAGAAGATTTATATTAGTATTACTTGTTTGGGTTGGTCCTTGCTAGTCCACTGAAGGGGAGAGGTGTGGAGAACACATTCCGTAGGATGACCACAGACTGTCCAGATGAGAAGAAAACTCCGGAACACTTATGCTGTGGTGTGTGTAGCAAGAGCTAGAATGTACCAGAAGACTGGATCGCATGGTCACTCTCTGGTCTCTTATCTTGGGAGTGAGGGGGGAGGTGGGAGGACTTACACTGTTTTTTTTCAGTAAGCACATAGACAGGGGGAAAAAGCAGTAGTTTAAAAGAGAGCAGTCCAGATGATGCAGAAAGATAGAACTTTTAGCTACTTTTCCCTCAGAACTTCACACCCATGCTTCCTGAGATCGCCACATGGCAGGGCTCTTCTTTCCTGTGGTGAAGGTGTAGGCAAGTTACAGTGTCCAGAGGAGGGAGGGGCTGCATTCTTTACGGTCCCTCCGGACTCAGTTCTGGATGGTTATCATCCTGCCACATGTACTTGGAATTCTTGATGATTCTCCAAGGTAAACAGGGCACATCTATTAGAATGGTTCATTTATTTCTCCAACGATCTGAGAGAAAGGTCCTTGTAAATGAAATCAAACCAAGATGCTTCATGCTTTGGAATGTAAAACTCATCTGAATTTTAAAAATAAAACACAAGACCTCAATGAGGCAGGCACTTCAGATTCCTGCTCCCTACCAAATGCTATTATTCAGTTTTCAGTTATGCTTTATTACAAAACATTTGAAAAGGATTACCCAAGGCATTAGAATGTGTATGACATTCTCTTGCCTCTTTGGACTCTTTCTAAAATCGGACTGGACAACTTGGAGGTTGTCAGCGTCTTACTGTTTTGACAGCTATCTGATCTCATGAAGACTGATAGTTCTATGAGAATATTGAAGGCAATCAGAGGTCCTTAAGAGCCTCATTAGGTGAGGTGACAAGATAGGACCATTCCTTGAGCACTGTTTATTGAGTGCCTGTTGGGTAGTCGCTGTTGTTCTGGAAACTATGATCTAGTGGTGAATAGAAAATTCCCCTCTGGGTTGTCAGGGGATGGGAGGGGAAGAGAGGGCGAGAGAGAACGGATATGCACACACACAGTGCATTCTTCTACCCCTGTTTTCAACAGGGTCTTACTATGTAGCTCTGGCTGGCCTCCAGCTCACAGAGATTCGCCTGTCTCTGCCTCCTGAGTTCTAGGCTCAAAGGTGTGCACCACCATGTCCAGCACAATGTGTTTTTACATTCACGAAACTGAAAAAATAAAAAAGTTTGTACTACCAGCCACAAACTTACCCACAAAACATTCTCTTCCTCTCCCAGAGCATAATAGTAGACCAGAGGAAGAGCGAGTATAGACAAAGACTAATAAATAAGAAGAAAACAAGCAGAAACTTGTAAACACGATGACAGTCAGACAGCTGGGAGAGATGTGGGCATGTAAGGACCACTTGGTGTGGCCTGCTTGGTGTGACGAGCAGCAGGGACCTCTCTAAGATGGCATTTTGTCTGTGACAAGAAGTGACCCTGAAAGCGAGAGAAGCAGCAACGGCAAGTCCAGAGACCCTGAGACAACTCAGACTTTAGAGGGACGGAGAGAAGCCAGTATGGACCCACAGTGGACGGGGGGGAGCCTCCATGGTGATTTAGGCAGAGGAGAGGTCATATTGATAGCCCCGTGGTCCCAGAAAGAACTATTCTGGCAACAGTAGAAGTTGCTGGAGAGTTTTAAGCTAGGGAGTATCATAACCATCCGGGAAAGCAAGACTGAGTCTTCCTGAATACTGGGCTAAAAGAGATACCATGGCTGTCGATGTGTGTAAACATGGAGCAGAATGTGGACAAAGGGTCTCTAGTAACCTTAATCCTATTTACATAAGAGGAAGACAGATGGGGGCTGGGCTGTTGGAAGGATATCAGGAAAAGGTCCTTTAATAATAAACAAGAGGCTGCGTTTTATCGGGAGGAAAATGTTACACGCATAAAGGAATTTTAACTCAAAATAGTTAAAAAAGGGTCTTGGGTGTATTATAATGGTAAGCCCTTTTAGACACAGAGGCTGACATATGTGTGTGTGTGTGTGTGTATACATATATATATTTGTATATGTATGCATACACGTGTATATATATATACTATATATGCATGATATATATATATGTATATATATTTAGGTATGTGTATATATATACACACACACACACGCACACGCACACACACACACATATCTGTGTGTGTGTGTATACATATATATGTGTGCTAAGCACATGCTGAGCTCAAGATTTGCTGGGTGTTATATGCTGTGCAATTCTGTTCATTTATAATTTAACCCACTTTAGACTAAAACATGGGGAAGTATTCACAGAGTATGAACAGCCCATTAGAATAACTATTCAAGTAGACCCAAAGTCAAGTGTACCAGCACAGTGTTCCTGTGATGTGGAAATTAAATGGGGGTGGGGGACTTCACCTTGAAAATAAAGACCCTGACTTCTTGGCACCATGGGAAAAGGAAAAGGAGAGTGCTGACTATCCATTTGCAAGTCCCAGGTAGAGGCAGATTAGGGCTCCCATGTCTCCAGCTGATTTGCCTCAGTGAGGGAACCACACACATAGGAAAAAACCAGGCCTGACTCAGCTCTGGCCAGGGCCGCTTCCTCTGCTGAGGTCTGTGCCTGGCATGACCTCCCCTGTTGTCCTAGGACCTTGCTTCCCTCTGCCTTTGTCACTGTGGAGAAACAGGAAGGAATGTTTATTAACAAGGCTGGTTGGGGTCACACCCAAGGCAATATCAGATTTTTACCTCTCCTGGGCCTGGGAAGACGTCCAAAGATCAAGGGCAGCTCCCGGTTAGTAAGAGGTAAGAATGAACCTCAGAGAACACACTGCCTGCTTTCACACAGCCCAGGGTGACAGATGGTCTGCTGAGTGTGATCTCATCCGTTCCTCCTGGCCACCCCGTGGCTTTAACCCTGTAACAGGCCACTGGAATCCTAGTCCCCAAGGAGCTTTGTCTAATGGTGGAAGAGCAGTGTTGGGGTCCTAACTCGGCCCTCAGGACTGGGCCTCTTGGCAGATGTCTGTAACAGCAGGTTAGCTGCCCAGGTGGGTTCCTGGCTGGCTGCCTTACCAACAGCCTATCTTCCTACTTGGTCTTCCAGTCCAATCATGACTCAGATCTAACCAGCTCTAGCAGTGGGTGAGCCCCGTGTGCTTGAGAGGAGAGGGAAGAAGAGGGAGTAGGGAGAAAGCAAAGGGGGGCAGAAGAGGACAGAACACACACACACACACACACACACACACACAGAGACAGAGAGACACAGAGGGTGACAGAGGGACAGAGACAGAGACAAAGGGACAGAGAGATAGAGACAGACAGAGACAGAGAGACAGGAATATTTCTTTTAAAATATTTCTGGTATGTTCCCCGCCTCACCCCACTCAGTAGGGAGGAGAGAAACAAGACATTTAGTGCTATGAAGGTTATAAACCAGCTCAACGGGTGCCACCCCGTGTGAGAACCTCAGAGATGCCAGCAAGCCACTCGAGACAGTAAGGCTCCCACTTTTCTGTTCTCGCTCCTTATCAGTCTTTGGCTCGCTGAAGAGGAATGCTTGGGAAGAAGAAAGAACTCCATGGTGTCAAGAGGAGGGCAGGTTTGTGAACTGTAGCCCCTGAAGTAAATTGGTAAGAGTCATTGCTTAGGCTAACAGTTTCCGGCTGTCCTGGAACTCACTCTGTAGACCAGGCTGGCCTCGAACTCACAGAGATCCACCTGTGTCTGCCTCCCGAGTGCTGGGATTAAAGGCCTGCGCCATCACCCTCCGGTCCCACACCTCCTTTTTAACAGCTACACACCTCACAGTCAGACACTTGGATCCTAACAGTGAAACTTAGTCCCCTCAGTGTATCGTGGCATCAGGTCAGTGCAGTTCCACCTGCGTGGTCTGTGAGCCAACGGCAAGCGACTGTTCTTGAGGTTCGCTCACACGGTCACCAGTCCTGCGTCTGTCTCATCACAGCGACTGATGAACACGGGACTGTGTCAGTGGGCCCGGGAATCCATGGAAGTGATTCGTTTAGGTGATTCTCTCACTGGCACATACCGTGTGTATGGCTGTCTTCCAGAGGCAATCAGAAACTTACTTTGAGAAAGTGCCAGGGTTGGAGTGTAGCCACTGGGGTATCGAGAATTCTTATCCTGCCACATACCCCACACCCTCCTGGTGACATCGGGAAAGTTACCCGACATTCCTGTGCTTCAACTCCCTTGTTGAATACAGGCATAATAACTGTGCCTACCTCGTTAGATCATGGAGAAGCCTTAAGGCAGTAATGCATTGCATGCTTTTCCTGGCATACAGAAAGTGTGTTATGATGGCAGTGAAGATAATGGACATGTGACTTTAACATTTAACTACGATTTTGCTTATTCAAGGTCAAGTATTCTAATTCAGTGGGGTTGTCCAAACATAGTAAAGGCTCCAGAATTTCAAGACTCTAGCTTTATTGCTCTCTCCTTTTTAAGCTACTTCCTTGGAAGGCGCAAGTAATTTCCAGGCGAGTGGCTGAAAACTTTTTAGCAATGACCACTATGCTGACTCTACTCTCCCGTGCCCTTGGGTTGTGATCCGTAGAATCAGAGGAGCACAGAGATGTGTTTGTGGAAAAGGAGAGAAACAAGGAACAAGGGAGGGAAAAAAAAAAAAAGAGTCACATTATCCACTTCCCAAATGTTTTCTACAAAGCAGTGACCATTTTTCAGATGGGCTTGTCTCTGTTGTTCCCTTGGTATGGAAGGACCAGTGCTGCCTAGTAGCTGAATTGGTCAGTTCCCGGTTAGCCTTGCAAAGTCTGGTCACAGCAGGGTGCCTCTGAAGCACAGGGCTTGAAGATGCTTGCCACACCTGCCCGTCATGATTGAAGGACATCGCCCTCTATGGGCTAGTTCACAGTGAAACAGATTCCCTCACCGCACGCAATAAAACCTTCTGCGCAGGTTGTTGTGCAGCCTCTGTGAGATTGATATTGTAGAAATCTCTATTGTGGATGTTCCAAAACCACGAATGCCCTCGTTTTATCCTTTAGCTGTTTCTTTCTCGGTTTCTTAGGGTCGAGTGGGCATCCTGCTTTCTCAGTGCTGAGCCATTTTATAGCAACAGTCAGATGCTGCCATGGCATAAGCTACCCTCATGTCCTTAGATGACTTGAGTCACAAAGAGCCAGAGCCAGAGCCAGCGTTTATATTTTGCATTACGCTGGTCATCTGCAGCAGGAATTTGGGTCAGCTGAGAACGCAGGAAGAAAACAAGTGTTTCTCAATGAGTCACTATATATCAGTGCTTTATGGAGTATCAAGAGCTCTGGGATTACACGGTGGTACTTCGGCCTTTCCCTTCTCATTTGACAGAGAAGAGACGTGAAACACAGGAAGATGGAAGGTGATTCATCCAAGCAAATAAATAAAGAGTGGAGCAGAGCCAGACTGGAGTCTGCCCAAGCTCAATGCCTTTTTAAAATTAACATTAATATTTTTAAAATATTAAAATCTCATTCTGATAATTGTTTATATGTCGACAAACAAGATGAAGAAACAAAACTTAACCCCACAATGGTATGTTTTCATATACCCTGCTGGTGTTTTTTTTATTCCCATGTTATTGTCTTATTATTATCTCTGTCATACCAGCAAAAGTGTAGTCTCTACAGGGTACCAGATGCTGATGTAGACATTGTACATTATTAGCAAACTACCAGCAAAGCTAGGATGTAGTAACTATTATTCTCAATCTACAGATGAAGAAACTGAAGCACAGAGATCTATTCCTGCTTTTAAGTGGCTGAAATTTAACCTAAAGACTGATTCTATATAAAAGATTTTTAACAACTCTAATACACAGACACATTAAGAAAAATAGCTGATCAGGGTTATGGTACGAGTCATGATTTCTGTTTTCAGTCAGCCTCACAAACCTTAGACAGCAGTTAGTTCCTGCCAAGATGTAAGCACCACTATTGCACATTGAGGGATATCTTGCTGGTCATTGTTGTAGTTCATAGGTGTCACAGCAGGCTGAGACTATTAACTGCTTTTCTCCTTTGGTAGCTTGCATAGCACTTTCTACTACTTGAAAGCCAGTCCTCAGGGAGGAACCCCTCAGGTCAGTTTCGGCTCAGTTCCTCTGAGTCCTGTGTCCAAAATATGTGGTGTCCTTAGCAACAGAGACTTACCTTCAACCTTGGGAGGCAACCAAAGTCAACAGCCATAGCCTAGGTTGTTTGGGGAGTGTCTTGGACTACCCTGACCAACAATTCAAAAGGACGTCTCCCACGCCTGGCCTTGTATTTTCTGTTAGATAGTTTACAGCTCTTTTGGGGTTTATTATCATCCAAAGTGGTATAACCTTAATTTGCGTACCTATATGCACACACACACTCTATTTACTTTAGGTAAATATAAAATAATGTGATCCCCTAGGGCCATTTCCAGCATCCTTAGTGTTATTTACTCCCCAAAATGTCTTCCCTCCCTCCTCCCCACCCCCCATTTTTACCATTCCACCCCCACCCCCCCCCCCCCCCCGTCCTGGTACCACTTTGATCCTATGATTCCCTCCTTTAGAGCTACAACCCCGTGAGCCATGGTCTCTCTCTTTCCTGTTTTCTGTGGTTCCTCCGGGTTAATGCTCACACCTGAAGATCTGGAGCTAGGAACCATGGATGAGAGGGAACACACAGCATTTGTCTGGTTACCTCACTCAACATGTTTTCTGGTTCCCCACAAAAGAAAAATCTAGTTACCTAAAAACATAAACAAAATAAGCTTATAATCTTGTAAGGAGAGAAAAAAAACCTTAACCAAGCATAATTCTCTTTTCATGCTGTAATACTTTTGTTAATTTTTTAATTAAGCCTCTGAGAGTGTTGCACACTAAATGTACTGATTACACAAAAGAAACTAGTTCTGAAGCCAATACGTTTTGTATGCAGCTACTTTGTTGAAAGTGTTTATCAGCTCTTGGAGGTTTTTTTTCTTTTCTTTTTTTTTTTTAAATCAGCTCCCAGACTGTTTTGATGGGCTCTTTAGGGTCACATGTATAGAATCACGTCCCATCCAAACGGTGCTAGTTGGACTTCTTTTACTAATCACATCACTCTAATTTCTTCTCTGGCCTCACTGCTCTCGCTGAGACTGTAGACACCGTGTTGAGTAGGAGTGGTGGCAGTGGGCACACTTGTGTGTCTCTTAGTGGGGTGCTCTGGGTATATCCTCCTTTAGTGTGGCGCTGGCTCTGGGTTTGTGGTCCTGGCCCTTGTTATCATTATTTGTTTATGCATCTGTTGGGCTGATCCTGTGATTTCTGTCTTTGAGTCTATGTCTGATGGATGACATTAGTGAATTTATGTATGTTGAACCATTCTTGAACATCTGGAATAAAGCCAACTTGGTCATGATGAGTGATCTTTCTACTGTGATCTGGAATTCAGTTTGTCAGTATTTTATTGACAGTTTTTACATCTGTGCTTATCAGGAAGATTGGTGTGCAATTTTCTGTGTGTGTGTGTGTATGTGTGTGTGTGAATTTGTGTATATGTGTATATGTATGTATGTGTTTGTGTGTATGTGCGTGCAGATGTCTGTGTATATGTGTGTGAATGTGTGTATGTGTGTGTGTGAATGTGTGTATGTATGTATGTGTTTGTATGTGTGTGTGTGTGTGTGAATGTGTGTATGTGTATGTGTAAATGTGTGTATATGTATGTATGTATGTATTTGTGTGTATATGTGTGTGTGAATGTGTATGTATGTGTGTGTATGTGTGTGTATGTGTGTGTGTGTATGTGTGTGTGTGAATGTGTGTATGTGTATGTGTAAATGTGTGTATATGTATGTATGTATGTATTTGTGTGTATATGTGTGTGTGAATGTGTATGTATGTGTGTGTATGTGTGTGTATGTGTGTGTGTGTATGTGTGTGTGTGAATGTGTGTATGTGTGTATGTGTGAGTGTGTGTATGTGTGTGTGTGAGTATGTGTGTGTGTATGTGTGTGTATGAGTGTATGTTTGTGTGTATGTGTGTGAATGTGTGTATGTATGAGTGAGTGTGTGTATGTGTGTGTATGTTTGTGTGTGTGTATATATGTGTGTGTGTATGTGTGTGTATGTATGAGTGAGTGTGTGTACGTGTGTGTATGTTTGTGTGTGTATATATGTGTGTGTGTGAGTATGTGTGTGTATGTGTGTGTATGTATGAGTGAGTGTGTGTACGTGTGTGTATGTTTGTGTGTGTATGTGTGTGTATGTATGAGTGAGTGTGTGTATGTGTGTGTGTGTGTCTTTATCTGAATTTGACAACTGACGTGATGTGGGGATATGTGTGGGAAAGCTTCCATGAGTTTTATGACAGCAGGACTTTGAGGTGAGGTAAACACATAAGATGGGTCTTCTATAGCCAAGCTGATGAAAGAAGTGGCAACAGATAACAGAAGAAGGATTGGAAGAGAAAGAGTTGTCTCTGAAGGGTAGGGAGCAGATGGAGGCAGCTTCCAGGGCAGAGGAGGAAGTTGGCAGGAGCTTCTATAACGATGGCCCCAGGCCCAGACATGATGGCACTGAGAAAATAAACTTCCAAAGACAGAAAAATCATAGGCATCACAGCTCTGAGGAAGAAAGGGCAGAGGGGAGAAAGAGAGGGGGTGGGAGGAGGTGCTATTATTGTATTTTAAAGTCATTGGTGAGCAGGGGAAGAGCTTTATCTGTGTCATTGTGCAGGACCGAATGCGGACAAATGGGCGCAAACAGAGAAAGATTTAAAACCAAATGGGGAGCCGTCACAGCCAACTCCATGATGACAGGAAGCTGACTACTTGTACGATTATGTATTTCTTGGTCACTATTGATAGAAGGGTAAGAAGGTGGATAATTATTTGCTTGAAATGATTATAAAGGGAAAGAACACAAACTGTAGAACAATATTATGTTGGTTTCCTTTCTAAGATCTACGAATGTATCATGTGCATATACAAACACCAGCTGATAATCATTTCCCTTGTGTAGTAATTTTTCCCAGTTTTTATAGGCGTATGTTGCTTTATAAGTTTAGAATAACTTAAATAGCATTTTTTAAAAAAATTGTAAAAGCTTAGTTTTGTTTCCTCAGGTCATTACTAAGAACCAAGATTTGGATCCATTTATATGACTTAAAACCTCGATTTTGGTCAGGAAATATTTAACTCGCACTATGATGGAGATGGGTAAACAAAGTGTGGCGATCCTAGGGGTAGAAAACGAGGCTTTCGGTTGAGAGACGTTAATGAGCAAACAGCCTATTGGAAAGTGACAGACAGTTAAGTCAGTTGGAACGGAATTGACACAAAAACTGGTCTGTCGGAAAATGAGCAGCCAGGGAGGGGTGAGGTCATTGAGCGAGACCCAGATGGAGAGTCAAGATCGATGACTCTCCTCCTTTCCTCTCTCTACCCGATTTTAAGGCTCCCTATAAGAAACAAACTGCTCCCCAAATGTTATGCTCCCCTCTGTATCTTAAAGTATTTTTATATTTCAATCATTTCTCATCATGTAATGATTGCTATTTTTCTGCACCTCTTCCAACTCTTTGAGTTCAGCTGGAAGTCACATCTTCCATGTGAGCTGAGAAATGACCACGTTGATGGAGTAGAGTGGAGTTTCTCACCATGTCCCCGAGCAAGGTGGTTTCAGCTAAGTTGGAGTTGATAGCACTATTTACACAGCCAGTGTGGTCCTGCCTCCAAGAGAGAGCTAGGTGTTTTATGACCACCAGCTTTATGAGCTGTAGCTATAAAATCATCAATCTTTGAAAGCAAACATGCCACAATGTCTGCATCCAAATGGGAATTGTCCTTCGGAGTCACAACCTCAGGAAAATTGCAGACATGCTGGCATACGATATATCTAAATTCTTCACAGAGACATCTATGAAGCCCAGTTTCACAGTGTCACTAACTCTTATTTGCCCGCCCCTTTCTCTGTCTCTACCATATATCCACACAGACAGAAATTCTTAAACCAAAGTTTTTATATA
Source organism: Cricetomys ansorgei (assembly GCA_026225945.1). NCBI lineage: Eukaryota > Metazoa > Chordata > Mammalia > Rodentia > Nesomyidae > Cricetomys > Cricetomys ansorgei. Next base: position 2,098,657 of record JAMJFZ010000183.1, on the reverse strand, counting down.
GCTTGGATTTTTATTTTATTTTATTCAGATTTTTTTTGCATGTGTACATATGTACATATGCATGTCCACATGTGCATCGGTTTGTATGTGTGCATGTGGAGGTCAGAGGTTGACATGAGGTGTATTACTCAGTTGCTCTTCAGTTTATTTACTGAAGCAAGGTGTCTTGATGGTTCTGGAGCTAGCAGATTTTGTTAAGATGGCTAGCCAGGCTGTCCCAGGGATCCCCTGTCTTCATCTCTTGGCCACTGGGGTTGTCTACTTGGCTTTTATGTAATCGCTGAGGACCCAAACTTCAGTCTTCATGCTTACATGGCAAGTATTTTATCCTCTGAGCCATATCCCCAGCTCAATTTTATTTCATTTTTTAAAAAATTATCTGGCTATGAATATCTTGGACTATTTGAAAAGTCAAATCCACTATTATTTTGTTTTTCAAGACGGTTTCTCTGTAGCCCTTGCTATGTCCTGGATCTCACCCTGCAAATGAGGCTGGCCTCAGTCTCAAAGATTCACCTGTCTCTGCCTCCTGAGTGCACCACTACCATCTGGCCAAATCGGTTCTTATATGACATTACACCTGAAGGAGTACAGAAAGACTACTGACTTTCATAACTACATTCAAAGAAGAGTTACAAAAATATATGGGACTCTGGTAGTCTCATAAGCATAAAAGATGACCATCTAGAAAGCTGTATGGAAGGATACCTTTAGATGTCCAGATATTATAATGTTTATAAGGTAAAAATTAACCAGATCTCATTCTTATCCAACCTTGTGTATGTGTTGCTTCTTATTCTTTGTTCTGAACTAATGGCTGCCACCTAGTTTGCTTTCCATTGCTGTCATAAAACAACATGGCCAAAATCAACACGGGGAAGAAAGAGTTCATTTGACTTAGGTACCTTGGGTCACAGTACATTAGAGAAGCCAAGGCAGGAACTGTAGCAGAGGTATGGAAGAATGCTTCTTTCTTTCTCGCTTTCTCATAGCTTGCTAAGCCTGCTTTCTTCTACAATCTAGGACCACTTGCCCAAGGGATACCACCCACATTGAGCTGGGACCTCCCACGTGGATATTGATCAAGAAAATGTTCCACAGACTAGCCTATCAGCCAGTTTGATAGAGGGAATTCATCAAGTGAGATTCCCTCTTCTCAAATGTCTAGGTTTGTGTCAAGTTGACAAAAGCTAACCAGTACAATTGACCCCTCGTCAACCTGAGACACAAAATCTCACCTTGTCCCCAAAGTCTCCTGTTAATATTAACATCAAAATACAAAAGATAAATAACTTTAAAAGTCCCATATGGAATTTAAAAAAATTCCATCACTTTGAAGTTCAATGACTCTTTAAATTATCCAATGTCTCTTTAAAAGACCAAAGCCTTTCTAAACACCCAACGCCTCTTAACTGTGGACTCTTGTGTAATCGAAAGTAAGTTACATCTTACGTTAAGAGGCAAGACCCCTGGGCACAATCGCAATCTAAACAGAGCGGAACCCAACTCCAGCTGTGAATTAAGTCATCTAGCTCATTGGACTGCGTCTGGAATGTACTCATCGTCTTCTGTGTTCCAAAGGGCTGTGCAGCCTCACCTCTCCGGTTCTGCCATTGACATCAAGCATAGCCTGTCTCATAGGCCTAGGTTGGCTCCACTCCACAGCTGCTGCTGTCCTAGGTGGTCAGTCCAGCTGACATCTCCAGCGTGTTGGAGTCTCCATAGTTCAGGCCTTCACCGGTGGCCTCTCCTGGCCTCTCACGGTGCCAAACCTCAGCTGCTCTCCATGGTTCCTTCACTCCTTCAAGGCCAATTCCACCTAGTAGATGCTCACACATTACCAAGTTTGGCTACCAGCGTGAGATGTAACCTTGGCTCACTCTGGACCACAGCTCTGTGTGCTCACCCTGAGGAAATACTTCCCAGAATATTTAACCTCAATGATGCTGGTCTCTTCTTAACCACAACTGATTTTACAGCCAACTAGCCCAGCCAACTAACGTCTGTTCCTCCAGTAAAGCGAAGGCTTCACTTTGGTGTTTCCGGTTTCTTGTTGCTCTTGTAGTTGACTCTACAGCCCCACTTGACCAGAAACTATATACTCATATTCAAAATATCACATAAACCGTGAGAGCAGTTTAAAGCACTGAGAGAGTCTTTGCTTTCCTCTGCACCGTCACAAGCCAGGCTCCCTCCTCTGTGTTGTTCTCAGCACTCTCTTCTGACTTCCCAAGCTTTGCACATTCAATAGCTTCCCCAGCCCAAAGTCCCAGCGCTCTCCCGAAGTTCTCCTGCAGTGACATGGTCAGGTCTGTCATGGCAATGCCTCAGCACCAATTTCAATCGTGCTCATTCGTGTTTGTCAACTTGACACAAACTTAAGACAAATCTGAGGAACTGACTTGATCAGATTGTCCTGAATGCAAATGTGTGGGGGCATTTTCTTGATTAGTGATTGATATTTGGAGGACCAAGTCCACTCGGGCAGTGCTACCCCCTGGGAAGAATTCCTGAGTTTTATAAGAAAGTCGGTTGAGCGAGTCACGGGTTGCAAACCGGTAAGCATGGTCTGTTTTGGTTTCTGCCTCCAAGGTCCTGCCTTGAGTTTCTGCCCTGACTTCACTTCATGATGGAATACAACTGTAAGCTGAAGGAAACCTTCTCTTCCCCAAAGTGCTTTCTGTCACGGTGTTTTATCACACCCATAGAAAGCACACTAAGACATTTACCAAATAGGATGTGAGTCCCTTGTTTTATAGGTAAGATCACAAATGCACACGAACAAGACAGGCATGATGGCACATACTTGAAGTCATATCAGGCAGTGGAAGATAGAGGATTTACAGTTTAAGCTAGCTTGTGCTACAGTGGCATCCTCCCCCCATATATACTGTATACGTATATATATGTATATATATATATATATATATATACAATGATAAAAATTATATTATTTTCAGGATTGTTATGGGAAAATATTAAAATAAACCACATATCCGTTAACAGCAGAACTATCAAATAAATTATCATTTATCTGAAGAGTTAAATATATAAAATTTGAAAAAATAAAATAGAATGCACGTGTCTATTTGCAGAGATCTGCAAGACAGTGTTAAATGTAAGAGACAGCTTTAAAAACTTCTTATTTCTCTTTTATACCACATCCCTTCCCCTAAATTCAGGAAAAAGATGTCAGTGTATATGTGCATTCATGTAAATGTCTAGAAAGACGTGGAAGGCAGAATTCTGTTAGAGGTTGTGATGTAACAAATCCTTTTATTGGTACGACCTTTTGCAGGATGATTTTAAAAATTGTGGGCACCTCTATTATTTCCAAAGCCAATCAAAAACAAATTGAAAAGATAAATTGCAGGTGAATATGCAGTAAGGTATAAGTAACTAAGGAATGGTTGAGAACAAGCTTTGGCCTCATTTGTTTATTTGTTTTGAGATTATAATTTATTTACAGCATTTCTCCCTCTTCTCTTCCTCCAAACCCTTCCATCTACCTCTCTCCTCCTCTGCTTCAAATTTATAGCCCTTTTATTCACCAATTGTTGTTACATGCATATATTCGTATGCATAACACATGTTTCTAAATGTAATATTTCCAAATACAACCCGTTCAGGCCGTATAATGTGACGTGTATGTACGCTTTCAGGGTCCACCATTTTGGGACTGGACAACCAGTTGGTGTGCTCTTCCCTGGGGAGGGCCACCTCTCCTGCTCCCAGCTCTCCTCATCTGTCCTCAGGTCTTTGTGTAGGGTTGAGGCCTTCTAAACCCCTCCCCCACCCAGTTTGGCATGCCCAGCTCACGTTTGGGTGGTCATGTTGGTGCTACTTTACGGGTGAGCTTCAGACATCACTTGGAAGCACAACCTCACAGGAAACTCCCTGTCCTCTGGCTCTTACGATCTTTCTGGCCCCTCTTCCGCGATGTTCCCTTTGCCTTAGGTGTGGGAGCGTTCTGTGGATTTGTCTGTCAGGACTGAGTCCCACAACCTTGCATTTGGATTGGTGGTGGCTTTCTGTAATGGCTCCCATCTGTTACAGAGAGAAGTTTCCTTGAAGAGAGGTAAAGACTAGTATACTTATCTATGGCTATAAGGACAAATGTTCTTAGGGATTATGTTAGCTGAGTAAATTAGTTGTTGCATTTTCTCCTCCAATAGCCATGATTTCACCAACACTGTTTTCCTTCTTATTGCATGGATCTTAAGTCCAATTAGAGAGCTAGCGATTACCGACATGTGTGTGTGTGTGTGTGTGTGTGTGCGCGCCACTTCTGAACCCTTCGGGAGATCACGCTCCACTGGTCAGTGTTTTGGTTCATAGGCGTCATGGCCATGTAGGACTGTTAATTTCCTCACTCCTTTGGAAGTTTGCACGAATCCTTCCAGTACCACGCAAGCTAGTCTTCAGGGATGGGACATTCAAGTCAGGTCTAGCTCAGGCTTCTCTGGGCTCTGTTTCTGAAGTGTATGGTATCCCCAAGAATAGGTACTTAGTTCCGCCTGTGGAGGGTAACCAAGGCCACAGCGATAGGCTGTATGTTTTGGGGGGGTATCTCGGACAGCCCTGGCTTTGGCTCTGTCTTTTTTTTTTTTTTTCAGAAGAGAAGAGCTGCTGAACACTGACTCTTGGTCTCTGGATGGACCCGAATGGAGATAAAGTGAGTGAGTGCTGGGAATTTTTAAAATCGGTCAGATTAGAGTGCTCGGGAGGTCACTGGTAAGCTGTTTATTTGTACAGGAAGCATTTTACTCCACTTCTGACTCGAAGAACGAGACAACAACTCAATCCAAGGTGACAGAGGACATTAGCGTGGCCAATGGGTAGCAGAGCATGAAGCCAGGAGAGCCCTGTGTACTCTAGTGGCCAGTTCCCGAGCACGCTGCATCCTCATTGTAAGGAGGGGGGAGAGGCAGACATGTGTCTACTGGACTTGGAGACACAGTGGTGAAGGAAGGGCCCTGAGAGTTTTCTGGAAGTTCTTAAAGCATCCATTAGAGGGGAACTGGCTAGGGTGAGGGAGTGATGCTTTTTAAAAAACCTATCACGACACTTCTTGCTGTTACATGTTAAACATCTCTTCCTGCTTAGCCAGGCCCCCTTTCTCATCAGCAGACTAAACACTAAGATTTCATTTGTAAATATGATTCATAGAGAAGATTCATGATTTCCTGATAGTGCTTTCTTTTCCTGGCTTGGAATTCTCCAGACGAGTGGTCTCTCCTGGAGTGTGCTTCCTCTGACCTCCAAGGGCCATTTGCAAATTGTCCTGGCCAGTTGGTTGAGGTTTCTAGACAGATGCTCCCTGCCGTCACTACAGTTTTGCAGTTCTGTCCAGAAGTACTGTTCCTACTGGAAGGCTTGGAGAGCTGTCGTGCTCACAGGAAAGTGTGAGCGTTAGGAAGCAAAGACTTCCCTGCACCGTCTGGCTCCAAAAGGCAAGCGTCTCTCATTCATGGGCCTCTTGTTCGGAGCTGGGCTTGTCAGGCAGATGACTTTTCTCTTCACCCTCCATAAATGGTGGTGGCGGAGCTCTGTGTGTTGGCTGGCTCCAGATTCCACCGATGGGTGTGGTCTGAAGTTGAGAGTTTATGAACTGTGCAGCTTCTGCTATTGTCTGTGGCGTTTCCTCTCTTGTCTCGGAGTTTCATACTTTCTCAGGCAAGGCCAGTTTTATATCCAGATAAATGTCTGCTTTTTTTTTTTTTTTTTTCTCCCAGGATGAGAAGAGGAGGAGAAGTGGGCTTGGTCTCTTTTTGGAAGGGGTTCTATTGTTGGAAAGGTGTATGTCCTATGCAATAAAATAAAATAAAATAAAAACCAGAACAACTACTCTAATTTCATTAGGGAAATAATTCTTGTTGATATAAAGTGAGGAAAATAATATCTGGGGAAAGAAACTGTAATCAATTCTTTTTTGTTTTTCTTAAAAGAAGAACAAGGAATTGGTCAGAGAAGTAGTCTGGGAGAGCAGCAAAGTTCAAGGCTGGTCATGTGTTTTCCATTTGTCATGGAGACGGAAAGATAGTCCCCTCCCACTAAATCAATAAAGCCCATTTTTGTTTTGCTCAGGGAGTCACCAAGCATACTAAGCCCTGGTATATAAAAAGCCAATTTTCATAGCATTTAAAACCCCATCTTGTGGTAAGCAGCCTGAGAACAGCCACAGCCAGAATAAAAACTCACAGTGTATGCAAAGGAGGTGGTGCCCTCAAATCGGATTAGGCCTCTCCTGGCCACCTGCCGCTCTGGGTCCTGTTTCTCTGTAAATGTTTGGTTTCATACCGGCTTATCTAATTTCTCTTAATAGATCTTTGTATCATTTTTGAGATAAACTCAGTCTAAACTGTAAGGGAAGTATATACGAACATTTAATCTACATACATCAAAACGCATAGGATGGAGAGAATTGGATACTAAGAGCACGGAGTCCTCTAGTCCAATCCGTGGGATTATGGGGAATATCATCTGAGCATTTCTTGGTCTGAATTGTTCTGCTTTTGTGTGCCTCTTCCCGTCTTTTGGCTTCGAGTGACCTGCTGATCTGTGCACACGCCAGAGTGCCAGTTGCCATCGGTTTTCCTGGCCACTTTCTTGAATCAAAGCCGATTTCCACTCAAATGGCATTCCATCCCCTGCACAACAGTTTGTTCAGAGTCTAGGGAGACGCCACACCAGGTTCGTATGCTGTGCGTGTGGTTTCTCTTTGCAGCTTTCAGCTCTCCAGATCATGTGCTATGGTGTGATTTCCCCGTGATTCAGGGGTGGTTTCCACGTTGCCGTGGCTTGTGTCTTTGTATAAGTCACTAGGGCTCCAGTGGGAAAGGCTTTAGAGACATCTGTGACTGTTGACGAGTAAATCGGTCTCTGCGAATTCCAATACACTCCCGAGTGCAGTGTCGCCTCCACCCCTGCTGAGCCGGACTGAGCACTGTCCTCTAGCTATTTAGTGGAACTGACTGATATTTTAAAACTCGTATCAGTGTGTGACCAAGCACATGTATATAAACAAACACAGTGTATGACTTGCAACCTCAAAAAGCCACAATTTGATTTTTAAATGTAGGATAAACGTGAAGAAAAACTGATTCGTAAGTACTGACTAAATGCCAGGAATATTTTACCAGCATTTATCATTTAAGATTTTCTTTTTTAACAAATCTTCAAGGCAGAGATACTTTATGCTAGAAAATAGGCAATCGAAGCTCGAAATACGAAATAACTTGCTAAAGCCATGGTGAAGTGAGACTGTGTCTCCTACAAATGTTAGAGAAGCTACATCCGTGAAGTATCATCAACATGGCCACCCAAACAAGACCCAAACAGTGATAGCACCAATGAACGTGCTAACACAGAAGGGAAAGGCTCATCAGTCCTCAACCCCAGACAAAAAACTCTCAGCAACTCAGAAATGTGGAGAGCGAGAGAAAGGCTCCTAAGAGACCCACTGGTTAGCTATCCAGTAGTCAGTCCTAAGATTATATGCAGTTGTAAGTTGCTGTGGCGTCTCACTAAGAGAGACAAGGCGGCATATTCATGTCTGCAGACTCTGCCAGACCTCAGCAGAGGGAGCCACCGTCCTGGCCAGCGCCATCCGACAGTGGAACCCTGAGCATCTCAGCTCAGGTGTTTTTATGGATTCAGAACTCCTCAGGTGCATATCATGAGCAATCAAACATCCCCCCCGCCCCCACAGAAACCCAACACCTGCAGACAATACAAACGCCAAGGCCTAGGCAGATGCTCACCCAACAGTGCATAAAACAATTTCGAACATAACTAAAAATAAACTTCCCCAACAATTATATGCATACAGGAAACAGACTGAGTAGGATGCATTTATGTATTTAGGAATATATGTAAATTTTAAAAAGATGCCATGAATTAGAGACAGGAGGACATGTATGGGAGGACTTGGAGGGATGAAGGGGGGAGGAAAGAGAAGGGGAAATGCTATGATTATAATAAACAATATAAATAATTCTTTCGCACAGTACAATAATTTGATTGGCTGTCTTTTTCGGGGCCAGAACTTCATAATGAAAGAATGAGATGAGAATTTATGATTTAACAAGGAGTTCATTGTCCTTTCTGGTACACTACACCTCCCAGTGCCTAATCTGTCTAAAGCATGGGTTTTTTCGTCTATTAATCACTTTTCTATTAATAATGCGTAGCGGCTTTCGATATGCCAAACTTGCTGGTGTTTTGGAGAATCAAACCGTTCCAGAAAGACATCTGGAAAGTCTCTGGAGGCTGGCAAACACATTATATGATCAGCAACAGAAACTGTGACAGGAAGGGGATAGCATACACCTGCACTGAGACCTATTTATTGTTCGTCAGACACATCCACAGGCATCATGAAGCTCATATAAACTTCATCTTACAAGGGCCAGAGGCCAGAGAAACTCTCTCCACCATCACTGCAATCATCAAAATTTGCAACTACTCTCCATAACCCTTAACTCTTCATGTCCTACCATCGACTTTGAAGAATCAAGTGTGTAGAGCTTTGTGCCTTGAATGCCTCCAGGAGGAAATGATGCACTCTCTCCGAAGTGCTTCATGAGGATAACGAGTTAGGAGCACTTCCTACTCTTCCAAAGGACCAGAGTGTGCTCCCAGCACCCAGGTCAGACAACAGCTGCCGCAACTACAGCTCCAAGGGACCCAGCACCTTTCTGACTTGGATACCCAAACCACATACACACACATACATGCATACCTATACACATACATACACACACATACATACAGACACACACACACCACACATATACACATCATACACACACATACACCACACACATACACACATACACACACACACATACACACATACACACATACATACACACACATACACACACACACACACATATATGCATACATACACACACACACACATACACATACATACACACACATACATGCACACCACACACACAAACACACACCACACACACACAGACACACACCACACACACACACCACACACATGCACACACACACACACACACACACACACACACACACACACACACGAATAAAAACAAAGAGTGCATTCCTTCTCCTGTCCTGAGCTGCCTGAGGTTGAGGAGGAGGCGGGGCCCTGGCTTGCCTGGGGTCCTGCCTGTGATAACCTGAGATCGAAGGCTGTCAGGGCACCTCTTCTTTCCTGAAGTTGTTTCTTGATCAAATACAGATTTCGACACATTTTTATGATAAATAAGTTCAAGCAAATTCTAGGTACAGAAACTGGTCCGAAGATAACTGAGTACCTGAACCCGAACAGTCTGTTATCTAATTCTGTGCTCTGTAAGACAGCAATAGAGATCGTGACTTGCCCATACCTGGCGGCGAGTAGTACGTACTGGACCGTGTTCTTTTGTCCCTTAAGCGCAGTCCTCACTCCAGCACAAGGCGATGTTTTATCTTATACCACAAAGTCTCCACAGGTCATCAGCAGCCACTTTCTAACAAGCACAATCGTTAAGGTCATGGCAAATTAGCTATCAGAGTGAGATAGAGCCGAGATCCTGGACATTCACCTTGGAAATAAAGAGAAGTCGGGAGACGGACGTGAAAACGCAGGTCAGGAGGGTGAAGTCACAAGACCACTGGGAGCCGTGGCTGCCATGAACGCACGGGACTGGTTCCAGTTAAGAATGGCAAGGCCAGTGAAGGGGCAGAGCCGTCACTATGGGACTTCTGCGTTGTCTGAGAGGCACAGCTGCCCTCTGACACCGGGAGAGTCTGCTGTGGGTGGCAGAGCTCGTGTTCCGAAGGACATGGATGTCCAGAGAAGGGCTGCAGTGGGACTTTTCAATCGTCCTTACAAATGCTTGGTAAACAGGCCACGGACTTATGCAGGATGGAAAATAAACAAATATCTGCATTGAAATGGCAATGTATTGCTGTGCTTTGCCTGGGATGTGGGTTTACTTTCGATGTTCCCTTTAAGGCGGGTTGTGTGTTCTGAACAGGCCCTGGCAGGGTGGGGCCACCAGTCCTCACGTCTCTGTCTCCATTCCTTAACAGTTTAAAAATGTTGTTTTGACATAAACGCACCTGGGCTGGGGTTGTGGCTCAGTGGCGGCAGCAGAGGGCTTGCCCAGCATGCACGACGCCCCGAGTTCAATCTCCATCACCATCAGAAATTATATGTGCATATTTAAAAAATATTGACAAGCTTGCAAACAAGTAGATGTGATTATAAGGGTTAAATTAGAATTTTCTAAGGTAGTCTTGTTAGCAGACCACGGGGTCTTGCTCACATCTGTGTTCTGATGTGGTTATTTGAGACTTTAGATGCCACAACCCTTCTGGCCCATTTTCTTTATGAACAGAGAGAGCTTCCACTACGGACACTCAGCTGGGTTCCAGCTTTCACGTGGGAGCAAGTCTGTTTTTCCATGATCAGTTTGCTGACCCCTCTTGCCTTGGAACTGAGCATATTTCCCTGTTTTATATTCCCCAGAATAAGGCATGGGAGGAGAAGGTAAGGCTTTCCTTAAGGAAACTAACCTGGAACTCTGAATGGGGTTTTCTGCATTTATGTGTCTCATGCAAGAAGAAATGGCAAAACTTTAAACTGGCCCCTTGTCCTAAGTATGCCACTCCTTTAATTAATTGATCTTGCTAATCATGAGCCCTCCTTTTCTTACATGAAAGCATCAGCTGTGCTTGGTTTAACCTTAAAAATATGAATGTACCATCTGTATTTAGTCATGTAATGTTTTATAATTTATAATAAACATTTGATAAATGTTTTATCTGCTATGACTTTATTAGAGTAGATAACTTATCTTTTTTTTAAAGGGACATTTTGTCCTGTTGTTAGGAAACTTGGAACTAAAATAAAATGGGATACTTAAAAAATCATAAATAGAGCTAATACACGCATACAACACCGGTCATATATGCTTGTTTTAGAGTTGATCATATTCTGGAAAGATAAAAACGCCACATTTCAAAAAAAATCACATAACCAAACTCTTTAATAACATTTACTTTGAAAATTTTAGCCCATTCTACTGGGGACAAAGTTTTACGTTTTTGATTATCAAGTCTTCTGATCATGTGAATTGTTTTCATGTTTCACTGAAGTCGTGGAAGACATTTTTACTTCAAAGGAAAAATGTTATGAATTTACAGTTCTCTTAGGGTTCAAGAATCTGTTTTGTTTTATTTATTAAGACAGAGTCAGTGGGTAACAGGCACGCTACATTTAAAAGAAACAGGGCCCTCGATGTTTCTCTACTAGATAGCACAGAAACTGAGAACGCCACAGGAATTTCTCAGCATTGTTCACCTCTTGACAATGTGTGGGTTGTATAAAGGACAAATGACTCTGAGAGGCACAGAGGAGGCCAATTTTAGAAGACTATCCAATCACCGTAGACAAATATTTGTGTTCCTGGGGATTATTTGATTTTTATCAAAGCAAATTGAATTGGAAACATAGTCTGTGTTAAGTCACTGGTATTTATTGTCTAATTCTTTTTCCCATAGACACTGCTATGCTGCGTATGAGCCCCAAGCCATCAGTTAGACACACCATGTAATGATCCTTATCGTAGCTAGACAAAATAAAAGCCTTTTAGAAGGTACTTCACGAGATAGCTGCATAACTTTTTCTCACAGGAACTTGTTAAGCAAGTAACAGTTATTAAAGAGATCGGGACAACCGTTTATATCAATTTAACAAGAACAATTCCAAGATGTCTAGCCTGTTCCACGTTCCGAGAGACTGCGGTATTCAGAGCATGGAGAAACCCTAGGCAACCTTCAGTGGTTTCTCCCACATGCTCTGTGGACACCGGCACTGGATTAGCATGCAGTGTCTGTAAGGCATACCCACTGTCAGTTGTACAAATGATCTCATTTGTGCCCAAATTTGTTAAAAAGTTGAGAAAGCTAAAACTTTGCAGCTATCGTTCATTTCTTCACTGAAGTTGGCAAGTGCACAGATCTTGATGTGGGAAGGTCTCTGTTCTTCCCGAGACAAATGTCCTTTGAGTTTTGTACGGTTTCTGGTAAAGGATTACACAGGTTAACATGATTAACAAATGTAATGTAGGTTACAGATGTTAACACAGGCAAATAGCCTTTTGGTTTACAGTTATGCCAAGCAAGAAAGGGCTGAAATCAGAAGAAAGATCTAGACAGGGGGTCGCAGATAAGACAGAACAGGCAGAACAGAGTCAAGTCACACAGGCAGGATTTAGGGACAACTGTGGTCTATTCTGTAGTTGTTAACTAAGGCACAAAGGAGCAGAAGCTGCTCTGTTATTCTGCACACAACATGTCAAATTCAGGAAGATCCAGGGAAAAGAACAGTTGATATTCTAGGCCCCTGTTTCAAAAACATATGGAAGAAACCAGAAGTTTGAAGCTAAGTCAAAAGCCCAATATAAGAGACTGTAAAATTCAGTGTCAGTAGCTGAGGACACTTACCTGGTTGTCAGCATCTAGGCTCCAGCACACACAAGCGGCTAAGGCAGCTGGCTGTTCTGCACTTCCTGGTCTATGTCCAAACTTGGGAAGGGTTTTGGAAGGCAAAACTGTATTTTTTTAAACTTTATTCACTTTATAATAAATGTATTTTAAAATTATTATTGTTATAGTCATATTATAAATAAAGATAAAAATAAATTTATATTTATTTATTATAAAATAAATGTATTAAATTTATTAGACATCTGTTATATGTCACATTGTATCAAGTGAGAGTAGAGCTTTTAATGAACTAGATTTACAACACACACACACACACACACACACACACACACACACACACTGGAATTGGTAAATTAGTTGAGTTTATTGACACAGGTGAATGCAAAAGAACCAAGAGATGTAAGATTGAAAGAGTGCAGACAGACAGACTGAGAGCTGGTAGGTATTTATAAACAAGACATATGCTAACATATAAACAGCGGAATATCTCTTAAAAAGAAATACACAGAAGAAGTCTGAGAGTCAGGGAGAGATGATGCAGATATGGGTGGGGCAGAGAAAACCTCAACAAGAAGGCGATGTTTGAAGTTGTAAGTTAGGCCCGAGAATGAGCAGGTATTCAAATACCTGCAAGAATTGTCTTAGAGCCTCTGTCAAGGACCAGCTGCAAAGGGCTACAGGTTAGAAAGGTTTCAAGATTCAGTGGATGTGGAGGCCAGCTAGCAGTGGAAAGTAGTCTGAGACCAAGGATAGGGAAGTTAGCAAGAACCAGATCGTACGATTCGAGGGACCAAATGCTACTTGACAGGAGCAAGAGATTGACCAGCTGCTTAGTTCTAAGACCAGATTGAAGATAACGTCTGAAAAACAGATTTGGAAAAGTGGAGCAGATCACCGGTGCCGGATTGTGCTGTTCAAATTAATTTTGGAAGAGCTAAGGAATGAAAGGTAACCCCAGATGAAACACATTACCAGGGCATCTGTGGCAGCAATGGGAAGGATTTTCCCTCTGGGCAGTGAAACAGTGCTGCAATATACAGTCGAGAGTGGGAATGAGTCACCCGGTTTGGGTTGGTTTGAAATGAGTATGGGGTGGGTGGGCCTGGATGGGTACTTGAATGGCAAGATGGAAGAGAACCGAATCCCGTATGTTACCCGCTGGCCTCCACACTATGGCATGTATACCCCCCAACAACTAAATAAATGTAATGCAAAAATGTTAAAATCCATCACCATCACAAGAGCCTAGTACTAGATGAGACAGAGTTATCTCTCTTTCTCTCTCTCTTCAGAAGTTGAAACTTTATGAATCTCAATTATTTAACATTGTGGGCTTATCATTTTGCAACAACTCTCTCTTTCCTCCTCATCTTGGTTTATTGTTGGTACTCTTTCCCTGCTCCCCTGGATCTTGGGCCTGATCACGTGACTTGCTCAGACCAGCGGGAAGCAGCCGAAGGTCTAGTCTCGCCTGTCACTTCCCTGTGCTTTGTCGTTGGTCCCGAGTAGATGCAGGTCCCAGAAGGAACCCAACCTAAAGTCTGAATTCTTCTAGCCGGTACAGAATCACAGTAAACCTGTAGATTGTGTGTGTGTGTTGGGGGAAGGAATGCTTGCTCACATCAGTTATTGAGATTTGGGGTGCTTGTTACACACACCCTTAAAGCAGGAGAAATTTCCATATGCAGAAGAGTCGGAACTGTAACGTGCACAGTCAGACTGGTCATCCACTTTTTCAACTAAATTATTGTTTCTAGTAAATATTCTGCAGTGCTGAGTGCTTCTCTTCCCCCCCCACCCCCCAACTCTCCCTCGGCAAGCGCGTATTTCTATCACAGACAAAATAAGTTAAACAAGAAAAGGACTCAGCAGTCATCTGAGGGAGATACAGTGTGGGCTGAAGGCAAGGAGATGGCCACCTTCACGGTGGACAAGGAAGGCTCTTTCGGAGACAGCAAAGTAGAGCAGATGCTCCAGGCAAAGAAGTCTCTCCTTCCGGAAAACGCTTGTTTTCCCGTACTTGGTACTTGCTCAGCATCAGCCCAGCCCTTGTCCCTGTGTGCTCAGAGCCATCGGGCTGGTTTTTAAGTTCCCGGAGAAAGACCTAAAGAGGCTTCACCTTCCCTCTTCCCAAGTGGGTAATCACACACTCAGCAGAAAAACAAGCTTGGGCCCTCGGCTGTCAGTGAAATCTGGTTTCTCTCAGGTGCGAGGCATTTTGTGTATGGAAAGTTAAGAGAGGAATATGGCTTTCGCGATACCATAGGGAGCTGTGGTCAGCGTGGATCTGATAAAGGCCTTTGTTTCCGTGTTTTGATTGGCCCTGTGAGATGCCCCAGCAGCTCACGCGTCCATCTGTATCCCCATTAGTGGGACCCGAAAGTGCTGACACAGGCTTGCAGACCGGCCCCAGCGGCTTGCCAGGGTAAACTTGTGTAATGCACTGAACATCCCTCCTGACAACACTAGTCCTTTTGTCCGTCGAACAGAGGCTATTAAGAACGTGAGTCATTAAAAAGAGCTTTAGAAAAGCAGGCCGGGTTTTCCAGCACTATGGCTTTGGGGGAGCTTCTCGAAGTCCCAGAGATCAGGAGGAGCTGAAGCATTTCACCAATTGCTGACCATCTGAACTGATTCAAGTAAAAGAATATTCCAAAGTGTCATGCTTTTTTTTTTTTTTTTTCAAATGAGGATTGGAGTATGTTCAGCACAGATATTTCTCTTTCTTTTCCCTTTCTTCTCCTTGTGCTTTCCTCCCATCTGGTCTCCTCTTTCCGTTTTAAATTATTTGTATTATTGTTGTTGTTATGGACAGTGCTCTTTATGTTGTCTAGGCTGGCCTTGAACTGGATTCAGCCTCCCAGGAACCTGTGACTACCTCCTCATTTTAAATATGTTCAGAAGTGCAAGCGTAGGAAAATGGGGACTAAAACACTCTTTACTTAAATGGAAAGATAGTATTATTTAATGCTGTTCCTGCTAGCATTTTTCTACAATGCTTTCTGTGTGGTTAAGATCACACCGTACGTGTAATTTCATTTTATTCATTTTCTTTGGCTTTTGTTACTCTATCCAGGGATTGAACATATGGCTCAGTGGCCAAACTTGGCTTCAGGCCTGTTCATCGGAACATAGCTACACTTCATATTCACACATTCAGCTGAGTGAGTGGTTTCAACACAGCCTAGAAGGCCTCATGAAACTACAATATTTACTCTCTGGCCTTCTACACAAATAGCTTGTAAATACCTGTGGTAGGATGTGAGAGTCACATGTGAACAACATTTCAGAGGCTCTCATGTACTTATGCCAGACGTTCATACACCTGTTGCTCACTACCTTTGCCTTCTGAGGCGCCTCAGATTCTTTATTGTGTAGAGCCAGATGTATATATGCGTGTGTCTAAAATAACCACACAGGAGAGAATCAGCTGTGTATAGATTACATGTATAATTTTTCTGAATTTAAATCATTCATGTTTTATTAACGTGTATTCTAAAACTTGATTTTCTGTCAGTTTTATATAAATGTAGATATATGTAGAGAGGCAGTTTTATATAAATGTAGATATATGTAGAAAGGCATGCAGGTACTGAATTTCAGTCCTCATTATTCTCTCTCCCTCTCCCTTCCGCTGGAACCCTCCTCCTTCCCACCGAGTCTCCTCCTGTCTTGATTGTGTGTGTGTGTGTGTGTGTGTGTGTGTGTGTGTCCCCTTGAGTTCAGTTATGGTTTACTACAGCATAGGCAGCTTACCAGTGGGTGTAGCACTGAAGAAAGTGACCCCAGCCACCATGACTATCAGTAGTCCTTCAGGGAGGGGTGGAGCCCCAGGAACCTTTTCCTCTTCCATGATGAAAGGTTGGAGGCCCAGTCTTGGGCAGGTCCTATGCTGGCAAGCCCACTGTAGTGAGTTCATGAGACTTTTTACAATATGCTCACCCAACCTATGGCCTTTCAGTTCTTTCTACGCTTTCTTCCCCGATGCTTACTCCCTGAGTATTAGAGGAGCTGTATAGATGACTCAGGTTAGTACTGAGCAGTTGCTGTCCTTTGTTCTAACTCTGACTGGTTATGAGTATCCGGGTTAACCACCATCTACTGCAATTAAAAAAAAAAATATGACGAAAGCTAGCAGAAACACGAATCTTTTGATATAAACTTGAGTATTTAGAAGGCAGCTTGACCACCTATTCGTTTAGCAAAACGATAGTAGTGGGTTCCCCACACGGGCCTATGATCTGCCCAGGCACTGTCTCTTGACCAGGCTTGCAGCAACAAGCATTAGAGCCTTGTAGGCTAAACACTGGTTATACCGCTGATGGCAGTGACTCCCCTGTTCCCAGAACCTACCCGTGGCCCCTACTTCATGTGCAGGGGTAGGGCCTTTGAGCTCTTTTTCCCTTTCATGGTTGGCTGTTGACAGAATCTCTCCTGTTCAGACCTATTGTAGGCCAGGAGAGTTACACTGAGTTTTCGATTGGTACCGCAGTGTAATCCCCTCTTTCCACCTTACAGCGCTTGCACCTTCTGCCCTTGTTTCCTAAGAGCAGCATAAGCTCACTATTGCTGCTTTACTTTGAGCGTATTCTCCTCTACCTTTTCCGTTTTGTTTAAGAGAAACTCTCTCTCTCTCTCTCTGTGTTGTTTAATTTACATAAACTTTCTTGATTTTTAGCCATCTGATGGCAAACACCTTTAATCTCAACAGTTGGGAGGCAGAGGCAAGAAGATCTTTTTGAATTCAAAGCCAGCCTGATATTCATGATGAATTCTAAGTCAGAAAGAGCTATCTAGTGAGATCCTGTTTTAATAAACAAACGAACCCCAAGCAAAACAAACAAAATGACAACCACAAAACCCCCAAAGTTCCTTGGTTGTTTTCAAAATTCAAAAATTGCCCTAATAAGATATCTAGAAAATATCCTATATTTTTAATTTTTAAAAATGCATAGAAATTGTTGCTTTCTCAAATATCTCTTAGGTATCTCCTGATTTTTCTAGAAAATTATTCTAAAGAATTGTTTGGACCTAAAAATATTAAAACGATAGGACATAGAATTCTAATAAACCCATCCCTGAGTGTCATTGTTGGTAACATCTGTTAGGATTTGGATACAAAAGGTTCTTTTTGGAGCAGGTATATCTACTGTTGCTACTATGATCCTTCACTGACAACAGGCTCCAACTATTTTAGTCTTAAAATCTAGACTTCATACTGGCAACTCTCCAGAGACCTCTCAGGCTTTCAGTACTGAGCTGGGACTGCTGATATATCTGAGACTAGCAGATAGCAGAGCTCTCTGCTTCCCAATCGTGAGCATTCATAGGACAATTGTACTACCCTGACTCTTTGGTGTAAGCCCATCTAAGAAACCCTTTTAACGAAACAGTTACATTTATTCTACCAGTGCTGTGTCTCTAGAGAACTTTGCCTAATACAATATGTTTCATTGGTTCTGTGAATTTTTATTAAAGTTAGTTAGCCAATGCAGATACATAATTATTACTGAAGCCCACACTTTGTTGGAATTTTCTTAGTTTATATCTAATATCACCTTTCTGTGTTTGATCTCATCTAGGGACCCACAATGCATTTAGTTGACGTTTCTTCGGTTTTTCTTGGTAGTGACAGTTTCTCCGGCTTCTTTTGTTTTTGATAAGCTTAGCAGTTGAGGTAGTATTGGCAGGCATTCTAAGAAATGCTTATCTATTAGAGTTGGGCTGGTGCTTTTCTCATGGGGTTTTGAGCAACATGGAGAACTACCACAGAGGTGAAGTGTCCTTGCTGTGTCTCAGACCGAGGGGACAAGCTATCGGGGTGATTTATCACTACTGAAGCTGACCTTGGCCATTTGTCTAGGCTAGTGTTTACCAGGTTTCTCCATGATAAATCTACTGGGTTTTCCCCCTCTGCTCCTTATTGACTGTTGGACAGAAGGCTTGTGTGAGAGCTCATATTTGAGGAATGAAGATTTATGTACCTACTTCTCCAAGGAGGCGTATCGATATACATTATTTAAAATTTCCCAGCGTGAGAGAGTTTTCTTCCTTTAGTTATGTATTCATTAATGTACATCAATTTGCAATCGTGGATACTTATTTCACCCTTTGAGTTAAAATGTAATGTTTTTATACTTTTTTTTTTTCTCCAGTTGTTCCAAATGTGGCTTCTGGAAGCTTTTAGTTGACTTCTGTGCTCTTTGCCTTAGATCAGCCAGTGCAAGTCTTTGCTTGTTTTGAGCTCTGTTTTCTTGCATTCACTACCCAGTTTTTGTCTTGTTCCATGTCGTCAGTTCTGAGCCTGACATAGTGACAAAGGACATAGATGGTACGTGTGAGAGATTCTAAATCCCCTGAGATCATAAAATATAAATAGTATGTGTTCGTATGTAAAATCAGTCCTAATCAGGCAAAAAAAGGTAGCAAGTAATACTAAAATGCCTATGTAGAATGATCCCCATTTTCCCTATTTTTTTCCACTATATGTATGGGATAAAGTTGGATGGAAGTCGTTGGCATTGTGATAGAAGAAATATCCTTCTCTCTTTAGATTTGCTACTTGCAACCCAGCTGGAGGAAATGGGTCTCAAGGACAGGCAAAACCATCAGAGAAACTCCACATACATTCTAGCCTGCAGGCTCTGTGTGAGAACTCCAAGACAGACAACCACATAACACATATAGGAGACCCTTCAGGTTCCCTGTCGTCAGCTTCAGGAGGACTGCTCTCTTCTATGGGGAAAAGTGGGGTGGAATGAGTGGGTAGGGATGGGGAGGGTATATAAGAGGAGGAGAGAGGGCGGATGGGGGGAGCTGGGAGGAATGGAGGGAGGGGAGGAGGAGGCGCGTTGATGTGTATTATATGAAAGAAGAAAAATAAATTTAAAAAATGCTACTTGCTTGCTCTCAGTGGAGTATGTGAAACTGTATATCATTAACGTTCAGCAATGTCTGTTGCTTGCACTTAGGAACAAATCCTTTTTCCATAATGTAAAGAAGTGTGAGATTTTGCTTAAAATACAGTAATAGGGGCTGGAGAGATGGCTCAGTGGTTAAGAGCACTTTGTTGCTCTTGAAGAGAACCTGGCATTTTCCTAGCACCCATGTGGAGGCTTACAAACAACGGCCCATCACTCAGTTCCAGGTCTCTGACATGCTTTTCCGGTCTGCAGAGGTACCATGTAACACTCATAGACACAAATAAACCTAAAATGTAATGAAATACAGGTAATGCAGTATTAAAAAACATGTATTGGAGCATCTCATGACAGGTCATCTCCTGTGATGAACAGTTTATCTCTTCAGCTTTCTGTCTTCCCAAGCTCATCCTTACACAGAAATGTCAAGAGGGAAGGAGCTTGTGCATAGGTGGTTCTGGGAATACCTGCCTCTCCCCTGTTCCCTGCTTCACCTTCTGTTTTCTTTAAAAAATCTACTTTTCTCAGTTTAATTTCTACTTTTCTTGGCTGAGTATCTGCTTACCTACTTAGAGGTAAAATATGATCTTCTATATCGTGTTCGTAAGTTATCTGTTGCGTTTAGCTATTGAAATCTTTGCTGTAACTGCACTTGAAAATATTTGTATGCCTGTGTTCAACTGTGTGTTTAGGTGTGCACACGTGTGTGCGTATGCGTGCCATCTCCCAGGTCCTAGAAAATATTTTGATGCTTGACTTCCAAGATGTAATAGAATGGCTAAAAAACCTCTTAAAACAAATGAAAAGCCGGACCTGTCTTCCCAGTAACTCGGGAGGTGAGGCAGGAGGATTAAAAGTTCAAGGCCTGCCTGGACTACAAATGGGGTTCATGACTAACCTTGGCAGCTTATCAAGATCGTCTCAAAACAACAACAACAAAATAGTTAGTGTTGGAGAGCTAGCTGAGTATGTGCAAGATGTTGGTTCAATCCCCAGAACCACAAACAAACACACTAAACATACAAACAGACAAACAGCCCAAAGAAACTGATAGGTGACAAGGGTCAGTTGAATTCATCATGTAGCTAATAGCATAATAATATTTTGTGGGATATAATCTTTGCTGAGCAATGCCTCTGTAAAGCCCAGGACATAAAACAATCAAAGAATCTTATTGTTTGTTGATTTACTGACTGCATATTTGAATAATACCTATGGCAGTACACAATTCTGTAGCCCATTAATAGTTTTCTTCCCTTTAAGACAAGGAAATTGAAAATTCTAAAAGGCTGAGAGGGGTCTCTGAAGCTAAAATGTTAATTACTTGTTAAAGAGAAACAGAAATATAGACCAATTATATATAAATTATAAACAGAACATGCAGTAGGTCAATTGTGCTAATGAGTGTATATTAACATATAGTAGGTGGTAGTTGTTTCTTCAAGATTACTGAAGAAAAGGAAACCTCACAAGCGTGCCATTATGTATGCATCTGGAAGAGTGAAAAATTCTGCAGAAGGAAGTGTTCTTATGTTTATTTGGTGAGTGTCCCAACAGAAAGAGATATGCTCTCCTTGTGGTCCATAGGCTGGTTGCCTTCCCCGAGGACTGGCTTCCCCGTAGAACCCCAGCTACCATGACAAGTGTTAGCCTCTCACTGCTGGGGATTAGGGGACGGAGGCTTAGAAACTAAATCTTTGGCAATTTGAGGTAGCCGAAACGCTGTCAACGGCAGGAACTTAGAGACATCTTAAAAGAAGAAATACAAATATTCAATAAATATCTGAGAAGTACTCACTGCCATCAATTGTCTGGGAAATAATAATAAAAATCACCTACATATTATCTGACCCCAGTTAGAACAGCTGTTATAAACAACAGCAACAACAAAATAACCAGAAAACAGACTATAAATGCTGGTGAGGATGGGGATTAAAAAAAAATCCTTCTTACATGTTGTGGGTGGGGATATCAGTTTGTCCATTTTGGAAAAAAGTTGGCAGATTCTTCATGACCGAGAACTAGACTTAGCATGTGATCAAGCTGTCTCGTTCCTGTCTATTCAGAGGATATGAAGGCAGGACACAAAAGACAAGCCCGCATGTCGTGTTTACTGTGGTGCTGATGGAATCCCCCCATAGCTGCCTGTCAATAGATAAACAGATAAAGGGGATACAGGGTATTCTGCAGCCATAAGAAGAAGGAGAACATGCCCCTTGAAGCAGAATGGATGGAAATGGAGGATGTCAGGCTGAAAGAAACAAGACAGACAAGAAAAGCAAGTATCGTGTTTTCTTTCCAATGTGGAAACGTAACGTCAACAACAAGAACCAGACCTGGAAGGAGAGGAGTTGTTTCTAGGGACTGTCTGGAGGGAGAAGGCTTTAGGCTTGGAAGGGCAGATGAATGGTGTGTGATCCACACACCGTGTGTGTGTAAGAAATATCACAGTGAGTTCCACTAATGTGCACAAGTAGTATATGTTATTGGCAAAAACAATCACGAGACTTTCCTGGCATTCCCACGTCCAGAGAGAAAGACAAACGTTAATCTCAGTAAACACGGCCCGGCCAGAGCAAGGTAGCCATGGGTATAGACTGCTCGAGGTGGAAGGGCTGAGCGACCTTATTAGGCTAGAAGAAGTGCCGAGCGATCGTGAGGGAAACCCAATATGGGTTGTGGAAACAGTTGATAAATACCGAGTACAGTTCAGGACCAGCTGCAGTAGCGAAGGCTGTCTTCCCCTATCTGGTCACATGTAGAGACTGGCTGACGGCAGCCTTGAAGCCTCAGAGGTAATTAACTGCCAAGACACAGGGGTAGAAGAGAGGTACAAAGGCTAGCCTGTGCGGGCTGCTTCTGGCTTCCTGACTCACATCCTCTTGGCTTCATCTTTGATTACAGTGTAGCTTCAGTGGGTAGTTGGCTTATGTCATGTTGGTGTTTTTCTCTAGCACCAGACATTTTACACTTTTGCCCTCAGACGTTTCCAGCACCATAATCGCCCTTGGGGGAAACCTCTGTTCAGGTGATTATGCTCAGTCAGGAGGTATACCAGGATTTTCATCCCAAGGCAAGACACAACAAATGTGGGATGCAAGCTGACAGACAAACGTGGTGGATCCTCTGGAGATGGGTTTCAGAAGGTCCCAGACAGTCAGTTCCCGCAGTGGTGCTGATAATAACGCTCTCACGGACTGCATTTGTTTTCAACGTTCCCTCAATCTCTCACTCCTGCTCCTCATACATACCCTCTTCCTGCTCAGGCTCTGCTTTTATGAAAACGCAAACTGGAACAATCCTTAAACCCCGATGTCTCTGTTTTCTATTTTCTGCCTCATCGTGTGATCATCCTTACTGCTTCCCTGATGTGTGTTAAGAGGGGAAAAAAAAGAGGAATGGGCAGACAGGACAGTCAACAAGTAATTCAACAGAATTTCTGGAAGCTTTTGCATTGCCAAGTTTAAAGGGTTCCCCCACTAAGTGGTTAAAATATTTCATATTGTACTCAATTTCTCCCTAAAGAGTCTGCCTTATTTTTCGTCTTATATTTATATTCCTGAGACATCTCTTCTTTTGTTTCTTATCCTCTATGCTTGCTTTCTTGAAGCACCTGGTACATATTCCTAGAGGGAGCTCATGACGGCAATCGCCTTTTGAACTTTGAAGATCAGAATCTTCTGTCCCCTTTCCCACTGTTGAATAATACGGACTTGCAAGTCAGAAATCATTTCCTTAAAGTGTCTGAAGGCAGTCTCGGCTTGCTTCTAGTGTTGCTGTTGAAAGATCCCGGATTCAATTCTGTACTCTCTTGTATATATGATTTTTCTTCCTCTTTGGAAAAACACAGTGTTCCTCAGCCTCAGTTTTCTGACGTTTCGAATTCTGTGCCTTGATAAAGATCTGTTGCCTACTCCCTGACTTCTATGTGAAAAATTTCCACAGATGTTTATTAATCCTTAGAAATCTTTAATTTTAGGGTGTATTTTACATAAGATGAAACCACCAGGAAGGTCTGTGTTCCCTTGCGCATTCGCCGTGCCTGTTGAATCTTGTTCTTTCTCCGAGTCTATATTCTCACTTTCATTTCTTCAACATAGGTAACTTCTCAGAGGACAGACTCGCCGCTAATACGTTTCCTCAGTTTTCATTTATTTGGAAAACTCCACTTTCTTTCATTTCTAAAATACATCTTCATTGAGTACAGCTCTCTGAGTGGATCATTTCTTTTGATTTTGATTTTGGTTTTTTACTTCCCAGCTTACACCTCCTATTATCTGCTTTCCTAATTGTCTCAACAAGAGGCAAGATATTACCCTCTCTGTTATTATTATTTTAAGCACTTGTCCAGAGTTATTATCATCATTATCTGAAGGGGAGGATATTATTTCTTTTTTTTTTTGAAAACTTCACACTTGTATACAATGTGTTTTCGTCATATTCATTCGCCACCGCCTCCCAACAACTTTCCCTTAGATCCTCACCCTGTCTCCCTCTCAGCCTCTTTTGTTATCGGTAACCTCCCCCCGCCCAGTCTGCCCATGTGCGCATGTGTAGGCCAGGGCCATCCACTGGAACAACCTACCAGCAGCCAAATCTCCAAAGGTAAGCGATTCTCCCTCCCTCCGCAGCCATCAATTACCAACAGCTTCTCTGCCAGGGAGATTTGGGCTTCCCTTTCCAAACCACGCTGAAACTTTGGCTGACGCGATATTGCTCAGGTAACCACCACTACTATGAGTTCCTGTGTGAACAGCCACGTCGTGTCAGGAGTCGGCGTTTCACAGCTCTCCTCCCCACCCCACAGCTCTGACGGTTTTTTCTGTTTCCCCTTTCAGGATGTTCCCTTAGTCCAGGGTGAGGGAGGTTGACACGGACCGTCCACGGAGCACTCACAGATACTTATACCTAACACACGGAGAAGTGTGTTCGGAAGAACGCTTCTCTGACCAAAGCTGAGAGCAAAACTAATTCATGGCTATAAGGATAAATATTTAGGAGGCAGCTTGACGGCACACGACCCACAAAGTAACAACAACGTTTGACCGCAGTTACAACTATAAGTTTCCACCGATGGCTTGCGATCTCTCCTGGTCATGGGCTTTTGAATAAGTTCATAGTATGAAGTATGAAATCCCTCCTGTGGAGAGGCCTCATACTCAATCAGAAAGTGGGTGGTTACATACACACCCCATTATTACCATGCCACTGTTGCCCTGGTAGTCATCTCTTGGCACGCGGGTCAGTATTACAGCCCACGGGGTCTAGTACTGAATGAGACCAATGATGTCTTCTCTCCCCCAGCAGCTGACATAACATGTTCTATTTTGAATGTTCTTAAACTAGATTCTAGTCACTGTGGCTCTTACCTGACCCGTTGTATAGCAATTGAAAAATGTTAGTGGCTTTTCGTCGTATACGAAAAACATTTCTTTCACACCCCCAGAGATGTACTTTCTCAAGACCTTCGCATCTGCAATCCTTCTTCCCGGAGTCCTGCTGTTCTCGTCTTTTTTTATTTACTCTTGAGGCAGAGTCTCATGGAGTCAACGCTGATATCAAGGTTGCCACAGAGCTGACATGACCCTGAACTTCAGATCCTCCCACGTGCTGGGAAATAGGTATGTGCAGTCACTCCCAGCTCTGTCCTTGTCTTTACAGATGGCTTCCTTTTATATTCAAGTTTTCTTAGTGGTGTTGTGGGTTGACTCCAGGGATTGTGCATTCTGGGAAAGATTTTGCTCATTGAACTATATTCATAGCCAGAGTGTGGTGTCTGTATGTCTGTCTCTCTCTTAAGTAAAATACTGTCACAGGCTCTCCTATATATGTATATATCTATTATCTATCATCTATCTATCTATCTATCTATCTATCATCTATCTGATCTCTCTCTGATTTACTATACTGTCACAGGCTTAGAGTAATAAGGACACATGTCCATGAATTAAAACATCTGAAACTATGGACTAAAATAACGTTTTCCCTTGGATATCTTGTCACAATGAAAAGAGCTGATTAACACAAATTTCAATGTTTATACTTTTTTTCTTTCAGTCTAGTAATAAAACCTTTAACCTTTTTTTATTTTGGATAATTTTGAAAACAACCAGCCACTTTCTGTTTGAATATGAGGCTTGGTCCGTAGGAGGGATTTCATACTTGGTACCATAAACGGGGGAAGCCCATGACTGAGAAAACCGTAGGCCTGGGAGGGAGCCTCTGTTGCTATTTTGCTAACTGGTCAAGCACTCAAACTGCTCCCTGAATATTTAAGTTTATAGTCACAGATTTGTGTTGTTTTCAGGCAGCTGCACCGAGTTCACTATTTTACCAAATAGCTTTTCATAGAGGCCTTCCTAAACTTTGGTTTGTATCGACCTCCTGGCTTCACTTGCTCTGGCTTCTGGGTAGGCAGCAGGTATCTCCTGGCCCTTCTGATCGCCACACAACTTCTGCAGCACCTCCTTTTCTGAAGTCCAGCTCTCTCTTGGACTGTTTCACAGCACAAGCAGACTCTAGGATCGTCTGTACTTCTTAACAACCTTTATATGTTTTCTTATACGTTAACCCTGATCTATTTTTTTTCTTTTTTTTTTGCATGCATTGAATCCCTAGAATCTAGCTGAGTCTTTTAGTGGCCCTTAGTAGTTTAACACTATTGAATAAAAGAGGGAAGTCTTCAAACAATGACGTGGTTAACTGTCGTACTGTCAATAAGACAATGGCAAAGTGGGGGCATCCTAAGCGTGTTCTACATTAGGAAGCTTAAAGGAGTCTAAAACCGTGTAACAAGTTCAATAAAATAGCTTCTACCCCGTGGTGTGTGTGTGTGTGTGTGTGTGTGTGTGTGTGTGAGTAGGTAACAAAGAAAACAGCAGATGGGTAGTTTTAATGTTTTGCTTTTTTTTTTTTTTTTTAAGAAAACTATTTTTAAAAGACATTTGGAATGAATACAAAGTGGAAGAAGAAAATGTAAAAGGAAACCACAAGTAGCAGCAAGGATTAAAGGGCAGTGAACAAAAAGAGTTAGAAACCCAGGAGGTTCTGGCTTGCAGCTTTTGACAAGAGCCAGTGTGAGAAGGAAGCCCTGTGAAGAACGTTGACCGTCTTCCTTAGGGACCAGACGGGAGGCGAGTGGCTTAAGTTGCAGCACGAGGGATTTAGATAACAGAAAAGGACAAATTTTCAGACAGTGAGGCTTGATAGACACTGGAATGTGTAACTGGGGAAGCTTGTGGAATTTCCTTCTCTCCAGCTCTTTTAAAAATAGACAGCATCTCATCTGTTTGAAGCATGGACTCTATTTGACCCCCAAAGTGTCACCCTCGCCCAGAGGGTGAACCTCACCTCCCAAAGGAAAGAGAACCAGAGTGATCTTGGTGAGCCTGGATGATGAAAATATCGGGGACACTTTTCCACGTTTAATTTGATCTCCACATGGCACATGTATAAGTCACAGCTGCCACAGTACGTCTTTTTGCTCTAATGTTTTTATTTTTAAGGTCTGGAGATTCGAGTTTAAGTAAATCACTTTTAGGGAGAGAAGGCAGAACTCTTTTATTTTTGAGCTGATTTGTTATAGGACGTAAGTAAGGAGGAAAGGGTATTTTGGACCTCTTTGATTTCACTTCCCATTCTAAATGAAAAATTACTGTCCTTTTTGTTGGCTCTTTAAAGAAGACAAATTAAAAGATTAATTTAGTGCAAGAGTTTCTCACAGTGTTTTTGGCAAGACCAGAGTTCCAAGCTGGACCAGGTTCTCTGTACTTAATTTCCTCTCAGGAAGTTTACCTTCAAAAGTCCAAATATAAGGTCAAACTTTGGGTTGCAGGAAATGTTAAAGTCCTTTACTGTCTGAGCAGCCAGACAACCCTTAATGAGATTCTACTTTGTGGACCTTGGTAAGGAGTCAAACACTTTACATGATTTAGCTGCTCCCTCTTGTAAAAATGAGCTGTGATTCTGTACTGAGCCTTCTAAAAACTCAGAAATTAAAATTTCCACAACCAAGAGGTGTTCTATAGTCCCTGGATTCAGTTATAAGTGTAGACAGCAAGTTACAGGTGGCATGAACCTGTCTTCCTTCCTAAATGCCAAAGTGTACTGCAGGCCAAAAGGGATGTGTGTTAGAACGTATTGTTTACTTCCGGCAATCAGTTCCAGTGTGTTCTAAACACGGTGTCTCCCAGGTTCTGTTTTAAGTAACCTGAGAACACTTAAAGGTTAACGCACATTGTCACGTATCTGCTCTCAATTGTCTAAGTGTGTATGATTCTAATAAAAATCTTGTAAATGTTATGAAACTGTGGATGAGAAAATGGAAATCTTGTTAGAGGTTGTGATTTGCTTGAGGTGTCAAACCCAGAAACTGTAAAATACCCGGAGAGTGCAAGGTTCTGTGGAATATAAAATAATAATAATAATAATATTAATAATAATAATAATAAGGTTCTGCGTCTTTCCCACTGCGCAAAGCTATGATGTTTATAAGATCTGCAGTGTTTTTCATCATTGAGGAGATCTTTGCCTTACACATCGTGAATCAAAATAAAAGTCATATTAGATACAATGGGACTAAAGTCACTACCACTAAACAGAAAGTTGTGCTGGCTGTCACTCAGTCATACGAAGTAGAACTCCAGAATTCTCCAGCATATTCTGGCATTTCACACAGTAAGTCACCCAACGTTTCTCACAGCGGACTCGCAGAGCAATGATGGCATGTTTTAACTTATGCTAGCCACTAATGATTAAACAATGTTAAAAAGTACAAAACACATCTTCATATTGTACCAGTTTTTGACAAAATGTTAAATGCATCTCCTCTAATTCCTGGCACACGGTTGTGGGTGTCGTTTGTGGGGTACAGTGGCTTTATTTCCTTCCCTAACAGTTCGGAAGTTTGTTCATTAGTGACTCAGAGGAAGTGTTCTAGCTGAGTCCTCACATGGCCTTGTTTACAGCTCCGGAGTGTACATAATAGATAAAGAACCGACTTCCACATACCCCTGTGCTTCCTGGGTGTGTGGGCGAGTGTGCTCCGGCCTGTGAAGCAAGGTTGTGCAATCTCCTGCTGGGTGCATCAGGTTGCAGTCACCCACGTCTCTTAAATGTTCCTCTAAGTGAGCCTAATGTTTCACAGACTGAAACATTGTATTCTCCAAGAGAGGTGCTAGTAATTAATAATTAACATGGAAAATCCCAGGAGTTTCTAGGTGGTCAAAACTGAGGTAGAGTCAAAGTGAAAAAGAAAAGACAAATCAGTGGGAAACAGAGCTGTCAGTGATATAAACGCTGTTCCATCAGCAGGATCTCCCTGTTTTGGTTTTAACTGTAGCTGGCTTTTATGGATAGCCCAGTCTAGGGCAAGACTTTTTGCTATAGCAGCATCGTCTTCCTTGATTCTGCGGTGGTCTTATGGGTATCTATAGCTATTGCCCTGTTATAGGCTGCAGATCAGAGAATTGAAAAGAAAAAAAGTGTCCTCAGTTACACTGACAGTAAGCAATCCAGTAATGAGAGGGACCCAGGATCGTTTGACTTACAAAGACAAACCAGGCTCTTCCCGCCTCTCTCTCAGACCTGAAGAAAGGGGAACTAATTCCTTTACCTATGAAATATCTCTTGAGCAACCGCCGCTACAGTGGTAACATCCATCCCAAACAAATATCCCGTAGTAAGCATTCAGAAACATATTTTCTGTTACAATCTGTTTGTATCAAAATTAAGTAAGACAATGCTCACTGAGTTTTAGAACTGTTTGTAAAGCTGACTTTCAAAGGCATTCTAACCCTTCCCTTTTGTTTGTTTCTGCTGCTGCTGCTGCTGCTGCTGCTGTTTCTGCTGTTTCTGCTGCTGCTGCTGCTGCTGCTGCTGCTGCTGAATTATGAGGCCTCGCTGAGTCGTCTGCAGAAGACAGCCTTGTTTTTGCAAAATGAATGGAATGTGGGGTATAGATTGTGGTGTATAGATTGCTGGCATTGAAAAAAAAAATCTGAGTAAATACGCAAGAATGACCACAAGGCCCCAGACGTGGGTGTATTTATCCGCTTGCCTCATTACTGGGAGGTTTTTGTTTGGAGATGCAGGAGGAGAGGGAATGGAATAAGAGTTTTGAACAGTTCAGTTGAATTTCCGCTTCTGCGTATCCATTCTGATTTCTAATTTATTTGTATTCTAATTTCTTTATATATATTTTATTTTTATATGCTACTTTCTACTTTCTATATATCCTAATTTCTTTACCCTGTAGCCATAGACCTCTAGCGAGGCAGTTGAGGAAAGATCGTGTGAGTGATCATAGCTATTAAAAATTTAAAAATGGGAGGGGAACAAGAAGATGGTGGATACAGCACGGGCCCCTCAAGCCTGGGAAAGCAAATTTGATCCCCAGAACTGACTCCATGGCTGTTCTATGATCTCCACATACGTGCCTCCAGCTTTCTGCCTTGCTTGATTTCCTGCCTCGGCTTCCCTCAGTGATGGGCTGTGATATTAAGCCCAATAAGCCTGTTCCTTCCCAAGCTGGTTTTAGTCATGGCCTTTATCACAGCAACAGAGAGCCAACTAGGACCAAGCCCTTCTCACTTTTCCCCCTGCGACCTCGTAGGACTGTGGGAAGGACTGGCAATTCAGCAACCAGACTGGTTGTGTTAAAATCCAAGCACCGCCACAATCGCGTTTTGTGATGCTCACACGTTAACCTCTCCGTACCGGTCTGTTTATCTGGAAAATGAGAACAATGTTATCTGTGAGAAGAAAAATCCAACACCACGGCACACACTGAACCAACACGCATGCTTCTTTTTAAAACTCTGTATATCGTCAGGGAGCAGCACTGAGTCAGTTGCCACACAGTGGGGAGAGTGGTTAGACTTGACTCTTCTGTGTTTGAAATCAATGATTCAATTTCTATTGTGGAAAAAAACCCAGCACCTTGTGTTAAATGAAGCATGTTGTATAGGATGTGTCTTCTTCTCCTTCTTCTCCTTCTTCTCCTTTTTTTCTCCTCCTCTTCCTCCTCCTCCTTGTCTTCTTCTTTCTTCTTCTCTCTTCTTTCTTCTTCTTCCTCTTCCTCCTCCTCCTCCTTCTCGGTTTTTTGTTTTTTTTTTACTGAACTTTGCCAGGAATTTGGGAAAGAAGACCACACCAGGCAACAATCTTAGAGGGCCTAGCTTAAAATTTCCCTTATGTTCTTTGTAGCCATTCAATGTTAGAAATTACGGGAAAGCAAAGTTTAGTAGCATGCTTGATTTTAACACTTGAGCATGAGAGAAATAAGAGGTGTAGACTTATTTATTTAGTTGGAATGTAGTCAGTTTGGGGGCCTGGTTTGTACTTGGTGATTTTTAGGAAGGGCATTTATATGTGTTTATTTATAAACACCAGTCTTGTGCATACAGTGTAAAAGCAGATCAATAAAGAGAGTACACTGAATAGACTAAAGTTAAGTGTGAGATGGCATGTTGTCTTAGTTTTCCTTTGATAGCTTACACCTAAATAATAGAGACTTACTTGTAGCAATGAGGGGACCCCACTGCTAAACCACAGTAGGATGAGAAGTTATTTGTGGGTGCTATGTTTCAGCAGGTGTTCTTTCTCGTGGGCCACTCCTCTCCTCTGAGAAAAATGCATATGTGAACTTTAATGTAAGTTCTGACTGCGGCTGCCCAGACCCCACCTGAGCCTGATGCCGCCCACTCTCTGGTAGTGTCTTTCTGCTAAAGTCTGGTCTGTCTGCCCATCAAGCAGATTTACAGAAGGGTACACCTTTAGTCACGTCCATCCATGTCCTCAGACCTGTTGGTATAAAAGGTGGAGCTGAGTGCAGAAAATGAGGTCACTATGCTCTCTCAGGAAGCCATAGATGATGTGAAATTAAAGATAAATGATTACCAGAAAAGGACACTTTACTGTGTGTTGTCAGAGTCAGTAACACAGTGGGGGGCAAGGGGCAGAATTCCACCTGGCTGCCCCTCCCTGGCCTTGGTGTGTTTTACCCTTCGTTGCTGTCCTACTGTGTGTTCCTTCCATCTTTTTGAAGACATAGATTGCAGCTTGTGATATCATATGCCTGGATCCTTGAGATTTGTTGGGATGAACAAGGACAAGCGTGTGCGTGCAAATCCCACTTGTCAAAGGCTCTCAGGAACAACTGTGAGACCACACCTGCCCCGTGATCATGATAATTTGGCCTCTCGTACTCACAAGTGCTCACAGTAGGCATTCTCCAAGTCAGCCTCTACCCTCCGCACACAGGCAATGGCAGGCCCGCACTCCTTCCACAAACAACACAAAGGAAAAGGAGGAAGGTCAGAAACATATCAAGTTCAAGAGATTCTGTAACGTGGTATCGCAATAGAAAAAAGAAAATTATTATTTTACTATTTGTAAAACAATGAAGATCTCAGCTGCCACACCACGGAATGGATTCTGAATGTTCCAAAGTTTGTTGCTGTTGTTTCAACAAGTGGCAATAGCGTGCACCTATAGCTCATCTCATGAGAGGTAAGAAGCCTTTTCCATTTCATCTGAGTCATGCTCTGTAACAGGGGGTGGCCTCTAAGTTGTGGCTGTTGCTTTGCCTCAGACTCAGATCCTAGGGTTATGGGTTTACACCATCCTGCCCTTCTCAGCATCAGACTTCCTAAGCATAAAGACAAGAAAGAAAGAATAGTAACAATAAAAATAAAGTAACAAATGGGAAATACTTGGTATCAGATCGAGGAGCTCTGTTAGTTTTGTATATTGCTATGTGACAATTTACTTTGAGATTGAAACATGAAGCTCCTTAAGCAGGAAGGTAAACAATTAAGAATGGTTTCAGGAAGTTCCTAAAAATGACCAGATTAAGGCCACGCACCGCCAGAGTAAGAAATAAAAGCCCAGAGACCCTTGCAGACAGAGAAAAGCCAAGCTGCAAAGAAGACTCCCAGTCTAGATCTGTCTGGGAATCTAGAGTACACTGCACAGCCTGTAGGCAGCTCAACAGATGGACAGTATCCTCTCCAGGTTCTTCCTGGATGGATTTACATAGGATAATCCAAATGGCCAAATATTTAAGGTATATTATGCTTCCTTTAAGAAACATTTCCAATTCAAACTGAAGGAAAGAAAACTCCAAAGTGTATATACTGTGCTTCTGAAGTTGTAGCCTAAGAGGTCATTTTCAGTTGTACTCTGGAGAATTCTTTCTATCCAGGAGACCTATCTTCACAGTAACGGCCTTCAGCTGATTGGGTGAGGCCCACTCACATTCTGGAGGCTACTCTGCTTTACTCCAAGTCTATTGATTAAACTAATTATATTTAAAACAGCAGCAGGGCAACATTTTGACTGGTGTCTGACCAAATGCTTGGAACGGCAGTATAGCCATGTAGGCACATAAAATTACCACTGTAGAAGATAAAGTGTTTAAGATCTTACCATTAGGTAAGAGAAATGTGATTTTGCCAGTCTCCCAAATTCAGGTGGCTGCTTTTTACTTTAGGGATAAGATCAATGAAAAGGTCTCCTGTCCTTATCTGCTTCACACTTGGAAAATGAGAAGGTGGTAGCCAGGGCATTTTATAGCTCCATGGAGATCCACCTTGATACTGCTCTCTTCCATTTGAACCATCACCACACAATGCTTTATTGACAACTTCATGATAAGAGCTAACGACTCTCTAACTTCCTTATCTACACTACAGAAAACCCACTAATTGATGTTTATTCACTAAAATTTGCCACTTTAAAAAAGTGAATGCCTCCATTTGAAATGAGTGAATTTTTTTTCTTAGGAGATATTTACCAAATCCCAGTGGCTGTGTTTAAAGCCTCCCCCAAAAACAGATCTCATGAAGGAAGATGGTTAACAATGAAGAAAAGGGAACTTTCTGTTCTACCTTTAAAAATCTCTGTACATTTCTGTGATATCCAACAGAAACATATATGCTATCTGAGGATCATTAATGTCATGGAGTGAAAAGCAGGGAATCCAGTTTCTTCAGAGAAAAGGCTCATTTTTTTAATATCAGGAACATTAAAGGCCTCATATATGATTATTTGATATATACATTTATAAAAATTATATTATATAAAATTATAGTTATATCATTTATTGTTTGTTATTTATTATAATTTATTGATATAAATTAAATTTATATTACATGAAATACATGCATAGAAAAATTCTAATGATGTTCTTTGTATTCTCACTGAAACTCCTGCTTTAAAACTCATTTAGATTGAGTTTCTTCAAACATGTATATCGTAAATATGGTTTTTTTTTTTTTTTGGTTAGTGATATCAAATTCAGAAAAGTCTAGTAGGATATGAAATTCAATGAAATCTGACAGCAAATTATTGATAAATAAATAAATGTATGTATATTTCACTTGCAATCATTTTATGAGTTCTGTTTCTCTTTTATTATTTGTTCATTTTAACTTGATATATAGTTACCTAATTTAAATATATTAATTTGTTATCCCTAAATAATATGGCCCATATTAATATAAGTAAAATGAAATTTTATCATATAATATAAAATCATATTATAGCATTAAAAATCGTATGTCATTAGAGGCGGCTTATTTGAAATATCTAATGCTAACAAACACAAATTACCAGAATAGTGATTTTTTTTGTTTACTTTTTATTCTAGATTTTTTTATGAGATTGTAGTATACTATAATTTACATGATTTCTACTTTCCATTTCCTTCCTCTAAATCTTCCTATATACTTCTTCCTTTTTTTTTATTTAAAACTTCATGGCCTCTTTTTTCATTAATTGCTGTTACGTGCATATGTATGTGTGTGTGTGTCTATACATATGTATATATGTGTATATATATATATATGTATACATATGTATAGATATACATATGTATATATACATATGTGTATGGATATTTTGCCTGAATGTATGTATGTGCACCTTGTGTATGTGGTGCCCATGGAGACCAGAGGAGGTGTCAGAGCCCCTGGAACTAGGGTTACAAACAGTTGCTAGCTGCCATGTGGAGGCTGGGAATCTGCCTAGTATCCTCTGATAGAGGCTACTCTATCCAATGCTCTTAACCACTGAGACGTCTGTCCAGTCCTAGCAGTATCCATTTTAAATAAGTAATTCCAAAGTTAGTTTGAAACCATTTGCGTGAAGACCAGGGTCATGGAAACTAGGGTTGCTTGTTCTTGCGAGTGGAAAATGACATTAGAGGCTGAAGCGTCTGTGTTTACTGCTGTTGTGACAGCTGATGTTGAGCGCCGCTCTGCGGACAGCACTAAGATATGTAAGTAGGCATAACGAGTACAGACAGACACCCACATGTACTGGCTATGGATATGTTTATACACACAAGCAATAACAGTTAAGTAAATGCATCTGTATGCATTTGTGTGCTCATCTTGTGGTAAGCCTAAGTTACTCAGAAGTGCTTTGTGGGTACCATTGAGGAGCAAACCCATTAAGACGGTGACAGGATTGTTTGCTGCTCTCCGCCTCTCCTACACCTTGCTGTGGTTAGGAAGACACTGTGGTCCTGACCCCTGGCGTCGCGGATCCGCTCTCACCTCGCCCTTGCTCTTTTCATAGCGTTCATTTGAAGAAATGTTGGGTTTGTTGTTGTAGTTTCCTTTGTTTTTTTTTTTCCTTATCCATTCGATCCAACTTTCCAGAATATGCAATGCTGAGATGATGTCATGGCAAAATTATATCACAGTGGTTCTCACCCTTCCTAATGCTGCGGCCCTGTAATACAGCTCTTCATGTTGTGGTGACCCCCAAACATAAAATTATTTTTTTCGTTTCTATTTCATAACTGTAATTCTGCTATTGTTATGAATTGAAATGTAAATATATGATGTACAGATGGTCTTAGGTGACCCCTGTGAAAGGGTCATTTGATCCCCACAAAGGGGTTGTGACCCATAGGTTGAGAACCACTGCCATTTCAGCCAACTGGTATGAACTCCCGTATCCCTTTCCCGTCCTTTCCCCTTCTTGGCAATCAGCTACACCGAGTTCAGATTTCCTCTTGCTTGTTGTTCTTTTTGCAAAAATATGCAGGTATAGGTATGATTTCCCTTCTCTCCCCAATTTTACACGAAGACTAACAGACTGCAGGACCTTCTGCCCCATCCTTCTGACATTCAACAGTATCTCTTAGAAATGGCTCTACATTTGCTCATAGACATCTTTGACATTCTGCTTTCATAACAGAAGGAACTTGAAGAAAAGTGAGCTAGATTCAGGAGAGAATCTCCTCTTGCATGAAGAGGGCTTGTGGATGTCTCCATACCTGCTCTCTGGAGACTTCAACATTGACTTTAGACAGATTACTCATGCCAGGTAGAGTACACTGCAATTATCCGAGTGAGGACAGCCAGGGAATCATCAAAGCACGAAGCTCCTGTGACAGCTAAGACCCAGAGGGTTAGGTGCAAATGTCAGAGCAGGGCTATTGTTCTGGAGTCTGAGAACTGGAGATGAAAGGAGTCCCAAACAGTGCAAAACAGTAAACAGGGAGGAACCAGGGCAAGCCTCTAGCCAGAACAAGTGCTGCCTCTCAGAGCTTCCTTTGAAGTTCTGGTGAGGGTGTGGTGGGTCATCTGAGTCTGTGGTGCCTGGACAGGGACATGGCGACATTTCGCTCTAGCATTTGGGAAAGCGATTGAAGACTGAACGCAATGACGCGCTCTCATTTTACAAATGGCAGAATACTCAAACCCGGGCTCTTGCGTCTGAACGTGAAACTGAATTATACTTTAAATGCCAAGCAGTAACTGTAAGCAGTTTATTTTCCTCAGGAGAATGAAAAAAAAATGTAATCCCCAGTATAAATTCTTAGATGAGTGGCTTGGAATTAACGAAGAGAAAGTAAAGGCATTCACATTAGCGTTTGAGATGACACGGGTAACCTTCAAAGCACCTCTCCAACTTTCTTCCCTTTTCCACTCTTTCAGT
Organism: Cricetomys ansorgei; assembly: GCA_026225945.1. Taxonomy (NCBI): domain Eukaryota; kingdom Metazoa; phylum Chordata; class Mammalia; order Rodentia; family Nesomyidae; genus Cricetomys; species Cricetomys ansorgei. The sequence goes on along the minus strand of JAMJFZ010000183.1, from coordinate 2,062,304 downwards.
GTTGAATTTGTGACAAATATCTGTCATAAAACATGAAAAGCTCAAACAAAAAAAAATCATTTTAATTAACTCTTGTTAGCATTTAAAAGTGGAAAGAAATTAATTTTGATTGGTGTTTTTGGGAAGCCATTCCATTGCGTCTCTCTGTGGAAGTTTATGTTGTGTTTAGAAAAATTGCTTCTGCGCACGTTTAGAAAAAGGGCTGCGTAGGCCTTGGCCTTTGTATTGTCCGCAGGTGTTGGGTTTCTGGGGGGACGTTTGATTGCTTATGATCTGCACCTGAGGAGTGCTGAATCCATAAAAACACCTGCGCTGAGACTTCTAGGGGTTCCACTGTCCAGTCTGGTGCTAGCCAGAGTGGTGCTTCCCTCAGCTGAGGTCTGGCAGAGTTTGCAGATATGAATATGCCACCTTGTCCTGTGTGCTGAGCCACCGCAGTAGGCGTACTGCTACACATTTCTTCATAAATTAAAAAAAAAAACATTATTGAACACCATAACTGCATGTATTTTTGGAGTCTACTTTGATTTTTTGACCAGGTGTACATTTCTAAACTTGCTTTTGATGTATTGTTTTTAACACAGATGACTTTGTCCGACATACCCTAGGCATGTTTCAAATAATATGTAATAGTAGAAAAGAAGCCAATCATACTGAAATATAGTTACAGAAGCACACACGCATGCAAAACCCCACTGTGATATGCTAACACATACACACTTTTTATAGTACTGAACCCAGGGCTGAATGCTGGCTATGCATGCGACCACCGAGTTATCTCCTCAAGCCTGTTTTCTCTTTATAAGACAGGGTCTCACTAAGTTGCCCAGGCTGGCCTGGAATTCCTTCTGAGCTCAGGGTATTCTTAAACCTGCAGTATTCCTGCTTCAGCTACCTAAGTAGGCCTCTGATACCAAGAATGGCAAATATGTACACTTCAAAAAATGAATTCATCAAATAAAAAGAGGCTCTAAGCTGATTAAAATGAGTAATGGAGTCCTAATACGTATGAGTGATGTTTAGTTATAACAGTAGTCAAGATATGAAAATACACGACATATTTGAAAAAAAATGCCTTTAATTATTACCATGACCACAATTTGTGTTTTCTATGCTCACAGCAGAAACACTAGAGCCCCAGTTATGAAAACAAATAACATAGCATCTCCCTACTCTGTTTTATAGACCTGTGAATTGAGGGGTTATGGAGCCCATGTAAAAACCTTTGCTTTAAATTAGTCATTTGAATTCTGTCAGGGGCTTGATAGCGTTACAAACCTGGGACTTTCAGGCTAAATCGCCTGCTTTTCTCTCATCACTCAGATCTTCACAGGATGGTGACCAAAGACCCTTTGATCTTTGTGGTTGCAGGATTTTTGTCAATAGATTTTTGATCCAGATTTTATTATTTTCTCGAACACTCAATATAAGGATGACATGGGAGAATTCTCAGTGTGCCTTTGGCACCGTTGTCTTTGGGAAATCCCAGATTTGGGGTCATTTCTCACCTTATTGGCACCGAGTCCTTGGTCCGTTTGAGTCACAAAGGCCCACAAGGCAAATGCTGACTCAGGTTCTTGCAGGGCGCCCCCGTGACCTCTCATCACTTCTAGCCTCTGAGAATTTCCATGACTTTCTTGTCTCCTTAGGAACACATTTGTTTAAGGAAAACTCACTCTGCCAAGATTCTGTCTTTATTTTCCTTTTTGGTGACATTCTCCTGAGGGGATTTCTTCCGATTGCTAGATATTGTCTTGTCAGACCTGATCCTGACCGGAATTCATCTTGTTTAATCTTGTTTTATGTTTACAGTCATGCTATGACATAGCTCATGTAGAGCTACCACAGAAATGAATAATGGTATATTTTGAGGCTGTGTAACATGCCATTAAGTTGATGAATTAGGAACACAAACACCCCCTTTTGAGAGTGATGCCTTTTTAACTTGCTCTAGGAAAAAGCAAAAGAAAAAAGAAAAAAAGAAAAAAGAAAAAGAAAAGAAAAAAGAAAAGAAAGCAACTGATATACACTGCCATTGTGAATGTCCTTTAAGTGCAAAGCTCTCTGGAATGGACCCATTTATTGTCTTGTCAGGTACCACCTCTCGCCTATATTGCCAAAGCACTCCCCTCTTCTTTACAGCTTATTAATTTTAAAAAGCCAGTCGCATCGTGAAGTCCCTGCATTTCTACTCTGTACCATGGGCTGATGGGATCCTCGCTCCTGGTTCTGAGGGCTGTGGAGATGTCTCTTGTGTCCCACTGTGTTCTTTGTTGAGATTAGTCACAACAGAAATGTGATCTTAGGCGTTTTTTCCTGATGTGCAGCTGACCATGAAGCAAAGCAAAAGGGCAGTCTGTTTATAAGTCAAACAGTTACGGTTGCAGAGAAAGACAAGCCTTCAGCGCTGTCCGGGTTGGGAGGCCATTCTTACTGAAATTCTTTGCTTGGGCTCAGTCATACACAGGCCTGGTATCCTTAAGGAGGTGCGTGCTGGGGCTGAACTTATGCTCACCTAAGTCTCTCTGTCAAAGTTCCTATCATCTTCCAGTCACCAAGCGTATTTTGTAAGAACCTGCTTCAAGCAAACTGCATGCTGGGAGGTGATGAAATCAGCAGCGGAAACTCAGAAAGTCATAATGCGTTTGTTAGGAGTCCTACCTACAAACGGCCTTAGAGGCAGAGGCACAGAACCAGCTCTCTGCGTGGGCGTGGGCGCGCGTGCGCACTGGCTCCCCACACTCACTTTTCCACATTGCCGCCTTTATCTTTCTGGTTATCCCCAGCTGGCCTAGCTGGCTCCTGGAGTCTTTCTTTTTCTTCATTCCTTTCCTTTCATCCTGCTCACGTGCCTCTTGATGTCATCAATGCTCGCCATCAAGGGTAAGTCATTTCTGCAGACAGGACAGGTCAGGCTTACTGAGGCTTAATGCAGTGCCTTTGGGGGGAAGGGAGAGCATTTTTTTCCTCATGAGGAAGCAACCTTCTGTATCTGAGATGCCAGACAACTGTTTTCAGATGCATTTAGAATATCTGGTGGTCTTTGCTGTCTGTTATCTCTGAGCTGAGCTGAGTGAATTCAGAGCCTGCTAAGAGCTGTCAGCCTCTGTTGGCTCATAGGCTCATAGCTCAGAGATGGCTAGGAGTGGGGGATCCATCAGAAGATACCGAACCCTCTGAATGACAAGAGAATTCCCAAGTGTCAGTGGCTATGATTTTAGGAATGTTTCAAGGTATATAGGGAAGGTAGCTCGGGCACTCTCTGGCAGAGCTTAGTGCCACTGGCTGGAAATGGCAATGTAGTCTGTATGTCTTGGTTTTTTATCTGATGAGTCCGCGTCAGGCGAGGCTCCAACACACTGGCTGTTCTGCTAGCAGACACGAATCTCAAGGTTGTCTCCAGCTAATCTTTAGAGGGAATGCTGTGGATGTGCTCTGGAGGGAACAGTCTGATGGCAGTGCTGTCTGGAGCATTCAAACTGAAGCCTGTTCACGAAGATCTCCTGAAAATTTGAAGGGTCGTGAGGAGCCGTGACCTTCACAGGGTCCCCTTTATTCTCCACACCACAAAACGCTCTCATTTGGTTTTACCTTATATTTCTTCCTGTTTTACACAGAGCTCAGCATATGCGGTGTTTTCCCTTTCCCTTTCAAAGGAAGAGTATTTAGGGCTAAACATGGGATTTAATGTCCTGTGGCCAGCTGGCCTCTATTTGAGATTACAATCACCTCCACAATCCTCCGCAAAGACAGTGTGTCACCTACTGCTAGAAACAAAGCCTTAGGTTAGAGAGACCCCATACTGTTGTCACTGCTGAACCTTTGCAGGAAGGTGCTGACACAGATGTTTAACTCTAGGAAGCTCTTGATGGCTCTGCCTAGATAAGCGCTCATCAAATTAGGTCCTAATTGGGTGTGAATAGAAGCACAGCCATGCCAGCTGAATATTGGCTACAATAAATATTGAAATATTTGCTTTGTGTCCCACCTGTTTCAACACACGAACTGACTTAGTATGTAGTCCTGTGATAACGCTCGTCAAGATGTATGGAAATACAGTGTTTCTTTCTCCAGGATTTGAAAGTTTCTCCTTCACTATGTCTTGATATTCTCTATATCATTTGGGTATGTTAAAAAAAAATAAAAATAAATAAATAAAAGCATTTTTGTTTCTTCTCGGATATCCTCTTTTTCAGAATAATTTTGCATAAATTAGTCAAAAATGTCTACAACTTTTAAAATTTAGAATGAGAAGAGTAGCTTGTGTTTTATGAATCACATCACACATCTACGCCCATCTGCACGGATCCCCCTTGTCGTCGCTGTAGCTGGTCCAGAGACAGACCCGGAAGCTAGATGGATAGATGACCTTGAAGGCAGGTGGAGAAATGTCAGGGACAGCTGGGTACTGCCAGTCTTTATTTGTATTTCGTTACAATGTTTCTCCCCGCCTCTCCTCCCTCCAATTCCTCCCATATATCCCTCAAAGATCTTTTTCCAGTTCATGGCCTCTGTTTTCACTAATTGTGATTATGCATAAGTATATTTGTATATTCACATATATACATTTCAAACTATAACCTGTTCAGTCCTTACACTGCTACCTGTATGTATGTTTTCAGGTCACCATTTGGCACTGGGTAACCAACTGGTGTGCTTTTCCCAGGGGAGGGCCACCCTTCCTTCTCCCAGCTTTCCTCAATTTCGACAGTCTTTTCCAACTCTCAGTGGCTTTTGAGGCACAGAGTTGTTGTTTGAAGTATTTTTAAGTTGTTTACTTGTGTTCTTCCTCTGTAAGAAAGATGAAACATGGCAAATAAATTCATTTCAAGAAGACCTGTATCTTGATCTGGAAAGATCTGTGCAAATATTTTGGTTCCACGTAAACCACATCAAACAAACTTTTCCGTTGTTTGTTTTTTACGTCGGGGCTGAGTTCAGGAGTATGGGTTGTAGCACCTGGCATTGTTGACATTTATTGTGCTTTCATATTTGCTTTTTGAGGAACCAGGACCTCCCAGCATTACTGCATTGCAGGAGTGTTTATTGACCTGCCTTTGCAGCAGGTTACTGCTGTACCGTGCCTTTAACGTGTCACAACTCTCAGGGAAAGGTATTATTATTATTATTATTATTATTATTATTATTATTTTATTTCAGTTAAAAAATTGAGGGTGAAAGTCTAGGTGATTTTCCCAAGGCTATACAGCTAAGAAGTTGGATAATGGGATTGGAGTTGGCCTGACTGGCTCTAGAGCCTGTGTTTATAACTACAGAAACACAGCAGCTGGGTCTAGCACTGCCCCACAGGCTGGCGACCCTTCCTATGTTAATCAATGGCTTTAGTCTCCAGAGTTATCATTTATGAGAAGAGGATACACTGCAGAGTTCATTTCCTGAGCGGTATCCTTTTGTTGCGAACACCAATCCTCTTAAAGTTCCTAGGCCCAGATAACGGTCTGTCACCCAGCGTTGGCATATGGGAAGCTAAGACCTGGGGGCCTGTTGAGTAACGGGAAAGGTGGACATAGTTGTTTTGTAGACTGATGAATGAATTTTACATTTTAGTGAATGTACTTCACTGCACTTTTTTAAAATTATTATTGCCTTAAAACACTATGTCCACAAGTGTCTTGGGGAGGAAACAGTTTATTCCAGCTTACAGTGTGTAGTACACCATCCAGGAACTGGATCAGCAGTGGCCATAGAGGAGTGCTGCTTACTGGCTTGCTCACTCTGCTCTCTTACAGTACCCAGGACCCCCCCATTCCACCCTCACCCCACCCCCCGCCAAACACACACACTCCCTGGGCCTAGGGATTGTACCTCCCACAGTGATCTCCTGTATCAATCATCAAACAAGAAAATTTATCACAAGTCAATCTGGTGGGAACACCTTACTAACTGATGTTCCCTCCTTCCCAGTGACTCCAGCCCGCGTCAAGATGATATAAAAACTAGCCAGTACAATGCTTTATGCTGACTTCTAATTCTATACATCAGATCTTGGCTATTTATTTGAAAGACATATGGCAGTATGTTTATTTCATAACTCTTTTCCTTTATAGTTCTCCCAAGAAGCCTACAAATTAACACAGACGATCACAGTCTCGACAGTGAAACATTGTGCTTCTAGTGTTAGGTTATTCTTCTTTTGAGCAGTCACGTGTGTAGCAAACAGGATGCAGCCGGACACATTAGGCGAGCTGTTGCTGAGCTGAAGACTACAGGGGATTAGATTCTCATTATTACTCACAGTTAGTCCCAAATGTCTTCATATGCTCAGTTTCTCATTTTTTTTTCTTTCAGTTTGGCAGGAAGTCTTAAAGAACCAAACAGCATGCCCTTCCGCCCCTGGCATATTCGTAGGCTATTCTGGGATGAGTCATCGGAATTCTGTGGTTTGTATATCCTGAAGGGAGAGAGAAGACGCTGTATGGTTAACATGTATTTGAAATAGCAAGTTGGAAAGAAAAATTCTTTGATGAAAGTTCAGCATTAGGTAAGAAACGACCTCGGATCTCCCCATTGTTATGAAGACTTTGTGGGTACGTCTCTGGGAATACCTCACAGAAGTAACTCTTCGGCCAGTGTACATCCCGGCTTTACGCACTGCCCAGAGAAGTTTGAGCAGGTGTTTAGCAGATGTAATTCACAGGGAAGAAATAAACAATTGGCTGGTTTTTTTTTTGTTTTTTGTTTTTTTCTTCCCATTAGAGTTTGTGTTATAGATGAAGATCCAAAGGCCGAGTCGTTTCTCTGAGGCTGTCAGGTAACACCACCGATACTGTCATTGTAGATTATGATCGAGTCTATCCTATCATCTATGACAATAAAAAGTACTGGTCAGGGATTCAAAGTAGCCGATGAGGACTTCTTGTAAGTAAAACCGAAAGAAATCTCATTTCAGGAAAAAAAAAAACAACAACAAACCTAATAATGAACGGAAAAGAGAAATAAGTACAGTTTATTAGGGTCGCTAATGTACAGACGCCATACCATAAACTCGTTTGCGTGACTGAGTGAGCGTGGTATGGCGTTGGACAGACAGGCTTGCTGTAAATCTCTGGAGGAATGTGTTCTGATATAGCTGTCCTCATGCTCCTCTGAGCACCTCTCTAGTGCCCTCGCTTCCTAGTTCTCTGTGCTCTAATTATAAAACACCAAGTCGACCTCCAGCCACTGATCAGAGTGTGAGTGCGTCCTTACAAACTGCGTAAGAGGGTGGTACCTTATTTTAGAATAAGCAATGTTTAATTCTGGCTTGTATCTCACAACAGGAAACACAGGCTAGGTTTTGTCTCAGTAACAAACAACTTAAGTATCTTAGCGGCTTAGCCCCAAGCCTTTTCTCACACATATGTTTCTCAAAGGCTGGCATAGGCCTTGCTTACGGTAATCATCTCAAATGGTTTTCAGGACAACACAGCAAAGGATGTGACTAATCACTGTCGCTGCCTAGACACTGCCTGCCATGCACTGTACTCACACATGGGCTTCTTCGCCTCCTCCTCCTCCTCCTCCTCCTCCTTCCCCCTCCTCCTCCTCATCGTCCTCCTCCTCCTCCTCATCGTCCTCCTCCTCCTCCTCATCGTCCTCCTCCTCCTTCTCCTCCCCCCTTTCCTTCCTTCTCCTCATCTTCCTTCTTGTCTTCTTTCTCCTTCCCCTTCTCCTCCCCTTTTCCTCCTCCTCTTTCTCCTTTTCCTTCTCACTCTCTTTCTCTCTCTCCCCTCCTTTGCCCTTCTGCCCTTCACTCCTCTCCCCCCTCCTTCCCTCCCTTTGATGGAGCAGGGACCAATAAGGAGCATGTCCAATATGAACACAATGGCGAAATGCAAGTCTACAATATCTCAGGAAAGGGAAGAGAAGATCCCCACATTTGATGGAGCAGACTAGTAATCAGCATGCACATGCACCTCTTGGGAATTGGATTAGCCAGAGGTAATTTCCCTCTCTGAACCTCTGAGTGCACCAGCATCATTGAATTGCTGTACTCTTAGACATCTGGGCTGACATGAATGTGGTAATCACGCTAACAAGGTGTCACCTGCACATCCCTGCTCCTGCTGCTAGCTTGCCCACGGTGGTTCCATAGTGTGTGCTTCATGTAATAGCAATCGTGACTTCTCTGAGTTCAGTTTGAATTATCCTGTCAGTCAAACACGTGAGTTCACGGGAGGAAAGAGATAGCACTAGATCTTGGCCAGGGACAATCTTTTTTTTTTTTTGTGATACTTAAAAATGGCTTTGGATATTCTAGCACAAATTTATTAGTCAAATTGAGCTTCCTGGAGACTGATGGATTCTGAGACAATCAGGCATATCAAGCTTTAGGCCTGGAAAGAAATTTGAGGGTAGAGTCTTCATTCTACACGAATCCAACCTTCTATATCTCTGTCCAACAGTCATCATCTACATCTAAATTAATTATCTTCCCTCTGCTCCCCAATGCCATACATATCTTCATATCCACGTTGAGCTAGAATGGACAATTTTGAGGTATACGAAAACTTTTCTTCTCTCAGGAAAAACAGTATTTTCTTATAAAAGGTATAGTTTTAGCAAATATTTTAAGTACTGTTTGGACTTCCAAAATTGGTGGGATCTGAATCCAGATAGGTGAAATCTGACAGTGCATTTGAAAATGTCTTGATCTTCAAAAATATACATAGGAAACACATAATCAACACCTAACCTGTCTGAAGAACACACAGAGAGACAGGCGTGGAGACTTCTGAATGTGGCCAGCATAAGCAGATTCCTGAGCCTCTCCCAAGCCACTTGGAAGATGCTTTTCTTAGTTCTTTGCATTGAGCACACCAACAGCATTGTCTCCAAGCTACAAGATGGCTCCGCTGGATACAGAATAGTCTCCTGGTTGAGTGAGGAGGAAGAGATATGTTACTGCTGCCCCACCCCCACCCCCCATCAGCAGCTCCACATCCAGACATGGAGCTAATCATTTATTAGCTTCTAATTTTGGAGGCTGGCTTCAGATGATAAGCCTCATAAAGAGCTAACAAGGGGATATCTTTGATAAGCCAGTAAATGATTAAAAGGACAAATGACCAGTTGATTTATGGCTTACTGGAATACATTTGAATGTGAAAGATTAAAAAAAAATGATATTTCTTTTCTCCTTAAAAATTACATCGGTAGAAACATAAACATACAAGCAACACTAACCAGATTCAGAAGGTTGTATTTAGAAATTTATGTATTTATTATGTGTTTAGATAGATCTATAAATATGTATTTAAGTATGTTATTTAGCTATTAGCTAAATAGCTATAATAGCTATTTAGATTTATCCATATATATGTGTGTATATGTATATACACATAACATATACATATACACATAACAATATTAATTAAAGATTAAGAGGCTATGGGTTTGGAAGGGAGCTGAGCCATGTGGGAGGGGTTGGAGGAAGGACAGGGAGGAACTAAGTGATGATGTCACTGTATTTTAGTTTAAAATAAGGGATGAACTAAGAAACAGACTTCAGATGCTCCCATTTGTTCTTTGTCCGGTTTCACTGTATCTATATTCAAATTGTCAAAATATTATTGAATGCAACTGTTAAAAAATGCATTAGTATTAAATCTTTCAGACAGGTCCATCTCTGTTCTGCCATATCAGGCTTAGAGAATTCTAATTGAGTGTCTGAACTCAAATCTGACACTGCTTATGATTTTGAATCTGCTTAAGTTTTTATTTATTTAAGGAAAATATTTTTTTTTACAGTTTCTGAATTCATGTATACAGTGTGTACAAGGTTCCCTAAAGGGAACGCAGATTTTGTTTCTGGTCTCTACCTGTGAAAATGTATTGGTTTTCATTACCAATTTACATTTGTGACTTAAGGCTTATTATAGATCACACGTCTTCTTTCAATTTACTCCCTTCTTTTAAAATCCTCTCCCTTGTGGAGGAAAGAGAAAGGCAAATTTCTTAAAGTAGAGTCTGTCTCTAGAGGGAGAGCCTGGCACTCACACACACACAGGTGTTCTTAGTGTCAATTCTGTGTGCTCAATTCTGTGTTGAAACGTTACACTACCCACTGGGAACGTAGTGATGAAGGCCATCTTTGAAAATCTATTACGTCCCTTCCAGGGCCTTTGTGTGTGTCATTCCTCCTGCCTGCACACCTCTTCCTGAGCTGTCCTGGTTCCCATTCCTTCGTGCCTTCCAAGTCTCTGTTCTCAGGACCACCTTAGCTGGCCGCTTTAATCTTTAAAGCTTTTGGTTAGGTTTCGTTTGACGTTGGCAGTTAAAAGTTTAATTCCCGGAAGTTGTTCATTTTTGTCTCCGCATCCCCTCGTTCATTTTTGGTCACTCCTTATTTCTCATATTTGGATGCTCATAATTGGACTTCGAGGGGGGCTGGGCAGCGATGGCCAAGTTCCAGAAAGCACTTGCATTTCTCTTTGACAATATCCTGTAGTATTAATAACCTAGAGCCACATTTAATTGCATACATCGGATGAGTGGTTCCAGGATTTCCGAGAGGAATGAATTAAATCCCCTGTCCCCCTCCTGCCTGGTTTCCTGCTCAGAATTTCACAATCCTTAGGAAAAAAAGTCTCATCCCTGAGCAAAGGCTTGGGAACATTTCACAAATTACAAATGACACTTGCTCACACTGTAGCCGGTGGCAGATGGGTGCTGATGGTGGGCAAACAGTATGTAAGCTTCCGTTGTCTTCGTGCATCCACGGGTGATTGGCTCTTCTTCAACCAGAAGGAAAGAGACAATTTCTGGACTCAGTCTTCACAGGAATGATGGCAGAAAAGGGGTTCTGTCCTTTGTAGCTCTAACTCCTATGAAGAAAAGCCAGGTGCCCCGGAGCCAGGCTTCCAGAGCGTAAGAAACCCCCTTAAGTTTTAAAGGGCACACGGACTGTGACCCACCAAGCTCTCACTTCAGATACAGTAGTGGCTCTGAAAGTCCCTGCCAGTTGGGTTGGTTAATTTTATTTTCAAGGTCTATAGAGTCCATGCAGGACTGTAGGAAGCTATCTAGTGACTGAAGGTCACTGCCTTTTGTGAGTGGCATTTGCTTAGTGATTCTTAGGCTGCCTAAGGGAGACACAAGACATCTATAGAAACCTTAGTGAAATAAAGCGATCTCCTGTCCTCTCTGCTCCTGTCCTCTCTGCTCTCCCCTCTTCCCTCTCTCATCTCCCCTCTTCCCGGTCCTTCCTCCTCCTCCCTCTACTCCTCATGCAGTGCTGGGTTCTTGGGATTGAGCTCAGGGCCTTCTTGCCAGGCAAGTGTCCTACCCCTGAGCTATAACCCCAGCCCTTACTTTTCTTAGACAGGGTCTTACGATGAATTCTAGACAGTCTTGAAATCATGTCTTCTCTGGTTCAGCTTCCTAAGTGCAGGGAGAAAAGGCCTGTGGCAGCACCTCTGTCTAAGGCAGTACTTCTGAAATTACCAAGATGATGGATCAAGTTTTGTGTTTTAATCAATGATTTTCTTCCTTTCCTTTGTTTAAATTTATTGTTTCATTTTACTCTTTGTTAACCTAATACACAATTTATTGTCTCTACTTTCTCCCCATAATGTGAGCATTCAGAGCAGTTAATCCCCAGATCCCCAGCTGGCAGGGTCCCGCGGAGAGGCAGTACCTTCCTTCCAGATTCCTTTCTCTTTCATTTCTAAATGCCTTCCCTAATAAAGACTTAATTAAGAAAAATTCACTTTGTTGGTAGTAATAAGAAATGAGACCCAAACTAGAGATACAACTAGGGGAAGGAAACAGATGACAAAATGAACAGTCAACAACAATGTGACACTATTCTTTATATAACAAAATTAAAAATAAATCCTAGAAGTAGTAAGGGTTTAGCTTTTAAAAATGAATAGAAAGCAAACAGCTTTACTGTTGATTCCTTTATACCAGATGGTAGAAAACAAGAGAATTAAGGAAGGCCTAGGCTGACTGACAGAACATTCAGTTAAAATAAGGAGAGAGAGAGAGAGAGAGAGAGAGAGAGAGAGAGAGAGAGAGAGAAAAAGAAGAAGAAGAAGAAGAAGAAGAAGAAGAAGAAGAAGAAGAAGAAGAAGAAGAAGAAGAAGAAGAAGGAAAAGAAGAAGAAGGAAAAGAAGAGACAGAAACCTCCACATTGAGTGGTCACTTCAGAAACAAAGCATTTTAGAGATTATCTTAATAATTATGAGGAAAGTTACAAACTTTTACTGAGTTTTTAAAAGAAGGTAAGACACTGAACAGGAATACCATCCCTATGAATGAGAAGAGAATGGTAAAATGTGTTCATTTCTAGATTCATATATATGTACACAATGTGTAAATGGATATTTAAAGTATTTCCAACCAAGATCTCAGTGGAAAAAAATTTTTTTTAAAAGTATGTCCAAATGATTCTGAAGCTTATGAAGAAAAACCAATAGCAAAAATGACCCTATCTTTCCTGGGGCAGGAAGTGGTCTGGTGCTCTGAGCTGGATAAAGAAGCCTGCAGGTTGCAGGGTAGTGAGGTGGCCCAGAGCAGAGAACTCAGTCTGCTTCTTGTAGTCTCTGAACTTGTAGTCCTGAGAAATCCCCAGAAAAAATGTATGCTATTTTCAACAATGGTGGGTGAGTGTTTCTCTCTCTCTTTCTCTCTCTCTCTCTTTTATAATTTCTATTTTATGTGTATTGGTGTCAGGGTGTCAGTTCCCCTGGAATTGGAGTTATAGACAATTGTGAGCTGCCTTGTAGGTGCTTGGATTTGAACCCTGATCCTCTGAAAGAGCAGCCAGTGATCTTAACAGCTGAGCGACCTCTCTAGCCCCAACTGAGGGTTTCTCAGTCACTCAACAAACTCTGCCCTTCAGATTCGTTCTAGGAAGCCATGATCAAGCAACAATGAAAGCAGAGCCTCACCTTTGGGGAAGTTAGGCCCTGGTTGGGGCAGAATCTGCGAGGAGATTGCAGACACCAATCAGGACCTGATGAGGTAAGCCTGTGTGTTCTGAACTTTTTGAATAGAGGACTAATTGCTTTTGTTCTAATCTATGGCACACATGTGTCTTTGGTTTGTGATGAGGTATTATGAGTGATTTCTATCCGTGCCCACATTCTGTTCTGATCTCGTTGCTGATAGTCAATAAATCTACGATTGGCAGATGACTTTGGCTCAGACTTTGAGGAACATCAAAGTAACAATCCCTTGAGAATGAGACAGCACTGCAGAGAAGCTCTGAGAGTCAAGTTTCTGCTGTCCCATTGACATTTTACCCAATCTCCCTTGTGTCTACACATGACCACTCCAGTTTCTAGACTTTCAGTCTCCACCTTTGGCCTGAACAATGTGAAGTGGTCCAGAGGTCGGTCAGTCTAGCATAGAAAATGCTTCTTGTTTCAAATCCGAGTCTCTGTCCTCTAACATTGTGGTTTAGGAAAGAGCAGAAAATGGAATGTACTGGAACAGAACATATAATATGAGAGAGGGATGGGAGAGAGGGAGAGAGAGAGAGAGAGAGAGAGAGGGAGAGAGAGAGAGAGAGAAGCAGCTGAGAGTGATCAACAAGTATGTTTCCTTTATCTGAATACAGATTGGTAATTTTAAACCCCAAGATTATTTTACAAGGTTTAATTTGTGATTTTGAACTTGAGTTCAGGTTGAGGAACAAACTCAGTTGATAAGGTATTTGCTTTGTAGGCACCAGGGGCTAAACTCTCAGAACTCACTTTAAAAAATAGACCTGGAAATGGGGTGGGGGAGTGGGGCTGGAAATCCCAGATGGACTCCTGGGCTCAGTAGCCACTCAGCCTAGCTTACTTGACAAGGTTTGGAGACTTTAATAAACAATGAGAGACTTTGTTTATTTAAAAAAAAAAAAAAGGTGGAAAACATGGATGACACACCCGATAAATGTTACCTGAGGGTATCACCTGATCTTCACACACAAGCACACAAACACATAGTCACCTGTGTACATATGCACGCGCACACACACACACACACACACACACAGAGTTCAACTTCTGTTAAAAAAAAAAAATCACAGATTTTACAGGCTCTCTGTCACGCTCAGATCCATGCTCAAATACACCAGAAGAAATTGCTAGGCGTTTAAAAGCAAATTTTACACTTCGTGAACATTAGTTTCATAATTATAATTATATACACCTCATGAGGTTGTTGAAAATATTAAAGGAACTAATGCTCATGGAACTCCTAGAAGGGACTGAGTATATTTTAAGGGCTCACTGCTAACTGTTGTCTTAGAAACAAGAGTTGACATATGATTATTTGCTTGTGTAAGTAATACACAAGCAATACACAAGTTTACCCGTGGGTACAGGGCTTCACTCCTGTATACCCCTTCAGAAATACAGCTCCTTGATTATTTTCTTTTATAATTTGTGTGGAAAGACACACAATGGTGTGTAACTGTTGCTCTTTTTTCTAATTAACATTTAGATTTTTAACCAGATCTCGTGGCCCATTGTTCTCTTACACCTTGCACCTTGATGACATTAGTTAGAAAGATCATCTCTGTCCATCTTGAGGGACAGAGGGAAAATACATGTCCCTAAAAGGCAAACTGGGGCCAGAGAAGTTAGTGAGAGGAGGGTTGGTCTGGAGTGTATTGAAAACCCAAATTCTTTGTGGTCCCAAATAAGGTAAGATGCACTCTGGTGCCTTCCTCCCTGAGCAGACTCAGGCCTTAGCCCATGGTTTGTAATTAGCCTCTGGCTGTCAGACACAAATATGTCTGAAATTAAGATCAAGGTCTGTGAGTCTTTGGAGGGGGGGGGAATTAAAATTAGCCCTGAAAATTCCCTTGGCTATCTGAAAAGGCCACCCTGCAACGCGCTGTTTGCTCAGGAGGGTTTATCTCCACAGGTGCTTTGTAGAAGCCTAGACAGTCAGTCAGCCTGGCTGAGTCACCCACCGGTGGTGAGATTAGAAATTCCTAAAACATGATACAGAATCCGGAGTCTGAGGCAGGAAAGAAGCGCTCTCTCTGCAGCTCCTGCCTGGCCACTTTATTTTCCTTAACTTCTGGGTAATTCTGGGCTTTCTTATGGTCTCCCCCCTCTCCCTCCTCCTTCTCTTCTTTTAATATTTATTTAATGTACGTGTGTCTGAGCGGGTGTATGTGTACTAGAGACCATGGAGGTCAGAAGAAGTCATTGGATCCCCTGGGCCGCCACATGGCTGCTGGGAACAGGACCTGGGTCTTCTCTGTGGAGCAGCCAGCTCTGAACAGCCGAGCCTCTCCAAGGCTCCCTTTTCTTTTCTGTTTTCCCTTTCCTTGACTTTCCAGAGTCATGACATGATTTCCATTGAATATGTAAACATTCACATTTTAATGAGGAGAGCGACTGTTCCTGTGTGTGTGTGTGTGTGTGTGTGAGAGAGAGAGAGAGAGAGAGAGAGAGAGAGAGAGAGAGAGAGAGAGAGAGAGAGAGGAGAGAGAGAGGAGAGAGAGAAGGTGGTAGACTTAGATACCGTTTAGGAGAAAACTGAAAAGAAGAAATAGAGGAGGCAGAGATGCGGGGGGGGTGGGGGGTGGAGGGGGCTACAAAAGAGTTTAAAAAGGGAAGGGAGGGTCCGGATGGAGGGTAGTCAGGTGACTGCCTGCGGACTTGGTGATGGACGACTGTCTCTACAGGAAAACGAATGGACCGGCGTACTTCGCTGAACAACGCCTTCTTATTTGCAAATGCCATGACTAAGGAAAATAAAGGCTGCTAAAAATCAGATCGTATTCTCTGCACCTTTGAAATCGCTGAGCGGCCGAGCGGCTGTAGGGTCTCTGCCTCCCTCCTCCGCTCCCTCCCCGGCTCCCGGCTCCCTCCCCGGCTCCCGGCTCCCTCCCCGGCTCCCGGCTCCCGGCTCCCTCCCCGGCTCCCGGCTCCCGGCTCCCTCCCCGGCTCCAGTCCTGTACGCCGAGACTCGCGGTTGCCGTGCGGTTCCGCGGGGACCCCTCTCACTCGGCGAGCCCGGCGCCAAGAGCAGGGGATTTAAATCTATCTGCAGGGAGCCCGGGAGCCAGCCCCGGGAGCAGAGCGAATTCACGTGGGAAATGCACAAGTGAGCATTCGTTTGACTTTGAGGACGCCTAGCGGCCGCCGTCGGTTAACCTCTTCAGAGGCAAAGGGGAAAAAAATGGGTGTTAGTGGCCTGCACCTTACAGCACCTTCTCCTGCAGCTGGAACTGGCCCCGCAGCTTCCCGAGAAAACTGCCAGGCAGCTAGATTCTCGCTCCAGCCTCCCGCTGTCATCAGAAGTCTCCCGGACTCATGGCTTTAGGAGTGAATTGCAAGCATCTGTGGCGCACAAGGAAGGCTCTTTTAAGGCTGCAAAAAAGCACGACCTGAGACTCAACTGACAAGCAGACGTGGTCATTTTGAGAGAGACTCAAAGATAAGAATTCTATCATAATAGAGTTTTGATTTTTTTCTGCTTCATAACGCTTCACTAGGCTGTACATTGCATTTATTGTTTTCTGAGACTGCAAGGTGCTAGTAATACATGTTTTTAAAATAAATTCACAAACAGCAGTTGTTCATTGCAGAAAATTCAGTTAATGGAGAACAGAAGCTATTGTTGACTTTTTTGGAGAGGTTTTCCTTTACTTTTTGTTTTGTTCATCTTCCAATAGCAATTTATTTACAAAAACAGGCTGAGCACAAGATGTAGCCCTAGGCTATTAGCGTTCTGACTCCTGGTTTGGGGAGACAGCTCTTTCAAAAAGAGAAAATTCAGCGTAATGCAATTTGTGTAAAAATAAATAAAATTCAAGTTTATTTCGAAATAGTTTAGTTCTTTGGCAACTCCATACATCTGTACAATGCATTCTGGTGACTCCCGCCTTCTAATCTCTCTCCCACACCCATCACCTCTTTCCTCTCTGTGTGTCCTGTTCTCAGATTCTCCACGTTTGGTTTTGTTCTGTGACCCATGTGAATGACTGGGGTCATATTGTGTGACCGCTGGGTTGGGACTATCGTTGAAGCCATGTTAGGCTTCCTGTGAGTTCACAATGACTCACCATTCAGGAAAGATATCCCAAAAGTGTTTTAATGTGTGTATTCCATGTGTACAGATAGGCGTGTATTGGTCACTGCTTACTAGCTTTTGCCTGGCTCAGACCGCCCTGTCACACCACTTATGTGATGTTTTCCCATCAACCAGTCCTTCAGGTGTGAATCCTCACACTGCTGTCAGAAGATTTCTGACCTCTGTGCTCCATCCAGCAAACCGATCCACCCCTGCTGAGTAGCACAGCTAGGAATCTCACCTGCCTTTCACATCTACCCTGAATCCCTGTTCCTCATGATCAGAGTAACTCACAAAACATTAATTCTGAACAGGAGGTTACAACACAGGGCTTTGAAACCCTGTTTCATGGTAAAATCTGTGACAGTTGTTGGTTCAAGAAAGGGTGATGCCAGGTAGCGGTGGCGGTGGCACACGCCTTCAATCCCAGCACTTGGGAGACAGAAGCATGGGGATTGCTGTGAGTTCAAGGCCAGCCTGGTCTACAGAGTGAGTTTCAGGACAGCCAGAGTTAGAACAGAGAAACCCTGTCTTAGGAAAAAAAAGAAAAAAAGGAAGGAAGGAGGAAGGAAGGAAGGAAAGAACGAAGGAAGGAAGGAGGAAGGAAGGAAGGGTGACAGGAAAGCTTGTTTCTGTTTGCTTTGTTCTTGGCATATTTAGTTGGGATTCTTGCTGAATTCAGCATAGAACCCAAACACTCTAACACAGCCGTGTGCTTATCCAGGGAGCATAAACACCTGTCTACCCATGTCCCCAGATTCTTCTCAAGCTGCCCTTGGCCTTACTCACTAAATTCATGTTCATTCACTTTTCAAATCCCCTGGACCGTTGTGACGTCAGTATGACCACCTGGCTGCTTCCTACCCATCCTTTCCGGATCAGCTTAATCGTTCCTTCCTCAGAGAGCTGCTTCCTGACCCCGATTCCAGTTTGATTTCTTTCCTGGTTTTCTCTTTCATTTCTCCTTCCTAATACCGATCATCATTTCCAACGTGTCTCTGGTTAACAAAACAAAACAAAACATGTCACAATTCACAATACTTGTAAGTAGATTATATGAGAGGCAATTATTTCAAGAGGGCAAGGAGTAGGAGAGTGGATTAAGTAGGAAGGAAGAAGTTCCATCCTTCTAGTGGAGATTGCTACTGTGATTCCCCTGAGAACCTTCAAGTTGCACCTTAGCAGCCCTGTAGATGCTTCCCTCAGCCCCACCTTCACGGAACGCACAAGTCACACTGTATACAACTCTGTCTTCTTTGAGGGTTGGTCCCAGGGGCCTTAGGACACACCCTTGCTGTATAGCCAGGGTTTGGGAATGTTCTGGGGCAGAAAGAAGACCCACAGGAGTCTTGGTGGACTGTGCTCAGCACATGGCTGAGTTTGTGTAGACTCTGAGTTTGTGTAGAGCCTCCCATGGAAGACTGGCTGAAAACAAGAGGTGATTTCAGGGCTGTGGTGCAAGTAACAGATTCTGAAGCTCTCTGCTCATATCTCTGCTGATAGAGTTAATATTGACATGACTAATTCCATTCATTAAAATGTGGGTTAACTCTATGGCTTCTGGATTTTGCTTTGATTTATGAGAAAGCCAGAATAGGTTGGAGTATAAGCCCAGGTTAAGACTACAATCAAGAATCAGTTAATTGCATGGTATATAAAACTGGGCTTCTCTTAAAACGGAAACTAGAATTTCCTTCCTATTCTGCTCTCAGACCCAAGCTTGTGAGTATATGGTCTTAGTCTTATCTATTCACAAACATCGCCTTCCAAGGCGCCTTTCCAAGCTGCTCTATCAAAAGCGTTTTCTCCTCTTTCTGAAACCTCCTTAGACTTTCGTGATAAAATTCTAATAGGGTCCATGAGAGTCGATCAGATATTTGCCTCGAATCGAATTTCTGTGCCGTTTCTACTTTCTGGATTGTGGCTTCCCATTTTCTAAAAACCTGGTTAATTCCCAACTACTTGAATCAGTAAGCCTCTGATATCCCTCCCTGGTCCTTGAAGTCCTATCTTCTGTGTTCAGTAAAGTCAATGCATTTCAGCTCCCCACATAGGCGCTCAGATCTGTAAGCCATAAGATTATATTTAATTTACTCCTGTGCTTCACAGTGTGACCTGCATGGTTCGCTTAAAAATATTTGTTTAATGCTAAGGGGAAATCCCTAAAATTTCCTCCTGACTTTGTAATAAAATGGGGTTATAAAAACATCTGTGACTCAGGTCTTCGGATGTCTGAAGTTACATTTCTATTTAAGAAATCTAGATTTAAAAATATCAATGACTCAAGTTGCCAGGTGTCTGCAGATGGCAGTTCTTCTGTGAATTTTATATCAAAATAATGACTCAGGCAGTTTCAATGAAAGTGAGAAACGAGAAAACACACAGATTATGTACAAGATGAGTCAAATTTGACTCACAAAGAAACTGGTTTTGAAAGTCCCCATGTCCCTGAGAATTCTCTTGTGTATAGCAGTATTCACCAAACAAATTGTCTCCGTCTGCACTTAGCTGACCAAAGGAAATGACCTTATATATAATATACAGATGGGGCTTTGAACTGGCAACATTAAGACTTTTGTAAAGCTGACTGTGCTGTCCCACAAGCCTTCTTGATACTTTGTTGCATTCTACCTCTCCTATTTCCCTACCTCAGCTTTTGCTGGATCTCAAATGTTCCCATGATGTAAATATGTATCTTCCATCTAAGCACCAACCAGGCCTGACATTGCTTAGCTTCCAAGATCAGAAAAGATTGGGCTTGTTCAGGTTTCTATGGACATAAACTAAACACACATATCTATTAGCATTGAAAGGAATGTATGAACATTTCACAGAGTCAAACGTGAATTTTTTGATGAAAAAAATAATTATCTTCTTGGATTTTGAACCATGATCTTTTCTTCAAAGTGTCTTGCCTGCACAGAAGTCTAGCCTCTTTGGCCACAGAGGAAAAGTGAATCTTGTATATTTGACAGCTGTCTCCAAGTTTTTACCCAGCTAAAAGTTCACATTCCACAGTGAAGGTGAGGCCTTTTAAAGCAGAAGTGACATTTGATCTTCGCTGAAACAAAAGTCCTAAATCACTGGTATTTCTAGTTGGTGGCAGCAGAAAGTTCTTATTTTAAGGGTAAGTCAAGACAAAAGTGCAGAAATGAAGGGAGGGGTTATCAACATAAATTTAGAGTTATCTGGCCACAGATAATTCCGTTAACAGCCTTCTAAAGTCACACATTTCTGGAAGATTCGATGTTGGGCTATGCTGGGTGTATTGTGGCATATTGCTAGGAGACAAACCTCTTTTTGTCTTAATGTAAATATGCCCAAACACCTCTCGTGGTGGTTTAAATGAGAATAGCCTCCATAGGCTCATACAGTTGAATGTTTGGTTCCAAGTTGGTGGACAATTTAGGAAGGATTAGGAGGTGTGGCCTTGTTAGAGGAGGTGTGGCTTCGTTGGAGGAGGTATATCACTGGGGTTGGATTTCCATGTTTCAAATGCCAGGCCCAGTCTTTGTCTCTTTCTGTCTCTGTCTATCTCTGTCTTTCTGTCTCTGTCTCTCTTTCACTCTTTTCTCTGGCTGCAATTTGTGAATCAAATGTGAGCTCTGAGCTGCTGCTCCAGAGTAATGCTGCCTGCGTGCAGCCATGTTTCCAGCCATGCTGATTATGGACTAACCCTATGAAATTGTAAACAAGTCCCCAGTTAAATGCTTTTCTTTTTGTAAGTTGCCTCAGTCATGGTGTTTCTCCACAGCAATGAGAACAGTAACTAAGATGCCACTGAATACACATACGCAAACATATACACTATTTTCGTCACCTTGCCAAAGTCAGGCATTTGGAAAGAATAACTACTTGTCTGTGGGCAAACAGGGGCAGGACACTAGAACGGGTTCATTTGGTGGGGTTAGGGTTAGGGGTCATCCCTCTGCAATTCTTGGTAATGGCTTGCAGAGGAGAAAAAGTGTGGTGCTCACAGTGTAGTAGAGACATGGCCTTCTGCTCACCAGCCACATGGCTTTGGGTAAAAGCAACTTTAGCTCCTCCAAGTTCACTTCACTTTTCTCATTTGTAAGCTGTGAAGAAAAACGTGAGCATCTCGCAGGAGCATGTCCTAAGGAAATGGCATTAGTACATAGAAAGTACTAGGACGTAGGCACACAATGAATTTATTCTGCCTTTATCCTAATTTTTTTCTCACTTCCCCCTTTATTTCTCTCCTATTTACCCTTAATTTCCTGATGTGTAGAAGGTAAGACTATAACAGGACTTACAAGATGCAAAAGCACTTAGATTTGGCTCGAGCTATGGCCATTGACCACTATGTACTGACGGAGGAGATCTTAGGAACTGCAAAGTTCTCCATCCTAAGACTCTCACTCCCAAGCAACCATTGTTCACTTTAGAGCAGGAGCAAGTTCTGGAAACATTGCTTTTCATATTAGGGCTACAAGGAGGAAAATGATCACCTGTCAGTCCCCCATCATGTCTTTGGATAAAGGAAATGAAAGTCTTGTTATGAGTACCACCGGGCTGGGTCCCCCTCATGAGCCGGAATCTGAGTGGCATCTCAGTTCACATTTATGCTGGCTCAAGTGGTTAAATTCCAGACACATCAGCCATGGAAAATCAGTGTTGGGCACTCAGCACGTGGCAGCTGCTTTCTATGCTCGCTCTGTGGGCTAACTGACTTCGAACTCACAGCTACTCTATGTGAAAGGGTAGTGAAGGCCCAGAGATGCGAGACAGCAGGATTCGGACCCGGCTACTCTAGCTTCTGTACCTAGCCTTCCCAGTCTCATCCCCCAGTGCCCCCTTGTCAGATTGAACTCCTGGAAGACCCTCTCTCAGTCTCCTGAAAGGCCACTGGGAAGGCTGCTCATTCTGCAAATCATTCCTCTTTCTGTAATTCTCTATTTGGACAAAGTCTGCTATGCTGCTGTACTGCTATACTCAGTTGCACTGATTATGCATTTTCTCTTCACCAGAATGTTAAACCTGGCCGGTGACAGAGTCCAGCGCAGAGGAGGACTGAATAATTCTGTGGAGGGAAAGAATGGTGTGTGTTGGTATTTTTTTTTTCTGGATACGAATGTAATTATACAGTTGTTATAAAGCGTTTTATATTGAGCTGAAAGTCTTCACAGCTCATATTATGGAATAAGCCTACATTCCCTCCAGGGGTAGCTTAGTTTTCTAAGGAAAAGGAGAAATCAGCACAGTTACGTTAACTTTTCCTTGGTGTTGGTTATGTCAGTACTGATGGTTGGCACTAGGTGGAGCCACGGAGCCGCTCAGGGAAGCTCTGAGAGGCTTGAGTTACCGTTACCCTCAGCTTATGCTCAAAATAAAGTGTTTTTTTTTTCTTAAGATTTGCAAGCGTGCATTATTTGAACCAGCTATTTAATTACATCTATCCCCCGGTGCATTCTTTGCTCCACTGGTTATCTTATTATTTTTGAAGTGGAAAGGCCTCATAATTTATTCCTTCCAGGTTCTTAGTACTTAGAGTTTTAATATTTGGGTAAAGACTTTATTTGGCTTTTGAGACTCAATATTCCAGATCTTATTCTATCCATTATTTGAATCCTACGCTCTAACATGAATCCTACTCCCTACTGTGAAATATAGTGGTAGGCACTGTTGGTTTGGCCTGCTGCTAAAAAAGAAAAAGAAAAGAAAAAAAGAAAAAAGAAATTGAAAAACTGAACAATAAAAAATAACTCAAACAAAAAAATCTTATTTTTTTTCATTTAAAGAAAGGTTTTGTTGGTCAAACAGAGAGTATCAGCAATTGCAGTGAGTTCAACTCAAGAGTTCTGACTCTGCGTTTGTCTTTCTTTTAAAATATGGGCACATTAAACACAAAAATGCACACATTGAAGATATCGTATGTTAGGATTAGATGCACATCCACATTGTATGATGTGTGATTATATAGTGATTAAATCAGGTAAAATATATGATCTCTTCAAACATCTATTATCTATTCTAAGTAAAAGCATTCCTTCTTCCAGCTCGTTGAGGCATATAGTACTTTAACTGCTATCTGTAGACACATCACTGTCTGTCTCCTATTTTCTAGTACCTATAACTAACACTTATTACCTTTCCCCACACCTCCCCACTACTCTAGGAAGGGGAGTCTCTGGTGACTTGTGTTTATCTCTTATAAAGTCAACCTTTTGGGGGTCCACGTACAAGTGAGATCACGTGATACCTGCCTTCCTGTAGGTGGCTGCTTTGTTCACTTAGCACAAGGATCCCTGGCTCTAGTCGTAACATCTCAAGTGGCGGGAACTTTTCTTAGCGGTTGAATGGTAGTGCATCCGCAGTGAATACACATCACATTTTCTTTTTCTACGTCCCAGTTGATGGGCATTTAGGTGGCTTCCTAGCTTGTTTATTGTTGTGGAGTATTCACCAGAGAAGACTGCTCAGACACATGTTTAGCCCAATAGAAAGTCTTCGTTAGCCAGCTAGCAACCACACTGGATATTTAAGATCTCAGTGTAGCCCTGAGCCTTTCTTTTTCTTTTTCTTTTTTCTTTTTGTTTGTTTGTTTGTTTGGTTTTTGGTTTTTTGAGACAGGGTTTCTCTGTTGTAACTCTGGCCATCCTGGAACTTACTCTGTAGACCAGGAATAATCTAACTTCCTTCCTTTCCATTGGGATCTCTTCTCTTTCTCTTGCCTAATTGATCTGACCTAGGACACCAGTTACAATAAGAGTGAATAAAAATGATAAAAGTGGACATCTTTGCTTTACTTCGGATTTTAGAGAAAGTGCTTTTTAGATATTTTTAATTAAATCTTTCCAGTTTAATTTCTCTTACTGTTGGCCCCTGAATTTTGACATGAGCCATTGACTACTCTTCATGTTCTCATTGCCAGTGTTTGGGATGTCACGGGCCATTGGTCTGTTGTGGGCTTCTATTGCATATCACTTCTGCAGAACTGAAATGTGAGAAACACCCGCAGAGGCTTCAGCACAGTGCTCCTTCCAGGGCGTGAGTGCTTTGCAGGTAAGGATTCACTACCGAGCCTAATCAGCCCAATTAAGGGAAAAGTACAGAAGGTGTCCATGTTGTACTGCAGCGCTACTAGGTTTTCCTTATTATAACTAGCTTCATTTGGTAGGTGATGCGGCTTCTAACCATTTCAGAGAGCATGCACTGGTCTCTATGCAGCGGGGTCCTAGTCCTGTTTACTAGATAACATGTACCTTTTGTTTCTTTTCTAGTGCAAAGGCTGGTTCTTTCACAGACCTGCCATTCCCCACAGTATTGGTGGGTCTGCACAAGGACCAGGAACTTCACCTCTCATCCTGTGGGATGGGACCCTAGAAGTGGCAACCTCTGGGGCTGGAGACAGCAGAGGCTTCAGGCTGGGCATCTCTGGTGTTGTCAGAGGCTTGTCTTCCTGACTGGGGATTCTCAGAGCCAGGCCTTGTGGGCTCAGAGATGCTTCATGCCTTTTGTCCAGGTTACCTTGATGTGGAAGCAAGTCCTCCCAGCTGTGACATAGGGGACAGCCTAGGGACTTTTGTTGCCTCCAGCTCTCAAGGGTGCTCTTCTGAGGCACAGGGCCCATAATACCTGGCCTAGTGAAATCCAGATAAAACCCCTCTTCTTGAAGATGACTCCTACTGCCATAAAGGGTGAGAGTCCCAGCCTGTTTAAGATCTTTCAGTCGCAATGTCCTCCTCTCAAGGCAACACGTTGATGGATCCAAAGGCCTGGGACAGAGTGGGTCTCCTGTTACCCTGTAAGGAAAGAGGACTTTCGGCTTAGTTCTCTTTTCCAGATCCCAGAGCGGCGGCTGGGTGGACCAGGTTTCTCCTGCGTTTCTCTTTCCCTTTGCCTCAGCTCTTCCGAGACTGCGCTCATCTGAGGATTTTCTTGTGACATTAGACCACTGCAGCTTCTAATAGCTTGCATGGCAGTTACACTTCGGAAACTTTTTCTCTCTCTGTCCTGTTAAAATCAATCACCTTTCTACAGTCTCTTCTGGATGTGAGTCCACCGGGGAATCAGGGACTGGGGATGGTTAACAGGGTTGGTTGGGTGCTCGTTGATCAAGAACACTCCCGGTGCTGTAAACCCAATCCCCAAGACTCATGAACGGAACACCCCGACCCTTGCTTCAAGCCCTCACCTGAACACCCGAAACTTTTCCATCATCTTCCACAATCTCCCCTCATGGTCCCCTCCTGATGAGAAATCACCAGCTCCTTACTGAGAAAATTCACTCCTCCTCTGTTTATCCAGGGTGACCTCACAGGTCTCACTTAAACTGAGATAAAAAGTTCCAGGACTTTCTTAAGATTTCAAATCTGTCCTCTCAAGACAATGAAGGGAGGCTCGGCCTGGGTGCCTGATCATTGCACTACCGGCAAGCTCACTTCGCTCTCCTGTTTCCCTCAACACATGTCATGGTAGTTTTAAAACTCCCGCTTTCCCTGCCTCTATTAGCTCTTTCTCATTGCTTCTCTTTTGTGCGACCATCAGTGAGAATTTAGTGTTCGTTACTATAAAACAAAAACCTACGTAGGCTGTGCCAGCATGGCACTGACAGGAGGCTACTTGGGGCTGTAAACAACGCCCCCTTCTGGCCGTTTACAGTGGATAGATGGGACTTTAGAACAAGTGAGACAAATGGCTTCCTGTTGCTTCAGGTCCGGGGGGCGCTTGGAGTCCCTGACCTGCTTCTTGCAGTTTGTTCGTGCATTTTTAACCTACTTGTCAAGTTTATTTCCCGCATGCTTCAGCAAGTCCATCTCCAAGGCTTTAATCCCTAACTTTAGAAGTCCCAATTCCTCTAAGTCTCCTGGACCAGGAATGCAGGCCTTCTATCAAAACCACTCCTAAGTATGGTACGTTATGACCTGCAATCCCTGCCAGAGAAGCACATGGTTCACGCGCACCACTGTGTTCCTCCTGCGCGGCTCCGAGAAACTACCGAAGAAGAGGCCTTCAACCTTTTTTCCAACGACGGGTTTAGTGCTCTGACGAGGTGGATGGCAAGGATCTGTTTAGGAAAACAAAGAAAACAGGTCCCCATTTCAACCCTGGTTCAGAAAGTGCCCCCCCGCCCCCAGACAGACGACTGTAGCCCTGTCCTGCTCCAGTTGGGACCAGTGGAGAAGGCATAGCATAGGCCTGTAAGAACGGACTGCAACCCGGATATCACAGAGCTACAGCATCATAAACCCATTCAAGACGGAACACTGACCAATCAGGACTGCCCTCATTTACATGGTGTGGACAGAATGGGGGAAATAGAATGCATAGGGCTTCTCCTAACCAAACAAGACTGCTCCATATTGGAGAGCTCACCCAGCTCATAAGCCTATGCTGGTGCTCTGTTACCACCACGATTACCTGCTGCTCCCATTGTTAACAGGGTAAACATACCTTGTTTCAAGGGAAAAAAAAAACTCACGCAAGCCATTTCCTAACCTTTCTAAACTCTACAACTATGCAAAGTGGAAAAGCCAAATGCTGGGGAAAATTTAAAACTAGATCTCCAAAGCATATTTAATTCTAAAATCATGCATGGCACGAAACCAGGGAAAAAGTAGGAAAAAAAAAGTAAAAATGAAGCTCACCGAACATAAATCTATTATGCACGCAATTGGACTTTTCAAGAATATTAAAACCCGAGACATTTTTAACCACTTTTTACACATTTAGTTCTAAATATTAGTAGGTTGTTTGTAGATGAAACGTTTTTGTTGCTGTACACACACAGACACACAGACAGACAGACAGACACACACACACACACACACCCTGTAATGCTGACAGTGGGAAATGCATGCCTCTGTGGTCTTAACAGCTCTAGCAATACCGTTCTTTGAGTTTGATGTAGACTGGTGCTGGGCCTGTCTTCTGTGTCATTAGGCACTAATTGCCCCATTGCAGTGCTTTGGGACAGTCTTAAAATTGTGCCCCAGGCTTTTAGCAAATTCAGCTTTAAAGTAAATGTCCCCAGCAGTCATAATTGTTTACTAAACACAGTATAGAGTTTCTTCTGAAGTGGTTGCTTTTGGTCTTGGACATGTGCTAAACCCTTGTATTACAAAACGCTTGGGAACTTAGTGGGGTGATTTTCCTTCCTCTCTGGTCCCTTTTCCTCTTCACAAGCACAGAATGTAAAAGGAACATTGCACTTAGGTACCACGGACTCATACAGCTATCCTCACCCTGTCAAAAGGTTTCCTTTACCCTAAATCGTTTTGACAAAGGGAAGGGAGAGACTCTGAATCACCTCGTTATTTACAAAGAGAGCTAGGCCATTAAAAACATTCTTGGTATGAAAAGGAATATTACCATGTAAAATCCAAGGGATTTGTAGATGTTCTAATCATTACATACTTTGAACATACGCCTTAAAAATCTCTGGATGGGAGTTATCACACACTACGCACTGACAACAGATAACCGAAAAGGACTGCCAGAGGTGTTTTCTCACACAGATCTTATTAGTCTTCTCAGCAGTTCTTGGTGACTTCCGATTCTGTGTTACAAATGAGGAAACTGAGAGTTTGGGTGGATAAGTGGTTCACCCAAGATCATACTGCTCACAAGTGACCAGAGACTGAGCATAGTAATGAACCAATGAATGAAGACAGCCGTTTAACTCCAACTCTTTACAGAAGATACATGGCACAGAAAAGTAGTCTCGAATATCTAAACAGATATAAAAGAATGGAAGGTAAATGAAGTATAAACACTTGGGGTATATTTTTAATGAGCTAGCTAAAATATCCTATATGAAATATTTGAAAAACCCACCTCCCTAATATTTTCTTTATGGTCATCTGGGTTTTCAGACCCAGAGTCTGCTTAATGTAGGTTTGCAACTGTATTTACCCGTTGCTTGAAAATGGTCCATCTGAACCACACACCATCCATACAGTTGGCCTATCTGGGTCTCTAATTAAGGACATAATGGTCTTTATTGTATCGATAAGTAGCAATGAGACATCAAGCCAAGCCAGTGCATAAATTAGTTCATTCTTCCTTCCGGTCCACTTGACTGTCTCTGTAGTGAAGCTGTACACATAATAATATAGTTCAATTGCAACACAATAATGCTAGTAGTTTTAAAAATTAATAATTTCGCCTTTGGAGTATTTTGAAGAAATCACACACCATTTTATTTTAGAGAACATCCGAAGGAAGCTGCATTTACTCAGAAGATTCACCTTTGGAGATTTGTCTCTCTGTGTTTAATTCAGAGCAGCCAATCAAACCAAACCAAACCAAACCAAACCAAACCAAACCAAACCAAAATCAACCAAGAAGACAACCTAGGAGAAATTTCAAGGCAAAGTTTATCTCAGTATGGATTGAGGGTTCTCTTCTGAGTAGTAAGCACACACAAAAGATTAGTTACACTGAATCGAAGGGGCTGTTGTTATGTCAGAACATTTCTCTGGAAGGCTCCTTTCGTGATGTGTTGCAAGTTGGATTCTCCAGGAAGCACTCAAGTTTCAGGCAGTGTGTGGAAGGCTCTCCAGGGGATGTTCTTCTGGAGGAGTCTGGATGGGGAAGACTGACTGACTCCGGACAACAATATCAGGACTCAGTATCCCCAGAAAAGCTGTGAAGAAGGTTGGTCCTTTTGGCTCGAGTCTCATTTTGCAAAGGAGGGGCCAGGCCTTTACAACTTGGTTTTGAGCATCGCTGACTGTTCCCCTTTCTCCCTGGAAGGTGCTTTGACCAGCAGCAAGGTGGCTCATTTCTGCGGTTCCATACTACTGACTTGAGGGGTGTGGGATTAACAGCCACTGGTGGACTAGTCTGGCCTCCTTGGAGGGACCAGAGAGGCTCAGCACAGAATGTGTGTCTCCTCAGACCCTGATAGAAGTGAAAGAAATGAAGCAAGGAAGAGCAAGGAAAGGTTATTTTGAACAACCTGTTCTTTTACACTTTATCTTTCAATCTGTAAAAATTATTTTTTTTCTTTTTTTACTTCCAATTTATAGGTACATTTGTAAGGTCTGACTCGGCTAATTATTCTGACAATTTCCTATTCATTATCTCACATAGCAGGGAGCCTCTTTGGGCCATCAAGCCTGTAAATTTACGATTGCACATTAATCAGTGAAATATAATTGCTAGCTGCACCCTCTGGGCTTGGGCACACTGTATATGCCAGGATATATACAATTAGCCTCAAGGTTTGCTTAGAAGTGCTTGGCCATCCAACAAGAAAATGAGCATTACAGTAATTGAGAAAATGAACACCTTGGGTCTTTCTCTGGCTGGCAGTGGTTGGAAACTCTTATTGAATTGCCTGCTTTGTTTCTCATTATCTCGGGACAGCATTGCTAGGCAAGAAGATGCTTGGCACGCATAGGATTTCAGCTTGTTTGGGGCGAGGAAGAGGAACTACAAAATGAGAAAAACCGTTAAGTCCTAGGGACGCGGGGCTCAGACTTTTCTCTCTCGAATCTGTTCCCCAGTAGGTGAGGTGGGGTAAAATTTCACCTGGGAATTCAAAGAGTTTGCTAAAAGTGTTTGCAGTTTAGGCTATCTGTAGATGTCTCCTTTTGTTTGCTTCCCTATCTATAACAAAAATACAGGAGACTAAGTGATTCATCACAGTGGAGGTTTGCTTGTTTCTAGAGGCCTGGACGTTCAAGAGCAGGGAGAGGGCTCTTCTTGCTGAGTCATGGGACACACTCAGTTCTCTTCCTCTTACAAAGCCAGAAGCCACTATTTAATTATTTACTTTTTTTTTTTTTTTGAAAAATGACTGTTTTTGGACACATTCATACAGATGCACTATGTTGATCATATTTACCTCAAACCTTTTCTTGGGCTACACAGACCTTCTCACCACCACCCCTTCCAATGCTGTGTCGTCCCCCCGCCCCTTTCTGGTTTAATGAGATTGCTTCTCGGAGCATGGGTAAGGGGTTATCTGCTGGAGCATCGACACCATTCCTATGGCTACACTACTGAAGAAAGTCTCCCTCCTCTTCTCAGCAGCTATGAGCTGTGTTCATAGCTTCAGAGAAGGATGGGACCTCATGGTCCCCGCTAGCTCTGCTGACAGAAGATTGATGGGCCTGACCTTGTGAAGGTCTTGTGCTGATAATCATGACTGCTGAGGGTTCCTGAGAACAATGCCATGTTATACCTGGAAGAAAGTACCCCCTTACACTGTAGGCTTTCTTTCATTCTGACATTCCTTCTTTCTCTCTTTAGGTTCCCGGAGGCCTGGGTGGGGGAGGGGTAGTATAGATGTTCCATTTAGGGCTCGGCTCTGAACAGTGAGTTATTCTCAGTACTCTGGCCAGGATCAGTCCTTGAGGGAACCACAGTCCACTGTAAAAATAAGCCCCTCCGACCGAAGCTGACAGCGGTTCTGATTTATAGGGCATAAACAAAAGTATTTAGATGGACTTATCATGGGCTTTTAGAAAAATAACAGCAGTAGGTTTCCCACTAGAGCTTATACTCAGGTTCTTGTCCTTAATAGGTGGAATGTTTGAGGGTCTTATGGATCGGCTGTACGTGTTTGAGGGTCTTATGGATCGGCTGTACGTTGCTGTACTCCCAGGGATTGCCAGCGCATGGCCCATAGTCTGCATTTAGCGTAGGAAAGCTATGAATGTGGCCCGTCACAGAATTGTAAATGACTGAAAATACCGTGAAGTTCTTTTTTTCCATTTGTGGTCATTTGACTGTGCAGTTCTTGAATGTTGTCTTTGTAGGTAACAATGTGGCCCAGAGAGGCCAAAAGATCGGCCACTCCTGCCAGGACCAAGTTCCAAGAACTCCCCTTTTGTTCCCCTGCATGCTCACAATGAATACATTCTTGTAAGCAACTTGTGTATCTCTTCGTTAGAACGCTCAAGTTTCTGACTTGCCAGACTAGTAGAACTTCTTCCTTAAAAGGGTGAGTTTTCCTGTCTGTGATCTTACAGATGCTTGCTGGTGTCTGAAATTGTTGTAACAGGGTCCAAAGCCACTTGTTCCGTAACAAGAATGTGGGGTAAGGCAGGAAAGGAAGTCAGCCTAATGTTTGCTGTGTGTTTGCCCTAGACCTACCGTGGTGGCAAGCCCTTTCCTCGGATCGCCTATTTATAAACCTATTCCTAATACTTCATGAGTACATATTTTAGATGTACTAACTCCAGAAAAGAAAACTGAAACCCAGTCAATGTGTGCAAATTTCCCCAAAGCCAGTTGTTTTTTTGGGGGGAGCTTGTCATGACTATCTCACCGCACGTTATAGTTCGTGTGTGAAATGTATGCTGAAGGCACATATGTTTGAATACACAGTTCCCTTCTGATGGTGCTGGTTTGGGGGGGATCTCTAGGATGTGGTGTCTAGCTTGGGGGAAGTGGGTTATTGTCAGGGCAGGCCTTCACAGGATCCCCCTTTGTCTGGATTATGCTTTCTGTTCCACTCGGATGTGAAAAAGCAGCTTCACACTAGCTGCAGCAGACCTCGCCTTCTGCCAGGCCCTCCGTGCTCGGATGGTCTGTTCCCTCAAACCATTAGTCAAAGGAAACCGTTCATCAGTTAAGTTTCTCCTTGTCAGGTATTTGGTCATGGTGATGATTAACTGTTTCACCAATTATACAATTAACTGATAAAGAAAATTGGTAATGAGAAATGGGGTTGTTGCCTTGAAAAACCTGATCATGTGCTTTGTGGTCCTCTGGAACTGGTTGGTTGGAGGCACGTGAAAGGGTTTAGAACCGTGGGTTAGAGAAGCCCTAGAAGGATACAAGCAGAGCTTCATGGATGAATCTGGCGGGAATCATCATGCCCGTGCCGATAAAAATGCGGACAGTAAAAGCCAGTCTTCTTAGGTGTCAGAAGGTAACAAGAGCTCTGTTGGAGATGGATCAGAGGCAATTTGTGTTACATTCCTGCAAAGCATGCAGCTGGCTTCTGTCCATGTCCTGAGAACTTGAGTAAAGCTGAATTTCAAAGTGAGGAACTGATTTCCTTGGTGTTGCCCATGCACACATGTGCATGTGCGTGCATGCGTAGGCTTAACATCGATGTAGGGAATTATCTTCAATTGCTTTCCTACATATTCACTGGGCCGAGGTCTGTCAATCAAACCTGGAGCTCTCAGCTATGATGAGGCTTGCTCTGGAGATCCCATCTCCGCCTCCTGAGGCTGGAATTAAAGGTGGGTTGCTTTGCCCTACAAGCATTTACATGGGTTCTGGGATTCAAACCAAAGCCCTCACACTTTCCCTTCAACCACGGAGCCATCTCCCCAGCTCCTAGGAGAGGCATTTCTTTGGCTGAGAAACATTTGGAAAATAATGTCTGGTTTAGTATTAGCCGCAATAGGAGTGTTTGTTAATGTACAGAAACAGGAAGACCAGGGAGCAACTATGCTATATAAACAAGAAAGATCTAATGGAAGGGCTAGATTACCATGTTGTGTCTCTTTTATTTTCTACATCAGGTGGTAGGCAAAAATTATCTGCAATTTGATCCCTTTCATTTAGAGACACCAAAGCAGTCTGCTGGATGCTTAATCTCTCTCTCTCTCTCTCTCTTACACACACACACACACACACACACATATACACGCATACACACACACACACACACACACACACACATTCATAGGATCTGAGATGTGATTTCACTCCTCCAACCACTTCAAATTGCCCAGTTTTCTTCTTCACTCAAATGTCAGTGAATGCTTTTAACCCTTCTCTAAAGGAACAGATTACCTATTTATTGAAACGAGCTAACTGTAGCTTGCTGACAAACAGAATTTTGTTTCCAGGAGCAGCTGTCAGACTTTTAAAACATTAAAACCCCATCAAAAACATTTCAGAGAGAACAGCCAAAACCTTCTATGTGACTTTCTAAAATCTGTTCTGTTCAGATGAATTTGAGATAATTAATTAGCACAGCAGAGTTCATGTTCCTGGACAGTGTTTTTTAGTTAATAAGTGCAGTTCGGAGTTTAAACAAACACATTCACTCACCTTAAATATAGCAAACGCCATATGCAGCGATGAGGATAAAAATTGACCATATTTATCTGTTCAAAGGTGATAATCCTGTCTTGCACTGGAGTGAGGGAACAACTGTGTTCTTACAGAGAGGACTTCTGGGGCTCACCAGAGGAAAGTTCAGAGGGAAGAAAGGGCACATGAGAGAATTAAATGCTTCCTACAACCTGAGAATCTTGCAATAGCAAAAGTTTGGGTTACTGCTGGACCTCCATTTTCTGAAGTGTGTTTTTATGTAATCTTGTCCCACAAATACTCATTGGAAACCAAGATGTCCACAACAGAATAACTCCTGGAGACAGGAGCTCTTCAAGTGGGGCACACTTCTGTGAATATTGTGTGTAAAGAGAAGAAGGCAGAGGTGTTGACAGAGCCTCCAGAGGGAGAGCAAAGCCTAGAGAGACCAGATTCTCAGTGCATTTCCTTCTCAAAAGGAAGGCGTCTTTACATCAGGCCCCTGTTGGAAGTGTTGGCAAGCTTTTAATGTGGTATAAAAAAATCCCAGGACTGTAATGTCTTACTGAAAAATTCAAGGCAGGTTTGGCTTTAGACACCGTTAACTCAGGCACCCAGTAATTGAAGGAGATCTCCATTTGTGGCCCCAGGTCCCTTTATTCTTAGAGTCCTGGCAACATCTGGAATCTAGTCCTGTCTGTGGCAGCACAAAATATAGAAGATTCTCCAGGCATTTCTAGTTGTAACTGTTTTCTGATGCTGTAGCTGAGCTCAGAAGCCTTATTTCTATGGATCCAATTGTAACTGTTACTTTTTCACTCATAACTGAACTCTGCCTCCCCGGTTCTCCTGTCACAACTGCTACTGAGACAAGTTTCTAACTTGGAACTTTTTTAACTCCCTGGCTCTGAGAGGAAGGAAAAGAGAGAAGGGAAGACATCTTTACAGTTCCTTCTGGCTGTCTTTATCTGTCTGAATCCAGAGAACTGGATTAACTTCTAGAATGTTCTATCCCATTAACTGTCCCTTGTCTCAGCCTGGTGGATGCCTCCATTCCCAGCAACTGTACTTTACCTGAGTCTTGTTCCTGCCTTCTCATCAATGTCCTCTGCCACCAACTGCCTCTGCCAACTGCCACTGCCTCTTTTATAGGGCTTCTAAGCTGTTCCCAGAAGTCCAAGCAGCATGTAACTATAAGGAAGGCTGCACAGTACAAAACACTTCATGGCAAAATTCCACTACATCTAGTTTTCTGACCTAGTGCAACTGAAAGGAGAGTCCTTCTTAGCTGGAGCCAGCGTTGAGTCACACTTAGTCACATTTCCTGGATAGAGAACCTGTCCTTTAAAATTTTGTCCCAACAGGGACAAAAAATTCTAGACTATCTTAAAAATTTTTGTGTGCTTACTTGAAAATCAGAGAAAGGGGAGGAGTTTGGATTATTGAAAAAGATTCCC
Source organism: Cricetomys ansorgei (assembly GCA_026225945.1). Classification (NCBI taxonomy): domain Eukaryota; kingdom Metazoa; phylum Chordata; class Mammalia; order Rodentia; family Nesomyidae; genus Cricetomys; species Cricetomys ansorgei. Next base: position 2,027,850 of record JAMJFZ010000183.1, on the reverse strand, counting down.
ATGCTGCACTGGTTCAATTTAGAAAGAGGCCCTGGTAGAAGCAATAATTTCTACAGCAATGTATTTATTAGTCTACTGGACAACACAGGACTGACGAGATATGTTCAGATAACACATATACAAGGGGAGACTTACCATGGGAACTGGCTCATGAAATTAAAGAGGCCATGACATCCAATGACATGCATTATTTACAAGGCTGAGCACCGAGCTAGCTGGTGGAGTGTTTCAGCCTGAACCAAAGAGCTAAAACCAAGGGGCAATAGCTTTACAGGGAAGTAGACAGTGGAAGTCCCAGCTTAAGAAGGAGAGAAATTCACAGTTCTGACCGTTTGTTCTCTCTGAGGTCTTGGGGGATTAGATAATGGACCCACAAAGATGAGAGAACATCATTTCTCAGCCTACTGATTTCAAATGTCAAAATCTTGGAAATTCTCCCACATCTATATAAACAGCGCTTAATGGGTACCCGAGCATTGTATAGCCCATTTAAGGTGACACATAATACTAAATACCAAACATCATGAGCAGAAAAGAAAACAGAAAAGCCTTTCAAACAAAAGTAAGCATTCTCACCGAACTTAGTACTCTCACACTAGAAGGAGCCGACCCAGTGATGCAAGAAGCAGCTGAAGATGGGGGTGGGGGCGGTCAGTGGGAAGGCCAGGGGCAGCCCTTACTGAACCTTCTCTTGGCTTCCACCATCTCTCCTCGGTCCAGGGTCTATTTCCTCACAGTTCTCCACCATGTAAGAGTTAGCTCAGGTCTCCACTTTCCCAGTCCTTTCTTTTTCAGACTTTTAAAAATCTCTCCCTGGAAGCAATCATGTAGTTCCCAACCTCTGTGGTTTTCAAAGTCTGCATGTTTCTTATGCTTCATGATGTTTGGGGTATCCACCAGGCGAGACTACTTGGACACGGGTTTAAGCAGATAAAAAGTCTTTACCAGGCCACAGATGACTACACTGGGTGCTTGTGATCCCAGTGTAGACTTGAGTCTTTCTCAGAGTGAGTATTTAAGCACAAAAAACCATATCCTGGGTTGACAAACTTCCGTTAACAAGAACAATTATCCAGAAGCAGAATTACAGAAGCCAAACAGCAAGGTGAACACACTTAGAGACTTTCCCAGAACTATGGACTTTGATGGATTAGGCCTTTGTTTTTGCTTTCGCTGGCAGGGCTGTCTATGTGCTGAATTTTATTACCTGAATGGGACTTCCATCATGGAGTCAGTTTGTGCTAAGATCTGGAGACCTGTTCCAATGAGTTGTGGGGCGTAAAATATTCATTGCACATAGGGAAGATGCTTTCTCAAGTATGCAGACTGAATGATTCCCCTCCTCCTCTCAAGCCTATACTTCATATGCCCGGAAGTTCACTTTGCTGATGCGTTTCCGTGTATTTAGATGATTCTGTGGATTGATTCACAAAGTACTTCAGAGACAGGCTCCCCGAGCCTTGCCGATCTACACGATCTGCTTCCCAGTGCAGACCTTGCACGGCCACAGTGCAAACACTCAGCTGCCCTGCTTTGTCCATGTTTATGGTTAGTTTCCTGTGATGGAGACTCCTTATCACTTACTGACTTACATTGATCACAATGTGACTTATTGAGGGAGTGCTCTCGGAAGAGGTGTGGAAGGGAGTAAGAGAAGGCAGAAAAGGCACCCAGGCAGATATGGGCCCTGTAGATTCCCTGAGGAAGTTCTGGCCCAAGAAACACATCACAAAGTTTGTTCACCACAAAGGGAAGGGGCTAGCCTTTCGTATCGCCATACCATTTGCTCACTGACCGAGGGGGCACTTTCGGGGAGGGCATAGCATTCCTGCCATTCCTAGGTTAGCTCTCTAAGCTGAGACTAATTACTCAGAAGAGTGCAGCTGTGAGCTCTTGACATCCACAGCTGGATGTGTTCAGAACAGTGCATGTGCTGATCTATAATTCGCTCTGTGCATCAGGATCAGGACTCTACCTGCATCTTGATCACGGGAGGACTTGCCGATGCTAGACAGGGCACTCTTGTCTAATGCCCCAGGAACTCATAATTTCATGTTTCTAGGTCATATTGACGTTCCTGGTATGAGACACATACTGTAAAAAAAAAAATCAATAGGTAAAAATGTTGGGCTGGAGAGATAGATCAGTGGTTAAGAGCACTGGCTGCTATTACAGAGGATCTGGGTTTAATCCCCAGCACCCACACGGCAGCTCACATAGTCTGTAACTTCAGCTTCAGGGGATCTGCCCTCTTCTGGATTTTGTGGGCACCAGGCACACGTATGGTGCATGGACATACAAGCAGCCAATCACCCATAATACACAAATAGATAAAATTTAAAATATGTGTAAATTTGTTTATTGATTTAATATGTGTGCGTGTGTACGTGTGTATACATGCACACACACATACACACATGCACACTCATATGTGGAAGTTACAGAACACTTTGTGGGAATCAGTTCTCTCTTCCCCCCATCTGGGTTCCAGGGGTAAATATTCAGTCATCAGGCATAGTGACCTTTACCTCCTGAGCCATCGTGCAGGTGTGAAAAAATAATTTTAATAAATTCTCCCTGAACATAATTTGCCTGTCATTGCTTTCAGGAACATTTTTATCTATTGTTACTTCCTTCAACCCTCCCTGTCCTGTGTGAATACCTTTCTGCCTCAATAACGCCTTGTACTGTGCTGTGACTTTTACAGAGAAGTCTTTGCTCCAGATGGAGGAGGGAGGGGTGCAGCCTAAGAGTAGGGTGACTGACTCCCAAGGAAAAGCTTAGAGAGTGTGTCTCACAAAAGTGAGGTATGTGCAAGTACCTTGCATATCTTTAACGTAAGTACATAAGTATTTGTCTTAGGCTCCCAGTTTCTAGAACTTGACCTTGTAGAAGTTCAATATATGTTTGCTAATAATACCAATCTTGTTTAGAACTGGTTTGGGGAAAATTACGTCTAGCTCATATGAGTTAAAAAATGCCTTTAAATTACCTGTGGGGAAATAAGTCACCTTCCAGACCAGCTCCAGGAAACAGGCTTTTCAGAGGGTCTCCTCCAGTGTCAGCTTTTTTTTTTTTATCTCTAAGTGTGTGTCGAAGGGGGTTGCCTTGATGTGTCACATACACAGACAAACCACTTCGATACTAAGCACCCTGACTGGCCTAACACTTGCTTAATTCATGAGTCTGTAATCTGCCTTTGAGAGGAAAAAAATCTCATAAAATGATAATGACTTGGGTTTAAGAAATCTGGCACAGGGTTGGAAGAAAGTAAACACACAACATTGCAGAGAACAAAAGTTAGCAGCACTTACTGTCAGAGGCAGTTAAACGTAAGCGCCCGCTGTAGCAGATTGCCTTCCGTCCGAAAACACAGGCCCACGAGAGAAGGCAACAAACAGATGCTTTATTTTGTTTTATTTTTTAAAGAGAAAATACAAGTGGTTTCTTCAGAAGAAACATAATTGGGGAAAAATTAGCAGATGTGAAATTGGAAGATCGGCTGGGGAACGCTGTGATACGGGACTTCAGGCACATATTCAGCAAAGCTGGGGACACAGCTCTCTTATTTGTTAACATTTAAGATGTTGTTTTAAGGAAATTGTGTGTCTGTAAAGTGCCAGAGGCAAGAGGCTCTCGAGTGGTTGTCATTAAACCCCTTTGCTAATCGGCACGCCAGCTACAGTCGGTTAGTCTGCAGCCTCACCTGACAGGCGAGCACAGGCAACCTCGCATTTGGAATTAATGTGTTTACTTTAAGAAACATGAAGTCTGATTCAATTAGCCTTCAAAGTCATAGAGATCGCACCATTTAATGCTGCTTTTTTTTTTTTTTTTTAAAAAAAGGTTAGCTTTTCAGTGTTTATAGAAAAGCCAAATTAATGATGATGGAAATATATTTATTTCTCTTTTGGTTTCGGAGGCTGAAAACATTCAGAAAATGGATTCAAGTGATAAGACTCCTCTGACATAATATATCAGGAACCCGGAATGATACCTTGGGGTGCAGAAGAAGAGAAAAACACTTGGATAAGTAAACAGAGTTTATAAGACTTGTTTATGCCAAGATGGCAGGATGAATATTTCTGACTAAAAGTTAATTAACTATTTTGCCTCAGCAAGCCAATTTGTCGCCTTAAACTTTGATTCATTAACTGCAAACTGAGAGGTTTGCTTGTTCCGTGGTGTCCTCATAGACTGAGTCTGTGCTAAATGGTGCCATGAGATATGGTCTGTTCTTTCCAGCTGAAACTAACTGACAAGGCTATTATACTAACGGGAAGACTTTCTAATGGCAGTCAGGAGCTGATGCTGGCTCAGAGCAAAGCCCCAGAAATATATGGCCTGACTGCAAAACTGATCAACCCCTGAAACCAAACAAGGGTAAAAGCAGGAATTTTAAGTTTGCACAATTAATGGGGTATGAAGACTGCTTGTCTGGCAATCCTGAAGTTTGAAGACTTATAAGCTTATGTGTGATTTCCCTGAAGGTTCCCCCCCAACTGGGAGGCTGCAACTTTACAAGGATATTGTGATGAGAAAGAACTTTTTATTTGTCAATATAGTGCATTGTTTGTTGTTGCATGTTTTGTGACATTTGCTGGGGATGGAGCTTCTGTGAGCTCATGAATGGTCAAGTCAGAAAGACTTAAGGAAATTGAGCCCCGGAACACTTCTAGGATAATTAGATTAAGGTCTTAGTCACAGCTGGGGAGGGTGTCAGCAAGATCAAATGTTTCTAAAGGGGCCATTTGGATACATAGTCACAGACTCTCATACATGTTCGTCTACACTTTTGTGAAACTCAGAATTTACGAAAGCAGAGTCTGTAAGCACTATGCAAATGGACATATTATCTTCTTTGCTCCTTAACTTCGCATCCATCTAGTACCTGGACCGATGCTTACTGGGTGAGTTAAGTAGTATTTGAACACATGAAGGGACATATCAGTGCATTAGGAATACCCCGAGGAAACCTGAAGCAGCGGACATGGAACCTGCAGGGTCGACTACACCTAGATATGTCTTGATTGTCTTGCTTGGTGTTCTCCTGGAATTCCTACAGACTGGAGTGTGTGCATGTGTGTGTGTGCGTGTGCGTGTGTGTGTGTGTGTGTGTGTCCCCGTTCCTGACCCTTTTGCCTGCCTGTCTGCCCTTGGGATCATTTTCCTCCTGCTGGGTTGCCCAGTTCACCCTTGATTCTGGGATCAGAGCCAGGCCTTGTTCCATCTTTTCACTCCATGTTTGAGCAGTAACCCTGAGAGAACTGCTCTTATCTGGGAAGAGGCAGAAGTGGGACTTAGGGGAGTGGGGGTTGAAGGGATGGGCCGGGGTGGGGAAGGTAGATCTTGGGGAGAGGGGAGAGAGGGATCTAGAAGGAACAGCGAGGCAGGAAGAGGGCGCTGGGGATATACTATTCAAGAAAAAAATGAAAAGAGATGCAAAAAAGTAATAGTTGTTTTAGGGGAATGAGCTTTCTAGAAGCAGCTGGAAAAAGCACTACATTTGCAGCCACATGAATTAAGAATCTTTGCTCTTCCTCCCAGAGACTGAGGCAGCAAGCACAAGGCCTACATGGGTCTGCACCAGCTCCTCTGCGTGTATGTCATAGCTATCAGCTTAGTGTTTTCATGAGACTCTTGACTGTGAGAGCAAGTGAGTCTCTGATTCTTGTCCTGCTCTTGGGACTGTTTTCCTCCTCTTGGGTTCCCTTGTCCTATTTTCTATGATAGTTTTTGCTTCATCTTATTATATTTTATTTTGCCATGTTTTGTTGTTATCTCTTAGAAACCTGTTCTTTTCTAATGAGAGGCAGAAAGGGAGTGGATCTGGAAGGGAGGGGAGGGGAAGGAGGGGAGGTGGGGAGGAACTGGGAGGAGTGAGGGGAACCCATGGTAAGGATATATTGTATGAGAAAAGAATCCATTTTCAATAGATTCACTCTTTGCTCTTCTCCTTATTACGCAACTTTAGGCAGGATGTTTAACTTTCTAAATTGTAATTTACTCGTTCACAGATCGGGGCAGGAATGATAGCAGTAGCCTTTCGTGGACTGGTAAAGATAAAGACGTGGTGTGTGTGGAAGGTTCAGTGCCAGCTACTCAGCTGTTACAAATCGTGAAGCTGCCATTTGCAATTAGGTCACTTGTCCCAAAATAGAATTTGTCTCAAAAGAGAATCAAATAATCACTACTTACAGATAGAGAAACGCAATGGCAGAAATTCCCTGAATGACCTGTTTTGCCGAGAGCCCTGCTTGTAATGCGCACTGATGATCAGTTATATCCATGCTGCTCATTCTCTTGACTCAAGAAGAAAGCCAATCAGAATATATTGTTTGAAAAAAATCTATTTTCAATAAAAGGAAAAAAAAAAAAAAAAAGAAAACCAAACTATAATCAGGCTGGACCTGTCTCATTATTTAAAATTGATATATGTATCTGCACCGTAGGGTGAATACCATGACTGCCCCAAAGTTATAGACAGTGTGGTTATTATAATAGAATTTTTCCTATCATCCTTGAGATGAACTTTAGATTAAGATTATAGATCAATGTATATGGAGGGGTAGGAGGAAATGGAGAGGAAGGGGGATGGAGAAGGAGGGTGGAAGGCAGGGGAAGAGAGGAGGGAGGGAATGGAAGTGGGGGAAGGGGAGGGAAGGAAAAGAGAGGGAGACAGAGACACACACAGAGACAGACAGACAGACAGACACACACACACACTGAGAGTATGCATCTAAGGCTCTGCATTAGTCATATTCAAAAGCATGAGCAGAGACCCTGATGGACACTACGGTGTAAGACAAATACCTCGTCCTGGAATTGCAGAGAGGGTCACAGCTCACGAGTTTTCACAAGGAATAAGAACTCATTCTTACACAGGGCAAGATTGTAATCCTTGTAACTTGGCTCCAGGTTCTCTGCCTTGAGTCCACAGAAGTTACCTGTAAGTCCCTTTTCAATGAGACAAGAAAGAAAGAGATCATTGTCCTTTTTGCTCCTCCCAGCAGGGTTTTCTCCATGGGCAGATGCCATTGCTGTGAGATATCCCAATAGGTTACTGTTGCTTGAGATAGTTGTTCAACTTATTTATTCAATCAGAACACACACACACACACACACACACACACACACACTCACACAGCCGTGTACCCAAAGCTAAAGATGGTCCAAATGATTCTCTTATAGTAAAAAACAAACAAAAAACCCCAAAACAACACAGCATAAAGTCCATTTCCTTAAACTCTTTTATGTGTACAGTTCAGTAGTGTTAAACATGTTCCTATTATTGTGAAACAAAATCTCTGAAACTTCATCTTGCAAAACGGAAACACTCTATCTATTTATTTGCGCAGTTGCTGTGGGTTAAACGTGGGGGTATGTGCATGCTAAGCAAGGGGACTGCCACCGAGCTACACCTCCAGTTAAACTCTGGACTCATTGAAAATTTGCCTCCATTCCCTGTCCCTAGTCAACCATGACTACTTTTTCTTTTCCGTGAACTCGGCTACTTTAGACACTTCGTAGACGTGGAGTCATATATTGTGAATGTCTTATTACACTTAGCATAATACCCTTAAGGCTTATCCTTGTGACAGTTCCCTCTTCCTAAAACAGTCCCTCATCTGCTTCCAATATATCCTTTACTTATTTGTTTTCAGTGAGTATTGGGTTGCCTGTGCTTGATGCAGGTGGCCGTAATTTGGTTGGGCGCAGTGCTCTGGCACCTGTAGCTTGTCTTTGGGATTGCGAGCTGCATGGCTTATGGGAACTTTTGACTTAGGGCGTAGAAGGTCTGAAGCCCTGAGAGTCTGAGTGGGCATTAGTTGGTTGGGTTGCTGTTGTTAGTGTGAGAACAAAGGTTGGAGCGATTCCAGCTTAGGACAGCCTAAAAAGAGGCTGTGTTCTACCTTTCTCTCTTTCTATGTTAAGGTCGCTTGTAAAAGCGATGAAGATTTCTGTCTTTCCAGTCTCCTTCCCTAAGTCAAGGGTAAAAGATTGTAGCTTACTGCTACAACAGTGAGCGCAGGTATGTGAGTATTTCCACGATCTTGTCCTAGTAGCTCTTCCTCGGAGGTTGGTGATGAGTGGGATGAAGTAACAGTAAGGAAGTCACCATTACTTGCCTTCACCGAGAAGATTCCTTCTTCCACTATCAGACGTGTGGGGCTCTGCCCCATCCTCCTGCCATCCTGAGGGATGTCATTTATGAAGAATCATCTCATCTTTCCCATACTATTTATGCTGTTTTCTTGTACGTCAGATCTTCTAATCACTTTTTATGCACCTTAAGTTCTTGCTTCCTGTTCCTTTATTTTATGTGAGTTGATCTTTCTCTTTATACGAGACACAGAGTGTTCTTTTGTATCTTTGAGATTTTCAAATTCCTTAAGCATTTGAGTTGCAGGTGTTAACTATTCTACTTTTTTTTTTTTCTGTTTCCCAGTCACCTGTGTAGAGTTAAGGAAGAACTGAATAGGAGTGGAAGGCTGGACTTTGATTGCAGCAGGGTCTTTCATCTCCAAGATGTCCTAAGCAGGTAAGTAATAGGATAGAATGAATGAAGCCTTGTGCTGTGTAAACTGGACAGTTGATATATGAGGAGTTTGTAGAAAGGTTGTTCCTTAAAGATAGATGCAGGATTCGAGAGCTGTTGGCCAGGTGCATGGCTTGGTTTCATTCAGGGCAGCCTGGAGCACAAAGCTGGCCATGAGCAGTCAGGATTCAGACTTTCAGTCAATCCTGAGAAGGTGTCCAGGGGCTCACGTGTAAGGGGAGAGAAGCCAGCTCGGCAGAGATACTTTGTCTATGATCATGCAGGTCGGAGTGTACAAGACTGACAGAAATCAAGGACTAAGAGGCCAGCACACAGAGATTTATGTCAAGACAAATCAAAATTAGATAGGATTATAATATCAGGAATTGGTCAAAGCCAGCAAGATTGGAGGCATTTGCATACTTCCTAGGATAATAATCACAGCGCTATTGAGAATTACATCCCTTGAGTAGTTAATCCCCCAGATGTATTAGCTGATTTTTACGCATTGTGTTATTTAATCCTCAGCACAACCTGCGGGGCAAGTTTACGCCTAACTTTAAAAACAAGGGAATAAGTGGCACTAACCAAAGCCAGCAGTGGCAGAACTGTTTGTAGAATGTTGGTGTCTGGTAACAAGAGGCTGTAAACTGGACTGGAGGAATCAGGAGATAAATCAAACACTGCTGATCTCCCCCAAATGAGCCTAGAGCACATTTCTTGGTATGGAATAGGTGTCATTAATGTTTAAGAGCTAGCCAATGACCTTATTGGCCTAAAGATTTCAATCAAGCTTACTGTGAGTTTGATACTTTTTATATAATAAAAGGAAAGTAAAAACCTTAGAGTATAAATTTTTGAGAGACTCTGTTTTCAAACACTTTATCTACACCGGTGACCCTATACTTACCAAAATCATTTTAAGTGGTGCTCAAACATATTTTCACAGCGGAGAGACATGTCAGCTTTAACCGACATACAATTATAAACATGTAGTTTAAGCCAGACTGCAAAAACAGTGTGCAGTCACATACTGGACATAAAGGTTTTGAAGAAATAGATGTCAGCATGGTGATCTGAGACTCTGAGAGTCGAGAAAGACTGTCATCCTGGCAGGAGGTGAGAAGGACTCGAGTATGGAGCAGGGAGAATGGTGTCGCTGGTGCAGGACACTCATGTTTAGTCGCCCTCGCTGACTCCTAACGCGGGAGAGAATGGCGATGCTTCACGAGGAATGTATTTCTAGGAGGGTGTACTGCACGGATGACAATAAGCAATGACACGCTTCCGTTCTCACGACTGAGCTTGAGTTCATGGAAGTGAATTCTTTATATATATTTACATTTTATGCAAAGAAAAGAGTCTGAAAGTTAAGAAAGGTTCAGCTGTGCCAGCAGAGCTGGAAATGGGGCTTCCTGGACTGGCAAAGACAGAAGAAGACACCATTGCTCCTGAAGACAAAGAATTATACATTCACCAACCTGGGTTTTTAGTGATTGGAGCTTCACGTTTCTGAAGTGACTACCTAGACCCACGAGAGGGCACTCCTGCACTTCGGAGGCACTGCCAGAGCTCTTTCCTTGCCTTATGCAAAGCAGGTAGATGGTGGAGGTCAGGTGAAGAAAATGGTTCCTCCTTCAAGAGCACTTATTATGGAATACAAACTGCCATTCTTTAGAACATTAGAAAGTTCTAGAAAAGTACTGGTTAAAATCTGCTCTAACCAGTTTCTTTAAAGGTAAAGGAACGAGTGCTCGGATTCCTACATCAGTCTTTCTAACTTAACATCCATTCTCAGAAAGAGCACTGGGGGATGATAATCCAGCAGAATTACTGTCTAAGGCCATTTGTGAGGAAGTTAGGAATATCTTAGTCACGGCTCCTGTAATCACAAGTCTGATTTAGTTAAACATGCAGAGACCAGGAATGTGATGTGTGAGCTCACAGACTAACCAACATGCTGGTTGTAAATCTGGAAAAGGAGGTGTATGTGTGTGTGTGTGTGTACACATGCGTATGTGATGGTTGCTGTTGCAGGGAGGGAACGGCCTTATGGAACAAAGACAGTAGAGAAGTCCTCAGTCTTTGAGTACCTTGTTTTGTGGTGTGGCATACTTCTTGGTTCTACAAGTAGGATCAAAGGAGAGGTATCTAAAAAAACCATTACTTCGTCAACATGCAAGGTAACACAGTCAACAGGAGGCATATTTTTGGCAAACGGTATCTGTTTTCAAGTGTTATATTGCATTGAAAACTAGGTCCAATTAAAAACCCGGCCAATGTATTATAAGCATTAATAGTTTCATAAGAATGCTTGGTTTCCAGAAAGGCTTTTTGTAAATTGAATCCGTATCACGACAAATAGAATTTTCTTAGTAAATCGGAAATGTACTTCACTTTATATAGTTTTGGCCTAATGTGTGATGAAATTACTAAGGCAGTGAACTTCCCACAGCAAATAAAGGAAAATAATGGTTCTTTCAAACCGATTTTTTAGAAAGAAATGTTTTATTTTTCCTCTGTTACTAAGTCAGTAGTAAAACAACCACAGAGTGTGAATTCATAAGGTGGATGTTTGCATTGCATGACGTGCAGTGAGGTCAAATTGCTTTGGGCGTGCCAAATTGGCTACTTCCCAAAGGGTCTGCATAAGCAGCCATGGTTGCCTGTGAAATCAAATCCTGGGCTAGCCGAATCTTTCAAAGAGAATCCATCTTTCAGGAATAAAACAATATTATTATTTTTTAAAAAGCAGGATATGTGACCTGTACTTTTAAATCAACGAGACCACAGAAGTATTTCCTAATAGGAAAAAAAAAAAAAGACCTTCTATGAAGTCATATTTAAACAGAAGTGTTTGATATTCATGAAATCAGAATAAAAAGACTGACTTGAATAGCTCAAAGGCTTTTCCTTTTCTCTTTTCCCTAGCTGAGCTGTTTGAGTTCCTATCTCCAAACGAGAGGAATAGCTTTTCCCACGAGACAGAACTATTGCGCACCCACAGACCCATATCTTATTCTTTGTCTGCTGCTTGGATGGCCTCGGGGCATGGGAGCAGTAGACATGGACATTGTCCTCATGGGGCTTCCAGTTGAGTGGGAGAATATACTTCAAACAGTGAACTACATGCTATACAGAGGGTGTGATGTGATCATGTAAGAACAGGACCTCTCATCTAGCCTGAGGAGGGGTGACGGATCAGAAATACTTGATTTCATCTGGAGAATTGCACAGGGTTAATGGATACCTGTCTTCCAGCGGAACTATGTCTATCTTCCATGTGATTTGGAATGTGGGGTCATCTTATTTGAATCATGAGTGTTTTCCTGAATATCTTACAGCAAGTCACAGTGGTGGTGTGTGTCGAAGTACACTCTCCTGAAAGTTGTGTGTGGTTCATATTTCCATAAGGATCTTTGGCTTTCTCTGGTGCAATGATAAGCTGGCTGTAGGTCCTACAGTGTTTTTTATTGTTTTCTCCATGTTGATAGAGCTTACTAGTTTGGCTAGCAGTTAGTAATGGGAACTCAATGATTCAGAGACTACGGGTTTTAAAGGATTATATAACTGGTGATATGAATTGGAATATGAAAAGGCAGGTTCTTACAGATCAATAGGCAGTTAATGATTGCTGGAGGGGAAGGAGAGGCATTTTTCTTCAGTGGTGTAGCCATCGGTAAGATTCTCATATTCCTTTGAATGGCCCCTTATCCAGGCACCTGAGAGTAACTGTAGTTAAATTAACCAGTTCATCAAGATAAATAAATAAATAAATAAATAAATAAATAAATAAATAAATAAAACAAACGTGTATAAATAAACAAAATATAAGAAATCAAGGAAATATGGTTACGAAGAAACTTTTCTCTAAGGGTCTTCTGAAACGTGGGAGGTCAAAACTGAACTATGAATATTTGTATCTGTAGACACTCCTCCGCCCCACCCCGCTCCACCAAGGTTTTCATCATTCATTCCTTTGCTCTGGTCCTAGGAGTTCTTCCCTTCTCTCTTTCCTTGTAGCCTATATTTAATAATACCTCCAAAGTGCAACCCAGGCCTTGCAACTGTTGATCTCCATTGCTAAAACTAGCCCAGGCTGCCAGCAGTTCTCATCTGGAGCTATGGGACCGGTTGACATCTTCAGTTATATCGTTTCCAGTGTCCTAATGTTTTCATTGTCAAGGGCTTTTGCTTTCTTGGTTAAGTTTATTCTTAGCTACTTTATCTTTTTATTTAATTTTTAACTTTTGGAGCTATTGTGAATGAGATATTTTTCTTTCTTTATCAGAAAATTCATTCTTTGGATGGCTACTGAATTCTGTATATTTATTTTATATTCTGGAACCTTAATAAAAGTGTTCCCAAGATACAAAGAGGAATTGGTAGTCTCTTTTAAGCACAGAAACATGTTATTTGTGAATAGGGATAATTTGAAGTCTTCATTTCCATTTTTATTCTTTTTATAGCTTCCACTTGCACGATTGCTTCAGCTAAGACTTGGGCACCATGTTAAATAAGAGTGGAGAGAATGGGCAACTTTGTCTTGTTCTGGATTTTAGGGAAAATGTTCTTGATTTACCCCATTTAGTACAGTGATGGCTAACTATTTATGGCATATAAACTCTGTTGTTTGAGTTATAGTCTATATATTCTTAATTTCCCCAGAACTTTTAATCACGAAAGAATATTAAGTTTTATCAAGCGCCTTTTCTTCATCTCCTGAACTGTTGCTGTGATTTCTGTTCACACGTTTATTTATGTGGCATATTATATGTATTGATCCATATTCGGGGCCAGGCTTGGCTCACTGGCATGGAACCAATGTGGTTATGCCACAAGGTCTTCTCAACCAATGTGTTCTTAGATTTGGTTTGCTAGAATTTTGTTGGGAATTTTAATATTTATGTTCATCAGAGGAATTGACGTGAGACTTTTTTTTGTTATTGTTTTTTTTTGTCGTTGTCATATCTTTATCCAGTTTTGGTATCAGGGTACTGGTGGCTTTGTAGAATGAATTTGGTAATGTTCTTTCCTTTTATGGTTTGAAAAGCGTTGGTTTTGGATCTGACGTGACCGTTGACAGAGTGCAACAGTAAACGTATCTGGTCCTGCGCTGTTCTTTGTGGGAGATATCTTAGTTGCTTTTCCTGTGGCCATGACAAAATTCTCTGAGGAAAGCAACTCAGCAAAGAAGTGGCTAATTATCTTCACCCATGTGCTCAAACACAGCTTCTCACCTTTGATCTTAACCTGAAGTCGTGCCTACCTTCGTGAACCCGGGTGAGAACAGGTGTTTGCTCTGCTGCAGCCGCAGAGCCACTCTGGATAAGTGGGGAGACAAGAACAAAGAGGGCAGGGTAGGGTGGCCGGCTGGGAACAGCGCTGTGCCAGAGCAGGGCAGCTGCCACTGCAGGCAAGCAGCACCTGAGCGCCTGGCCAGGAGCTTTCCTCCCTGCTGATAGCCCAGGCTAGACTCTCCTGGCTAGGAGCTTTTCTTAATGCTTCTCTGTTATAGAACCTACATCTTTTTTTTTTTCTGACTTGATAGTATTTTGTAAGCATTCCTTCTAACCATGGAAATAGTGCACTTTTCTTTATAAGAATGTAAAATTAGATACATTCTTTACATAATATTTAATTTAGGAACATGTAAGTATATCAAAATACATATATGCATGCAATAATAATTAGTAAAAAACAGAGGCCATGAACTTGAAGGAGAGCAGGGAAGGGCGCACGGCATGCCTTAACGGGAGGAAAGGGAAGGAAGAAATGTTGTAATTAAATTATAATCTCAAAAAATTAAAAAAAAAACCCTAACATATGCCTGGGGAGACATTTAAAACCCAACTGGCATTTCCTTCTAAACATTATTGGTAGTCATGTACCAGTACATTGAACACACTATTAAATAGGTAACAATAACACCATCATCTCCCAGAGACTCACCCACATGATCCCAACGCCTTTTTTCAATAAAACTGACGACTACCAGAGATGTCTCATTTTTTATTTAGTGGTTTTGGTTTTTGGCTGAGAGTCTGTGCTGTCATCATGATCTCTCACGTCCTCTTATCTACCTGGTGAACCCGCTCACACCTCTCAGCTGTTCAAATGAGGTTTGCTTTAGATGTAACTCCTGCATCTGTGTATCAGCCAGTCTTTGGTTGCTGTGGATCTTCCAATCGACTCCTGAAGAACAGCTTATGGGTATATAGATTTTCTTGATATACTGCATGATTAAAATTTATTTTTTTCCGTAGCTTGATACTGACAGGCAAGCTAGCTGGATGTATTTTGTTCATAATGTTATTCATTGAATTTCTCGAAAATGCCTTTTTATTGTAGCACGCTTTGTGTGTTGTTTTCCGGAAGTCTGCTGCCAGCTTAATCCCCGGTCCCTCTTGTAACTTATTTGATTTTTCTTTTACCATGCAGGACTTGAGGTTTTTTTGTTTTTTTTTTTTCCCTTACGTTTAGATTGAATATTCTTGCTACATAATGTTTTCAAATGTGTGTTTCTATTCAATTTACCTGGTCTCTTATGTTGCCTTCTGATATCTAGAGTCAAGTACTTTTAAGGAACATTACTAAACTTAATTTTTTAGAATAACTTTGGGTTTATAAAAAATTCTGGTAGAAAGTATTGTTGCGTATTTGCTCTTTTCTCCGTTCTAGTCTCCTGATTTCTCTTATTGTTTGTATACGGTTCTAGCGTGCTACATTTGTTACAGGTGGCGAATCCGTAATGGTGCATTGTTATCAAAGACGTTTTATACTTTACAGTAGTGTTTGCTGTTTTTGCGTTGCACACGCATGCCATGTATCCATCGGTTCACCGTTAGGCTTCAAGGTGCACTCCCTCTTCCTTCTTACTCCCGGTTCCTGGTAACTGCTGGTCAAATAACTGTGTCTATGGTTTTGTCAAAATCAGAATTTTCTTTGTTGCTATAGTATTTTTTTTACATATATCTTAAAGTGCATTTCCTAAATTATTATTTTTCTTCAAGAACTTTAATATTATGTGGATGTGTTATGGTTTAAATGAAAAATGCATATTCCCCATAGGTTCATGTATCTGAGTACTTGTTCCCCAGGTTTTGCCATTGCTGTGGAAGCTACATCACCTTCAGGAGATGCAGCCTGTCTGGAGGACGTATGTCGCCAGGGCTCCGGACTTCGTTTCCAGCGCTGGTTTCTCTCTCTGAACCATCTCTCCAGACCCTTAATTATTCTTCATTTCACTTTTTATTTTCTTGATTGTTTTCTTCCTTTTAAAAAATGTCCTTAAAGTATTTCCATTCATGTCTCTTCCTCATTGGATATAATATAGTTTATACATTTTATAATATGATTTTTTAAGAAATTATTTTCTGAGTAAAATAATCTCTTGGGGTTTATTTATTTTGCTACTTTTCAAATTCTAATTCAAGGTACTTACTTACATCACCAATTTCATAATTGAATATATTTATTTCACCTTGGAATATTTTGTCATTGACCTCTTCACCGCTTTTAGGGAGAGGAGGAGGGAGTTTTGCCAACAGAATTCTCATTTTCCCTTGTTTAGAGCAGTAGTTTTGTAGAGAAGGGATTTTTTGGTACATTGTATTTGATGATGAGGCTGAGAGTTTGAGAAGATTGCAAGAGTTCCAGTTCAAGATTTACCTCTTCTGTCTGCAGCACTGTTCCCCCCTGTCTTACGAAATACAGTTCAGGAAGTAGAGGCAGATAAAGGAAATTGGTGGGTTTTTTAAAAATAATGGATTATTAAAAATTTATTGATTATTTTTTAATATTTTTTCTTATTCTTTCTTCTTCATTTTCAGCCATTGAGGTTAGAGTAGCCTTCATTTGGTTCCTTATTATCTGTCTGGGAATAAACTGAGAAGGATTACGAAGGATTACACTGGCATGCTCATCGTTGCTTTTTTCCTTAGAATTCTTCACATTTCCCTTTATTAACACTTTCTCCTTTGTGCTAATCATCTATGAAATGTCTTTTAAGAATGAAAACCTGCTAGTAAACATAAACCACTCTCCTTTGAATAGTGTAGTTAGAGGAAGATTTATATAGCTAGACCAAATGGACCGTCTGGGTTTGTTCTGATCTTCAGAGATTAATGCTGAGCTCAGGAATTTCTTACTGTTTCCACCACTACATCTTGATGGGCTCAAAGGCAGGAGGTAGTTTCTTCCTGTTAGTGCTGTCAACTAAAAACAAACAAAAATGTTTTCTAGCATTATTTGTTTTTGTTGTTATTGTTGTTGTTGTTCAACTAATTTCAAATGTATGGCTGTGATTTGATTTCTAGGTTGAACAGCAGAGTTGGAAAAGACCTTCACAGCACATGTTAGGACATCTGAATGCAATATTGTACTATTTGATATTTAGGAATTCTAGGAGTTTATCTTTATAGAAGTAGAATTGGACTTTAGGATGTGGTCAAAAATGTCCCAGATTTTAGGTGACACCCATTTGAGTACACTGAAATGGCCTAAGGGTTGAATTAATAAACTGTAAATTTAAGAATCACTTTGTATGATGAATCTCTCCTGTGTTCGCCTGTTGCTGGCCTACCCAGAACCTCACAATGTTCTTATATTTGGCCATGTGGCTTTAAAGGGATGGTAAAGTTAAATGAGGCTGCTAGAATTGGCCCAAATCCAGTGAGATTTGTTTTTCTCCAAGAGGAAGACGATGGGAGAGACACATCGTGGGTGTGCACAGGACAAGGCACAGTGAGAAGATGCCATGCGATGACCAAAAAGAAAGACATCGGAGAACCAAACCTGCGAACACCGTGGTCTCAACTTTAGAACTGTGTGAAAAGAAATTTCTTTTTAAGTTCTCTTTGTTCACATCCATGACCTTCTGTTAGTATTCACCCTGAGTTTGACTAATACAAATCGTTTCCCTGATTGTTGACCAGCTGTTTCACAGGTGGCCTTGCTTTCTGTGTGACCAACTGAAAGTCTGTTTGGAGCACGGCCAGACTGGGACATGTAGCCATCTCAGAAAACTGAATAACTCACTGCCCTAACAAACCACTATTTCTAAAGTCTTTGTCAACATTTGTTTGAAGGGAATGCTGATCACTTGAAAGGTAAAACAGAGAAGAGAGAACATGGTTTGTATTGACTTCTTCACCGTTTGGAAAAGTCCAGTCCTGCCTTCGATGTGAACAGACCACAACATGAAGGATAACGATCGTCCAGCTGAGCACTCCTTCTCAAGAAGGCAATTTATCAAATGGCTCCTATTTCTTGAGAGCTCACCCTTATGGTGAGCTTCGTGATGTATCACCTTGGCGCAGCTACAGTCAATAGTTATTTAATACAACATTAATCTAGACATTGTTGCTGTAGGGCGTTTCAAAGATGTGAATAAAATATACTATCCGTTGACTTTTAACTAAGGGGATTTATTCCAGAAAATGAGGCTCTGCCTGACTTAACTAGTGGAAAGTCCTCCGGTTCTCATGTGTACAGAAGCTTCAGCTCATACCCAAAAGTAAAGTGATAGACCTGCCATGCTACCCCACCCCCATTTAGACTTGGCCATTCAACCCCTATGGTGTATCAGGCAATTTCTTTCAATAATCTCTTAGTAAGTATCCTGTAGTGGATCTGATTTTCTGGTTGGTCTTTGACTGATACAGGAATAGAACCATAGGGAAGTTTTTATAATTACACCATTGTTGTTACACACATATGTCACAACAATGAATAAAGAAGGCATCTTAATTTTGAAAGAGAGGAAGGGTTATGAGGGAGGATTGGAGAGAGGAAAGGGAAGGGGGATGATGTAATCATTCCCTCCTGTTTCTGCTTCCCAAGTGCTGGGATTCAAGGAATGAGCCACCAAGCCTGACCCTGAAATGAAACTCTTGAAGTTAAAGCGCTGAGGTTTCTGAAAGCAAAACGTACAATTTCGTTTCTCAAGCGGGGTGGATTCTAACACCAGTTGAACTGTCAGTCACTTGAAGAGTCTTCTGTAGAAGTTAGGTCATTGGATGGCCTTTTGTCTTTTGACTGTAAATAGAGAAGATTCTCCACTTAGAGGCACGTGTGACGAGATTGGCCCTTTTACTGCACTGTGCACATATATGCACAGTAAAGCACACACCGCATTACTGCACATGTAAAATCCTTCCCCGTTAAGTCACTCTGCATGTGTTCCAGGCTTCAGAGTGTGTACCACTGTGGGAAATGCTGCTCATATGCATACCCCTCATCCTTCGTGTCAAGTCCACCTACTCGGATGACGGGAAGGCTGACTGCTGCTTCACCTGGCTACATTTTAATAATATTTACATTTAAGTTGATAGCAAGAGAAATAGATTGAGAAAAGTATATAAAATGCAAATAAACATATTAGTTATTTATTAAATATGTATGTTCCACATTTAAGTCAAAAGAGTTCCAGCATCCAAAACTCTTTCATCCCTTTCCTAATCACTACTGTGTGGCTTTCTTCAAAGGTTTCTAATGTCACCAAGTGTCTTTTGCCAATGTCTGAAATTTATCAACATTCCCTGTGTGATATTATTAATCAACATCATTACATGTAGATTATTATAGTCGTTATTCCATGTCATGAGCATGACCAGAAACTTCAAGTTAATGCAGTGCAGGGATGGCCTCGCAGACATTCTCTTTAAAGAGCAAGGGAGTATTCTAGGCATTACAGGACACACGTCTTTTAGGGCGAGTATTCTTACATTGATGTTGAAGACTAAAAGCAACCGTGCTCACGTTTGAATGAATAGATAAGGCCATGTTCCAAGAGTTTCAAAGTAGGCATGGGGTGGGAGATTACCTCGTGAGTCGCTGCTGATTGTCTGAGTTGTTCCCTTTTCGGTGTTAATCATGGAGCAGTCAATGTACTCTCCTGCACATGTACCTTGGTGTTTGTATATCCATGTAGCTCATTAGAATTATAAGAGAACAATGTACCCTTTAGTGGATGTATGATTTTCAAATATTTTCATGAACAAAATAAATGTTCTATGTTCTTAACTCTTGGACTTTTAAATAATTATTTTTTGTAGTTTTCTTATGTTTATAGCGATATGTTACTAAATTAAAAATTTCTAATAGGTCAATTTGGAAAATTGGGGTGAACACTGATTTTTCCATATACTCTGTCATTTTTATGTAAAATATCTGAAATGGAATTCAGGAGATATACACAGTAGTGCTTAAAAAAACAATCTCACTGATATGTGTGTTAGCCTTGAGAATAATGGAGTTTGAAAGCCAATAGAATAATGTAAAGCTAGTAAGTCACTTTTGACCCGAGAAAATCTCAGGTCTCCAATTGGCACTGACTGGAGCAGAAAACTCTAGATTTAAAAGCAGGTTACAACAGCTTAGTATGGGGAGGGGACCTAAGGCACGTGCAAGACTGTGTGAGTCTGAAGTCGCTTCACAGCATTCTTGGAAAATGGAATTAATGTTTGGCTTGCCTATTCCACATGACTTCTGTAAACATGATCTATGAGCATTTTGTGGTAGCATAAACACACGTAGGCAGAGGGGCTAGAGAGTGGTTAAGAGTGCTTGCTGATCTCCCAGAGGACTGTGTTCAGCACCCAAATCAAGCGGTTCACAAACTGCCTGCAACTCAGCTCCAAGGGGTCCAACGCCATTGCCTGGCCTCAGCATCTGGTACACCAATCCCCCACCTCTCTGTCTCTGTCTCTGTCTCTGTCTCTCTCTCTCTCACACACACATGCTAGATCTTAAAAAAAAATACCCCAGGAAGAGCAAACATTGTTAAGATTTTTCGTCTACTCCAGGCACAAAATCTTAACTGTAACAATCTCACTGCATCTACCCCGTTCATGTACACTTGTGAAAATAGTTTATAATGATCTTAAGGTAAAACTCTGAAGGTAAAAAGGAGTAGGTGTCAGTTGAGACTTAAGAAATATGTAAAACACACAGCAAGCACTGCATCTTCTGTAAAGGCAGCTCATATGTTCTTTGTTCTTCCGTGAAATGGGATCTCGACGTTTTAAAAGCTCTTTTGCAGTAAGAAATCGAAAGAGTTGATAAAGGTTAGTGCCTGGGACCGAGGGATTCTCTCTCGCCTGGTCTGAATGTATCTTTTCCTAGGCACGAACAGTTTTCTTATGCTTTCTCTTTTTTACTACTTTGTTTTATTTTTGAGGTTATAATATATACAGCATTTCTCCCCTCCCCTCTCCCCCTCAAGCCCTCTCATGCATCTCCCCCTACTCTTCTTCAAATTGTTATTGCATACATATATGTATATGTATACAAATATTTATCCTGAAATGTAACCTGTTCAGCCTGTATGATGTCACATGTATGTACATTTTCAGGGTTTCTCTTTGACGGCCTCAGTGCCTTCTGGTCAATGGTAACATAGTCTTCGCATATTTCATGTCAGAAGCTGCCGTTGCTATTCGTCAGTGAATATTTTTCAGTTAACATTTCCATACTGCACGGAAGTACGCTTTGTAATAAGGAATGCCAGTTTTTCTCCTAACTTTTAGTAAATACATAGTCCATCTATTTTGTTTCTTTTAGGAAAAAAAAACAATAACTTTCATAAGAACCAACCTAATAATTGGTTGTAGGGAAAACTGATATTATAAAACTTCCTGTAAAAAGAAATCATTAACTATCCCCCAGCCTGGAATATGTTTGCTTTTAACAATTTTATTCCAAAGATTGTCTGGCTTTCAAAAAGAGTTTGCAAACTTTAAAGCGCTATGTCAGTGCTAACTTAAGTTATTATTAATCTCACTGAGCATGGAAGGGTACATTCTTTTCCCTGTTGTTACTT
Organism: Cricetomys ansorgei; assembly: GCA_026225945.1. Lineage (NCBI taxonomy): Eukaryota > Metazoa > Chordata > Mammalia > Rodentia > Nesomyidae > Cricetomys > Cricetomys ansorgei. The sequence continues at coordinate 2,006,488 of JAMJFZ010000183.1, read as the reverse complement.
GAAATGTTTCTCTGTTATTTCTCTAGAACTAAGAGAAAGCAGACTGATGCATTCTAGACAAATAGGAAGAAGATTTTTAATTTAAATATTTTTTTTCTAGAATTTTTCGATTTTTTAAAACAAGTTCCAAGGGGTGGGGGCGACCTTCTAAAGGTTCCTGTTTTCCACGCATCTCTAGAATACACAGAAGCCTGGGATTTGAGGTCTTTCTTTTTCTTTTTGCTTTTTGTTTCATTTTTGGTGAAACATTTTTAATGTATACAAATCAAGCTCTATGCTCCAAAATATCTGAATATTGCAGTCTAACTTGGTTTCAATCTGTAGAGATTTTTTTCCCCCCTTCATACCTAGTAAAACTCACAATCAAGGTTGGCTCTAATTAGTTGCATTTTTAACAGGGTGATGTGGGACCATCAGAGTATCAAGTCTCGACAGTGCAACCTGACATCTCATTAAAGGTTATTTTATAACATATGATGTTAGGGTGATTGGAGTTAATGTCGGTGCCAGCAAGGTGGCAGAGGTGGGTATACAGAGTCACATTTTCCTGGCATTTGACACGATACTTTAAGGAAAATATTAGTTACGTTTTCTGAGCACAGTTGATGATCGCGAGAGAAATGGGATCTTTAGGCATAGCAGTTTATATGAAAGGATCCTGAAACTCAAGTTCAAATATGCCTCACACAACAGAATAGAGCACAGTGTAACTGAGGAATTGTAGCCGTGGTCTTGGGGACTACTCATTACAAAGGTAACTGTAGTTTAATCAACATTATTTCCTGCATGCACGCATGTACTCTTGCTCAGTGCTTTTTTTTCTGTAGTCTCTACAAAATCTCAACTTCTCTCTTCACGACTTAGAGTTGGATACGAGTGTAAAGTCGTGCATTGAACAGATGGTATGTCTATTTATTTGACATAGGCCTTATTTTATAGAAAAAGAAAGAAATAATAAAGCATCTTCATGTTGCTGATTTTAAAGTAGGCCTGTACCAGTTAAATCTAAATGTTGAAGTACTTTTATTTATTCATATACGGTTTTCCTGGTAAGAGCTTCCCTGGATTCTAGTGCCTGAGGTGACCTGATACTAAATTTATAAAATGTAGAGTTCTGAGGGTCCAGGGGTCGTTTAATTGAACATCTTAACTTCACGCAGTTGAAAACACAGCCTGAGTTCTGAAAATTGCATAGTTTGGATAGACGGATACAATTCTAGTTTTCCCAGATGATTAAAATTTAATTAGACCTCTCCTGTACATATAGATATATACGCATAACTACGATCTGTATTTCTCTATGGAGGGGTAGCAAGATGGCTCTCATTTCAATGGGTGTGTTAACAGTCCCGCCACGCCCTCCGCCCACTCACCCCCAGTTTCTTTTTCTCTTTCATACTCCTTCAGATGGTTTTTAAAGGCAAGGTCTCACTTTGAAGCCCTGTCTGACCTTGAGCTCACTATGAAACCCACAGTGGCCTTTAAGAGGTGTCACTTGCCCTGCCTCTGCCTCCTGGTTGTGAGGGCACTAGCCCTCACACCTGGCTGTGGGACACTCTAGATTCTAGTAAAATATGGTTAGTTGGTTTCTGACTTATTTCCCCCCCCCCCCCGCCACAATCCTTTGCTTTCCAGGGTTATGGAACCACTTACGTTCTCCCTCAGATCACCACAATCCAGTCTTTAGGGTACAGGGTGAACTACTGAAAAATGCATCCATTAATTTTCTGATGATCCTTGCCCCCAAGGCAGGATCTATTCTTTATCGAAACTATTAACCTGATTGTCATACTTTGACTCTGTTGTTTCGCCAAGGCTAATGCTTTGAACACCCAGTTCTCAGCTTGTGGCTCTGTTATGAAGCTGTGGAGCTGTCAGGAGGTGGAGGGAGACCAGGAAAGGCCTCTGAAGGTCGTACTTACCTCTAGTCCTCACTTAACTTTTTCTGCTTCCCTCCCCAGGAACAAGCCTTAGTTACAAGCTATTGCCTTCACACATGGATCTACTCCGCCATGCCAGATGGGCTGGAATTCCTCCAAAATTATGAAAAAAAAGTCTTCTGCCTTTGCATTATTTTGGTCAGGAATTTGGTTACAGAGACCCAACAGTAATTAATTAGGAAAATGGGTACCAAAGAAGTGGAGCCCACTTCCTTTCTGCAGTCATGGAAACAAGCCTGCCCCTCACGGTCCTGGGGCCATGGGCGAGGCTACTCTGGGCTTTCTCCATGAAGATAGAATGGAGCTCCCTAAAACTGTGACCTAGAATAAGCCTTCTTTCAGTTCTGTTGGTTCTGTCAGGTACCAGTCACAGTGATGTGAATGTAAGCTAAATACTATTGTCTAGAGGATTTTTCATATACTGTTTTCCTACAAAGATGTAAACTTTTGAAGGCTGGTGGCATGGCTTGATCCTGCATTCTAGATATTAGCAAGATGCCCAGTACCTAGGTACCTAGGAGGTCCTTGAATGGTTGGATGAATGAGGAGCGGAGCCAAGACTTTGGTCAGGCTGGCCAATCCAGTTTACTTAAATGTGGGGTGTGTTCCTGGGTAGCCTGCTACTTTCTAACAGGAAGCAGAATGGAACTGGGGGAGGGAGTGGAGGGGGTGGAGGGGGAAGAGGGGGAGTAGGCAGGATGGAGGGAGGGGAAACAGGTCCTGGTCCAGATATATTATACAAGAGAAGAATAAAAAAAAAAAAAAAAAGTATGTTTTGGTCAGCAGGGCCCAAGGGAAAACATCTAAAACAATAAACTCAACAATTGCAAACCAGTAGATAGTGTTCTTCTTTTCAATGAATTAATGATGGAGATATAAAACTAGTTACTTAGAGCTTTACCCTTCTCTTACAGGTCTCAGAGGCATCGTCACTCTGGTAGAGCAAATTTGTATGGAATTTTAATTTAGTAAGGATATATATATATATATATAAATGCCGGTGTCCACAGAGATCAGAAGCATTAGATTTCTCCAGTGATGGAGTTGTAGGTGACTGTGAGCCACCTGATGTGGATGTTGGAAAGAAAACTTGTATCCTCTGTAAGAGAAGTGTGTGGTCTTGACCACTGAGCTCCCCCTTCAGCCCCAATAGTGAATCTCTAAGGTAATATTTTGTATCAAAAAATGTAAGAGATGAGGGATTTAATGTGCTTTTTTCATAACCCACATCCAGTATTTACTGGCTTCAAGGCAACAGGCAATATTTGAGACACTGGTCAATAATTGTTTTGTTTTACTTTAAGATCTGTAAATGAGTAACGATGGGTATTGTGCATACCAAGAGCTGCCGTGGGAACCACCCATCCCCCACCCCCTATCCCTATCCCTATCTTCAGCACCACCTTGACATACGTCATCACCAATGTCCAAGGCAACATGCTCTCTGCGCATGCTCCATATCCATCTTTACAAGCCCGTCCTCATTTCATTCCTGTGTCTACCTACTCCCTCCCTGAGGCAGCCATTCTGTGTCCCCACCCACGTTTCCCTCAGTATGTTTCTTGAGTGGGATTCTGTTATGTGGTGACTTTGTTGGGTTCCTGGGCTCCCTATCGCCAAGATTCCCATTAGCCGCAAAAACCCTTTCAAGGGTTTCTGGTAATACTGTGCCAATTCTCTGCCCCTGGGAGATTGGAAGATGGCTCAGTGGGTAGAAGGCCGCTCACAACCGCGAGGACCTTGGTGTGGATCCCCAGAACCCATGTAAAAGTCGGTGTAAGGCCCGTCTGTAGTCCCACCGGGTGGGTTGGGAAGATGGGCTGTGAAGCTGGGCACATCCTGGGAGCTTGCAGCTTAACCAGTTTATCCAGAATTCTTCATTAACGGTCAGTGAGAGACCTTGTCTCAAAAAGTAAAGTGGAGAGTGCTAGAGGTGGTATGCCTGATGTTGACTTCTGGCTTCTGACCTCTGTATGTGTTTGCATACGTAGGCACATCCACAAACACATGTGCCCACAAGCATATTCCCCACCCCCCTCACACACACACAAGACTTAAAAAAGTCTGTCATCCCATAGCTGAAGCAGAAAGGGTTTTCCAAAAGGTGGAGAGGATAAAAAAGATTCTCTACCCCTTAACCTACATAAAACACATGGAAAATCTATTCTTTTTTTTTTTTTTTTTTTACTGTTGATTCTGAGAGATTCGTATTTGCATTAAAGTGGTGGCGTGAAGATCACAAAAGCAGAAAGACAACTCTTTCCCTCAAATGTGGCTTGTACTCTTTTGACTCAACTGGGGTGAGGGAACCTACCTTTACATCTCTTGTAAGATGTAAGATGTAAGAAGCAACAGTGTTCAAGAATCTTCAGTCACTACTTATGGGTGCAGCTTCAAATGGCGCATCATTTAATACGCTTGTCGGAAGTGGCGGATACCCCACTTCGTAAGTTTGCAGTTTGCAATGCTCTTTCCTGCACCTTTAATCCTTTGATGCCAGCTGGTAATGAAATGCTTTCTAATTATTATGCATCATTGGCCAGGGCAAGCCTGAAGGCCAAAAGCAGTTAACAGGTATTAATTATAGCCATTTACTTCCCTCTGAACTTTAATTGACATACCCACAGGTTAAAATCTTTAAATCACATGCACATTTGATTCCTTCAGCTTCTCTTATATTGATTTGTCTTTAAAGTACACCTTTGTCTATTGTTATGTTTTTGTGACTCAATCCAAAGAGTGTTCCATTACGAGCGAGTTAATACAAATCACTAAGTTTTCCTTGTGTTCTAATGAATATAGAATAATTTGTTCTAGAAATAGAATAAATAACTTCAAAAATGTTCACCAGGTTGGAAAACAGCTCAGATAGACTATTTCAACATAACCCAAGCACAAAATATAATGTGGTTGACCAATATCATACTGTTTATACATTATTAAATAAAATTAAATAATAAAATATATAGATTATTGTGAAACTAAAACTTTAAAACCAAGAGCTAGGTAGGACTAGTGAAGGTGTTTGTACAGCGAAGATCAGTACGTTGTATCTTACAGAACTTTGTTAAACCTTAGCCTTTACTCCCACATGGCAATTGTCTTGGCCGCAAACTAAGAGATGCAAGGGGGCCGTGGTACAAAGCATTAGGAGAGGGAAGATTCATGGTGTATTCTTTTTTCTATTAATTTTTTTCATATAACATATTCTGATCATGTTTTCCCCCCTCCAAAGTCCTTCCAAATCCTCCCCACCTCCCTCCCCACCAACATCCTGTTCTCCTTTCTCTCTTGGGTATCTGGGCCATGAACCTCCTTACTTGAAAGGCCCCAAACACTGACTTAGTCGTGGGATGGCTGGTTTGTTGATGCGGCTACAGATCACTGTCCTAGTCTTTTCATCTGACCACACTGTAGCTTCTTGAGAAAATGAACCGCTGTTCATGCTTTAAAATATTCCCCAAGACAAATATTAAGCATACAATTGAATGAATGATAAATCTTAGTAGATAGTTAATCTATCTTACCAGTTTAGGAATGCGACAATGACTATTGGGATTTGGAAAGTGAAGATTGTTTTGATTTCCAGTTGATCAAGTAATTGATGCACTGATGTTTCAGTGTGGTAAGTCGTGGGGAGCTCAGAAGGATCCCAAACCACAGACTTCTTCTCATGGAGTCAGAGTGTAGCGGGAGACAGGGCCCTACAATGGGAAACTCTGAATTCCAGTCTGTGTTCGTCAACTGCAGTCATGCCTGTATTTTATTAGAAAGCTACACTTAACATGTGCCCCATACGCATGAAGCAGCCACATTCTCCTGGGCTGGATCCTTAATTTAAACAAAAACAAACTGCCCTCAAGCTACACCTTTGTCTTTGCTTCAGCTGAAAGCCTTGCAATTTCCAAAGGTCAGCATGCGGTGAACAGTGTTGCAATCAGTTTTATCCTTTGTAAGGAACTAAAAAACAACAATAAACAAACCCAACACGCCTCCTCCGTGCAAAAAGAAAATAATTTGACAACTTTTTCAATTCTCATGTCTCTTATTCCAGGCATTATATGACATTGTCAAAACTTATAAATTAAACAAAGAACTTTCTGGATTTTGATTAAAATTAAAGACAAAAAAACCTTTCTTGTAGAGATTTTATATAATGAGAATGAGTTTTTTTTCCTACTTTTTCCTTTCCAAGTTATTATTGAGTATTGAGCACAAACAATTTTTGGAAAAAAACCAAAAAAAAAAAAAGAAAGAAAAAATAACTAAAATAAAAGATTAATCTACCTTTAATTTTTTACAAACTCTGTAAGTCTACCCAATTTGTAATGCTGTTTTATAATGACAATATATAAACTGTGCCTACAGAAAGTGTCAAATGCATTAGCTGGCTTGTACATTAGACTCTGCTCTGGAATCCTGCCAAGTACATTTCTCAGCTGAAATAGAGCAAAGGTTTATAGCAAGTATTTTTGTTATTCATATTTCAAATTTATGTGGTCTCAAATATTCAAGCAACCGGACTGGAGCCATGTTAGAATTTCTAAGTGTTAAAATGACTGAAGGTCTTGTAAAAACTCGGGGCAACATTAACATTTTTAGCAACATTAAGTTGCAGAAAAACCCTTTCCCCTAGACTAGACCAATGTTTTCTTTCCTATTTAAATATTTTACACCCTTAGTGTTGAAAGTTCAAAAGAAAATCAATTTCAGGAAATTGAATTACTTACTAAAGTAAGTTGTTTTAAACAATTTTACCAACCACTTAGATTTTATTCATGCTGTAATTTCTTCTTGTAAAATTTCTATAGGGGATGAAAATGCTTACTAGCTGAAGCTCGAAAAGTTAAAGAATTTTTATTAACTGATATTCAAAGGCTTATTTTAGGCCGCAGGGACAAAATTTATGTCCCTTAGCTAGTAGCTGCCTCTGGAAAGATGATGTTTAAAGTTGTGTTGTATACTTTATATAAATTACTGCCCTTACCAAATAGCAACTCTATATTTATAGATTTTTCAGCTTCCTCTCGTTTTTCTACTTCTTCCTTATATCTATCCAAACTTCAGTCATATATTTCTCTAGCATTAACAGCATCTACCCCTTGTTTCCTTGACTACCCAGTTTTCTTGATTCTGGGCTCTCAGCACTTTCAAGTTAGTACCTAGATTTAAGCAGTTTCAGTCTGAAACAGATTTTTAAGCTTTGAGTCTAATCGCGTCTGTCCTAGGTTTATAATTTATTATAGCTTTTTCATACGCTTTTATCATTGCTTCTAGGTAGGCTTTCTTTTTCTTAAGAAAAGGCAAGCATTCTCAGTGCGATTATCTATGTGTCCTTGTCTTTCCTGACATGTTAACTCCCCTGTCCAGGCTCCTCGGCCCCTGACTTTAGTGGAGCGTCAGTGACTTTTGTGCCAGGAATAATTTTGTCGTACAGCTCCCTCATTCTCCGTGTAGTATCGGATCAGAGCTATCAGACACGGAACAACTCTCACTTATACGTAGGGCTTGAAGGTCAGTAAGATTGTCGTGACTTTTAGTACTGGAATCACCATGTCCTTTCTTTCTACAATGCATCCCTTTCCCAGTTAGTAGAGGCTGAATTAAATATTCTTGTAAGTTGTATCAATAAGCAAAACAGACACCATGACGGATAAGGCTGTCAGCAGCTGTGCAACAGAAAGGAGTGGAGAACGGGCAATGACCTCCTGGCCTTCCAGCAGCTGGAAACCTTGTCACGCAGCCTCTTGCACTGGCATGGTGGTGTAGTCACCAGTGTTAGTCATGTTCTTTAGTTTGTGTTTGCGTGTGTCTTAAAATTTTTTCTGGGAAGGTCCTTTCCTAGTCTCCTAGCTTCAAAAGCTGTTATTCTATTTTAAAATGTTATTGTTTTGTTGTTTAATCTGTTTTTTTGCTAATTCCAACGTCTATTTTCTCTTGTATATTAACACACGTGTACACACACCTCTACACATTCACACAGTACCATGTTTGCCTCTTCTACTAGGGTCTCCAGTTTGGTACAGTGATCCACACATCTGTCTGTGAACTAATATACAATTTATTTTGATATCTAGCATAACAAGTCACCCTATTGTCTCTCCCAAGTGACCCTGTCTAGTTTCATTATAGTGAGCTTGTAATTATTTTCTGGAGAACAATTGTCTCTTTGGTGTGGCACATAGTGACTGATGGTCATACCATCATTTTTATATTTAAAATTCCATGTGGACTTGTTTGTGGATAACCTTTCTATTCAGTTTGCTTCTGGATCGTGCAGAACGTATGGAACCTGCTATTTGGCTTGGCATTGGTTTTCCTGTGGGTGTGACCTCTGCCTACTTCACCTTGGAATTCACAGCATTAGCCTTTACCTGAGAACAAATGCCACTGCTCCCCCTGTTTCTCCAAAGACTCACTTGCCTCATGGCTAATGGGTAATCATGCTTTTAATGTGTCTGGTTTTGTATGTCTTTTCTCTGCAATGCTTTTTTTTTTTTAAATAAGAATTTTCTCTCTCTTCAATTTTTTTTCCAGTAATATCTCTGATGAAAAACAGTTTCCATGTTTTTTGGTAAATTTAAGACAAGATCAGGTACATCCAAGGTGATCTAGCTGTAGGCTTTGGGTAAAATTCAATAGAAAGTTACCTTCCTGTACTATTACCCAGAAGTTGTTTAAACTATTTCCAAAAGAGAGAAAATGTGAAGGCCCTCGTGAGGTTCCATGTTTGTATTTGCCAAGTGAGGCTGATGATGCGTTCTTTGAGAGGACTGGTTTAGAGTGTAAATGGAATGCAAGTGTATCTTAAAGTCTTGTCATCGTGTGCAGTCACCAAACAACCTTCCCGTCCTATCATGTTTTTGCTCATTTCTTTCTTGATTCTGAGACAGTTTTACCTATGCAGCCCAGACTGACCTTGAACTCAGGATCCTTCTGTCTCAGCCTCTAAGAAAGCACTGAGTTCACAACTGCACCGGGCTTCCTTCCTTTAATCTTAACAAAAACTAAGTCTTATTCAAACCTTACCCAGAGGTTGTAGGGGTCTTCTTGGTAGATATTTTGAAAATGTCTACAGTGTCTGAAATTTATCAGGTAAAATCTGCTTTGAGAAACACTGCAGGTAGAGTAACAGGGAGCTGAAAATTAGTAAGTATTCGGGATCATTTTGGCCAGTGACTACAATCTAATGAAAACAAGAAAACATCATGAGCAAAAAGAAAGTTTTATATTCCGAGGAAGGGCTAGTTCACACTGTCAAGCTCCCTTTCTGTTCTGTAGCAACACCTCACCTCAAATGACATCCTAGCCAAGGGAGGTCTCAGTGCAGCACTTACAGCATCCCCCCGGAAGAGACATGAGTCACCCCAGTACGGTCGTATCTTGATGATAGCCTTTAATATCCAACAGCTGATGGTTCTGATGAAAATGTACTTTTTTAAAAGTGAAAAAAAAATCTCTCCTAATCAACAATGCGCTAGCTCTTCAAACTGAAAACTTTACAAACTACGAGTAATATTTTGCTTATTTACAAGTTTTAGAAACTGAAACCTCAATGCGCGTCAAAAGTGTAGATTGTAGCAAGCATGAATGTGGCCATTATCAGTGACAAACGCAGAAGCTGATTGGTGGTCCCTGAGTATCAGTGTCGCAAGCCAGGGAGAGGACTAGCTCAGTGATGGAGTTTTCAGGCTCCAGGGCTAGCACTCCCCTTCTGCTCTGTAAGTGCTCCTTTCCCTCGGCACATAAGGCCGTACGATCTGATGCTTAATATTCCACATTCTTCCCAGGCAGATTTGGCATCCAAATGAAAACATAAATAAATAACGCATAAAGAAGTACTGTGAATATTTCGGGATGTCTGGAGGGAAGCTGACACTTCAAGGACGACTTGGAGGTAACCATGACTCACGACAGGAATCCCAGCCAGCCTTGATGTCATGTTTTATATGAACAGCTTTTTATTTATAAAGATCTCAGTTTTTTTTTTTAAACGAAACTCAACTATTTCAGAACATTTATTCTCTCATAGACAAATGGCGTGTAAGTCGGATTAGATGGGACCGAGAAGTCATTTGTTACATAGAGCAAGTGTTTACAACAGCTGAGCCAAGTGGGTGAAAAGACTGTTCTTTTGAGATTACAAGGGCAGGCTCTCAGCAGCCGGCTGTGGAGTCAGCTAAGCCGCTTCTGTCCAGGACTCCACTTTCAGGGCGGCCGTGGACCAACTGTATTTGCTAACCACACATTAAAAGTTATGAAATATTTACTTTTGTCTTCTTTGGCTGGTGGAAGGTGGAGATCACATCTGTAACCAGAGCTTGCGAGTCCTCTGTATTTTAGGCCTTCTGTATAACCCTAGTCTGTGCAAACAAACTCAGATTTAACCCTTCTGGAAAGCAGAAGTGGTGATTATCATCCCTTACCAGTGAGCTACTTAGGTGCTGAACTGTATGCAGCCTGCAAAAGCCTTATGCTTTTGTAAGACAGATATTGCAACAACCATCTGTCTGCCTCTTGGAGACCGTGGTCTTTCCTGCTCCTGTTGAAACAGTTCTTTCTCCCTGGAAAACAGCACGCTAGTTTTCTAGGAGAAACTGCTGATACCAGCCTTTAGATTGTGTCGGGGAACTCGGTCTGTTGCAGCCCATTCCATGTGCCCAGAATGTGGTGTTGGGAAGGCGTGGAATGGTTCTCAGAGTCTCTGGCCTTCTGATGACAGATTTGTGCATTTTGAATTTACACCGTTCTTTCAGAAATATTGAACTCATTGGCTCTTCACGTTTTCAGTTTTGCTTTGAACTCTGTGACTGAAGCCATATTAAGCTGGATTCTACTGTGATAAGTCACATTGGCATGAGTTTACTGAAAGGCAAGGAAACATAACTGAGAATTAGAGAATATTTTAAGTGAGATGCAATTTTACTACATTCATGCATGTTTAGTGATGGGAATCAGGCTAACAAAATTTGCACACACACACACACACACACACACACACACACACAACTAAGAGTGGTCTGAAATTTCCGAAATAAAATTGGCATCTTCGCAAAAACTGTGGCTGGGCAGAAATGTAGCCCACAATTTTCTGAGCACCGAGATAATGGGAGAAAGGATTTCAGTACCGAGAGCTCAGTGCCGGTACAGGAAGCAAGGTTCTCCGAGTACATTCAGCGTCTTCCTGACACTGTATCAAAGGTAAACGTTATTGAACCTTCCTCTGTATTTTATAGTGCAAACGAGTTGGTTCATTAAATGTTTTCTTTTGTTGAGCACCTACTGTATGGTCAAACATTGTGGAAAGTATTATAATTTGTAGGTTACATGATGAAGTCCTTATCTTCAAAGAATTGATGATAAATTCATGCATAATGATTTTATAAAAGCAATTTTACACTTGAAATATATTTTATATCATTTTAATTAAAACTGGTAATAAGCTGTATTCAAATTTTCAACATAAACCCAAGGATATGATGTGAAATCTTAAGTTGTGCATACTTTCCTAGCTAGTTGAGGCCGTAGTTTCAGAATCATGCATGTAACCTGAGTCGGTGAGAGCCGAAAGCAACAGTAACTCTAAAGCCCATTACATGGTCAGTTGTTCTCAAATAGCAGCCCCATGCCAGGAGCTTCTGGCAAGTGTCTCAGCTGTAAGATTTTCGGGGTTAATTATGCTCTGGATTTTTATGTGTAGTTGATCAAAGACTTTAGAAACTATATACTAGGGAACACATTTTTTACTTTCTTGTGAAACAGTCTCATTGTTTAGCCCTGGCTAGCTTGGAACTCACTGTGTAGACCATGCTAGCCTCAAACACACAGTTCCAACCGACTCTGCCTTCTAAGTGCTGGGATTAAGGGTATGTACTGCCATGTTCAGCTTGCAAAACTTTTGAGTCAGGTTGAGGTTTTGGGGTGTGTGTGTGTGTGTGTGTGTGTGTGTGAAGACATTGAAATACTTACCATCTATTCTTCTTGGAACTCACAGGGACCAGAATTAAGGGCTAATATTTTTTTTTTCCAGCAATGTTGACATCATAGAAATCTATGCATGTAGCACATTGAAGGTGGATTGAGATAGCTCATAGCCACGTTTATTGAGGGCAGGCAGCCACTGCTGTTCTGCACTGCGTCCCTGCCTGCTTCCGAATATACCATTAGGCTTACAGTACCCAGGAAATGTTGTGGTGCTGAAATAAAATCAGAATTTGAAGCTATTACAGTGTAGGACCATTCCAGCATCGATTGCCCAAAATATCTCAATCGTATTAGTTACTACTATATGAAGATGGATGTAAATCCTCTTCACGGGGAAATTCAGATGCCTTTGGGAGATGAGCACCAGCTCTGCAAAGTTAACGTATTAAGTGTTGGAAAAGCACACAGAGAAGAGTTGAGTTTGCCTCAATTGATCGGGGAAGACTTTATGCTCTTAAATAAAATGACATTTGAATTGTATCTTTAACAGTGAGAAGAAAGCAGTCAGGAAGAGCAATGAAAAGCTGTTTCTGTTTCAGACACCGACTGTTGCATGAGATGCTCCCAGGTTTAGTAATTTTCCTCATGAATTGTTAGTCTAAATGGGACCTGGTAATGGCTGCTACTCGGTGTGACCATAAGGGGAATGGCTTCACAAGTTGTTGAGCAATGGGTTGCTGGCTGGCAGATGAGCTAGAACTGGAGCCTTGCTTTGAGATTACTTGTGTTTTCTCATAGCATGACAAGCAAGATGCAAGAGCATATACTCTAAGAGACAGGATATGGAAGCAATGGCTGCCTCAGGCCTGAGCCTGGAAGAAAGGCAGCATTACTTCGGACCACCTGCCAAATTCAAGGAGAAGGGAGACAGACCTTCAGAAATGTAGCCAACCTTACTCGACTGCATCTTCAGACAGAGAACTGTCTTTAGTAATTTTCTAAATGCACCAGTTGCCTGGAGAACATAGGGAAGACATTTGTGACAAGTAGAAAAGAAATTAAGATACTTTAATAGTGAGTTTTTTCTGTTTCTGTGGTAAACATCATGACCAAGGCAACTTTTAGGTGGAAGAGTTTATTTGGGCTTACGGTTCCAGAAGAACAAGAGCTGTCACGACAGGGAGACATGGCATCACACAGCAGACAATGAAGACTCTCACATCTGGATCTGCAAGCTTGAGACATTGTAAGAGCCAGATGTAGCACGAGTCTTTAAGCTCTTAAAGCCTGTTCCCAGTGACACACTTCCTCCAGCCAGGCCACCTCCTAAGCCTCTCCAAGCCTCTCTAAACAGTGCAATCAACTGAGGACTAAGTGTCCCGATGCCTGCGACTATAGGAGCATCTCTTTCAAACCACCGCAGGTGGTGACCAGAAGTGTGAGGAGACATCTAATACAAGTGGTTAAGACAGATTGTGAGGAGAGTTTTACGCTGTATTCAGCACTGCACTGCGTGAGTTTTCACCTCCTGGAAAACTGGCCTGATGATTTCTGAGTTCAGAACCATGAGCAGCGTGTCTGTCCGTCTGGAGGACTGACCGGCGTAAGCGGCACCATAAATGTGACTGTGGTATAGGAAGTATTTATGGGAAAAGAAAGGGACAGAGATGAAAGTGGGAAACTAGGAAGGGAATGATTGATACCAATGAAATTACACATGAAGATAATTACACATGAATTACACATAAAGACCTGCTTACCAAATTGGAGTGCCCAGTTTGAAAATGAGATTCGTTTCCAACACAAAAAACAGGGAAGCATGCTTGGGAAGAAAGGGAGGACGTGGTAGGTTTAATTTAGGATTTGTTCCATTGGAGCTGCTTCTCAAGAAGTCAGCTAGGCAAGTGATTATAGGAATATTGGATTCAGAAGCAAGGTTAGCTACTAAACACTCAATTGTTATCACGAAGCTCTACATGTTACATGAAACGAGGGGAATGAACAGGAACAAGAAAAGAATATTTCTGAGAAGGGCTCTAAGGTCAAATTTGGGAGCAAACAGTGTAAGCAAATTGATGGGATCAAAAGAAATATAAAAGTCAGTTTCAATTAGAGGAGTTTTCATTGAACAAATGCCACAGCATCTGTTACAAAGCTGGATTGATTAGCAGAGCATTAATTTTTAATGACCCCCCCACGTTTAGCCACTTATATACAAATGGGAAGGCAGGCTGATAATTTCTCCCAGCTTTCCCAATATTGAACATCTGCAATAGTTTTATAGAAGGGATGGCTCAATGTGTGCAAATTCAGGTGGTTGGAAATTAACTCAAAGTCTCTAAAATAGAGCCTCTGTTCAACATGAATTAGTTAGGATCTGTGTTCAGCTAAGGAGAGTAACTAGAAATAGCTGGGCATCAGCCTGGTTCTCAAAGGTGATGGTACATAACTCACTTCCATTACCCAACTTTGGGTTGCTGTGTAACAACCGGCAGCCTCTACAGAGACCCCGCAGCAAGCAACTCTGTAAGGGTGAGAACGCAGGACAGGTGGCTTGGGACACAAGAGCAGTTTAAAGAGGCAAGGACTACTGTACCCAGGAGGGATAAGGCTGTTGGTTTGCGCCAGCAGTGGAAGCAGTGTAGACGATGCCAGATTTTAAAGTACCTGTCGTTTTGTGATTCCATTCCAGAAAGTTCATCATCCACTCAAAGTAAGTGCCTACTGAGTTTTGCACCATGTATTTTAGTTGGCACTCATCAATATTTTAGTTCTTCAGAACCATTTAGTGATAGTATTTATTGTCTTTCTCATTTTATAGGAAAAATAAGTCACTGAGGTACATTAAATTTCTCGAGACCACCACATGAAGAGAATATTTAACGAAAAAAAAAAACCTACTTGACTCCAGAGTTCCTGTTCTTTCCACGGCATGACAGTGTCTGTGTAAGGCCTTCCATCCTATATTCTTAACCATAAAGGGATAAATTTACTGAGATTTAATTTGAGGATCACAAATTCACCATTTTAAGCACTCAGTTCAATAATTTTCAAAGCACGTCTTCAGAATTGTGTAACCATCACCGGGTAGTATATTTGCTTGAGACGTTTAATACATGAAAATTTTTAGAATGATTTGTCTTTTCAGATGGCAAGTACAAAGTTAAGCTTTCAATAGCTACCAACTATTAATTTCTACTGCACTTTCTCCAGTTGGAGTGTTAAATCCGGAATGATTTCCCCAAATGAAAAGTGATTGTTTTGGGGATACAATGCATTGGAATACAGACACTCCATCTGATTGGAAGTAACCAGCAAATTAAAAGTCAACAGTGTGTCATAGCAAGGATCCCGCTAGGCCTCTCGAAGTTAGAGTGAACTCTAACTTATGAATGCCAGCCAACTCATTTTTATTTTTTATACTCTTCTGGAGACCACTGAAAGCAACCAACACTTATGCATCTATTTGAATTTCCCTTCAGCTTTTTATATTCACCAGTAGTAATTAGATTTGTAGTTTGTTTTATTGTTCATTTGTTTGAGATGGGTGATTAGTATCTAGATCCATGGGATTGAAGAACGCTATGGAACATTAACCTTAAATAATTTTAATTGGCGGTACGTGGAGATATTATTTTCTCTAAAGCCGTGTTACTTGACAGTTGACGCTGACTTTACATTAATGCTTTCAAAGTAGCTAAATGTTGGAAAGTCTGAAGCAATGATGATCACAAATTTATGCTCCGCGTGAGGCAGCTTGGCTTTATGAGGGGTAGAGGGGCCAATTGTTACAAAATAAAGGGAGATAGACTCTTCCCCAAGAGTAGTTTCTTGTAGAAAACGAACTAGCAGACCAGTACCCTGAAGTCCAAGTCGTCAAGAAGCCCGCGTATCTTGGAAAGTGGGAAATCCCACTGCACAATTCTGCTATTCTCTAAGCTTAATGAAATGCTAGCGGGCTGCCCTGCTGTTCCCTGTATCTTATATTTCCAGGCCTTGCCACCTGTGCAACAAAAGCAAGCAATCTATTTAGAAAGCCTGTTTTTCATTCTCTTAACTCTGAAGGTCTTTATTCTCAGCATGAGATTATTGCAACAACTTAACAAGCAGTGTTTTCTTCCCCCATTTTCCTTTCTTTTCTTTTTGCACCTATGTCCTTTTAAGTCCATTCAGGCCTTAGGGAAACATTTAGTACTTAATCTTTGGTTTTTCAAGCTCAATCGTGTAGAAAATCTAACACAGAATGTGTGCACAAACGATAGCTCCACACAATAGGGACGGACAAATAGCACAAAGAGAAGGGGAGAATATGACTGTTTGGGGAGCAAGGCTGCCCTTGAATTCAATTTTCCAACAGTAGACCTGATGCTTTCTCCCAAGATTCCCAGGTTTCAAATTGGCCATATATCCAGGGCCAGTTACCTGGACAATGGAGGAAAATCACAGTCGGTAATTATGATCCTGGTTACTGGGTTGTTAAGAGACTAATATTAATCCCCAAATTGTATGAGGAATGTGTTCATCTGGCCATAATTGTATAATCTCCTTGAACGCCTTTACTAACAATGCTAATTTAACATCAATCACCCAGGGGAATTTTTTTTTAGCTAGTGGGACTGTCAAGTTTTTGGTTAGATTATGGCACTTTCTCCAGAACAGGAGTAACAACAGGATACAAACAAAAAGACTCAGAAAGATATTTTCATGTTGTATTAGGTGCACTAGTCAGAGTAAAGATAAAAGGCAGTTCCTGCACTGGCTGCTGGGCAATGATTATTAATGCCACATCATTACATGCAACTACGAGTTTACTGACATTATTAGCATCAGGAGACAATAATTCTGTTTTCACAGGATATATTCATACACCGTAATCTTGTCTTTCACAGTGAACTGTCTATCTGAAGGAATCATTTACCCTCCTGGGCCAATCTCCCTTGACATCAAAGCATAGAACATAGGGTTGTTTTGTCTTGTTGAGAGGAAAGAAGAAAGTAAGCTCCAAATGGTTCTGACAGTTACATAGCTTCAGAAAGAAGACACAAGAGCCATGAGCATTTGCACAAGATTCCTTTGCAGGATTGTGCTTCTTGTTTGCACTGAGGACTGGCCCAGCCTCTTCTGTCCCTTTCCGATCACCTCTTATTTCACCATCCTTGGCTAATAGGCAACTATGGGAACAAAAAGTAAATTTTGAATCTGAGACTAAGGATTCTTCAGATTTATAGACAGTGATAGGAAACAAGGTGTTTTTATTGTGGCCAACTATGTTGTATTCATGATTGACCAAATTACAATGTTCTCACAGTTCTTATCATTCCTACATCAGAATATTCTAAACCAAGAGTTTGTTTAATTTATTGACATGACTATATCTAATTTATCTCTATTATTTGTGACGGACATCAGTAAGGAAACTCATTGCCGATGAAATAAATAATTCAAAAACTTTGAAAAAATAAGAAAAATCTTCCCCTGAGTTGTTTTGAGTGTTAAGATATGTTGTATATTTTTAAATCAAAGTTATCAGAATAATTTCTATCACACACGTAGCTCAAGAGTTGCATTTCACATGTGTTTGAAGAGTTAGACAAGCTTTCAAATCACTTGTTCTTTCTTGGGAGAGGATAGCTACACATACTTCAGAAGGCTCATTCTTTGAACAACTTTATTCCTGAACAACATGGTATTCATAGATGACTTTATAAGGGACAGTTTGTAACCATAAGTCTCTTTCTTATTAAATGGTTCTGTATAATGTTTACGATCAATGCTCTAAATCCAAATTATAAGTCAGGTATTCATCAAGGTAGAGGTAGCAGCTTGAATCTGCATCTGAAGAAATATATATATATATATATATATATATATATATATGTATGTATGTTTACATATATATGTGTATATATATACATATATCATAACAAATATGTGTAATTATGATTCATATTTCTATTTCTAGCTTGCTCAAAGTATTTTGTCGTCCATGCATGATACACTACTGATTGATAAATGTTGGCTTCCTGAGAATTATGTTTGTCTACTTCGTTTTCCCAGATCACAGCTAATAGTTTGCCATGCTCTTTGGTCCAATTTTAGCTCAAAATATCCATCCCATTAGCAAGCTCCCTCTTCTCTTCTTTTCCATAGGATCTAGTTCAGTGCCCTAACCTCAATGCACGGCAACATTCTGTCTCTATTGTAGTAAACTTCATCCTGTGGTCCACACTGATTCTCAAACAACCGTTCTAAAACATAGGGATTGTTTAAATGAATATAAGTCTTTGCTGACTCCCCACTGTGTGTACGATTCGGTCCAAACCTCTCAGTGAGTCCCCACGATACTCAACCAGGACCAAACATAGGTGTCATGGTTATCAGCACTAACCTCTTCCACACACCTTGTACTTCCATTGGTGTTTTTTCTGAACACTTTATACTTTATTGACTTTGGTCCTTGTATTTACCTTCTTGTTTTTCTTTCTCGACTCTTTCTAGTTTACCCAGGTCATTCACACTCGTCCTTCAAAGCCTTCTAAAACACCTCATCCGTACGGATTACCTTCCTTTATTCCTCCAGATAGAAGGAAAAATCATCTAGTCTCTGCATAAGCTATAATCATTTTAAAAATTTGCATTCCATGCCTTATAAATGAATTCCTTAAGAAAAGGGGCCGCAGTTTGCTTATTTATTTATTTATTTATTTATTTATGTATGTATTTATGTTTCCATCATCTAATTCATAGCCTGGCAGAAAGTGAATACTTAGTCAGCGTTTGAATGGAAGGGTAAATGCGAAGGAACTAGTGGTCTGACATTCAAGAGTCATGGCCAGGGCATAGGATGCTCCCCCCTGGCCATCCATGCGGAAATTTCACCATCATGGTATTGTTACCCACACTTCTGCTTCTCTTTGTTGGCAGAGAACTCAAGAGTACAGGACTGTGATTCTTCTTTCTCTAAAACAGAATTTGAGTGTGATTAAAAGCAGGGGTTGGCAATTAGAATAGCTGCAATCCAATCCTGGTCCTGTTATTCACATCATCCCTCCGAGTTATTGGGTGCTCTTGGGCTTTAATTTATTTACCTATGAAATATTTGACTATAGAACCAATATATATCGTAGTAAAGACTTGATGAATTAAGCATGTAAAAACAACCAGAATTGTGTGTCCATCAATGTATTTTAGCAGCTTTTAGCTATGTAATTATTGGGTGTAGATCACAACAATCTAGGACTTTGTTTGTCGGGCACTGGTGGATCTTACATATACAAAAGCATCGAGGTCTTAATCATCAGGGATAAAATGTACAGTGCTCTCTGTTTCTTCACAACAACACTTGCATTTAGACAGCTTGAATGAGGGCTGGCAAAATGAATCAGTGTTTGCTACCACATTAGAGGACCCGAGTCAGCCAATGGGACCAACATGGTAGAAGATGAGATTATCTCCTACAAGTTGACCTCTGACCTCCACACAAGTGCTTGGACACACACAGCCGGCCCACCCTACCCATTAACAAATGTGATAAAAATTTAAAAACTTTAACGAGACCGGGCAGAGATAAAGTTACAGACAGGCTCACGTGTTCAACTCGTGACTATAGTTGGTGTCATTTTGGGAAATGGTGGGAACTACAGGGAGGGGGGGCCTAGCTAGAGGAAGTGATGCACTGTGGGTGTGTCTTGGAAAGCTATGTCTTGTCACCAGGCCCTTCCCCTCTTTCTCTCAGCTTTCTGGCCAAAGTGAAGGGAGCAATGTCCTCTGCCCTGGTGCTCTGTCAGGAGAATCTGCCTTATGGCAGCCACAGAATAACTGGGATTGCTGGCCATAGCTATGAACTCTGCAATTAGGAGCCCAAACAAACATCTCCTCCTTCTAAATCCTTTCTCACGGGTATTTGTTACAGTAAAGAGATGTGATGGGTACAGAACTCTCCATCATGACCTCAACCTCCACCTCAGGCCTAGGCTGAAGATTCTCATTCTGTACAAGGACAAGTTCTAAGAGATACAGGGATAGGATGAAGCACAAACGTACGATCCTACCAGACATGGCACAAAAAGTTTTTAAATCTGGGAAAGCATTCTGAATGAAAAGGTTAAAAAAGTATTCATTATCGACAGGCAAAGTTAAAGTGGAGACATGAGAGATACTGGGCGGCAGACGGTTGAGGGGGATGGGGAGTAAAGGTGCCTGTCAATCAAAGGCATGGCCATTGCAAAATCTCTTGATGTACAGTTTGTCTGTTATTATTTCTTACCAAAAAGCCTTAAACCACCATTAATGAACCTATTACCTTCACCTGCCAAATGATAGTTACCGAGTGGGACCACAGTGGGTGAACTTGCCTTGTGCAAAGGAGATTATGCAAAAGGTGTACCATGCACCCATGTTTTGTTGGTGGTAGACAGAGCAGGTAGGCGGAAAGGAATGTAAATTCCATTATTTATCTGCAGAGGCTCATTTTAACACTTAAATAATGTCTCTCTAATAACAGAAGGCTTTCAGTACTGTACTTTGATATGTTTTGAGCATATAATACAGTTTTACTTACCAATTCAAAAGAATTTTCAAGGATTCCTTGTTAGAACTTTTATCCTCTTCATCCCTAATGTAAGGTGACTCTGGAAATTAGTCTAAATTTCTAAAAGATTACAGGGTACAGGGGTCCTTTATATACATAGCCTGAAGAAGAACTTTAATCATCAGAGAATGCCCTATATCCCTGACAAAAAAAGGGAGGACATTTTAAAATGCAGGATCTCATGATATATCCCAGGATGACCTCAAACCAGTTATTCGCATTGGCTCCCTCTGATCCTTCTGCCTCAGCCAGGATTCAGATTTGTATCATTATGCCGAGCTAAAATTTTTATTTTGGAGGTATATTAATGGGTAAAATAACAACCTTTGTCTTCCATGATTTCGACTTCATCTATCACTCTCATTTTAATGGGTGATTTCTCTCATCAGTGCAAAAAATGTTATTGTTGATGTAATAGCAAAGTCACATTGTATAATATCCTTTCTTTCAAATGACATTGTATTGAAATCATGGAATTTGCAAGCAAATGGATGGAACTGGGGAATATTACGCTGAGCGAAATGCCCTGAGCCTGGGAAAGCAAATGCTACATTTTCTCACTTATTTGTGAATCTTAGCTCTAAATCTTTAGACGTGAGTGTATTACCTGAGTAGCTAAAGACGCTAGGAAAATTGAAAGGGACCATAAAGGGCGAGAGGGAGAGGAGGGAGGGGCTTCAGGGAGGGAAGAGTTGAACTCCGGGGCTGTGAAGGGAGAAGGGGGAGGAAGGGGGGTGTGTGTGTGGGGGGGAGGGGTGGGCTTTAACTGGAGACGAGGAAGAGTTATGTGGAGGGAGAGAGAGAAAGAGAGAACATCAAGGGTGTTTGGAAAAAACCGGAGGAAAACAATTTGTTTTATAAACTTACTTTAAATGCATATTGTGTGTGTAGTTTATATAGTTAAGTCATAGAGGGCGATAATGTTCTCCTTAATAAACATAGACTGTATTGCCTTAGTCAGTGTTCTGTTGCTCTGAAGAGACACCATGACCATGGCAGCGCTTACAAAGGGAAACATTAACTGGGGCTTTCTTACAGTTCAGAGGTTTAGTCCATTGCCACCATGGTGGGAAGTATGGTGGCATGCAGGCCGACACCGTGCTGGGGGAGCCGAGAGTTCTATAGCCGGCTCCACAGGCAGCAATAAGAAAGAGACACTGGACCTGCTTGAGCATTTAAAACCTCAAAGCCCACACACCCGGTGACACACCTCCTAATCCCTGTCAAGCAGTACCACTCCCTAATGACCAAACATTCGAACGTGTGAGTCTGTGGAGGCCAGCCCTATGCAAACCACCGCCGCAGCTGTCCAATAAAACCACCAACCGCTCGCGGGAAACTTTCCCTTAAGTTGTTGGTCAGGGGAGTCCAAGAAAATCCCCAAACGATACGGACCATCGCCATTGCCCTCGATCGCCTCTCAGAACCGGAAGGTAAGACCTTCGGCTGACGTCATCACATACTGCAGACACAGGACTTGGAAGGACCTATCTGGAATTGACCTGGAAACGCATTTTACGAGACCTAGCTTACTCAGTGGCTGAAGATGCTATTGGGAGCTGCCAAAGGAGGAAAGGCACCAATAGCTCTACCCAGTTGTAAAGCCTACGGACCACAACAAGGACAAGCACAATAAGAGATCCCCAGCGGGGCAGCCGTGGTTCTTTTATCTGGGGGTAACCAACAGCTGTCTCGTTGGACCTAAGTCCTACTAAACGGGAAATTCATTTCTGGCACTGTAAACCTAACCAACTGCCCGTGGTCAGAGAGGTCAGAGGCTCTAGAGATGGGCCCACTGCGGCCGTTTCCCAGACAAATACAATTTCTAATTCTACTGAAAACCCTTATTCTTTATGCCTACCGGTGAGTGTAGAGTCTTCCATCTTTTAACCAGAACTTTTAAAATATATTTTATTTTAAATTCCTTTTCATACGATATGTTTGATCGTCATGTTTATTTCCCACCTCCAATTCCTCCTGCCTCCCTACCCACACAACTTTCTGTTCTTTCTCCCTCTCTTTTCAAAAGAAAAAAAAAAAAACACACACACACACAACAAAATCAAAACAAACAAAAATCCGGTCAGACCGGAAAAAAAAAACAAAAAAAAACCTCAAACAAAACAATGAAACAGTAAGCCCCACTCCCACCGCCCCCCAAAAAGAAGAAAAGACCATGGTGCTTGTTTTGTGTTGACCTACTATTCCTGGACATGGGGCCTGCCAAGAGCTTCTCCGTTAGGGGTGGGACTCCATGTTCTCTTCCCCATCTCAGTGGTGGGACCTCGGCTGGCTTGAACCGGGGCCACAGGCAGGCTCTGTAATTTCATATGTGCATCAGGCATGTTGTGTCTGAAAGACACTTCAAGGACACTGTTTTAAGAGATTAAAAATTGGAACCGTCCCAAAGCTAAACATCGTGCAGAAATCAGGGAACCCTGCAGAAGAGGGAGAGGAGAGATGCCAGATACCAGAGGGGCTGAGGCACCAGGAGAATCAGCAGACTAGCACTCCTAGGGGCCCACAGAGACTGAAGGGACAGACATGAACCTGCAGGATCCCTTAAATGCATCTGACGGCTATCTGGATTGGTGTTCTTGAAAAACACCTACAGGCTGGAGTGGGGGAGTCTCTGACCCTTCTATCCATCCTTAGGACCCCTTTTCTACTGCCAGGTTGCCTGGTCCACCCTTGATGTAGGGATTAGTTCCTGGTTTTGTCCTATCTTGCTGTGCCATGCCCTGTTTGATCAGCAACCCTAGGGGAACTGTTCTTTTATGGGAGAAGCAGGGGAGGGATATTTGTGGGTGGTGATGGGGGGGTAGATGATGGATATGGGGGAGCTGGGGTGTGGAGGGAGGGGAGTGGGGGAGTCTGGATATATTGTATAAGTTGTATGACAGAAGAAAAATAAAACAAAAAAAATAGAATCATGAGGTAAAACAACAAAACAAACATTTCTGTTGGATGAATCCTGTTTAGAACGTTTCCTTGATTTGAGAAAAGGGTATGTCCTGGATGCAGATCTTGCCTGTGAACGCTCTCCATCCTCCCTCCAGGAGGGGTCAGAAGAGATCACTTTATTTTGAGCCATTGGGAACCAACCCTTTTGCCAGTCTGTAGTTAAATTTGTACGTTTATTGCCTCTGATAGATGGGAGTTGAATGAAGAGTGCCTTTTTATGAAGACGTGGGTGAGGTCTAGAACATTTAGTAAATGTTTGCTGTAGAACTGAATGATAGAACACAGAAGTCAGGTGTGAGCACCGGAGGAAGACTGACAGGTGTTGAGCTCTTCTGCCAATTAATAGGAAGACAGTGATTTTTTACGTGTGTTTCATTGTGTAGTGGAAATTCCAATCCCATATAATTTCAGTGAGGTTAAACACACAGGTATATGCAAAGGGCTCAGCCTTTTCCGAGGCACACAGTAAACATACCTTGAATTAAATTGGAGCTGTCACCGTTACTATCAGTGTCATCAAAAGTAGATTCTGAGTTCTGGATCATTTCTCTTCCTCTCCCTGCTGCTTAAAATAAATCTGCTTTAAAAGAATTAAGATTAGCCGGGTGGTAGTGGTGCATGTCTTTAATCCCAGCACTTAGGAGGCAGATCTCTGTGAGTTCGAGGCCAGCCTGATTTAAAGAGTGAGTTCCAGGACAGCCAGAGTTACAACAAAGAAACTTTGTCTCGGAAAAAAAAAAAACCCAAAACAAACAAACAAAAATAGTAATAATATTGGTACTAACTACAGGTTATAACAATTAATCTTGCCAGCTAAACACTAGGGTGAGTGTTTCTTTCCTTTATTCTTTTAGCTTATTCTCACTTTCTACCTCCATGCAATCTGTGTGTGTGTACACCCCCTGCGTACATGTTATCTGCCATATACAGGTGTGTATTTCCTTGCTATGCTGTATTAAAGACATCAGCTACTGTCCTAAAACAGAGGCAGCTTGACCTTACAGAGGTAGCAAGGGAGGCGCCGTCTTTGAAGCATGACACCAATATAAGCAGCAGTCGCCGAGACAACCGGAAAGTGGTTTTCACAGCTTTGTTTTCTTACCAACTGACCAAACATGAAAGATGAAACCCAATATCTGGCAGAAGCTCCCCTTCAGAGCTCTCTTCTTCCACTTTTCCAAACAGTTGGTTCAAGAAGCACACTTTGTGTTCTTTATTAAAGACATGATCAGGGTAGGTTTTTTTTTTTTTTTTTTTTTTTTTTTTTTTTTTTTCTGTAGGAGATTTAATCTTCTAGTGAACTATAGCTTCAGGTTGACCATCTGGAAAAATATACTCCCACAGCCACGTAATTTGTCCTTTGTCTGGTTTCAAGCCATGGATCTGAGGGATTAGCCTTGAGCAAACAGGGAGCAGGAGCTCTCCTGGCTCCTCGAAGCTCCCTCCCTTCTCCTAGGGCATCTCTCTAAGTTACAAGTTAACAAATGGTTCTTCTTCTCGTAATGCCTGTGTCAACACTATGTAAATATAAACCCGATTTTCAATCTAACCAAACAGCTTTTCTTTTCTAGTTGGGGGCGGGGAGGGGGGTGTGTGGCGGGACGCCATATGGACTAAAGACCCAGGTCAGGAGAAGCGTATTGCCTGGGATGCTGGCCTACACACCAGCTGTGCCCTTGTGTGGAAGGAGAGGGATGGCAGGAGGAAACTATTCTCTCTCTCAGCTCATAATGTGTCTTTTCTCCCCAGCCTACCAAGTTCCTAGCCTGGTTGCTTGTTAAATGTCACAGGAGACAATTCCCATGTTTTCCTAAAACTAATTGTTATTTTCCCCCAAAGCCTAAATACAGGTCACCTTTATCTGACTGCAGCATGAAGGAATTAGAGCTTGGTAGCCAATCTCCAAAAGCTGTGTGCTCAGTGGAAACCACAGTCCCTGATACCTTGTAACTTGTTTCAGTTCTGAGCGAAGTTGCAGAGTCGCTTTCCATTTTCTTAAGAAAGTGATAAGAGGGAACGTGATTGTGGTTAGCACATGAGCTGCAGGGCAAGATAGGCCTTCTAGTTTCTTAGCTAAATCATCTTGTTTGAAGTATCTGACCCAGCAAACCTCACTTTTTTGCATCTGTATAACGGGGACACTGTGACTGATCGTGAAATCCATTTGGAAAGATCGTGAGGGTTATGTGAAATCTTGGAAGCAAGACAATGCTGACATAGGCTTGCTTGCTTCTGCAAGGGTTATCTTGCATGCTCGCACATACTGTGCAAGGCTTTTAATATAATAATGCCCACCTTAAGAAGTTACACTGTGCCAAGAACTAGGCCAAGTACTCCATTAGTACTCTCGAGGAACTTTTGAGACTCAGAGAAGCTAACACATTCCAGGCTTTGCTTGTATTTCCAATCCTATTTCTGAGCTAGTGGGGGCTGGGATTGTGCTGTATACATTTGGGGCTACACAATTCAACCATTAAAAAGTCATTAGTGGGAATATATTTTGTTGCAAAGTTTAATGTGTGGGGTTTTACTGCTTTCAGTATCTTTCTCTGCCACCTCTCATTCCACCAAACCCAACAAACTTCAGTTATTTCCTCACACACTCCTGCCTGACAACCTTCATTTCCCTTGTACCTCCTTAGGGAAGGCCCACGTTACACTTTCCAGGAGATGGTGCTGCTTCCTTACCCTGAAGCCACCCTCCCTGAACATCTTTCCTTGTGACAAAATGCCAGATGAATAGCTCTTCATTTTTATACATTTTTAAATAGTCAGTGGCAAGATTTCTCGTCTTTAGCACTGCTGACATTTTGGGCAGGCTGACTTCTTGTTGTAGAGAAATGTTCCATGACTTGGAGGGTATTGAGCAGCGGTTCTGACCTCAACACAAATTGTAACATCACTCCTGTTCTGACAAAATATAGATGAATGAGATGTGGATGAATGGCTCTGCAGGTGGGTGGTACAATCTCCACTGTTTGAAGAATAACAGAACTAATAAGTGGACTCATTATCTGGCCAAGAAGAGCAGAGGAGATAGGTGTTGACCGGGAAGTTTCTAAGAGCGCCTTATGTAATGTAAAGAAACAGGGCCCCTCTCACCTTTTCTGGAAGCGGTTGTGTCTACTTAGAGTCACTACAACCACCTTGCCACCAAAATTGGTGATAAAGTTATTTTACTAAGGATGACAGGCCCAGGAGGAGTGAATGTTCCCAGGTCGTTGGTGACATTGTCTAGCCTTTAACCCACACAGAAACTTTAAACTCATTCTATGACTTTAAACTCATTCTCTTAACTTGGGGGCTGATGTCATTATGCCCACCTTAACTTGGCTATTCTGCTAATTGTGGCTTAAACCATGCTACACGCATCATATGCAACCCATCAAGACATTGCGATAACTTTTCTATTCTGCTTGTTTAGCTAAGAAATCACAATGGTAGCTACTTAAACATAAAAATCACACTAAAGGACAAGTTACAC
The DNA here is from genome assembly GCA_026225945.1 of Cricetomys ansorgei. Taxonomy (NCBI): domain Eukaryota; kingdom Metazoa; phylum Chordata; class Mammalia; order Rodentia; family Nesomyidae; genus Cricetomys; species Cricetomys ansorgei. The sequence continues at coordinate 1,979,586 of JAMJFZ010000183.1, read as the reverse complement.
CACTAGTACTGATTTTACAGACTCCGTGTAAAGTTTCTGTATACTTATATGAAAACCTCATGCTTTCACTCTAAATATAAGTGAAGCCAGTCTTGGCGGCAAACCTGTGGAGGTGAACAGACAGTCAGTGCATTCAGTAGGGCTTCTTTGCAATAAATAGAAACGAATCCTTGGCCTTGGTGTTATTGTGCGGCTTGTTAATCGCAGGGGACAAATGAAGCCTCTGCAGCGTGACTGAGGCTCATTGTCCTCGTTTCTGTAACGCCGGCGCCTGTTTGATACTTTTGCTCGTTCCCTCCCTCAAGCCTCTGGTCTCTGAACTTCAAGATGCTGCATCTCTTTGGTTGTTTTTCTGCATTTCTCAGCACTCTCTCCTGCTTCTCTTTCTTCATCTCCTGGAGGAAGGCGATCGAGGAGAAAAATCCTATGCTTTGGTGTCAGGTGAACAATATATGCTATTATGGTGTGCAGAAACACTGCATTAGAGCGCACGTGTCCGCCCATTCCACAGAATAGGGGAATGTTCATCTACAGGGGCTCTGTCTGGAAGGGCTAAGGAGACAGTCGGCAGGCTGGAGGCACACGAGAAGTGTCTCTCTTTTTAATACTTTCATTACTTTGGATATTCTTCAAACCTCTACTTTCAACCTTCGTTTCCAATAAACTTGCCAATTTGAAATTAATAACACCATAACACATCAATTTAATTCTACAACATGTCTCACGGAAGTTGTGGAGTTCTCGGTATTTTCTTACAGGGACTAATGATCGCTTTGAAATAAACATCCTTAAATAAAATCAGATTTACACAGAAACTCTTCATTTTATAATGTCATGATTTTAGCTGGTAAACTGATATTATAAACATATAAGTATGTGAAACAGCAATGTATATAGCATCTTAAGCAAGGCTACCATGATGGGCTGAAGTTTGAATTCTATACTTCACTACTTTTCATGAAAAGTCATGTAAACTCTCTGGATCTATTCAGATGTATATAAATGTAGTTGTTAAGCATACGCATGGTATGTATGAAATAAATGACACATTTTTAAAGGCTGTAATAAATGCTAAATACCATGCTTTATTACTAAAAACAAAATAAACAGTTGTCTAGGATAGTTTCCTGCTCACCATTTCTCTGGTGTAATGAATAAGTTACATAAAAAATAATTCAAGATAAGGAGATAAATGGAGAAAGACTAAGAAACATTAATATTGAGTATATGTGTGGTAGCATGATGCCTATGTATTATGTGTCAGGAGCAAACTGGCCATTCAAGAATGGTTTGTTGAAGCCTGCATGGGGTAGATACTAATTTAAGAGAACATACCTAGGTCTGTCCCTGGCCTTGGACACATGACCTGATCTCCATTAGTGTTAGTTACCTATAAATATTGGATATCACACACTTCACTGGATAGAGTCATGATGAGAACCCTGGAAAGTGACATTATTTCCCATGGTAACACAGATTCACCTTCAGCTAAGTGGCCTCCTGGCTGGAATTCAAAGATCCTCCCTAACACACATCTAAAGGGGACCCAAATGCTGGCAATTGCCTGTTTCATCAAAAATAGATTATAGTAGACTCTCCATTGTGTGTCTTTTCCTGGGGAGATGTGAGCAAATGTCTATTCACCCCAGATAGGGTATCAACGGCTGACCAATATAATGATTCCACTCACATGCAGCTGAGCTAGCAAGCAAGTTTATTGGGGTTTACATACAGAAGCATGGGTGAAAGATTACTTACAAGTCCATGGAGACTCAAAACCATCTACATCAAAGGAAAGCCCACAGCTGTGTGGGTGATGGATGACCCAAGATACTTAAATTCTTAGATCTCATTGCCTGAAGGAAGAAAATCCTTCTCTCTAGAAACTGCTTACCACTTTTAGAACTTTGGAGAGGAGCCTCATGGATCTTGTAACTTTCTGAGCATAAGTCTCATAAACATCCTGAGCCCTGTGAGGAACCTCCTTCCCTGCAGGAGGGAATAGCTCGGCTCAGAGGAAGATGCGAGGATATGTCGTGATCATCCTGTATTAGCCCAGGTTGGATAGGCTCAAATTATCCGTGGAACGTTAAAAACAATACTCATCACAGATAGTTTGATGCCAGCTACAGGAGTTTAGGGAGAGCAAACGTGCATTCAAGACAGGTACTGTATTTGCTGGGAAAATCATGCCCTCAAAGTGAATACAGCTTTCTGAAGCCCAGTCTCAACGTGCCCCTCCCCCACCTTCACTCTCCTCTGTCGCTCCCTGGCGGTAGTGCTATTTTAGGTGATGGGAATCCGTGTGTTTCCTACCAGATCCCCTGTCTGCAGTTTTGGTACCCTTTGGTATTTTCTGTGTCACAAATTCCACGTAAGTGGAAGAATTATTCTGTGACCTGTGCCTAAAATGTTCACTATAGCCCCAAGGATGTGTTTCTGTCTCAGTCGGTGAAGCATTTGCCTTGCAAGCACAGTGACCTGAGTTAGACAGCCAGCGCCACATAAAAATCAAGTACAGTAGCACGCTGGCGAGACATAGACTTGGGGTTCAATGGCCGGCTGGCCTAGCCCGGTTGGCGAATTTCTTCAAAGCGAGAGACCGTGTCTTAACATAGGTAGATGGTGTTCCTTTGCATGGTACCTGATTGCCCTTGGGACTCCATATATACGTGAGCATGTATGTACACATACATAGGCACGCGTGCGCGCGTGCACACACACACACACACACACACACACACACACACACACACACACACTCACACCATATCGCTATATAATTTAGAAAAGAAGAATGACCGGGGAACTACTTGGCCATTTGGAAGCTGGATATTTTTTTTCTGGAAGGAAAGCCACCGTCTGGATCTCAAAAAGTCCCCACCTAGCCACTGTCTCTGCATGCAGTGTCTACTGGCAGTTACAGGACTTCAAGACATTTTGAAAACCAGAAGGTCATGTTGACTTCCCCCAATGCAGGGCTACAAAGACTCTTAGAAGACAATACTATTTTTTTTTTCCTTTTGACTAAGCAAAAGAATGACATGGTATTATTGTTACAAGTTCAGAATGCATTTGGAGTGAATCCTGAGTGGCTTCACTGGAAAGTCAACTTCACTCTGGGAGTAAAGGAGAGTTTCTGAAGAGAATGAGGTTGACTGGAACCCATATACAGATAGTTATCTCAAGTGGCATTGGGGGTGGGGACTGGTGGATCTCAGCGTGTGTGAGAACGAGAAGGCTGCATGATGTGTGCATGCTAATGCCTGTCACTTAAGGGCATGCACCTAATTATTTCTCTTTTACGCATGGGTGTCCTGTTTACTGAAGGTGCTATGAAAAGTTGCCCAGAGATAAATTCAACTATTTATGAGAATCATTCCATGGTTCAGTGTTTATTTCTTGAGCACCTTAGCGATCTATCGCTTGAAGCTGAACAGATGTTTGCTTGTGTTTGTAAGGGGAAGTATTCAAATATGTCCTGCATACATTGTTTAGAAAACATACCGGACACAGGATGCTTTTCTAGCATTGCGAAAGAAGGAAAGGTAACTTTATCATCTGACAGCTACTGACACTTATGGTGTGACTGGGATAGTGTTCCATTCCCCCAGTGCCAGTTATAAAGACTATAATTAACTGGGCGGTCTTTAGAGGCTCCTAACCTACTCAGAGGCATTTCTCCTCAGATTTCAAGGACTGCCTTCCCTAAGTGGGAACTGGAAAAGCAAAATAAGAAGACCTTTGAAGCCATACAATGTCTGGCCCATCTTGGCAAACGGTGTTGCAATATAGCTGACGTTACAACAGGTAGCAGGATAATTCATGGTACAAACGATGCAATTCAACATTTCATTTTTATCAAGGAACAGTGTGTTCCTCCAACAATACTTTTGGGCAACCATTTCCTCACTGATGACAGCAACATCAGAAAGGCTATGCTGTTATACCAGTTGGATCAAAGTCATAGTTAAAAACCCGAGACTTTTAATTCAATAGGGTATGATCAGGTTTTCCTCTTTTCCTTCACTCAAGGGCACAGCAATCTAGCCATGATTTATGGCCGACATACCAACCTGGCTCATAAATGTGTATTTGGATGGAAAGCCAAGGCCTCCAGACTGTGGGCGGAGAGGGGAACTGACTTACCTATTAAGGAGGCATCTTTGTTTAACTGGGAAGCCAATGGCTTCCTAACTTTTTCTTAATGAGAAAATATTTCTAGTCCACTCTGACAATGGTTGAAAAGATAAAGAAAAGGGAAGTCAAGATTGCCACACATTTTAGTGTAAGGAAAAAGAAGCGTGAGAGGCCTATACCTTGGGTTCATAGTTACCTTTATAATAAACCTGCTTAAACACCCGGGGGAATTGTTTCAGAGCTCTTTCCTGGTTCTGAAATGGACAGTTTGTTTTTGAATCATTTATATAGGATACAGCCTGCTTGTAAGACTTTGGTCTTGAAGACTAGATACATACTCAGAGAATAAGATTACCTGTGTCCTGTACTGTTTAACAAGACCTAAAATAAAAGCTGCTAAAAATAATTATTTTTGAGGCCTCACTATGGAGACCTAGTCCAGACTATTAACTAAGACTGCAAAATGCCAAATGCCAGGCTGTCCACATCTTTAGCTAAGACCTAACTAAAACCTTTAGTTCAAAAGGGTGAGTTTAAAAGAAAGGATCCTAGAGAGATCATCACTTCCTCAATCTTGATTGAGGGTTAAGAGGGCTCAGGACATTTCAAAAGCAGAGAATTAGGTCCCCTGAAAAATAAAGACCGGGACTGGAAGAAGAGAAAAGCCACCTTGCTGATTAGCTGCCCCCGTGGAGAAAGTCTCTGCCACTTGGCTCCCTTTGATGAGATTATAGACTTTGGAAACTTGTTCCCACCAAGGAGACAGAACATGTTGAAAGAGCATCTTCCAGGCAGGCAGGGAAGACATTCCTGTCTTTGGGAAACTGTACTGTTTAGCTCTGAGGAAAGACTGGGTAACATTTTCAACCTTAGGCTCAACTTGGTGCTAGTGGCTCTTTATCAATGTAGTTTAAGATAAAGCCTGCATTTAGTCTGGAGAGATGACACTTATTCCAGACAGGCGAATTAATTATAACATACAGTATATCTTTACATAATTCATCAACAGGACAGACTGTAAACATTTATTGTCTTTGAGTTTGTTCCAATTGTATTTCTCTCTGATTCCTTCTGTTTGCTAATTGAAAATGTGTCTAAGTTAATTTTCTACGGATTTGGATACCAGCCTGATGACTAATTTGGTGTTTTTCTGTCCAGGTGTGCTCAGCTGTCATCCCATTCGAAAATACCAGTTCACACACTCACAGCTGAGCACATTCAGAGAAGAGGCCCAGTCTCAGGAGAATGGCCCATTTCCCCACTGATTCTCACTTAAACATTCCTAACAAATGCTCGCAGTTGTGTGTGGGGTGGATTATTGTTTGCTCCTAAGCTCCCCAGTACTTCATGTTTGCCCCATTTTCCTCGGGTACGCTTCCTCCCTCCTTAAGATTTTTTATTTATCCCGAACTCGACCATTATTCAAGGCCTAGTTTAAATTATATATTAACTTCAGCTGAAGTCAGCGCAGGTGGAGTGGGCTACCCACTTCCCTGATCCTGCAGTGTGGGACAAGCACCCGGCCACAGTCGTCGAAATAAAAGACGCCAAGGAGAGTCAGAGAAGTTTGGAGAGGTGGGGCTGTGTCGAAGTTAGTCACAAGAGATCTTAGGTATTTCCAAGATTCTCTGTGCATGCGTGTGTGGGTGCGCGCGTGTGTGATGAAACACGACTTGAAGGCAAGGTAACACAACATAGGAAAAGAAGAAGAGTTCTGCAGAAAGAGAAACGAGGATCCTTATGCTGGAGGTCACAATCACGTACTTTGTAGTTTTCATCTGTAAAATGGACACATAGATTACTTCTTGCAAGTCATCAGGCAGATTACACTAATATTGGTTCTAGATTAGTGTATTGACTTCGTTTCTTTCCTCCTGGTTACATTTTCAGCTATTCTGAGCATGAGAACTTGAATCCCTTTTCTGTTCCTTCTTGTAGTAAAATAAAAACTCTTGTGTGTAAAATACTCTCATGACCCAGGATGCCTTTTAATAACATGAAACGCTATTTTATATATATGTATAAAGTGTAAGTTGTGTCCCATGCTCCTATTACTGATAAATTGATTGGACATGAGAAGACTCAGAACATACCAACGAAGTTTCGAAAAGACAGTAAATTAGATGTGAAAACAGCAAAGATTGAATTCACTGGACTCATATAATAGAAAGACACGGACTCAGGTCAGGCAAAAACAAGTCTGAATCTATTTTGCCACCAAGTCTGTATAACTTTGAGCAAGCCCTTGAGACTTAGTTTCTCTATCTGTCAGACTAGGGTCGATAACATTCCCCAGGTAGGGCCAGCGTGGTGACCAATGGGATAGAAAAGTAAAAGCATGTGTTACACTGCTGACATTTGAGAAATACATTTTTTATTCTTCTCAGATTTGATAGTAAACCTGATTCATCATACTCCTTAGGGTTTGTAGGTGTTTAAGAGACACGGCTATTATTCCCCAAGTGCTTCACCAACTGCTAGGGATTTAGGCCCAAGATGAGATCATACTTTTAAAAACTTCCAACTCGTTCCCCTTTTTGAAAAGGATTTTTGGATGCATGCGCGTTTTATGACACACACAGTTTGGACCTCCACGGGCGTATGGTTAATCATCCCACGTGCTTCTGTAGGCACACAGCCATCGCTTTGCTCGTGTGAAGACTCCGAGCGCTGTGTGCCCGCGCCTTTGTTTCAGAGGATATCATTTCCTGTTATCACTGCCTGCTTTGTTAATTTTGTGAGCTGTAAAATGCAGTACTGTGTATTCCTGGGAAGTTTTTTTTTTTTCCTACTGGGAGTATTTATATTAAATGCCTTGTTTTAATAGTCTGGGAGGGAAGATGCTGGCAATAAAACAAAGCATGTAAAAATTTAAAAATAAGCAGTACGTTTATAGCAATTATATAGGGATGTTATTAGTGATTAAATATAGTATTTCAGAATAATGTACCTAAAATGAAAAAAAAGCTAATCTTTTTAACCTAGCAATCTATTGAGTTCTTTTTGCTTTTTTGTTTTTTCGTTTTTCACAAAATGCTCCTGTTTTAGGATGAACGAAGAATGGGCTATGGCATTTACGTCCCGTATCGAAGTGTGGTAGAATGCTTACATTGCTGTTTGCCACTCGAATTGTTAGTTAAGGAAAGAGAACGCGTCTCCATTTTATTCTCTTCAAACGTGGATTTTTAATAAAGTCACAGTACAGCCCATGTTCCCTACCAGAGCTCTCTACCATTTTGCTTTCTTTGCCAGGCCACGGAGATAGGAGCTCAGGGTCCCTTTCCCATGTATCTTGCCTCATAACTCTGTCTTTCTGGGAAGAAATGAGCTGATCCATTTTAAGGTTAGATTTGCTTCTTTTTAGGGAATAATGTAATGTTTATTGTGAGCCTCCTATGGCCATCCATGTGCTTTTTAGCCGTTACTTCATTTTATCAATTTAAGCTTGAGTGTCTTCGCGGAAATGCTGAGGAAGAAGAGGCCCAGAGTTTCCATAAATTATCCTGCATTCTGATATGGTGAGCAAATGAGTTGAAATTGCAGCCTTGGCCTACCTACTACATGGAAACATAAACTTCCAATCCAATAGACTACTGAAACTTTTGCTGAAAGTCCTTTTCTTACAGAAGCTCTTAATTAAATAAATGGCCATATTTTATGATTAAAATACTGTGTAAAGGTAATGATTCATCTGTTTACATCTGTTTACAACCATATATATATATATATATATATATATATATATATATATATATATATGTTGTAAGAGACATACAGTACTTATAGTCCTCTGAGTTCTTATCTGACTTATTGCTCTCATTCTTGGTGTCTAGTAGAACTAAGGACCATTTGATTAAGTATTTGAGGGTTTGCTCTAACTAACACAAATAGAACTAAGATGTCTAAACACTAAGGGCCCTAGCAGATATGGAAGAAAGTCAGCCCAAAGTCTTAAAGCTTTTCTAAATCAAAGATTCTCAAATTTGGCTATGAATCAGTGTCCTTGGGCAGGGAATAAAGAACCAAGGTGCAGTGTGGTGAGATCTGAGCCTTTTTAAAAATAAATAATTCTGAAGATATATTTTGATAGACACTAAAAGGCAACAGACCAGCCTAAAGTATATATTGGAATTACCATCTCATTCTAAAGCCATGCCAATGACAATTACATGATATCTTTTAATTTAAAAACTTGTACTAAGATACTCTTAAAATTTGTTTCACAATTATCTGAAGTTGACAAATATTTCCACACAAGATGTCTCTTCAGAGGACCCTGGAGGCGAGGGAAAATAATCCCAGATGTCTGAGAATATTGCTCAAATTGGCTTTCCCTGTGGGAAGCAAGGCTATGAGAGGATTTTGAGTTCCAAACTTTCTTGGGGACAAGCTTGGAAATATTTTGCAGTCTGAGGGTCAGGAGCCAATTTCACCTGTGGGTAGGAAGTACACACCCAGCTCTACGGGTTTAAAAAAAAAAAGTCTATACTTCACTGGATCCGGAGGCATACTTGTCATAGCGTCAGGAAAGGAAGCTGACTTACATTCTAGTAATCCTTATTAAAGGGGATTTTAGGAAACTGGGCATTGGAGAAGAGCAGGCAACTGTGAAAAGAATATCTCCTGATTACCTTTGTCGAGCCCAGAACGAGTTGTAATTAACTAAGGCAATCAGTTGTAATAGAGTTGATATCTGGAAAGGGTGACATTTGAGTCATTCAGAGATAAGCCTCTTATTACGGCCCTTTTCCCTGGTCATCGTTACCCTTCCGCCCAGGCCCAGCTTCGGACACAGCGGTGAGGTCAGGGAGATGCGACTTTGGAAGTGCCCCTTAACCAGGCCTTTGTGAGCATTGTCCCCCGCCCGCAGCTTCCCCGCCCTGTCATTAGCCCTGCTGGCCAAAGCGCCCCATTCTCATGAACTGACCCGTGCTTCCAGAGGGTCATTCCGGACGGAGGCTTGCTGCTTTATGCGGAGGCTTCTAGATCCTCAGATGTTTGGGCAAGATGAAAATCTGGAGAAACACTCTCAACCTTTCTCTTTCCTGACGACTGCGTGAAACCGGTGTCTATCCCATGACCAAATGTGGGGCTTCAAAGGCGCACGGTGGGTTCTTACCTTTCACAATTGCAATTGTGGGAAAAAAAAATCTTTTTACAAGATCAATAGTCAGTTCTTTCTGAATGTTACTACAGTTTGGTAAGAATAAGCATTTCGCCCCTCTCTTTAGGTTTCCCCTTCAGTCATGCTTAAAAACAGATAATTGGAGCAGGGCTTCACATGTGAGCTTGCCCAAAGGCTAAGCTTCCACCTAATGACACGCGCTTGTTCTTCTGTAGAGAGCAGTCTCACACTCATTATCTGTAAATTAGTTCCCTTTCCTCCCTGGCTTTAGCATTCATCTCTGTCCTCCTTTCCTTTCGGATTTTTCCAAGTGAACCATGATAAAGTATGTCTTTGTGAGGGTGTGTATCTGCGCAACCGTGCGTCTGTGTGAGCACGCCCCTCCAGCCCCCCTGCAGCCCCCACCCCCACCCCCACCCCCGTCGCTTACACTAAGTGTTTATTTAAGCCAAAGCAGTGGAAAATTGACAACAATCTTTGGCATTGATTGCGTCATAATGATCCCACCTCAATCCGGGAAGCAAAGATAGGTGAAAGTGGAGGTAGCTGGAGTGGAATTTCAGGGTTTTCCTCGTCAAGGCCAGATGCCAGCAGCCAAACATGGAGAGGAGAAGCAAAGTGTGCTTCTGAGTACGTAAAAGTATAAAGTATAAAAGTATAATGAACGCTAGCATCCTGTTCTAGCAAAGGCTTACACAGTATTCACGTATCAGTTATACAGAGTTCATGTAATACGACACCCGTTTAGGAGCATGAAATCAGGCAGTGACGGAATAAAATACCGAAGTGGCTTTCTTTGTTCAGATCTAAGCTGGTTCAGATCTAAGGTCTTCCTGCTTCCCCCTCACACAGCACCACTTAGGGCCCCAGTTTCTTATATGAAGTCAGGACAATGGTATTTCCTTCACAAGTTTGTGGCGGGGAGAAAAGGAGATACTACTACAAGTCACTAATATATAATCTGTTACATTATACACAATAAGTTATGGTAAAAATTGGTTATAGTTCCTAATTCTGTTACACTGGTTTGGGAAACCTTGGCTTAATAGTCTGAGACCAGGTGCACAGAATTTCTCCATCCCTAAGTCTACCCCTTCCTTTTTGTCAACTTGAAGATGTATATAGCGTTTCTGAGATAGACCCGGTGGTTTCCCAGCATGCCTGGCGTTCCAGTTCCAGCTATCCAATGCTTACCACAAGGCTTGTAAGGCTTATTATCACTCCCCTTGTAGGTGAGAGCTGCATCTTGTCTATCTGGTCCATTTTCCTTCACTTCCCTTAGTATTTAAAATGCAATCATCTCCCCATAACCCTCCCCCCTCCACAGTCCAGCTCAAATCTTTCTTCATCGCCTTATGAGTTCTGAGACCCCAGGGTGTGGCAGGCTGTCAACTGTTTTCCTCCCATGGCATCCTCTTTCTTAACTTTTGCAGATATTTTTCCCTCTCTCTCTCTATATATATATTTTTTTATCTTTAGTGAATCGAAAGTTAGCTGACAGAGAGAGCACAGCAAGCATAAGGGGAGGAGTTAAGGATTCTCATCCCAGTTGGGAGATGGTACTGAGCAGGATGATATTTAAAACCTTGGTTCACTCAACGGGAAAACAGATGGCCCAGCTGTAGCTTGTTATGGTTGTTAATAATGCACCAAAAGGCCACCGATTCAATTTTTATGCTGTAATCCTCATGAGTTGTTCAGCCTCTTCGGCAAAGAGTTGAGAACAATCCCAATCTGAGTCTTCTGTAAAAGCTGTGGTTTATGCATTGTTGAAAGTTACCATTTGGTATTGAATTTATTCTTCCAAAAAGTGATGACATCACACATCGTTTTAACGGGAAATTTTTGCTTTGTGTTTTTGCCCATAACTTATTACTGGTTGTTTATTTTATATTTTATACTAGGAGATGATGTTAGACAAAAAGCAAATTTGAGTGTTGTTTTCTTTTCTGAGTTCAAAATGGGTCATAAAGCAGCAGAGACAACTCCCGACATCAACAAGAAATTTGGCCCAGGGACTGTTAACAAACACCCAGCGAAGTGGCGGTGCAAGAAGTTTTGCAGTAGAGACAAGTGCCTTGAAGATGAGGAGGATGATGGCGGTCATTGCAAATTGACAGTGACCAACTGAGAACAATGCTGGTCTTAGAGCCACCTGAAAAGCTGCTCAAGGAGGCAGCATGAGCCAGTCAACGGTCATCCACCGTGTGAACCAAAACGGGAAGTTGAGAGAGCTCGATGATCTGCCTCATGACCTGAACACCCCAAGATGTCATTTCAAACTGCCGTTCTCTCTTACTCTACCGACAAGAATTAATCATTTCTAGGTCAGATTGGGACACAAGACAAGAAGCATCAGTTAGCTCAGTGCTTAGACTGAGAAGGAGCTCTAAGCGGGGATGCACAGGGTAGAGGTGCTGGGATGAATTAACAACAGAAAGACTTCACAGTTGATTGTTGTTGCTTTTCTTGAACATCTGCAGTGCCACCCAGGAGGAAGGGTTAAACTGGTTATGGAACAGAAAACACAACTTCAGTCTGAAATTCCCTAGGTTTTGAGTTGCAAAACAAAACAAAACAAAACCAAAAACCAAAAACAAAACTAAAAACAAACAAACAACAAAAAACCCAACACTCAAACATATACTACAGATCACCATAGAGACTCGGGAGTTTTTCTGTCTTCTGAGTTGCAATTATCCTAATGTAAATAGTTTTCTCTTAAAAATCAATCCTCTATTCTGTTCAGAGATTATTTGACATAGTTTCTTGAGGTTAGAGTTGGAGACTTGTTCCTTTTCTCTGTGTCAAAATGGACAACTCGTTCTCAGGTGGACCCTGTTCTGTCCTTGTGATATGGAACATTCAGATCTGTCTTGGATATTCAGGAGCCATTTTTCAGTCATAAAAAAAATCAAAAAACACTGTTCTCAAAAAGGCAGTGTAACAGACCAGATTCTCTGTGAAAGAAATGAACATCTCTGTCTTTGTCTGGGAGGGGTCGTTAGGGGTGTGAAAGTGAGCAGGGAGAATGCTGGATCGTTTTATGACACGCAGCAGAACACCAGGGTCGTGTTTTCAGCCAAACGCTTTCCCCGTTTAGACGAGAACCAGTATTTCTTTTTGGAGGGAAATCCAACCCATATGTATCTACCTTAGATGGCTTGCTGGCTTTTGCTTGTAGGATCAGGAAGTTACAAAAGGCCCAAAGATCAGTGGATTTTAACCTTGGCAGTTGTGGCTTCCAACCTGAAAGGTGGAACAAATGGTCCAGCTAACAACAAAGGAAAGATAAACATCCATCTTCAGTGTCTTCCACATCAAGAAGGGCAGAGAAGATGGGGTATGTCTTAAGAATTACTTATTGTTTCATTTTGTCCCAAAGCCAATGCAATTTGTTGTTGAATGTGATTGTCACATGCACAGACGTTGGCACGTGTTGTTGAAGACTTTCCAACGACAATGTGAAGCCTTAGTGTGGAAAGAAAACAAAATCCTATAATAGTACCATTGATTGGATTATTTATACCCTTCAAAATAAAAATTATAAATAACATGCTGTTTTTCCCAAGGGGAGTGTTTTGATATATGATTTATATAAAATACAGAAGCATAAATAAGAGCTGTTCTTGCATTATTTAAAAATGCATGATTTGTTTAAGTTTATCCATACAGGTTGATTTATTCAAATAAGATGTTGTTTAACAAAGTGGTCCTTTTGCCTTTTCCTTATCTACTGTAAAGCTGGAGGGTACAGCGAACTCTGCTGATTTTTTTGTGTTCAGATAATTCAGCTCAAAGTTTATCCATGGGAAAGTGATTTCTTTAGATTGACTGTCCTTGGCCTAAATGACACTCCCAGGAGTGGAAGGAATATTGAAAATCCAATTATACAGGCCTTGGGAAAGCCAGAAAACTTGGTACAGAGAGACAGGTCCCCAAACTGGAGACTTTCTGATGGTGGCATGTGGCACTGAGTCAGAGAAGGAATCCTGGACCATTTGAAGTCAAAAGACAGGTCCTAGTATCATGTGAACTCAAACCCAGGGCAGGTCCTATTTCTCATTGGATCTTAGCCATGATCTTTCTTCATGAGATCCTAGTATGGTCCACAGTTCCCAGGATAGTTCCTCCCTCCAGGTCAAGTAACAATGTAATAAGACTTGTGTTTAGGCTACAGATAATCCCCGGAAGGGGTTCGCAGAGTGTGCTTTCCCACACCAGTAGCGCCATCCTATCTGAAAGGTTGTTACAAACACGGCTCTCAGGTCCATCCAGTAACTGCTCACTCGTGAACCCTAGCACAGTGTTCAACAACCCCCAGCTTAACCACCTTCCCATGTGATTCCTGAACTTGCTAAAACTGGGTGATCCCTTCTTTAGGGCAGTTGCCACCTGTAGACCTCTGGGACTTCATCTCTCTGCACTCTGGCCACACTTAGCTGTTTAAAATCACCCACAATTCTGTAAATTCAAGCACTACATAATTTAAATAGATGCACAGATTTTTCTTTTTCTCCTTGGAAGTGTTACCCTCTGACTCGGGTCAGCTTCTTGAGCTGACCCGCCCAACAGAGGCCACTACTACAGTGTAGTCAGGCTGCATGTACCCACTTATTGCTAGAGAGACAACTTAGATTCAGGTAGCATATATTAAAAAGGAGCTTGATCGTCTATTTCTGGAATTTTCCAGAAGCCATAGAATACAGCACATGCCTGATGTCTGTTGTATGCTCCTGGACCTGCGGTGTAAATTCTGACCTTTCTTGGGCCAGATAAGAAAGGGTCTAGGTTCTCAGAAGTTCAATACTTTAGGGTGGCCTTTCTGTTCTAATACTGTGTACTAACTAGCCTGGATGATGCTAAAATTGCAGTCTTAGATTCCCCTTTCGGTGAAGTTTCACGGAAATATCCTGTTTTCTACTAACCCGAGTAATGACAAAGACTTCCAGTCATTTATTATAGTACATAGTCTGTGAATTTGTGTATTTGTAAAAGCCATTCATAAGACACAGCATCTTTACTCCTGTCTGGCACTAGAGAGTCAGTCCTGGCTTTGCCTTCGACGCATACATTTTCTTCAGGGATCACTCCTTGCAAAGGGGTTCTTTAAGGTGCTGTACCTTGTCCTATGTGGCCAGGTGGTATAAGAGCCGAGGCTACACCACTTGTGAGCCTCCTTTCCTTCTAGACTAGGTTTTTCTCTAGTTCTCTGAGCCCCACTTGGGGTTTTCAGATCACTCACAAGAGGAGAGGCATCTCCACTCAAGACTTTGATCAAAGTCACAGTCACCAACTGATATTGGCATGTGGTAAGCATCTGGGTTAGATAAGTGAAGGGGGAGACTTTTCTGCTGGGAATCGGACCAGCTTCCATCAGTGAGCAGCTCAGGGAGACCCAGTCAGAGCACATGCTCTGCTGAAGAAGGGTGTACTCAGAAGAAGGCAGGTCCCCAAGTTATTTGGACACACGATGAGAAACTTTCCACTGTGCTGTATGCTAAAGGGATTGAATGGTTGTATGTGTGTGTGTGTGTGTGTGTGTGTGTGTGTGTGTGTGTGTGTGAGCATGCACTGTAATTTGGATTCTGAAGTATCTTTTAAAGGTCCATGCGTTAAAGGTTTTGTTCCTGAGATGGCATACCCTTTAGGAGGTGGGGACTAGTGGATGGTCTTCAGATTATGGGGATTATGTCTTTGAAAGGGAGAGTGGGACCCCCCAAACTCTTTCTCTTCTACTCCTTTGAGGAGTCTAGCTTTACTCCACAATGTGCTCCCTGTGACTGTCATTAGCACCCTTACCAGATACCCAAAATAATGAGATCAATTTATCATGAACTTAAAGTTTCGCAACCCTGAGGTAAAATAGCTTTTTTCCTTATAAATCGATCACCAGATATTTGTTACAGTATCATGAAGCTGACAGGCACATAAGCATGTACGTATCAGCTTTCCTCAGCTTTATGAAACAGGGGTCATTATGTTGCCTGGTTTTCAAGACAAGGGAAGTAAGGGCTTGCAGGGGTTGTGTAACTCGCCATCAAAGAGCAAATGAAACACAACCTGCGTTGCAGCCTCGGCGTGTCTCCGGTCTTGTGCTGTTAACCACAGCATCAGTGGTCCTCAGTCTATCGGATCCAGTGCTCTCCATGAGAATCTGGGAGACCTCTTCACTGTGCGTGAAGACCGTCACTCATGTGTCACAGCTTTCACATTCCAACAATGAAATTAATATTTCTCGGTTAGAAAAAGGAACAAACCATTGATATACAAAGCAAAACGAACGAGCCTCAAAAAAACGTGATGGTGACTAAATTCAGACAAAAATAAAATTAAAGATCTAAAAATCTGAAAGTCAGAATACTGTCTTCCCTTAAGGAGAGAGGGCAGAGAGAATGGACAGCAGGGAGACAAAAAGTGAGCAGACCGAAGACGTGTTCTGTGTTTCGATGTGGTGTTGAATGCATGGTTGTCCATGTTTGTCAAAGCTTATTGAAATGTGCATGTAGGAACTGCACATTACGGTTCATAGTTATAACAGCAACATTCGTGTCTATACAAAACTAAAAGTTACATACGGGTGAGATAAAAGGAATGACAGGATTCATGTATTTCAGTATATGAACAATTAATTGAACCTGTGTATTCTTGAAGGCATAATAGAGTAGTTACCTAGGAGACGATCTTATCTCGTCTTTTCCTCGTCTCTCTCAGTCTTCCAGCTGCGCACCATCACACTCCTCCGCGGCGACGGTGTTTTGTCTAGGTCTAGGCCCAGCGCAATGAGGACAGCCAACCGTGGACGGAAACCTCTGAAACAGTAAGACACCGTTTAACTGACAAAAAGTCTGCCCAGCACAGCTGGCGTAGGCACTAGAGGAGTCGTCCTAGAAGTATTGTTAGGTAAAAGTAATAAACCGAGGAGAGAGTAGGTGTGGGCGTGGGAGGGCTTGGACGGAGGAAAGGGAGAGTGACGTGATGTGTTTAGATTTTAACCAAAATACACATTTTAAAGTATTGTTAAGGAAAAGGAAGTAGCCACAAAAGCTGTGTTCTCTGTGTATCCGTTTACAAGGGGCTGGGAAAAAAAGATCAGATCATCCTGATCCTGATCACGTAACGGCTGTCAGAGTCAAAGGCGGGCGCTGTGGGGCTGATGGGAAGGAGCCGTAAGGGAATGTGTTGTGGTGACGAGAATGTGTCCTGTCTGAATTCTGATGGCGCTTCTGTGACCGTCTGTGCCAATCCAAGTTTATTGAATTGTACACCACTAAAAGGCATGCTTTCCTGCATCTTTGTCTTCATTTATAAAGGAAAACTGTCAGGTACTTTTACATATTTTCGAAAGAGAATACATTGCTTTACTCTCCCTTTCTTTTCTCCAGCTGCTCCCACTCACTCTCCTTTCAACCCTTCCCTTCCCCTCCCATGCCAAGCTGATACCCTCTTTTTAATTATTGTTACACTGTGTGTGTGTGTGTGTGTGTACATATGTGTGTGCATAAATCTATAAGTACGACACACTGAGTCAATTTTTTATTGTTTTTTGTGTATATGGTTTCAGGGCTGACTTCTCTGTATTGGACAACCAGTAAGAGGGCTCATCCCTGGGAGAGGCATGATTCTCCTCCCAGCATTTATTAGTTGCTTGTAGGCTTTTGTCTAGTACTGAGACCCCATGGGAAGTTTCTCCTTTCCACGTCTACATGCACTGTGGTGTTGCTGTTGTTTTGCCCTTGTTTATGTTGTCATTTCTAGGAGGGACTGTTACAAGGAGATTCCTAGCATTCTGACTCTTACAGTCTTTCTGCCCCCTCTTCTTGATGTTCCTGGAACATGCAGAATCTGTGATGTTGGTGTATTGGTTACGGCTGGGAGCCTCATGATCTGTTGATCTCTACGTTGTATTCACCTGTGATTTTCTGTGATGGGCTCCGATTTCTGTAAAGAGAGGCTTCTTTGATTGGGGATGCATAGCTACACTAGTCCAGAAAAGTGTCTTGGGAACAAAGAGGGTTTACAGGCCACAGTACTGACTCTTGCCATATTTTTATTACTTCGCTGAACCTGAAAAACAAGGTAAATATAAAAAAGCACAGCGTGTCTGCTTCTCATATTTTCTAATATAACCACAAATGAATCTCCTGGTGACAAGCAGTTAGGGAGTGCTTGTCCAACACTGTTATGAATTCTCATATACCACTTTCTAGATATTGTGGGTTTCAGCATAAGGTGGCCTATGTAAGGACAGTTGCAAGAGGCGACGGAGTATAGCAGGCACAGGAAATACCACACCTCAAATATCTCATGGCCAAAAGCCCCGCTGAGAGGCATGGTACCATAGAGACAGTCTCCGTTTGACCTGGGAGAATATTGAATCGCTCCGGTGTCTTGGCTTTCTCCAACATCTGGAGGAAGGGAGGCATGAAGCTGTAAGGGTTTTTCTCCTTGGGATTGAGGGAGATATTTTGGAGTCTTTCTCCAAGGCACACAGTGAGGGAAGCTAGCTCTGCGTTACACAGACTCACTTGTACTCATGCTTGTAATTCCGTACCTCGGAGAAGGTAGTAAACAACTTGTCATTAGCACAAGTCAGACCACGACTCTGAGAATGACTCCACGTACTGTGACAGGTTCCCCACTTTGCCGCTGTTCCAAAAAGGGCATAAAACTCTTCCCGTCTATTTTTTAACTCCCTGAAGAAGCTAACAGGGTCCCCAATAAGTCTTGATCTCCTAACTCTTAAATACAATCAGTTCAACTCACAATTATTGAACCGCTCTAACAAGGGGGACTGGAGAGATGAGACTCAAAAGATGACAGAATTGCTCCCTATCCTTGGACATCTCGCTGCTATTAATATGCTTGAAAGGATCCTGTCAGTCACGTGTGTGCTTTGTGTGGATGCGGTTTCTATGCGAGGACATCTTATTTTGCCCCTGCTCACTTTTCTTCTCCTGTTTACACAGATACACTTTACGTTTCCTCTTTTATCTCCTTCTTTGTCTTTTCTAGGTTTTGTTTGTATGTTATGAAAAAGTATTTTTTGACAGCACGTGTCAATATTCATTAGAGGACACCCTGTTCCCACGTCCAACGGAGGACGGTCACGTCTTTTTAAAGATATCTGTGTATCGATTAATTTTGATGTACGTATTTGTGTGACTGAGGAATGTGGACATGTACGAGGGTGCACGCACCTCTTGCACCTGTGTGTGGAGGCCGGAGAAGGACACCATGCATCCTACTGTGACCTTTTTCACCTGATCCTCTTGAGACAGAGTCTCTCCCTGAGCCTGGAGCTGTCTAAGCTAATAGGTTTCCAGTCCCAGCCACCATCCTGACTACGCTTCCAACAGCACTGGGGCTTTGGCAAGTGTGTGGATTCCATATACATTTGGAAGAAGAACCAGAGTGGCTTGTTGCGAAAGAGATGAAGGAGAACTCCTTGTGATATTTGAAATGCCACCGCTGCTTGCCCTTCTCACCCCATGATTCTGCTCCTTTCCCGTGAACTCTCCTCCACGTGTCTCTTCCCTCTCAGCCTCAAATTTCTTCATACAATAATCAGGAATTATCTAATGCAATTGATTTTCATAGACTATAAACCCGCCGAGAAATTGAGTGACTCACTTTCCCTGAGAGACTTTAATTAGTGTGTGTGTGTGGTATGTGTGTGTGCTGAAATGTAAATTATATTGATTTTTCAATTCTATAATTATCTTCATTTGTATCATGAAATCCCAAATTACTATTCCTGATATGTGAACCACCAAACATCCTTTGTTTTAAGTCATTTTCACAAAGAAGCTTTTAAACAATTATGTACTTTAAGAAGTCTGGATTATTTTATGAAACCCATGCTCTTTGTACTTCCGATCATGAGTGACATTCGTGGCTTTCTTTCTTCCTGTTTTTCTCTCTTGCCACTTTCCCAGGTTACATTTCAGTGTTGCCAACGCTCAGTCTTGGCAGCCACTCCACCCTACCATCACAGCAACCGACCCATGACACTCTCACAACAAGACACGCCACTCCTCATCTAACTAGTTCACAGAAGAAAACCATTGTTGAGCTTGGATGTGGGATTCCTCTGCTAAATGCCTGTTTGACATAGTCATGTTCTAAACAGATGGCTGTTTTGCCTTTGACAAGCGTCTGTGTGGAACGCTGATGTGCTCATGGTGGCCTTGGAAAGCAAGTAAGAGATATCTGTCAGTGTGCTCCAAGCAGTCCAGCTTCCTAATCGGACCATCTGAATTCTTAGGTGAAAGATAAGACCATGCTTCACACGGGGCAGTCACTCATCAGCAAGACATCAGATGTTCAAACAAGGAGCACTTAGCTGTGTCTGTCAGCCTATCGTTTAGTGAAGCATAGAGATATAAGGTAAGCGGCACATGAGGGGGGGAAGCAAAGAGTCCTGCTAGATCTGAGCACGTAACGGGCAAGCACGCAGACGTAGGGGCAGCAGCATGGCTTCCCAAGTTGTTATGCAAGTCGGAAACAAGAGCTGCAGCCCTAATATTGAAAGGTGGTTAGAGAAAGGGACTGAGTCACGGCTAGTCAGTAAGGACAGAATAACGTATTTTTCTATTATTTATTTTTTATTTTTGAGATTATAATTATATAGTTTCCCCTTTCCTTTTTCTCCTTTGAAATCCTCCCACATATACTTCCTTTTTCTCTTTCGAATTTATGGCCTCTTTTTTCATCAATTGTTACATGAATACACACACACACACACACACACACATATATATATGTAGATAAATATATGGCTAAATATAACCTGCTCAGTCTGTACAATATTACTATAATACTATGTATGTTTTCAGGGCTGGCTGTATGGTATTGGATAACCAGTTGGTGTGCTCTTCCCTAGGGAAGACCATGTCTTCAGCTCTCAGCATTCCTTAGTTGCCTGTAGTTTGTGTTAGGTCAAGGTGTCCCGTGCTCTTCCTGGTCCTTCAGCGTGTCTGTTGGTATCAGCCTTGGTAGTCCTTTCAATTATTCATTTTCATTACTGTGTAGACACTAAGGGCGTTTGAACTATATATATCTATATCTATATAATATATATATATAATGTATATATATATATTTTTAATCTAGACAATAATTTTTCTAAGAAGGTATTTCTGCTTGCTTTTGGGGAATAGTATCATAGATATCATATGGAGTGGGAAAATCAATTGGTCTATCTGAAGTCTGATTTTCCTCATCTAAAAATGATGACAGTGTTGACGAGCCAGGAGCTCGAAGTTAGGTTTGCAAACTGCAGGACGAAGAAAGCCGTTGTTAGTTTTGTTAGTGTGTCCAGTTGGTGGTTGAGATTGTTACTGACGGCCTGTTTAGGGTTAGCGCGGGAGCACAGGACTCCGATTAGAACACTTGTCGGAAATTTAACAGGACTACCTAGAATCCCGAGGATGTCTCAACACAACATGTGGTCTTTGGGGTAAGGCGCCTCACGATGGAGCACTACAACATAGGCTAAGCTGCTTGGCCGGGAGCTCTGTACGGATTCCTGTGTGTGCACACACAGGTTCTTTATAATTTGAGGAATGCACACAGGAAAGGGAAGGCCTGAATTTCCATGCAAGTTAAATAAGTACCCGCCTGTCTTAATTTGCGAATCAATGTTGAGCCATACTGTCATTTTCAAAATGGGAAGTTTAAAATTCTGCTGTCAGTGTAACGATGTTATGTGGGCGCGAGGGATTTGGGAATTCCTTGAAATCCATTGAAATTGGATGTAAGATTATACGTGTGCCAGTTTCTAAGGCAGATTTTCATAGTTTCCGTTTTCGAAGAATTCCCCATCACACCGAAGTTTAAAAAGCTTTGTTTTACGTTACAAAATCGAATAAGGTAATAAATACAACTGACCATAATGGCTTGTGGGTGTCCCTGTGGCTTTATGGTGTGGATATTCACCCTCAACTGGAGCTTTTTGTATGCTCTGAACTACCGTCATCAGCAAAACAGCAGCAAATTGTAGAATATCAGTCTGAAATATTCCCTACCGTTTCCATTTTTTTCTTTTTTAGTCTTTTTTCTTGCTTTGCTCTGCGATTTCTGTGTTTTAATAATTGAATTATGATCAGTTTTCAGCGATCAGAAGAAACTGATTAGACAGATATGAGTCACTCAGAGAGAAAAGATTTGAAAGACAGGTGTACGTCTGAAAAGGCTTCTGGAGAGACTCGTGGGAATTTATGAAAAACTGTCACATTTGACATGAAAATGTCTGAGAGCTGATGAGGTAGAGGCTGACTCGCAGAAATTCCTACCAGGCAAATTGTGTGCCTGTTAAAGACACACAAAAATAATTTTTCTTTTTGTGACTGGAGGGGAATATCTCTTTAAGAATTTTGCCACCTGTTTAAGGTGTTGGTGCATTCGTACCTGGAGATGGAAGGGGCAGGTTTGGTTCAAGAGTTTTCTCAGGCACTCAGTGAGTATGAGCCTGGGCCACCTGAGATCCTGTCTCAAAACAAAGAGGTCATGGGGGGTAGCAAGACGGTTCAGAGGGTAAAGGACCTTGCCAAGCCTAACGAACTGAGTTTGATTCCTCCGTCTTTCGTGACGGAAGGAGAGAACCAACTCCCGAGAGTTGTCCTCTGACCTCCACAGATGTACTGCAGCTTTCACCGACCCCCCCCCCAGCATGAACACAAAGTAAATCATTAATGTAATAAAAATGAAAAAAAAATCAGCCAAGAAATGTAGCATTTTACAGTAATCGTTCTGTAAGAGGCGGTAATAGAAGAAAAACGAGATTAGAGATGTTTATGTACGTTACCTCGCCTGGCTAAAAAGTTTTTATATACACATGAAGAAAATACTAGTTCATCTGTAGAGTTGAACAAATTGCTATTCGGGTTAACTTGACAACAGTCTCATGTGTGGTGGGACAAAGAGCCAGTCTCTCAGTTGGCTTGCTACACACTGCCAAAGAAGAGACGATAAAACCTTAAACTATGTCAGTAGCAAAAGCACACCATGTAGTTGGCTTGACGATGGCTGCGGATGACGTCTTTACTAAGTATCAGTAAGCATGATCCTTGTGTGAGAGCAATAAGACTCAAGCACCTCACAGGGAAGTCATTCCCGCCTGGGCTTTGGGTCTATGCTGAGAGCTGTTCTCACTTCTCACCATAATATACTGTTTTTGCTTTGATTTTTTTTTATTTCAATGTACCACTGTTTAATTCTAAGACGTTCTTACATTGTTTGGCTAGGATACACATTAGCAACTGTACCTATAGCTGTAATCAATTTGGCAGATTGCTCCAACCTTTCATTTCTGTCGGGGAGACATCCTCTGACGACCGAAGCCACACCTGGCATCTCAAGACAAGAGTCATACATGCAAAATGGGATTCAAAGGTAATGAGGTGTCATATTGTTTCATCAGCAAAAAGAAGCAAGTTTTTTTTTTTTTGGTAATTGGTACATTGTAAGAAATAGAGGCATCTTTCATAAGCATGTGATAGTGTGTTTTTTAATGGTTTGAAATTGCTGATTCAAAAGAATGTTTCCAAGTATTACTAAATTGAGGAAAGTTAATATATTGTAGATTCTGTGAAATAATGAAATATAGTTAACAGGCATTTTTAACATCAGTGAAATCTACTTAATTTATTCTCTCATTTACATATACATTTTTTCAACAACCATTCAATGGGCTCATAGTATATATCCGGGATCTGTGACCAGTGGTGCAAAGAATTTAAAAATCAAATAAAGAAGGTTCTTGAGAAGAGCTAATGGTTTCCTTCTTTCATAGGAAATAGCTCGTAAATAACAAAGTATGTTGTGTTATGAAGGGGGAAATAGGAGAAACAGGGAGGGACCTCTAATTAGTGAATTAGACCTAATTAGAGAGAGGTCAGTACAGAAGGAGAGGAAGAGGGGAGGGACAAATATCACCAAGGACATTTGATAAAGCCTCGAGTAATTGTGTTATATTTCATTAAATATATATGTCTATGTATCTTAAATGAAGTTATGCTTCCTGTGCTGAACATTGTGCTGACTATGTTCCCCACAAGAGCCACAGACTATCAGACAAAAACCCCAGTACAGGTGTGAGTGCTGGGATTAAAGGCATGTGCCACCACCGCCTGAATTAAAAAGTAAAATTAACGGGCAAGCCATTGTAGATTTGATCAACTTTTGAGCTTTGACACTGTTAACTGTGTCCCTGGCTCAAAGGGATCCTTTCTGGCTACTTTTCCCATTGCACAACAGTTGAAGACCATTGCTTTATATTTGTCTGCCTTAAATTGTGCCAGGAGGGAGCATTAATCTATTTCCTGTCACTCTATCAAGGTAGAAAGTGGAATTCTGGGTAACCTTTCACAATATTAACATGATTATCTTGGCACTGGAGGAGTGTTCAGCAAGAACATATTTATGTTTCTAGGTACTTTTCCTTTTTTTTGGTTAGGTCTTTCAATATCTCTTTAATATTGAGATATATCTTTCTATTTAAATTGGTTTCTTATAGACAGTAGAGTTGGTTCTTGTTTCTCATGTAACAACCTCTATAACGGTATAGCTACACTTACACGATTAACATTTCCAATGCTTACTCATAGGATGAGACTACAACCCATCGTATTAGCTGCACCTTTCTGTTCATCACCCTGATCTTTGGTTTTTCTTCGTCTAGTGCTTTTCTGTCTTTTGGGATTTATTTGAGAATCTCATTGTTTTTTCTCCTTAGCATGTTAACTTCACATTTCTACTTACTTTCTGGCAGTTCCAGAGTTTACACTACATATTTACAATGAGTCTATCTACTTACGGGTTCCCTCTATTATTTCATGGGTGATGCAGGAAGCTTGTGATACAATTGTCCCCAGTACTTCCATTTGGTCCATTGCAACATCGATGGCCTTCATCTCCTTTGCATGTAAAGTGCTGAAAACATGGTGCTCCCGTCAGACTGCTCTGAACAAATTGAAAGCAAGAAAAATAAAAGGGTATTTGTATGTACTTACACTTTCCTCAAAGCTCTTTATGTAGATCTGAGTTTCTAGCTTACATTTTTTTCTTTCTCTTTGAAAAAATTCCACTTAGCTACTGGCAGTACATTCCCTTGATTTTTGTTGCCCGAGAAGGTTTTTACTTATCTTTTGCTGTTGAAAGTTAATTTCACAGGATTCAGAATTCTATGACTGTGGTAGTATGCTGCTGCTGTTGCTGCTTCTCGAGTGACTTGCCAAAGATAACATTGGTGTGGTCCCTGCCAGACCTCAGCAGAGGGAACCACCATCCCTGCCAGCACCATCCCGGCCAATGGAACCCTGATTGTCTGAGCTCAGGTGTTTTTATTGATTCAGAACTCTTTAGGTGTTCTATTGATACCACCATGTGCAGATCATTAGCAATCAAACGCCCCCACTTAAATCCAACACCAGCAGACAATGCAAAACGCCAAGGCCGATGCATCCCTTTTTCCAACAGCAGTGCACAAAACAATTATTTTAAACACAACTAAAAATGAACTTCCACAACATATGATTATTTAAGACTCTCTCCCTCATCCCTTTAAATATCCTGGCCTGTTCTTGTTCACATGGTTTCTGAGAAGTAGGCTTTAATTATTTTAGTAGCACATCTTTTATTTATTTTAAGAATTTCGTAATGTAAACAGTGTTTGTGGGTCATGTACACCCCAGGCTTCCACCTTCACCTCCACATAGACACCCTCAAGGGCACCTTTCCCCCGCAGGCCCCTGCGTTTCCCCTTTGCCCTGTGAGTCCTATCAGTGCCGCCCGGTGGGATGGGGACTGATCTTGCTGGCTTGCTCTTGGGCGTGTGACCATACCTTCAGTGAGTTCAAGGATGCAGCGAGCATGTGATTTCCAGAAGATTCCTTTGCTCAGCACTCCTCCAGCTCTTACGTTTGTTTTTTTTTTTCTATTCCATCGTCCACAATATTTTCTGAAACTTGGAGTTGGGGAGGTAGGTAGGCAGAGATGTCCTGTGTAGGGCTGTGTAGTGACTCAAGAGTCACTTCTTCTCATCACTTTGACCAATTATTAGACTTCGCATCAACTGCTGCCCACTTCCGAGAGAAGCTCCTCTGACCGAGACTGACAGCAGCACAGATGTCCGTGTGTAAACATAAATATTTAGAGGGTTATTTGGCAACATGCCTGTTTAATAAGACAATAGTAGTTGCTTCTTCCTTTGGGCCCGTGACCTCCCCAGCCATGGGTTTTGACCAGGTTTACAGTAGTGAGGGCATGAATTCTCTCCTGTGAATTGGGCCTCAGATGTAATCCAAGGCAGCTGGTCATCCCTGGCGTCCTCACGCCACTATTGCAGCAGTGGACACGCCTTCCAGGCCATTACTGTGGCATTCAGTGTCCACTGCTGGGCACAATCATTGATAATTTGTCTCTGCTAGTGGCCCGGATGGCACCTTTGCACAGTATGAGGGCGACAGGCTTTGGTCTTTTTCTTTGGTGGGTAAGGCGGTAGTTACCCATGTCTTCTCTCTAGATGTTTTAGTCTATTTTTGTGTGTGTTTTTAACATGATATCCCTAGGTGCAGGGATTTCTTTAGTTTCATTTTCAGCATTTATTCCGTTTGATGTTTTGTGAGCTTCCTAGACCTGAGGTTTGGCGTTAGCAGTAATCTAAAGGAATTCTCAGCCATTAGTGCTTTAAATATGTCTTCTGTGCCTTCCCCTTCTCTCCCCCCTCCTCCCTTCTCCCTCCTGGTACTCTCATTACTTGTGGTTGTACCTTTTGACATTTTTTCATCACATTAAGATATCCAGGGATTCTGTTTTCTACATTTTGTTTTGCTTTGCCCTTTTCTCTTTGCCTTTCAGTTTTGAAAGTTTTCTGTTGTTGAACTCTGAAGTTCAGAGCTTCATAGTGCTGTGCAGTAGAATAAGAGATCTGTCAAATCATCGCTCTGATTCTGTTCAGTATTTCTGATCCCTGGCACTTTCCCTTTCTTGAAAATTTCACATGATTTTTTTTTTTAATGCTGTCTACTTTTTTTCCATTAGAGCCCTTAGCATATTAAGCAGAGTTTGTTTTAAATTTCTAATCTTGAGGTTGGGACATTGCTCAGTATTAAAGTTTTCACATAACACATGAAAGGTTCTGCTCAGGTCAATTCTCAACCCTGCAAAGATAAAAATAAAGTGGAACAAGTGTAAGAGCAGGGAATTTGCTGTAAGCTTGTGTCAGGGCTATCCAAAGCTATACATATAAAGTCTCACCAACATGAGCTGAACAAGGACAACAACAGACATGCTGAAGTGGGTTGGGGACAAGAAATAACAGGTAACTAAGGACTTCTGAGAGTTGGAGAAGTAGATTCCTGTAGGGAAGAGCACACGATTGGCTATCCAATACCAAATGGTCAGTGCTGAAGACACACACACAAGTAACGTCATATTGACTGATCAGGTTATATTTTTGTATTCAGGAATATATACATATAGTCACATCCGCATGTAGATCCATATCTAACCACAATCTATGAAGAAGGAGGCCATTAATTTGAAAAAGAGCAAGGAGAGCTACATGGGAGGATTTGAAAGGAGTAGAGGGAAAGGTAAAATGATAACGATGCAATTACAATCTCAAAAAAACATAAAAGGAATCATAACAATAAATAAAATTTCAGTCTCCTGATTCTAACATCATCTCAGATTTGCATCTGACTTTGGTACTCTGTCTCATCAAACTGCCTCCTGACTTTAAGTATGCAAGTGGAAAGTGCAAGTCAGTTTATGATTCTATTAGTCAGGGTTCTCTAGAGGAACAGAACTAATGGGGTGAATATATATATATACACACACACACACATACACACTTTTCTGGCATGGTAGGATGGTGTATTCCAGTAATGCCAACATTCTGGAATCTGAGGTATAAACAGTTCAAGGTCAGCAACCTTGGGTTAGAGAGAAATAAGGGGCATGAAGAAAAAGTCAAAAGAAGAGATTTTTCATTTTTTGAAAATAATTATAGGATAGCCACAGGACGAGAGTGTAATTATCACTGTTACAGTAATTGCTCCAAGTCATTTTCTGAATGTCTAAATGCACTTACTATTTTCTAGGTATTTTTACACGTATTATGTTTGATTCCTATATGTACATGCCATTTTAATAGATTCTTAAAGTCAAAAAATGATACATACAAAGTAGTGTTTGGAAGCCTATTTTTAGTTATGTACAAAATAATTGTTTTGTGCACTGTTGGGAAAAGGGCTGCCTAGACCTTGGAATTTTGTATTGTCTACGGGTGTTGGATTCATGTGAGGGGGTGTGTTTGATTGCTCATGGTCTGCACCTGAGGAGTTTTGAATCAATAAAAACCCCTGAGCTCAGATGCTCAGGGTTCCACTGTCCAGTATGGTGCTGGCCAGGACAGTGGTTCCCTCTGCTGAGGTCTGACAGGATTTTCACCAAAGACTATGCCTCTGTGTCTCTTTTGCTGAGTAGCTGTACTACTACGAAGTAGTATTTCATTACCACATTTCATACATGAATCTCTATGTAGTTTCCTTTCATTCATTCCCCACCCACTATAGTCACTCATATCCTTTATTCGTTCAATTGTTAATATTTATTTGTATGGTGTGTGTGTGTGTGTGTGTATACACACTCATTGCACAAGTGTTGCAGTGCATGTGTGGGGGTCAGAGGACAACTTGCAGGTGTCAGTTCTCTCTACTATGTGAATGCACAGGATGTGATTTGAGTCATCAGGCTTGATGGCAAATGCCGACACCCACTGAACTATCTTGCCTGCCCATCCACTCTCCCCTTCTTATTGGTCCCCCCCAAATAGAGTCTCCTTTTGCTTTCACTTTACACATATCTACTAGCCCCTTTTCACATACTCCCCACCACTTTTATTCAGAAAGACATATTTTGAGAGAAGATAAGATTTTTACCAAGTTCCTATTAGTGGCGGGATGACCGAGGTTGGTTTAAATTTGATCCTTCTAACTTATGACACCCCAGTTGATTATCAAGCTACTCATATGAATATTGTTTGTATTTGTCAAAATAATTACTATTTGAGTTGGTGTGGGGTTGTTAAAAATTCTTATATATGGACACAGCTATTAGAATGAAGAATTCTGATGGAAGCTAAGTGGTAAGAGTTATTTCTCTAAAACTGTATTGATACTGTGAGATCCTTGAAGAGACAAGTAATATTATTACTCTATTCTTACTGATCCCAACTATTTTTCGAGACTGATCAGTGAAGGATAAAGTGTTGTTTTGTGTTTAATTGCTACTGCTCTGTTCTGCCAATGTACTAAGGATTCTCAGTGATTTGTGAGCTGTCGTAGTAGACTCTGAGGTGGTTAAGAAGAACACAGAATAGCAAAGTGATCCAGGTGATGTAACCCTCAGCTTTTTAAATGATGCATCCGTTTTCATTTAAGACAAAGTAGCAAAACTTGTTAACTCACATAGGAATATTATGCTGGCCATATCTGATAAGAAGAAACATGTATGTAAAATTAGGTTGATATTTTGGCAGCCAGATCTCACTTGAATTTGTTAAAAATCTAAGTCATTCAGAAACTAATGGAGTATAAAATTAGAGCTTAAAATGTAACTTAACTGTAAGCTTAAAATGTAATTACTTAAAATGTAACTAAAGATCTACAAAATAGTAGTGGTTAAAAAGAGTGCTACTATTATTTTTAAAATTTTTTTTTGCTTAAAATACTGTTGCTCTGGAATTTTATAAGGGCTGAATTTTATTTTTCTAAAGCAAAAGATTCAGGTAGAAATCATTATTCTGCTGTCAAAATACAACAACTTGCCTTTTGGCTTTTCTATGAGCTCTGAAAGACCTTGCTCAGAAAACTTTGCTAAAGAAACTTTCTTAACCAAACAAAAATAGAAACAGAAATAAACGTGCCTTTCTAGAATGTTTGATTTTATATTTGCTGATATATGGCCACCTTAGCTTTTCTACTCCTACAACAATCATGAATACTCAGGGGCTGTAGAAAGAACATGAGTTTTCATGCTAAACAAGTCTGGATTTATACTTCGATTTTATGTATCTGTTGTTTTAAAAATGCAAATAGTTGTGTGATAACTATCTCATAGGAATGAGTTGAGGATGTGATAAGATGCCTTATCTTATTATGTTCAATGGATTTTGATACATAACAAACACTTGTGTTTATTAGTTAAACAAATATATGAGAAGTTTGTATACAAATTAAGAAACTAAAGTTAATTCATTTTTAAAGTGCCAAAACATTAATTTGCCAATATCATTGAATGAGCAGCTTACTATTTCTCTCTAGAGTGTAAGATATTTTCTGATTGTTGTTGACTTTTGAGGTTTTATTTATTTTTGTTTTATATTGTAAGTGTTTTGCCTGCGTATATGTCTGTGCATTACTTGCTTAGGGTACTTCTGAAGACCAGAGGAGGCACTGATCCCTGGGAACTGGATTTATAAACAGTCATTAGCTGCCATGTGCGTTCTAGAAACCAAACTGGAATTCTCCTGAAGAGCAACCAGTGCTCTTAACTGCTGAGTCATCTCCACAGCCCCATGTAAGATAAGTTATGAGAAAAAATAGTCAGAAAACCAGGAAAGTAAAAATGTACGCTTTGCGGGGAGGAGAGGAGCAAAGAGAGGGGAACAGGAGGGTACCGGTGATGCGTGAAAAACCGGAAGGGCGGCTTTGGTTGGGGAGGAGGAGGGGGAAATCACACAGGAGGAGAGGGAGAAAGGTGGGAAAAATAACACTAAGACTATTTGGGAAATGCCATAGTTTTTCACTTATCAAAAATTACATAAACACATACAAGCGTATATGTATACATATCCACTTATAGGTTGAATGAAGTTAAGACACTGGGTTCACATGCTACCCTCTAGAACTCAGACTATATAATAAAAAGTCCAGTACAAGAAATTCCCGGCTGAGTTGTTGGCCTGGGAGCTTCAAGAGACTCTGAAAATAATACAGGTGATTGCTCTTGCCATCGCTTGTCTCCAGAGATTGAATTATACCTCTATTACTGAAGACATCATGCACTTAGGACACAGGACCTAGAGGATCAGAGCTGGGTCTGACTGGAAAGCCTCTCCTAGCTCCCACCTAGCTTTCATAGAACCAGAAACTACTAGGAAGGCTGACAAGGAAGGGAAACAGTTTATAGTCCTACCCAGCTATTTGTAGAACTTATGAACCACAACAATGACCAGCACAAGATGTCCATAAAGGTGCAGTAGTGGTGCTCGTGCATCGGCACTAACCAACATCTGGATAATTGGACACAGGGTCTGCTAAACAGGAGGGAAGTCATACCTGGTACTGGAAACAGCGCCAACTACCCCAGGCTAGTGAGGTCATGGATCTTCAAGGATAACATACTCCTGCCACTTCACTAAGGTTCTCACTGTGTTATACATGCGAAGCCTTATAGCCACAGGTAAGCGCAGTTCCTAACCTCACCAGAGTGTCTTCTCTTTGCCGCAGAGATGCTTATAAGAAACCACACCTGGTCAGAACACGGAGACTATTTGTGAGCTGCTCATCTCCAGTGGATACATCCACAACGTAACTACTGCACTCTGGGGAGAGAGTGGGCAGAGAGAGCCAGAAGTTTAGGAAATCTGCTGGGAGATTTTTGTCTCCTAGAAATGCCAGGAAAGCTTCACACACGACACCTCAACAGTATGATTGTCGGAACAAGACCTGAGCAAGGACAGCGCCAATTACACGATAATGTGGAGAGGGAAACTCTTGCAGCTCCAAACCTAGCCAAAGATCATAGGAAACATAGTATTCCATTGTTTACATGACCACACTGTCATCCACGCATCAGCTGAAGGACGTTTAGTCTGTTCCCATTTCCTAGCTCCTGTGAATGAAATGGCAATGAACGTGGTCGAGGAGGTGTCTTTGGAGTAGAGTCCTTGAGGTGTAGGCCAAGGACCGGTGTAGCTGGGTCGGGAAGGAGATTTATTTTTAGCTTTTTGAGAATTCCATACACCGTCCATAGTGGCCGTGCCAGTTCACAATCCTAACGGTGAAAGAGCGTTCCCCTTGTCCCCGAATCCTCCCCAGCATTTGTTGTCAGTTATCTTCTTGATCTTTGCCATTCTGACTCAGTATTTTATGAAGAAAAGAGGTTTATTTAGGTGACAGGTTCAGAGACCAAAAGTCCAAGCTCGGGCAGTCCCAGGAGCTTGAGTTTTACCTTAGCTCAATGGTCCGTGTGTCAGGAGCATGCGTTCAGATCAAGGCAGGAAGCCAGTGAGTCACAGGCTGATATTTGCTTTCTCAGCAAGCCACGCTCATGAGGACTAGCCAGGATCCTGTGAGAACATTAATCCTTTACAAAGTTGGTGCTCAAAGTGACCTTGCTATCTTCCACTGGGCCCCATCCATGGCAGAAAGTGTCAGCATCTCCCAACACGACCACACTGGGGACCATGTTTCCAGAATATGAATCTTTAGGGGTCATATCCACACCTAAATCTGGTTTAAGCTACCAGGTAAAAATGTGGATTTCATTTTCTGGAACAAAGCTTTGTAGCTTCGGAATTAATTACTTGAAATTTGAGTTGTCCACAAGGAATTTGGTTGGTATTTGATAGGAAATACAACGAAGGAAAATACATCGGCTTTTCCTCCTTATTTGTCAGATATTTCTCAGATCAATGAGAATGTTGAAGCTCGGTAGCATTCAAGAAGACGAATGATTGTTTCTCGACCAAAAATGACAAGTTTATGTATTTCTTCTTTTTCTTTTTCTTTTTCTTATTTCTTATTTTACTTATATGCATACAATTGCTTTTGTTAAAACATGACTATAGATATTGAATTAATTATAATGTGTCAACAGACAAAACTACTACCTACTCAGCGTGCTTCAAACTCCTGTGCTCCAAGGTGTTATGTTGAATTCCTCTCGTAAACTTCAGAGGCTGCCTCTGTTTGGCCTCGGTGCTTGGTGAATTAGGCAGTTTTGTAGTTATGTAAAAAAGAAATCACAGAATTTTAAGTCAGGGAGTTTAGACTCCTTCTGTTTTGTGGCTATCAATTTCAAAGTGGGCTTTAAAGCTACATAAAATTCTGTTCATAATGTGTACTTGTTCAGGCTCTCCGAGTATTCACTGGATTCTTGATATGACTGACATAAACGGAGCATCCAGAGCTACGTCTGGCAGATGAGAGCGCGGCTGCCTTGGGAACCAAGGCCTTCCTCCAAACCCTACAAAACCGCATGAGGAGTGATGGATGTTATTAGGACATTCATTTCGCTCTGACATCCATAAAGTCAAGACAGACAGGGGATGTTTTCTTTACTGCCCACATAATTTATCAGGCTCTGTTTGTCTGCTGCGCGGCTGTACTGGGTGAGTTAGGTATTCTGGGAAAGTCTTAAAGCTTTCATAATACAAATTCAAAAAAGGAACAAAGAGTTAGGCATCTTTAGGCCTTTATTGAAAAACATTAACAAGTATTTATTAAAATGTCACCTACCAAATTAGGTGCTGAGAAAGAAGATGTGCTCGCGTTTCTCATTCCACTGACCCTGTGATGTCATGATTAGCTCAAACCCAGGAAGAATGTACACGTGTTCATTCTTTTTCTCTTTCATAAGTGGCGTGAATAGACATCTTGACAGAACCCAGCTGCTACTTCTATGGACTTAATGAGTTTCTTAAGGCACCCTACTGTGTCTCAATATTAGAGAAGCATATGGCACAGTTAATGTTTAAGTGTGAATTTATTTGACTTTTTATCATGTATTTTCCACCTGTGATTTCGGTTTCTTTAAGAAAGCCCGTGTGTTTGTATACATATATATTTGGCTGTTTCAGTAGCTGTGAGCATGACAATTATGTGGTTTTCATGGATATATAAATTAAATGCCTCTCTATTCTTAGTTGCTATCAATAACTTCTAGAAGAAGAAAATTGAAAGAAACATATGGTCTAGCTTTAAAGCAACTTAAAGTATTTAAGACTTTTTTTTTTGAAAAGCTTTAAGAATAGAGAAACAAACAAACAAAAAAACCCCTAAAGGTCAGTATCTGTTTGTCACTTTATAAAATAGCTACACAAGAGCCTAGAACCCAAATGCAATCATTCTTATAAAGATATTGAGCTGGTAAGGGGTGTCATAAGAGTAATAAGGTAATCAGACTCAGAAAAAATAAAAGCAAGAAAAGAGATTTTCCCATTCTCCCTCTGGTGATTATTTTCCTGGATCATGTTTGATAATGAATCTCCAGCTATGTGTCTTCATGTGCATCTTTGCACCCCATTGTACAGGACTAATTACAGTGAAGCTGTACATGAGAACTAAACTGATCCCTGGGGCCACCTGAAAGAGTCCCATGTTAGTTGCATTATGGCTCTGGGTTTTGATGTGCAGCTATTAGTTTCCAAGCTTTGACTTTGAAGACACTGATCAAAACCCACCACCTTCTACCCTACACAATAACTCTGTTAGAGGCCTGACAACACCTCATGGCAACAACCTGATGCTTACAGAGAAATGGTTTTCAGATGGCAAGGAGCCAAGGAGGGACTGATTTACCAAATTTACTTGTTTAGGCTCCTTGTGGTGAATGGAAGCTGTTTCTCTTCCAAGGCTTTTTAATTGGGCCGCCTCTACTACAGGCACCACTTTCCGGCAGGGCAAGAGACAGAAGATAGAAAGCACTAATGTAAAGCTTTCAAGGTCATTGTTATCATATCTTCTCATGGAAATGGACAAAAATATTTTCTGGTTCCTATTGTAAATCCTCTTGAAGTATAAATAGGTTTTTGGTGAAATCTAGAGAGTCGATTTCCATATCTTCTTTGTGTTCGGTCGGTAGAATATACGAAGAATAACCACTGGCCTCTATCTTGTTTTAAGGTAATCACCTTGGCTTTCAAAATGGGCAGATAGGAACTCCCTAGGCAAGCTTTTAACTGTTTGTCTAAGGCCAACTGGCACAGCTTCACAGCAGTGCCACTGAGAGAGAAAGATTGCCTTTGAAATCAGCTTGACAGGAATAAAAACGTATCTAATTTGGCTTCCCTATTCTACAGAGTAAAAGGAAAAGATGTTTCAAATTTCTAGTTGGGTAAGTACCAGAAAAAGTCTTGCTTTGACTTCTGACTGCTATTTCTGTGGTGGGGTGTGGCGAAGAAAAACAGAAAAGCAAAAAACAGACTAGGAGAGCGAATGTTCCTGGGGTTTACTAGGAAAAGACATGACATTAAAGATTTCAGGACTTCTATTTTTAATTTACAAAGCTTTTGCCTTCCTTTTTGCAAAGCAAAGGTTTATTTTAGATTGTGTGTGTGTGTGTGTGTGTGTGTGTGTGTGTGTGTGTGCATGTACATGCATGTTTGAGTGAACTTGCCCAGGGAGGCTAGAAGAGGGCATAGGATCTCTGGAGTTGGAATTACAGGCATTTGTGACCTGCCTGAAATGAATGCTGGGACCTGCACTCTGGTATTCTGCAGGAGTAGTATGGGCTCTTAACCACAGAGACGTTTCTCCAGCCCTGTACCTTCCTTTTGAAGTGGTACTGGTGTTAAGTGGGACTCCTGGCTTCTGACGAGTAAGCCTGCAAGTGCTAATTCCCAATTACTGTGTCTCTAGCAGAGCTCCCCAAAAGATTGTTGTCCTAACATGCATTGCAATTGGCACTGGACTGATTTGTGGAGAGAAGTTTGAACTTCATAAGGGGTCTGAATAGTAGACTAGTTCTCTCAGAAAATTTGTTTTCTCTTTGTAAAAGGATAATGTAAGTGGCCTCAATAAGGAGCCTCCAACACAGTGTATGATACTCAATGAACAGCTCTTAAAAAATTGACTCTATAGAGTCCAGAGTAGTTCTGTGTCCCCTTCTCCTGGATACTTGGAAGCTGAGGTGAGAGGGTAGCTTGAGCTTAAGAATTCAAGGCTTGTAAGTTTTCCCCCAAGACTCGTGATTGCACTTACCCTGGGTAGTTGGATAGTTTTCCAGTACAAGGCATGATTACGTCTTGTTGATCAGGTCTTAATTCCAATTAGAGAGTTGTTGGTTGCTCCCAACAAACGTGTGCTATTACTACAGCCTTAGGATTATTGTGCTACACTGGTCCTTGTTGTGGTTCCTGGGTGTCAGCACTGGGTAGGGCTATTGGTTGCTTCCATCCTTTGTATAAGCTTGCCTGAAGCCTTCTGATGCCAAACTACATTATGACTATTTGCTCTTATAGCCATATATAAGTATAGTCTTCACCCCTCATCAAGGAACTTCTCTTTGCAACAGATAGAGATTGTCACAACTGACCAAAATGCAGAATTATGGATCCCAGTCCCAGCAAATAAATATACAACAAAATATCTGTGCCTAAGGCTCAAGAATTACTTAAAAGGGCAGGCGGAGAGATTGCAAGGGCATGACAGGAGCAGACATTTTGCTGTGGGATTCTATCTCCTAGAAACGTCAGAAGCTACACCCATAAAGTCTCACCAACATGAGCTGAACAAGGACAGCACCAATAGACATGTTCACGTGGAGGGGCAAAATCCCACGAGGCCTCAACCTTACACAAAGAGTTACAGGCAACTAAAGAATGCTGAGGGACAGAATTTGTCTTCCTCAGGGAAGAGCACACCAAGTGTTTATCCAATACCAAATCGTCAGCCTTGAAAACCCACATACAGGAAGCATTATGTAGGCTGATCAGGTTGTAAAAAAAATAAAGAGCATAGTATTTGAATATGTGTGTTTACAAGAAGCTACAACGGCACCTTTGTGTGTGTGTGATAGTGTGTGTGTGTGATAGCCCGCAAGCCAACAGTTTCTTTTGATGGTTAATTGGTTAATTCAGCCAGTTTGTACCAGTCTGTGTAGTTTTCCCAGGGAACCACTGGGATATGTTACAAGGTTTGGAGATTTTGCTACGGTTTGTTTAATTCCCCCAGTCATAGTCCGCCAGAGACCTGAAAATTGGTGATCACTTTTTATGAAGTAAAATTTGGTAGGATTATCTTCCTCGTGGAGTTTCAGGTTTGTCACTCTTCATTCAGGAGAGTGACTTATCAGTTGCTTAGCAAGAATACACACACGGGGTGATGAGCAAATGAACTACATGTTAGAATTCAAATCCGTGGGCACGTTAGGAAAGCAATTTTGTGACATAAAAAGTTTTAAAAGTCCTTGCAACCTTCATTTCAGTACGTATACTGTAAAGATTCACGCTACAGGAATAATTTGATCTGTATAACCTTTCTGAGGAACACATATTCATCTCCTTTCAACCAGGGAGAAATGAAATACTAGTAACGCATCCCAAAATAGACTAATTAAGAATAGTAAGATTAATGGGCATTTCTGTCACCCTCCGTAATGTAGCCTCTCAATGATGACAACGTTCACTAATATCCTGGGCACACTCAGGAAAAGACAAGAGCTGTTCAAAATTGGACTCTTATTCTCTGACAAGCCACAGCGTTGCCACCCACAGTCCAGCTTGGAAAGCCTCTCTGCTAACTGGACCATAAAAGGTGTCTTCTCATGCATTACAGAGGCAAGGAGTGAATTGTACATCTCAGTACTTGCAAAACTAGGTCATGTGGAACTTTCCCACTCGAACACCTAGACCTCACACAAAACCTCCCTTCAGTCTTGGACTGTCCACTTTTCCTTCATCAGCAGGTTATCTGAGAACATACCATACTCTTTTTTTCTTTCCTGGACTTCTGTCACTTGGAATCTGTGCTCATTTTCTGTGGATTTCTGCTTTGTATATTCAGTACATTTGTATATCACAAGAAGACTCTCTGATAGGCTCATTTTCTTCCCCCAAGATTATATTTTGCTTTAACCTCTTCCCTAAACCACAGTACTATTTGGAAAAATATCTTTGTGTCACGCGATAGCCAAATGAAGAAAATAAAAGGCTATTTGGAAATTTGAGTTGTAGATCATAGTAGTAATAGAATTGTTTTAGAAGTACTAGGAGAATTAGCATGAAAATCCAAAGAAAAACTGAAAGCAGAAAGAGAAACTAAGACTTGGGATGTTTTGTCTTGTTCTGGACTCATGTCTCACAAGAGAAAATGTGGTTATGCAATTCTCCCAAGAGAGGTGAGAAACCACAGTTGAAGTTCAGATAGCTGCAATGAGAAACATCATAAATGAGGCTGCAGACAGGTAGTTAGGAGACATTTTATAGGTCAAGAATATTAAAAATAACTACAGGCTAGGCTGACAAATGAAATAAACCACAGCTTTGAAAGCATCCTTGGAACTGACTTGTATTCACCTGTCAGTGGGGAGAGTAAAGCTGAACAGATAAATGGCCGCACCTAGGACTTACATTTAGTGCCAGAGGCAGACATACTTACAGAACAATGGATGGATTCCCCCATCCCTCCAGGTCCAGAGATTGGCATGGCACTACAACAACACAATATCCGTTGACTTCCGGAGTCTGTGGTGGTTACGGAGTTAGCGTTACAGTAAAACCGATCGTAAGAAAAGATGTGCAGGTGCTTATGAATAGGGAAAAATGTATTTATTAGCTGCTTTTCCTCATTTTTGATACAACTCCCAGGTTTTCATTCATCAGATGATTATTTTGAACTCATTTGAAAATGTAATAGTTGTAATACACACAGTTTAATTAAAAGCAACACATTTCACCTGATGAACGTGATGGCACTGTTAAAACCACAGCTGATAACACTTTCCTAGTGTGACTTATGAGAAAAGGAACAGTATTCAACTGCTGTCAGACGGACCAAAAAGGATAAAAATACATAATTTGAGGGAAAGAGAGAACACATAATACCATTATACAATAAGAAAAGAGGAGAAGCAGGGTTCCCAGTAAAGAGAAAATAAGGGGAAGGGAGAGAGAGAGAGAGAGAGAGAGAGAGAGAGAGAGAGAGAGAGAAGAGACTTGGGCTTTCCAGTATATATGAGTACAATGTGTAAGTCCTTGCTCCAGCTTTGGGTTTGAAGTTGGGCTAATTCTGCTCACAGTGCCCTCATGTTAGTCTGTGTGTCCAGTCTAGAACAGTAGCTTTGGCTGCGTACAACTGGTGTATGATAAACTCGGGATATTTAATGTACACAATTAGGTGAGTTTAGGAGTATGCATGTACAAGCAAAAACCATTACAACAATTAAAATTAGACCACACCAATTGTCTCCCTGTTTTTTCTTCTGCTCTTTTGGAATCTCTTCTCTCCAATTTTCTATGCTTTTGCTTATCCTGGAGAACAAATGGCAGAAAGATTTTAAGTCGATTTCTAGGATTTTGAGTAAATCAAACTATGCTATATGTCTTCCTTTTTGTCTTCCCTCTTTCCATATAATAATTATATTTTAGGACCATTGTGCCACAGAACTCACTTGAAGTCCCTTTTATCTGTGATGCGAGGTATAAGTCAAAATTAATATTTTGCATACGAATGCCCAATTGTTCTGGCAAAGCCTGATGGGAGAACAGCCCTTTTCACCTGAGACGGCTCAGCACATTGGTCAAACACTAGCTGTGTCTTCATGTGTAGGTGTGTTTCTAAACCCTGTTCTGTCCAGTGAATTTTTTCTCTCTCTCTCTTTACACCAGTATTGCCATTCTGACTGCCATGATTTTGCAATAATTCTTGGAATGAGGTAACGTTTGCCCTGTAACTTTGTTCATGTTTAAATATATTTTGGACTCTAATAAAGTTTTCCCTGTGCATTTTCACATGAATTTGAGAAAGTTAAATTCTGACAGTTTCTATGAAAAGAAAATCTGCTGGAATTTTATCTTGAAGACTGAATAATTTAAATAATTTACAGATTAATTTGCACAGATTTACTACTTTAACAGTGTTTTCTTATGTATGAACGTAGTACCATTTGTTTATATTAGCAAAGTTTTGTTAGTTTTCAATTTTTCATGCATTTCATTATAAAGAGCTCAAAGGTTTTAGATGTGAATGCTACCACGAAAGGGTTTATTTCCTCAGTTAACTCAAAGGGCATTTAACTTTATTTCAATATGTAGAAATGCAATGAATGTAGAAATGCAATGATTTTGTAAATATTCATCTTATATCTGGCAAACTTTCAAAAGCCGCTTCTTAGTCTTAAGAGTTTTTTTTTTTTTTCCAAAAAGTTTTTGCATACGTGTATGTATCATGTTACCTGCAGATAGAGCAAATTTTATGACAGTCATGACTTAGCATGCCTTTTCTTGCCTGATTATATTGGCCATCGTCTCCAGTACAGTTGAATCTAAGTGGTGAGAGTGGCTTCCTTGCTCTGCTCTGCTTCTGACTTTGGGGAGAAAGCTTTTAATCCCTCAGAGCTAGCCTTGCTGTTTGCTGCAGGCCAGGAGCGCCTGTCTGCCGAGTGTAAAATCCCAAACGGAAGCACGTGTCTTCTGCACCATGTGTGCCTGTCGGCATCGCTTCAGTTTTACTTTCAAACTGCACACACTGTATTCCAATACACTTACTTAAAAACTGGTTCCATTCTCTTGAAAGGAAATCACTGCCAGTTGTCCTAATGGTGAGGCAGCATTAGGTTCTAATACAAAGAGCTAACTGTTGCTAAATTGCAGTAGCGACTTTGAATGTGGAGGCTTTTTTCAGGCGTATTATGGATCACACTCAGCTGATGAGGAAAACACGTAAAGATGCGTTTGCCAGTCTAAACATTTTTCTTTACATAACCATTTCTTCAGTTGAATTAGAAAAGGAGACTTTATTATTGCTGTTCATATTGTTGTCTTGTGTAGCATTAATAACTCATCCTCCATATGCTGGCTATGAGTTCCACACTGAGGGTCACTAGGCCTTAGGCAGATCTGAAAACATTTGGTTATCATAAATGCTAGTGAGCTCAGGTGTACCTCTAAGCATTGGTGGTAGATCCTCACCACCATGACAGTTTAGGGTTCACTACAAAAAATCCAGAATACTGGGATTTGGGATGAGCATATGTTCTTACAGCTCCCAAGGCCACCCATTGCTTAGGAAAGGAAGTATGCCTCTGTGAGAAACTGTCTGCATGATAGGAGGAGATGACCGTGAAGGTGAAGATTTGCAGTGGGCAGGCAAGAGTCATCCGGATTGTCCAACCTGGATGTATCATGGAATAATAAAATAAATAAAATATCATGATTACTCGCTATTTTTGAGGGGTTAGAGTTCGAATGCAGTTGGGTGCCTGCACGAGGGCCTGGCAGAGTGCTGACTCTTGCTTTTATTTATAGTGGACACTCACGAATTTTCTGCTTCCAGTGCTCCACCGGCTTAGAAGCAATACGATCTCCTCTTAGCAATTAAAGCCTTTAAATGAAAGAATGCATTTTGATAGCATAAAGATTGATCTTCATGGCCTTTGTCAATCTTTCACAAGAGAAACGTGAAGTACTCTTGAGAGAGCTGTAACACAATTGCTATCCACGAATATTTCCGGAGAAGAGATTCACAGTGACCTTAGGCAGCCAACGTTTCAGTGTACTCTCTCAAGCAACCCAACTGTGCTGCTGTTAATAAATAGAAGGCATGGAAGCATCTTGAGTCAGAGTCACCCCTGTTTATACAGTCTTCGGAAGCCATCTCAGGAGCTATTTAAAATAACTTTCCTAAGAGCCGCGGCCAGAGTCTTCCAAGCTCTTTGTCACACTGGTCTCGTGAAGACTTCATCTAGGAAACAGAAAGAAAAGAGAAATAATACGCACAGACCTTTTAACTTACTAGAAGTAGGGAGCTTGAGAAAGAACTTCAAATCTTGCTTAAATTAGGACAGTAAAGGGAAGATAGTATTGGTGTATAATCCATCCCTTGAGGACTGGAGACATCATGTCCTGGGGGTAAGAAGTTTCTTTTCCACCAGGACAGTTCCTGCTCTCTCCCATAGGCGAGAGAGTCCTCACTCTCCGCCCCAGGTCCTCCCCCCAGCCGCTTCCCTTGGCCAGCCAGCGGGGTGGGCGGGGTGGCCTCTCCAGCCTGGCCCTCCCCGGCTCAGGAGACCGCAGAGCTCGGGACACTGCCCCAGCATCTGGACTCAGAGGGCCACCGGCTGGCTACGCGATCGGGTTCCGGAGCTCCGGCTCTCGGCGGTTTCCTGCTCTGGGCCAGGAGAGTCACCACGTCGGTGTGCAGGACAGCGGGACCCGCATCCCGCGTCCCCGGCCGCTCTGGACAGCACCCTCGGGGACCCTCCCCGCTCCTCGGGCGCCCTCGCAGAATGGAGCGGTTCCCTCTCGGCCGCAGGGACCGCAGCGGCGGCTGCCGACCGCACCCGGCCTCGGGGCTGCGGGCCGCTCAGCCCGCGTCCGCGGCGCTGCCGGTGCCGTCGGGGATCCCGGTGTCCGCGGCTTTCCTGCGGCCGTCGGGCCTGTTCCAGCGGGTGGCCGCCGGCGCGGGCCGCGGAGGATGCGCTCCGGGCCCGGGTCTGGACAGGGCGCTGGGGGCGGTGGGCTGCGGCTACCAGCGGACCCCGAAGTGCGCCCGCTGCCGCAACCACGGCGTGGTGTCCGCGCTCAAGGGCCACAAGCGCTTCTGCCGCTGGCGGGACTGCGCCTGTGCCAAGTGCGCCCTGATCGCCGAGCGCCAGCGCGTCATGGCCGCGCAGGTGGCGCTGCGCAGGCAGCAGGCGCAGGAGGAGAGCGAGGCCCGCGGGCTGCACCGACTGTTCTACCCCGGGCCGTCGGGGGGCAGCGGCGGCACCCCGAACCCCCAGGCCGTGCGTGGGCCCGCGGCCTCCGCCTCCGCCTCCGCCTCGCCCCGAGCCGGTGCCTCCTCCCGGCGCCCCGGGAGCCGGGCGGTCCCCGCTTTCGAGGTTTTCCAGCAAGACTATGCAGAGGGAAAGCAGGGTGAGTCCCGGGCGCTCTGCTTCGCGTGCTCGCGAGAAAATGCCTGTTCCGCAAAGACACCTTGAGACAAGCAGCGCCTCCCTAAAGCCGGGCAGAAAGTTGTTAGAGGCGCAGAGTTCAGGGGTGTGGGTGGCGAGGGGCGCACAGGGGCCAGGCTTTCCCGGGAAGGAGCCTGGGTTGGTTTCCTTGTTACAGAGAAAGTATAATGGTGGGAGTGGGGGTGGTCGCAGGCTCGCCCCGGGGTGGACTTAGGCTCAGTCTGCTTTGAGTTTGTGGGGCCAGACATCAAGAGGGTGTTGAGAGAAAAGTTTCGCGAGTGTGCTTACCCTCTTTCCCGTGGTAAGAGCCCAGCGAGTCTTCCGATCTTCCACGGAAAACCTGTTGGCTGGGGTTATTGTGAAGTTCTTTGCTTCTGTGACCGAGTATTGTCTCCAGCTAGGACTTCGGAAAGAACTGAATTCACTAACCTTAACCCCCCAGTCCCTCCACCCCCCCACCCCCCACCAAATCTTTAAGTACAACTTGAGAAGTTTTAGAAACTGAAGTTCAGTTCCCATAGGAAATAAACTCAAGCCCCTCAGATTAGTGAAGCCATTGGTAAGAAGGCCAGTTTGCATTCGGAGACCTCATCACAGTAGCTTTCCTATTCCCGTGTACTTGCTGACGACAAAGTATCTAGTATCTTCTGTTCGGACTTGTGACCAGAGCGACCGACCCCAAACTAACATTCTCTGTAGTGTAAATGTCATTGTATTTTCGTGAATTTCACACTCTCCATAGGGCCTATGAGTAGTGAAAATTTCACTTTAATCTTTTTGTCAAAGTTCCAAACAGGTTGTAACGCCACGGAGTTTCTATGATAACAAGGCAGTCAGCTATTAATTAGAAACTTTCCTTGGTTGTGAAAATGGTAGCTCTTAGCAAAACAGGGTGTAATTTTGAAAGATCATCTCTGCGTTAAAATTTTGCATTCACTTACGTCAGCTTTTTGACACAAGTTCTAGTTTGTTTCAATAGACCGATAGGCTTGAACCGTTTCTCGTGGACGGCCAAGAGAGGCCGATGAAAAACATGACGAAACTCTGTCCAAAGAGAAGCAAAAGGTAGGGTTCCTTCAGCTGGACTGGTAATGAGGTTTGGCTGGAGGTACCGATTCATGTAAATTTTTGGTACTAAAATTTACAGGCCTACTGCTTTTACCAGATTATTCTGCCACAGATGACTTGCCTATAAAAAGCAAGTCCATATTTTCAAGACTGCTTCACTGGCTTTCTAAATTGACTGCCTCCTCTTACACAACGCACATGGGCTATAGTAAGATATTGTATTGAACTTATTCATTAACAAGACAAAGACCTATAGTGATTCAGAGGTGAATAGCATTTCCCTATGTAAGAAAACCCTTATGTTCAAAAGAAGGAAAGTTTTCAGTATCCAAAACTACAACAATGAATCAATCTCCAGAAGTTGAGAGGACACAGGTGAAGGGAACTATACCAAGTATTTAAAAGAAAGTATATTTTGCAAATAGTCACATGCAATCACTATTTCTTGCTTTCTTTCCCCTTTGTATTTGTTTTGAGACAGGGTTTGACACTATATCCAAGGATGATCCTGTACCATGTAGCCCAGGCTGCCCTCAAGCTCCTGGTCATCTTCCTGCTTCAGCCTGGCGAGTACTGGTATCACAGGTGTGAGCCCTCATCCACAGCTTGCAGCCAGTATTTCTTTTACATGTATTTGTCCTGGGAGTCCAACCTAAAAGTAATGAATTATTTTTAGACAAATGTCAGAGAGGTAATTTTGATATTTTATATGTTTCAGGAGGAATACCCATCAGTGAGTATTTATATTTATAAATTCATATTTTATAAATATAAATGTAAATTTATA
Organism: Cricetomys ansorgei; assembly: GCA_026225945.1. Lineage (NCBI taxonomy): Eukaryota > Metazoa > Chordata > Mammalia > Rodentia > Nesomyidae > Cricetomys > Cricetomys ansorgei. Next base: position 1,935,562 of record JAMJFZ010000183.1, on the reverse strand, counting down.
TTTATCAATCCATATTTACACGCACATGGAATATAAGAGCAACAAAAATTATCGCCACGTGGCAAGTGTTATTTGACAAGATTTTATATTATTTAAAGTTGAAAACAGCATTGTGCAATCTTACAAGTCAAATCTTACAACTTTTCTTTCATCAAATATTTACTGTAGTGACAGTATTTTGACCTCTATAGTGCTAATGATTTCATTTTAAATAAGCTATAGAATTTTATGGAGGGTGTTTAGGACTATCTCTTAACGATTCAGGAAAACATCGTAGAGTATTGCAGACCACTGTTTCTTCATTATGTTACATTAAAAATTTTTATAAAGAAAGTTGGGAGGAGTACTCCCAAAACTCTTGGGCAGTTACCATTTCAGAGTTAAAATATATGTAAATGACAAGAGGAAATAAAGGGACAGAGAAAATTATTTGGGGTGTGTGTGTGTACATTGTTATTAGTTTCCTGGTGTTAGCCTGGCAGTATAGAATTGAAATTAACTTGTTTTATTCATATGCTCAATATGTTGAGATTGAACCATCAGATTTTTTAAATGAAATGTTTTCTCAAAAATTGCTCTTAATATTGCAGTGGCACTCCTAGCAGGTAATAACTAGCTAATATAGTGTTTCTACAGGATACACACAGATTCAAGTTATGAAGTTTGTAATTTTCTATTAGGAGCAATTGGTTTTAAATATTTTTTTCTTAACAGTTCATGTAGATTGAAAAAGCAAATGCACCCTTCACCAAGAGTTATGAAGCTGCAATTTTTAAAAATCATCTCTCACATAAGTTCGTAAGTCTCGTGTGACTGAATATGAGGTCCCAGGAACATTACTGCTTTAAGTTTGGAATGGCTTACCACCATGTCACCCTGAAGGCACCTGGTCTCCCCTGAAATGTCGCCAATCCTTTATTTTACTGCATTCCTTAGGCAACTTAATTAGAGTGTGAATTGTGAGCATTAAAATCATTTATTGAAATTTAGCATTAGGATTTAAACAGAATATTCACCTTTAAACTAAGATTTTTCTTTTTAATGAGTTCTCTTCCACAGCTCCTGTTTTACGTAGTTCTTTTTCATATAGGGTCTTTGTGGGGGGAGAGGGGAACATCACTTAGACAAAAGCAAAACTTGGACATTTTGGGAAAATCTCTAATACCAAGATGGTGTAACATTGACACTCTTGGGTAACAATAGACTTTTTTCTTTTGGTCCCTAAATTCTAAGGGAGTTAGATACTTAATGTATAACTTTATGCATGAAAATGCATGCATAAAAATGAAATGCATGAAATGCATGAAAAACAATATTTTCCAGTGTTCCAGCGCATGAATGATCTTTATAATTTGATTTTCATGAAGATGTTTTTGGATGAATCTAAGTCACCAATTTTATCATATAGATTGCAATCTATATATTATATACAACATATATAATATATATATTCAATAATTCAAACAAGTGATTGAATTCTTTCATCCATTGTTGTTTTTGAGTGGGTAGAACTATGTTGTCGCAAATTTTCCGTACGTCTGATTCTTTTTTCTTTTCTGCAGAACCAAAAGAGAGAAACTGTGAATCATGCCAGAGTAGACACGAGAAGCCAGTGCCGAACACCCTTCACCCTTCTCTGGGCTCATCTCCTAAGGGTAATGGTACCGTGGAGAAACAGGGCTTCAGGTCATCAATTTCAGAATGCTCGGACAAACCCACCATCATCTTGTCTCCTTGCCACACGGAGCAATCGGGAGGAGAAGACAGTCCCAGGTCCTTCTCTTCCTCTGACCTGGAATCAGGGAATGAAAGCGAGTGGGCCAGAGACTATATCGCTACCAGAGCCAGCCTTTCCACAGTGGCCTCGAGACCACGAGACCCCCTCGGGATTCTTACCAGGATTTTCCCGGGTTATAGGCGTAGCCGCCTAGAAGGCGTTCTACAGTTCTGCAAGGGAGATGTAGTCCAAGCTATCGAACAGATCTTAAACGGGAAAGAGCATAAGCCAGACTGCAGGGACCCAGCGCACGCAGACTTGGAGAGAGCTTCAGATTTTAGTCTCGCTGGCATCGGCTTTGGGACTCTAAGTAATAAATCAGCTTTCTCTCCTCTTGAAGCCACGTCGGCTGCCTACGGAGGTGATTCGAGTCTCTACAGTTTCAATCCTAGACTAGCTTTCAGCCCACTGCGCCTGGCATATTCTTCTCCAGGAAGAGCGCTGTCTGGTTTTGTGTCGCCCTACCTAACGCCTGGACTGCTTCCTGCCCTACCTTTTCAGCCAGCTCTGGATTATGCGTTTCCAGGGATGATTAGGGAGCCGGCCCACCTCCCCAGTAAGCACTTAGTAACTGGAGGTAGACTGTATTTCAGGCCCAATCAGGAACACCTGTAACCAATCCACACTAGCGTTCTGGGCGTTTCTGGAACCTTGAAGCGCGCACGTGCGCACACACTATACTTCGATGAGTATATCAGTGACTTACCACTTAAATGCTATTTTTATAAGCAATGTAATAGATTTGGAGACTCTTCTTTGGCATTTATCAAATCAAAGCAAACTTTGAACATTATATGTGCCTGGAATAAACCTATTGCAGGAAGTTTTTTTTTTTAAATTAAACTAATGATATTTCCCCTAAATTATCGTTTCTATTGTAAAGCTCTGCCTGCTTTTATTGTATTGTAGAGTTGGGCTTTTAGAGGCGTAGTTGCAAAAATTTGTGAAGAGCAAAACATATGGTAGAAAATGAGCCAAGAAGGAGGATTAAAATATGAGATTAATTCTACGTCGTCGTTATTCTAAAAGAACCTCCTCTCTCTCTCTTTCCTCTCCCCCTGCTTCACCACCACAGGAAAGCCAGAAGTTATTCCAAGTACTTAACAATATTTTATTTGCTGATAAATGATCAGTATAGTAAGTAAACTATAAATTTGAGCATATTATTTTTGGAATGCCTGAATTTTCCCTCTCTAGCTACAACTTGTGAAAAGGAAAATGTTTTAGAATAATTCTCTTTAAAGTTAACATTGTAAAAACATAAAATACTTACTATTGGGTCTTAAGAAACAAGCCCCTGCCCTCTGCTGGCCACTATCACGAACTGCAACTCAGTTCTGAGTAAATTAGAAACACATGGTTTTCTGTCTAGGCTAAGAAATTTTTGAAATAACCATTTTGGATCACGCTGTATTCAGTTTTCTTGTTGTGAAATGGATTTCTACTGAAGATGATTTTAATTTTTGAGTAGCTTATGTGTGTATCTTGGAGAATAGTCCTGTCCACTTGTTTGAGATAATATGTCACCCATTCTCAAAGGTAAAGATAATTTTATTCAGAAAACTAAAATACCTGATGAGACAAATATTGACTGGTTCTGTATAAAGCATGTTTAATACGTTGAGGAGAAACAAAATTTCCAAAGGGCAGTAACTGTCTTTACAATTTAGAGGTGTTGTGGAGGTTTTAGAAATACCTCTCTCTCTCCACCTGGAATATTTGAAAGGCACCTACCCAGCTGTTCATTTTGGTCACTGGAAGACCCAGAAAACTCGGCTCACAAAACATCTGTATGAGTTTTTCTCATATGCCATCGTTTTTTAAAAGGACAATGGCTTTATTGCTCCTGTGGGGAAAATGAAAACCAGATGTGGTAGGAATTAGAGCTATCTTAATCTGAGCAGCAAGAATCCCTAGAAGTTTCTTTAATTATATTTATCCGTGTGTCTTTTTCATAAAGCTAATAAGTTTTTGTGGTATATTTTTACCTGCAAATATCGCAAGGCACCACTGGAGCGTGTCTGGTGCTAATTCAGAATGCACATTTGTTTAACGATTTGCACTAATTTTGATGGTATGGGGTGTGAGCAAAAGCTCTGTAAAATTTTGATGGTGTTCCCTGCTCTTGTTGTTGTTGCTTTGGTACAAAACAAAATCAAGAAACCTTTAAGACACAGAGCTTTAATCATTATACGATGACTACTAACTAATTGCTACGCAGTCAACACACATTGAGATAGGAATGCCTTTGGATGATGGGTCTTGCAACCAAATAATTCTACAGAGCGGCCTATTGACACACAGTTTTGCGTAAGAGTACCACGAGATTCTGTGTCTCCTAAACATTATGGAACTGCCAGTCCCAAGGGCAATAGTATGAACCACTTTAATGATTTCTGACTGTAGGGTGGGAAAAAGGATTCATGTCTGTCTTGTTCCTTCACAGTTTTGGGTGATTTCTGGTGCCTAATATACGGCAAATAGAACTTTTTTATTCACTAGATTAAATAAAAGTTTTAGATTAGAAATTGAGTCATCCCTGTTGGGAAAGTTTTTTATTGTTGGAATAGATGGAAAGAGCTAGAACAGAGATAGAAGATAGATGGAGAAAGGAAGTTCTTTTGTGATGGTCCGGGGACCACACAACGCCAAAGAGAGAAACCTCCCTGTAGAGGTGGTGCAGTCCTGGAGGGAGAATATCCCAGCAGGACTGATGAGTTGTTCAGCCCAGTAGAGCTGAGGTGAAGTGTCCAGCTCTGCCTCACCTCACCTCATGCTTCGCCTCGCCTCACCTCCTGGAGATGATGCAGTTCTGAAGGGAGAGTATCCCAACAGGACTGAGGAGCTTCTGGCCAGGTGTCCCCAAGGCTGCAGCTCTGTAGGGAAATATCCCAAGCGAGCTGTTCTTTCTTCTGCCCGATATTCTCAGCAGGCCAGTGACTGTTTCTGCTCCGAAGAGAAACAGCAAAAACTGAGGGGTGCTCAGTCCTTTTTAAAGGGTTCTGGAGGGGGGTGGAGCTATCAACATGGCCTGTGATTGGTGGAGTTTCTTTGGCCTGTGATTGGTGGAATTCTCAGTCCAGAGAAGGTTGGGGGCCCCAGCTGAGGGTCATTTGTATTTGTTGGGACCCCTTCTGTGCTGTACTGTCAGGTTGGGGAACCCCTCAGCCAGATGAGAGTAGGGTCTCTGATAGTCCCAGGGGGAAGCTTTCTTATGAGGGGTTTCAAGTCCCAGAGCTCCCCAGCCTTGCAGAGCTAAACTCCCCCAAAAGGGAAAAATGCTGGCTCCTCGGTTGTCTTTGGCATCATTTGGGGTTCCTGGTGGGCATAAGGAATGGTGGCTGGGCCCCCAGAGACCCCATCAGGGTGGCAAGGGAGACAAGCATTAGTCTTGAATAGCAGTTGGACTGTAGGAGAGGCTAGGTTTGCTGGTAAAGTTAACTTTGCTTCCCGGAAGAAACACAGATGGCTGTGAGGGTCCATCTTGGAGGGGGGGGCAGTGTCAGCCAGGAGTGCTAATGGCTGTTAGGTTCCATCTGTGAGGGGAGGGGTCATCCAGGAGCGAGCACAGTCCTCAATCAGGTTCTCCTTCCCTTTGACAGTTAGCTAGCTGGGGGCTTGGGCCTGGCAAGGGGGCGGAGCTAAGGCAGAGCTTCCTTCACAGGGCTGTGGAGGCTGATCATAGATGAATGTGGAAAGGCATGTCAGAGCTTCTCACAGAAAGTGGGAGTCCCACGCTGTAGACGGGGGGGGGGGATACAGAACCCCTCAGAGGGAGCCCTGGGCTGTGGGCTATGTCTGTGGTCAGGGGTAGGGGCAGAGCTCTCCAGCACAGAGCCCTGCTGTGGACTCTGCTTGTTGCAGAATCCTAACATGTATTAAGCATGTACTTTATGCCATGCTCCGGAGAGATTATGATTAGGAGATTAGATCCAATCAATCAATCAATCAGTCAGCTAAGGTTGGCAACATTTGGCAATGTTGGTACATCAGTGAGTTCTTTATAATCATAACGCTTATGTCTAAAGCTATCTGAGGCCCGAACACCCAACTCACGAGTCCGGAATTAGGAAGAGGAAGGGATGAACATCATAGATCCAAACTGAACTGTGTCTGCTCGTGTGCTATGGAGGACATAGATGTCAGCAATTCTATGGAGGGAGAATTCAGAAGGACAGAAGTGGGTTCTTCACAGTCAGCGACCATCTGATGTGGCAGAATTTTCCGTCTCAGTTACTGCGTCCTCAATACCGTAAGAGGTCCGGTTGATGGGACTTTTCATTACTGCCTCAGTATTAGGATGGCATCACTTGCAAGCTTTTCAGAAACAATTTGGGAACAATTTGTTAAATAAGTAAATGAACAAGTTCCAATTCTAAGACCACAGTAACGAGCGTGTGTAGACACCGCTTGTCTACAAAACAGTTTGTGAAAAATTTTCTACGTGAAAGCCTCCCAGCAGAACACGAAAACGGAGGAACAGAACACAGTGTGTGGGTTATAAGGGATTCCGTGTGGAGGATAGTATGAGACACACATGTTTGAGAAAGAGGATGACTCAGATGGGACACGGGAGAGCACTGGAGACAGACGTGAATGGGTTGTTCATTGAAGTAAGTAGCCATATCTCTTCCTAGAAGGATGACTTGCTTTACCATCAAGGCGGGTGTGGTGATGGGCATGTTACTTTCACTCTGGGCATCTGTTTCTTCTCAGTAAGAGAAGGGTAATACTATCTAACCTGCAAGGTTCACGGAGGTAAGAGGTAGCTTGAATAAACTGCAGAGTACAGTAATGCTTATATCCAGGTATTGCGTTAACAATTCTCAGGGTTACTGCTTTGTATTAAGATGTTATCTTTGCCCCCTGGTGGCGGTTGTTCAACACAGAGTGCTGTAATTGTGTTTAATCCACTTAGTGGACGTAGGACTAAAGGGCAGTTATTACTGGTGAATATCCAGGCTTAGTTCCAGGCTTCCTGTTTGGTTTTCATGCTATGGTGTGCCACACTTTCATAACATACTATTGTGTGTGTGCTTAGGGTTCTTCTAAGGGGTTGAAGGAAGTGACCAGCACAACCACAGCTCTGTCTCTATACTACCTTTATTGGTCAAGGTTCGGTTAAGAAGATAGAGCCCTTTGTGCGTGGGGAAGTAAATTCTCCTAACACAAAGGAGGATCTTGGAAATTAACACCTTGTTGGAAGAAACTGGCAAATCTGAGACACACTAACTAATTTGGCTAAAGCACTTAGCTGATAGATAAGTGGGCACTTTCAGAGAATTTGTAAAGTTCAGCGTATCCCTGACAGGGCTTTAAAGCAGACACGGTAGGAAGGTCTGTTGGGAGCCAGAGACTCCGTGAGCTGGGATCTCCCTGGGTCTCCCATAGGCATCAAATGGTCAGTGAAGTCAGCAGGGGAAGGCAACATGGAGTTAGAACAAATGAGGGCAACCGAGAAACACATTTGGGTGTTCAAACTCGACGACTCCCATCCTACCTATCCCTGATGATTCTCACCCGTGATTCTATCTAGTGTTGGGTGAGCATTCACTCTGAACGGTATGGAAAAGGAGAATTTGGGAAGCGTAGTTCCCTTCCTTAGGCTCCCTGACTTAGCACAGTCCAGTCCAGGGTAGCCCTTCTCAATGCAGCGTTCATAGACACTCATATGTGACATGTTTCCTTGCTAGCAGTGGCTGCAAACAAAACATCTCTCACCCAGAGCTGATATAACTATCCTGTGGAGGATAAGACATGCTGATCTTCTCTCCCAAAGAGGATACACAACGTAACTTATCCATCTATGGGAGGCGCTCACTTCTCCCGCATCTAGTCAAATCCACATTTAAATAGCCTACGATTGACCCTGAGACATAGCCACTGTCAGTATTTGCTGTCGTTGTTAGTGTAGGTATTGTGGATGAGGAAATTGCTGTGTAAGGATGGTCCCCGGTTACAATGGTCCTGTCCAGCTTCATGACGGTGCCAGCGTGGTGGGCAGCCAGTGGCAGCTGTGCTAATTTGAATTTTGATCTTTTCCAAGGCTAGTGACATGTTATCTCTTGAGATATGGAGTAGTGTCAGCTAGCTGTGACTCCCAAGTCTGCCTCAAATGCTCTATAGTAAACAACCAATACTCTACAGTGCAGTTTGGCTATGCTATTAGGTTAGTATTTTAGGGGTCAAATGTATATTGTGGTTGTGATATTTTCAATGTGTAGTGGGTTTATTGTGATATATTTTTATTGTAAGTGCAGGAACATCAGTACACACACACGTGCATGCATGCACATGGATGTGCGCACATACACACAAACACACATACACAAAAGTGTGCGTGCACACACACAACATAAAACACACTATTTCTTTGACGCAAGGAAGAAATAAACACTACTATCTGCTATAGCTTGGCCTGTAACTGTTCATGGGATCACTGATTATGTCTGTAACTTCTTTCATCTTCTCTTTGTTTCCAGACAGTGCCTTAGTTAACTGTGGTTGCTTACTATAGCAAATGACCCAAATCCTCATTTCTGAAGAGCCTGCATTAACAATTCCAAATAAGATTCTTGCAACTCTCCATTAACTTTTATGACAAAATATTGGAAGGCAGAGCATCTCTCCAGAGGAGCTTCTTCCTGTGGTTTCACTGTTGTTTGAAATGGCCAATGGTAGTCTCCAGTTTCAGGAAAATATCTATTCTCTTATGTCACAATCTCTCCTTTAGGAAACAAGACCTATAAACAAATAGAAGCCAAAAGTTGCAAAGAAGAGAAGCAAAAACCATTAGGAGAAACTTGAAAAATATCATTCTCAGACCCATGGATCTTGAGTTGAGGAAAAACATTTCTGTTTGAGCATGGGTTTAGTGTCTATCTCATACACAGAGAAATATTACTCCAGCCCTAAAGACGCTCTCACCAGCTGGAGCTATAACAGAGCCTTCCAAAGGCCGTTTCATAATTTTACTAGACCAGCTGTTTAGGGGTGAGGGGAACAGTATGGTCCAGTGAGTTCCATGGGCATCAGCCCAATATTTGATATAAAAATGAGGGGTTTTTGGCACAGGTAATGTTGTATAAAATACTATGATGGTGGTTTATTAGCAGGAATATCAAGGAAAGAAGGGTAAAAGAAAAGGGCAAAACCATACCAGTAAGAGTTTTTTTTTTCCTTCCTTTTTCCTCAGCAAGAACAAAAAGCTATCTCTTCAGTGGTTAACATGGTCCAGTGTAATCAACCTACCACCAGGTGGCTGGCTGGTTTCACCGGGAAATGATGCCATGTCTGGAGTTTTGTACTGATATCTGCTCTTCGCCAAGTTGGCTTTGGAGAATGGAAGTTCATGTTGCGTGTAGAGCATAAGCTCCATCTCTGCTTCCATGAACATTCTTGTTTTGACCCAAAGTGCAGGTTATGCTGTACCTGGTTATTAAGATGGTACCTTTCACAGGCTGCTCTTAGCAGAGGCTTATATGGGGTAATACATCCATATGTGTGCCCATTTGGAGAAGTCTTTCCACGTACTTTTTTTCTAGATCCAATCACATTCTCGTCCAAGCTCCTTACTACCCAACCAAACTGTTGTCTGCTACCCATGACCCATTCCAGATATACACCACTGTCAATCTCGCTGGTCAGTTATTACCACTGGGAAGATTAATCTTATGTTTCAAGGCCATTCCTACAATGCAGCTGAAGGCTCCAGACCGGCTGTTATAATCTTTGAACAAAGAGCGAATAATCCTTCCTAATTTTACTGTCATTGAGAACTTCACAGTTTTCATACAACTTAATTGATAAACAATAATAAAAATTAGAATGATAACAAGAGGATGAACATCTTTCTCCAAAGGTAGCAGGAGGACTGAGTGATGAATAACAGCTGTTATATAGAAATCTGAGCAAAGAAATAGTTATGAGTTAAGCATGGTACATGCCTAAGCCCCTTTCTCCCAACCAGGCAGAATCTTACTCAATGGAGAATACAAAATCATATTCAATTCTGTATCCAAGACAATAATATAGCCTAGGGAATAATAGATACTATGACACTAAGTTTATCAATATAATTGTTCACGTAAAAAACATATATCTATAGGTTTAGGGATGTTTGGTAAGTTTCATTGGTGACTTAAAGATTTTATAGAACCAGGGGTAGAAACTGTGGATACGTTCAGCTATAAGGGACAGAAGTTTAAATTCATTTTTACTTGACTTCAAATTTATAATTATCGAATGGTTACCATGTACCCATCTTTGTTTTGCAAATATATAACTGTATATAACATTTGTCCTGTTGCATAGAGGAGACATGGAGGCACGTTTCATTCATTCAAATTATCGAACCATTATGGATTTCAAATCACCAAACTGATGCCACTAAAAGGATTTGGACAGACTGCACACCATAGGCTCTCTTGATAAGCACGGGCTGGCACTAGGATTTGCCTGGGTAGCGCCAATATCAGAAAAAGCAAACTACGCCAAAAATATCCAACAGAAATTTGCTCATGTTTCAGCAGCCGAGAGACGATCACGTGACTTAGTAGTATAACTGTTGGACATCTATAGATTTTCACAGAGTGTATATTCATGTTAGGTGATATTGGAATGACTATTGACTAAATAAATTATTATTATTTTTTGCCATAAATGAAAACTCCCTCATTTTGAAACAAGCACTATCCTACTTGATGCCATCTCTAGATAGAAATGATGGTGCTAGAAATGAGATGAGCAGTCGCCTACTGTTTCCACTGAAATGTGTCCTAGAGCGCTAGCCAGGGCAGGACAGTGCAATAGAAGAGAGACGGTAGTACTTTCTCAAAGCAGATGAAACAGGTTAAATTTTGCAAGTGTTAAGATTTAAAAAAGTGAGAAAAAAAATAGATGTATTATAATTAATGAAGATAAATAAAAAAGACAGCTGGTTAAAAACCACAACACACACACACACACACACACAGAGAAGTCCTTTGTATGAATATGAGATAATTTGAAAGACATAATAAATGGAAGGTACAATCCTTAGATACTATAAGGTGCTTAAGGTGAGTTGTTTCTTCCCTTTGCTATCCTTACCCCACCTCCTACCATCTACACACCCACAAGCTTAGCTCCAGATGCAGGGTTCACCAGCCCTGTTTGAGCTGTAACCCTGGGAGGACTGCTCTCTTATACGAGGAGAAGCAGGGGAAGGGGTGGGTAAAGAATAGAATAACAGGAGAGGGAAGATGGGAGGAGCTGAGAGGAATGGGGGGAGGTCAGGAGGGGTGTTGATATGGATAAAAAATAAAAATAATTAAGAAAAATAGATACCTAAACAGAATACCAGAAGCAATACTTTGCACTGAAGAGAGAAATAAGCACCACCAAGAGACTCTAGAAAGAAAACAAACAAAACTATGAACCATCTAACAAAATTTCCAATGCCAGGCATGGGAAACCTCCCTTCGAGTTGTTGGTCAGATTCATCCAAGAAACTTCCGAAGTAACACAGACCATTGCCGTTGCCCTTGGTTACCCCCCACCCCCATCCAAACTTGAAAGTAAGTACCTACTGCTTAGGATACCACACACTGTGGACACAGGACTTGGAAGAATCAAACTGGAAATTGACCCAGGAGCCTTCTCTTTGAGGACTGGCTCTCGTAGCACCCACAAGAGCACAAGGTGTCAAGGGAGAAAACCAATGAAAGGTTCTGATCTACAGAGCACAAGGATGGCCAGCATGGTAAAATAAATACCCCCAAAGATGCAATGGTGGGAATCGACAGCTACCTAATTGGACGAAGAACCCCTCTACTGGAGAGAATTCATGCAAACCTAGCCAGACACCTGTGGTGAGGTCGTGGACCCCAGAGGAGAGCCTACTATTGCCATTTTCTTTAGCCAAAATAATTTTCAACTGTAGTTTCAAATATCTGTAATTATATTCATCCCTCATCAAAGAATAATCTTTTTCCAATAGATGGAGACCACTATAGAAAGCTACAGTGGGTCAAAATGCAGACTGCGGGTTACCCATCCCAAGAGATACATTTGCCACACAATTTGCTACACCTAAGGCTCAGGTAAATCAGGGAAGAGGAGGCAGAAAGATTTTTAAGAGCCAGAGGATAAAGATGTCTACTGCAAGATAGTGTCTTCTCTCTCTATAACATGTCATATATACATATATATGGATAGATATAAATATATATGCATTAAATCTCAATATTATGCTCACCTAGACAAGATCTGTACAATGACAATACCCACTGACACCCCAATGTAGATGAGGAAATCTCACAAGTTCCCGGCCCTAGATGAAGGTCTACAGGCAATTAATGACTGCCAAGAGAGGGAGATTCAGTCTTCTCCAGGGATGAGTCCCCTGATACCCAACCCCACGTGATCATCCCTAAATATATCTGCATATAAACAATGCTAAATAGACTCAGTAGGTTGTATTTATATATACACATGTGCACACATGCATACACACATACATGTGCTATGTGTGTGTAATAACAATAAAGAAGAGGTCACAAGTTGAAAAGGAGCCCAAGGGTACAGAGGTGGTCGGAGGGTGAGGCTATGAGGTGGAAAGTATGTAAACATGGTGCTTGCATGTGAAATTCTCAAAAAATGTTAAAATACAATGGTTAGAATAGTAAAAAAAAAAAAAAAACACTATCAAGAATTCTGAGACTAAGCAGAATGTGGGGGTTTTAGTTCTTGCACAAATGTGCAGTGATTTCTAAATTCAGTTATGAATATGCACAAAACAATATTCTGTGCTATGCAGCAATGCAGAAGTGGTTGTGTAAGATAAAAGCAGGTGCAGGGAAATTAACATCCAGTCGAGGCGTCTGAACCAGGCACAGAGATTCCAGGGCATAGCCTGGCGTTGAGGATGCAGTCCTTCAGATTTTATGCCGTAAACATCGGAACTTAATACTTACTCAACTTACTAATTAGAAATTTGTTAACAGAAAGCAGAATCTTTATGTTCCAAGTAGGAACTTAAATTCCTTAGATTACTGCAACACTGAACTAGACTGTAATTGTCTCTGTAGGGTTAATTATGTCTCTAAACTCCAAGGAAAGAAATGATTCTCATGGGCAGGCTTATGGAAACTCCCAGATTTGGTTTTTACATTATCTTTTAGTTTTCTTTCATCTGCTATTTTTCAGTTAAGGAAAAAAAATCTCTATTTTGGGGGGCCTTTTTTCTTCCTCCAGCTTTGTGATTTTCTTACTTGCATAATATAGAGGAAGATAGAAGTCTGAGATACTCACCTCTTGAATTTTCTGCTTTCTCTTGGATCTTTGGAGACACAGCTGAATGTTTAGTGCCTGGCTGGGTCGCTCTCTTTACCTGACAACAGTGACAGAGCTCTCGGGGTAGGGATGGGGGCGAGTGGGCTTAGAGAGAAATAAATAACAAGAAATAGCAGATAAATGACCTCAGTCATTTCAGTGAAGAACAACCTTCAGACTTTGTAAATAAAACTTATGCATTTTCAAAAATTTTGATAACGAACAGCTATTTTGTTCTGGCTCCAAAACAGTTATAAATGGAAGCAGCCACAGGCCTCAGGCAGCGTCAGGCCAGCCATTTCTCCTTCAGCAGGTGTTTCTCTCACTGGCTGTCCTCTCTGTATCCTGGTTCAGAAAGAGCCAAATGGAGGGAGTGATTTTAAAAATTTCCACTTGAGGGCGCTGTCTACTTCTGTGGGAATCTCAATCCCGCAGGCATCCAATTTTATAAGGAACCCTTAGAACTGTGGTTAAACTTGGGCCAATTTCCGGTTTATTCCAGGGATATGTTAGCTTTCCTCGTTATATGGTGGTCCAGCAGATGCCAGCCTGATGGCCCTGAGTATTATATATCGGAGATTTCATGAACTCTTTTTAATATTTTAAGGAAAATATTCTATTTTAAATTCTATTTTATTTTATAATTAAATATGTTTTGAGACAAAGTGGGTAACACAGTATTTGAAATTAATATGATCGAATATCTCAGATGGAATTCTTTCTTGTTCTCTCTGTGAGTAATTAAACTACATTCCCTAATACTTTTTTTTTTTTTTTTTAGCCCACAAGCATTAATTGTAACAAATTGTTAATTGATTTATATCCACGTTAGCACATCTGGTGCTGTCCATGTTCAGTTCATATTAGGTGGTCAAGTTGCTATAGTCTGAGATGTCGTAACCACTACCTAGAAACAGATTAGTTTTGTGTAATCTCACTAACATTTTGATTTTGGATTAGAAATCTTCACTTCTGTTCAAGCGTGGTGTCTAACAACTGTAATCCCAACAGAGGCGGAGGCAGGGGGATTTCTGAAAGTCTGAGACTAGCTTGGGGTACATGCTGAGTTCCCAGCAAGCCTGGCCTACACAGTGAATCTTTGTCTCAAAACCCAAAACAACCAAAACCAAAACCAAAACCAAAAATAGAAATAAGCAAAAAACCATGAAGTTCTCTACAACAAGAATTACAAAGAAGATCACTGCATTTCGTACGTGTGCTAGAGCTTATAGAAAGAGTGTGTCTCTTAGGTTAGTGTGTGATTGTACAGAGAAAATGTCAGGATTCTTATTAAGGCATTTTACGTTTTATAATGACACAAACAATAGAAAACTACCAAAATACTTAATATTTCAAATAATTACTAAATTCTTTAATCTCTTTTCTAGATGTCTAGAAGCGTGTTATAAGTTTTTCCTCTCAGAGTTCTTAGGCGTGCGTAAGAACTTTCTTCTTCACTTTTAAATCTGTTCTCCCCATTCTGTGAGAATTAACAGTTTTTAGTTCATTGTAGTTATTTTTAACAAATAATTTTACTAATTCTTTGAAAATTTCACAAAAACTGTTTTCTTTCATTTTTAAGATTATAATAAAATTACATTTACTCCCTCCCTTTTCTCTCTCCAAATCCCCCCATATACCCCTCCTTTCTCTCTTTCACACTCGGCCTTTTTTCATTGTAATTTTTCATTGTAATTGCATGTGTATGTACATATATAGAGGAAAACATTCTCCTCCTCCCATCGGCCCCTTTACCGAATACCAATAGCTCCTCAGCTAGTGGTGGGATTTCTTGCCCACCCCATGCTGTGATTTTATCTGGCTTGAGCTTGCAGGTCTTGTGCATGCTGTCAGAATAGCTGTGAGTTCATATGTGCAGCCACCCTGCTGTGTCTGGGGAACATTATTTCCTTAAAGTTATCCCCTATCTACGTATAAACATAAATGTTCCTAACTATAACCTGCTCAATTTGTACGCTTTTCCCTGGAGAAGACGATTTCACCTGTTCTTAGTATTCCTTAATTGCCTGTAACTCTTTGTGTAGGGCTGAGGCGTCATGGGATTTCCCAGTGTATTTCGGCATGATTTTTGGTGTTGTCCTTGTTCAGTCCAGGCGGAAGCAATCATGGTGGTGAGACTTTATGGGTGTAGCTATGACCCGTACAATGCATTGTCATCATCATCATCTCTCCCCTGAACTCTTCCCAGATCCTCCCTCTCCACCCTTACCTTGCTATCCATCCAACTTCCAGTCACTGTCTTCTTCCTCTTGTTCTTCTTCCTCCTCCTCCTCTTCTTTTCCTCCTCTTTCTGTTCCCCTTCTTCCTATTCCTCTTCCCCTTCTTTTCTTCTTCTTCACCTCCTCCTCCTCCTCCTCCTCCTCCTCCTCCTCCTCCTCCTTCCCTAATGAGTTCAATTTGTATTGCTCACCTACTCTTGGGCCTGCCTTGGAGTGTGGTCTACCTACCGAGGGTCACACCACTAAGAAAAATTTATTCTCCATCTCCTGGCAGTTATCAAATAGCAATAGCTCCTCAGCTAGTGGTGGGATTTCTTGCCTGCCCCATGATGCGATCTTATCTGGCTGAGCTTGCACAGGTACTGTGCATGCTGTTGCGATAACTGAATTCATGTGCGCAGCTGAACTGCTGTGTCCCGAGAACACTTCTTCCTTGAAGTTTCCGCCATGTTTGTCTCATCCAATCTTTCTGCCCTGACTTCCATGGAGATAGGACAGAAACCAAATAATCATCTCATTAGATATGGAAAAGACCTTTGGCAAAAACTAACATCCTTTCATGAGAAAGATCCTGGAAAAATCTAGGGATGCACTTCAAAATAATAAAGACAATATGCACAAGCCTGCAGATGACATCATACTAAAGGGAGAAAAAAATTTCCAGTAAAATCAGAAACGAGGCAAAGATGTTCACTCTCACCATCGCTACTCAATATTGTGCTTGAAGTCTTAGCAAGAGCTAAGACAGGTGGAAGAGATAAAGAGGGTACAAACAGGAGAGGAAGAAGTCAGGTTAACCTCATTTGCAGATGATATGATTCTATACACAAAGGACTCTAAAGACTCCACCGGAAATATCCTACAACTGACAAATACATTCAGTAAAGTATTTAGATGCAATATTTATTTCATTTTTGTAAGCAAATGAACAGCCTAGGAAAGAATGAGTGATTAAACTAGTTTTTAACAAATGTATGATATAAAACTTACAACTAGGTCCAGCTCAATCTCACTCCAAAACTAGTTTACATTTTTCTGTGTCATCTTCCTTTATGTGCATATGGTATATGTGTGTATAGATGTATACCTGTGTGTACATACGAATCTATCTGCATGAATAATATAGAAGTGTAATTTTACAACTTATTAAGCACTGTTGCATGTAAAACACAAGTAGAGACTTTATTTGGAAAGCACAGGTGTTTCTGTGTACCTAGATACACAGATTCTATTTAATATATATATCTATATGGATTATAAATATATGTACTGTATATGTGAAAAACGCTTGCCCACTATGCTATAAAATTGTATTTAAACTATATTTCCAAATAGGTCCAAATTAAATATCATGGTGAAGAAAACACAGATAAAACTGTTTGCCTGCAGAGGAAATTCTGTTTTCTTGCCGAATAACGCAATAAACGTGCTAAAGCAGAGCCAGCACACCTGACTGCTCTCCTGCATTGGCAAGCTGCAATAAGGCACTAAGGCACTGTTAGAAACAAAACAGGTGTTCGTTGTTCTCAAAGGCTTGCTTTAGCTGCGGAGAACCGCAGCTTACTAAAGCAGGTGGGGCTTTGTCCTCTCATTTCTTGTAAAAATGAATAAAGACCGAGGTATTATTTTTATTGTAGAGGATCAATTTTCTGAGCAAACAAAGCCACCAATTTCCATAAATTACTATTTCCCAACATAAATAACAGCAAAAGAGATGGTATGCGTTGTTTTTCCCTCTCCGTGTGAATGTAAATAGCCTTTCAAACATCTCAGTTGGAGAGTTGTCTCTGACTTTTTTAGTTATACCTGGATTGAATGATCTTAATTTTTTTTTGAAATTTTCGATCTTAGTGATTGCACTGTCAGAAGACTGACTACGAAGACCACTGACGTCACTGCGTTTCAGCTTGAACAAGTAATAACTTTCCTCATCATGTTCATTAGGAAACATTTTTTGGTTGAGGTGCCTGGGACCTTGTTCAGAACAGTAATAAATCATATTTCTTCCCTTTGTTGAAAGTAGGGCTTTAGGAGAGAATAACAGAAGGTCTTACAATGAAATGACGGGATTAGGCAGCCCAGAGGAGCTCCATCTTGTGTATCTCGCAATCATTGTACAGTGGACTGTCACATGTAATGCAGTTAATATGATCTTGGCATTCTGAGGGTGGAAAATGGCTCTGGATGGCCACGTTTTCAAAGTTGACTTAAAAGGGTTCCAGTAAGTCCGAGTTAATTAAGGAGCCCTTCTCATACCTGATTCATTGTGCAGAAGCAGCTCTCTCGCTTGGGAGCTCTCCTGGGTTTAGCAGCCTCATCCCATCCTGCAATACTGCTTTAGGTCTGATCCATTCTCTCTCTGGAGTCAGAGGTATTTCCTGCTCTCGAGCTCTTATACAATATGTGATATAGGTAAGGCCAGCCTAGGTAGGTATCTCTGTGGAACAGAAGGAACATAGAAAGGTTGTACGTATTCTCTTCTACTTTGTTTTTAATTAAAAGACACATCATTCCTAATTATTATCAATGGGGTATGTAATCGTATCCTCTGGATTAGATCCTGTATTCATGAAGAGCATATATGTGAAATTGAGGGTATTAGACCAGTTTTCTCTATCTATGCTAAAAAACAAATTACCCAATGACCTCCTTCATCCAATTAGACCTCATTCCTGAGGTTTAAATCAACTTCCAAGACCACCATCAGATAGGTATGGAGCTGGAAACATGAGTTTTAGATGGCATTTGTGGTTTGAACCATAATATAGGCCAAAGATGATGAGAAAAAAAAATCACATAAAATTAGAATCAGAGTACATTTTTTTCCTTTAAAGTTTAGCATGTAACTGGAGCTGAGAAGCAAAACCAAATTCACGACCTGTGTACCTGTATGCATAAATATTCCAGGAGAATTACTCTGTCCATACTTATCATGAAGGGGCACATTTAAGAACCCAGATAATGAAATAAAATTTGATTCAGGCACACCAAAGCGAACATTTTGAGAGTGTATCAGTGCAAGTGCTAACGCTAGATAACAATGTGCTATACATTGTAACCCTAACCTTCAATAACAATGTGCTATACATTGTAACCCTAACCTTCAATAACAATGTGCTATACATTGTAACCCTAACCTTCAATAACAATGTGCTATACATTGTAACCCTAACCTTCAATAACAATGTGCTATACATTGTAACCCTAACCTTCAATAACAATGTGCTATACATTGTAACCCTAACCTTCAACACTCCAAGAGAAAGGACCGCCTGAGGCTTACTACTGTCACTGCCTCGAGTTCTAGTTGAACAAGATTTTATTTGACCTTTCAGGGGCATTAGTGATAAAATTACTTTGAGAACTGTCAGAATTGGATAAAACATTTTCCTATACATTACACATGACAGACAAACTGGTGGGTTGATGGCAAAGCATGAAACCATATTGTGGATTCACTGCAGAATTCGAACAGACTTTCACAGAACATCTACATTCAATCCTTCTTAAATATTACAAAAAAGAAGCAGAAGGAGCACCTCTAATTTTTTCTATGAAGCCAACATCATTCTAATACTGAAACCAAGTACAGGTACAACAACAACAACAACACTACAGGCCAATATCCCTGATGAACATAGGCTGAAAACTACTCATTAAATGCTTTCAAAGAAATACAGACTTATATAAAAAAGATTACATACCATAACCAAGGTGGCTTTATCCCTGAAAGACAAGGATGGCTCAAGATACTCAAGCCAATAAACATAATAAACCACATAAATGGATTTAAAGACAAAAACCACGGTATCTTCTCTAGAGACGTAGAAAGAACTTTTGATCAAATCCAGCATGACTTGACCCAAAAAACTCCTAGATAATGTAGAACTAGAGAGAAAAAAAAACCTCAAAATAATAAAAGCAACATACGAGAAACCTACAGAGGTTAAGAGATTGGATTGATTTTTCAGAAAAGACTTTGGACTTTGAGACTGCCTTGAGGCTGTGGGGAAACTCCCTGGGACTTTTGAAGTTGGATTGAACGCACTTTGCATTATGGTATGGCTACAGGCCTGTGAGGGCCAGGGAGTGGAGCGTGGTGGTTTGAATGAGAAAGGTCCCCATTAGACTCATATGCCAGGCCCAGTCTCTCTCTCTCTCTCTCTCTCTCTCTCTCTCTCTCTCTCTATCTATCTATCTATCTATCTATCTCTCTATATATATGCCTGATGCCTGTAGCTCAGGATGTAAAGTTCTCAGTGAGACTGAAGTCATGGATCTTGGAGGAAGCCTGTGACCACCGCTTAACTAAACCAGCACAATCCCTAACTACATTTGTAGTTATATTTGTCCTTACATCCACAGTTAAGTGCGGTCTTTATCCTTCATCAAGGAAACATTTCTTTGTAACAGTCGGAGACCATTACAGAAAAACGCAACCAATCAAAATGAGGAATTGTAGAGCCCGGTTCCAGGAGATACACCTACAAAACAACTCCTGCACCTACAGCTCAGGGATCATTGCAGAGCGGGCAGAAACATTGTAAGAACTGAGGATCGGGGAGCTTGTTGTGAGCTGTCTGCTAGCAATGTCACATACATAAGGTCTCACCACATAACTGCCTAGACATGAACTAAATAAGGACAACAACAATAGACATGCAAAGTAGATGGTGGAAAAGCCTAGAAGACCTCAAGCCCTCATAAAGAACTACAGACAACTAAGGAATGCCAAAACAGGAGAAATAGTCTAACTCAGGGAAGAGCATAACAATCGCTTTTCCAATACCAAATGGTCAGCCCTGTATACATACATATAGGTAACATCATACAGATTTAACAGGTTGTATTTAGGAATATATATGTATAGACACATACTTACATATATGCAACAACCATATGTAAAAATAAAGGCCATGAAGTTTAAAAAGAGAAAGGGGGGGATGTGGCAGAATTTAGAGAGAGGAAAGGCAAAGGAAAATGATGTAACTGCATTATAATGTCAAAAATACATGGAAAATAATTTAAAAGCTATTTCACGTACTTATCTGAAAATCTTTGCCTGTCTTCTCTACAAAAACAGCGCTAATTACGATTCACTTTGTATCTTAGGTCTCCCACCTCGAAAGATATGCATGATAGATAGCATTAATAGATGCTATTCCTTTTCAGTGCAGATATTACTTCTCAAAATCTAGAGTCTCAAAGGGAAATTATGACTCTGTTTCCATGAAGTTGTATCGTTTATGAAAACCATAGGCAAATATTCAAGTAAAAAGTAAGCATACAGGAACGTAACATAAAGACTCCTTGAAATATATAACCAGCTGATTTACTTGGAAGATACATTGACATATTTCTATTTTAAACTATCCCCAAATATTAAAAGGTATCCAGGGATAGAAAGAGGCTCAGTGTGTGAAGAATTTGTTTCATGAGTATGAGGACCCGAATTTAGATCCTCAGCACCCACATAAACATCTGGGCATTGGCGCTGATGTTAGTAGCTCAAGCATAGTAGGGTGAAGCCAGAAATATCATTGGAACTCAACTGACCAGAGAGTCTTTCCGAACTAACAAACTCTAGCTTTGGTGAAGATACCTCATGTCAAAAGACAGGATAAAGATGTTCCTTTGAGCCTAAAAGTTTTAGGACGAACACCCGGTCTTTCCTCAGTATTTTGACCAATGGTGTAGCTTTGTATTGACTGTTGCCCACTGCAAAAAGCAGCTAGACCACAGTTTAGAGAAGCCTAGATCTACGGACATAAGCATAAATGCCTAGAGTCAATTTGACAGCATGACCATTCAGAAAAATAACAATAGCAGGTTCTACCCTAGGGCCAATGGCCTCTTCGACCATGGTATTGACCAGGGTTACAGTGCCAGACATGAAATGTCCTCTCATGAAGCAAGAAGCGTATCCTGTCAGAGAGCAGTTAGTTGTCCTCTAACGGCCATGCCACTGTTACACTAGAAGGCTCATCTTGTCTGGTAAGTCTATCTTATCAGACTCAGTGCTGGGTGAGATGACTGATGTTTCTTTTTCTCTAAGCAGCCTACATAGTATCTTTTGGTATCACTCCCTCCCCACACGAACACTGAGGGGAAGTTCCGGAAGTTGAGGAAATCCTGTTTTATTATGCATGACATGGCTTTCACAAACATGAACTTCTACCAGTTTGGTCACCTGCAGAAGGCCTTCACAAGGTCAAGTCACCCAAAATCCTGGTACAAAGGTGGTCTCCGGGCCCCACTTCTAACTGAGGAACTACTGTCAGTTTGGTAGCTGCTGGGGGAGGGAGACACATTCTTTTGAGTATGCTCTCACTGGTAGTTTCCGTGTTCCAGTGGATGGCTTCCCACTCATGTCCATATGAGAAGCACTAACCGAACGGTAATGGATCGCAACAACACAAAAGACACGAGGCAAAGAAGAGAACATGGAGGGGGTTGGAAGAGCGAAGTGAGCATGGATTGATCATAGTTCATAACTGTCTGAAATTCTCAGCAATAAAAATATTTTTAAAAAATAGAGAGTGATTGAAGGAGACATCCCAGCGTTGACGTCTGATCCCTGTAGGTGAACTCACGGGCACGCACTGTACTACACATGCATGCATGTGTATATAGCATACAAAACACACACGCACACACATGCACACACACACACACACACACACACGCACATGCACACACGCATACACATGCACTTACACACACATGCAGAAGTTTCCCTTTCATGGTCTCTGTAGCATCCTTCATATGCTCAACATACACAAATAAGTATTTATTTTATCCTTACCACTAAACCACTTTTTAGGATAGAGCATCTATCTCATTTTAATTTACAATGTGTATTGCAGACTCCCCACATGAGGTTCAAGCATTGCATTACAGTATAATGGATGTAACTATTAAATTTAAAAACCCACTGCAGGTCATTTGTAATTACAGATTTTATGCGGTTACAAACAATACCGGAAGAGATAATTTCGAATATTCACCATGATTTTTTGGTATACACCGATCTGTAGAATAAATTCAATATAATTGAATCTAGATAATTTACAATTTTGAAGGATAATTCTACCTTGTTTTAATAGATTCTGTAGTTCGGATTTTATGGATAAAACCATCACGCCAGTGTAGTTCTACTCTGCACTTCTGTTTTGATAAAATTAAACCTCTCTCAGATACTTGGGAATTATTGTAATTTTTTTTTTAAATTTCTTTTTCTGTGACATCTGTTCACACACTGTGCTTAGTATTTTCTACTGGGTTTTTATTTCTCTTACGGAGCTGTTTTTCTTAAAAACTGTCTCAGGAATGCTTTATTTGGGAGATTAGCATTTCATTTCTGGAACACAAACTCCTCCTCATCTGTCTTTTAATTTTACTTATGATGATATTTTTGCTCCATGCAAGCTTTGCTTTTAATTATAGCTTTTATTATCTCTCTGTGTGTTTATGTGCATGTGTGTGCATGTTTCATGGAGGCCCAAGGTCAACAAGCTGTGTGTCCTCAATCACTTTTTCCCATTATTTTTTGAGACAAGTGCCCTGAACTTGAAGCTCATTAATTTTTTTGGCTGGTTGGCTGAAGAACTCTGGGATCTCCTGTCTGTTTCACAGTCTGCCAAGGCTAGGGTTACAGGCATGCTCCACTGCTTTCTTACACGGATTGTGGGGAACCAGACTCAGACCCTAGTGGTTGTGTATAAAGGAGTTTAGACTGACCTTACTCTGTGGCTTTTATGTGGGTTCTGGGAATTGAATTCCATTCCTTAAGCACTTTACTAATTGAGCTATGCTGCCTGTCTGCAATTATAATTTTTTTATATATTAAAATATATTTATCTTTTCTTTTGTAAGTTATCAAGATTTAGTGCAAGCTAGAAAGGTTTTGCCTACTTTAGTGTTAGTGGGAAAATTATCTCAAATGTTATCCTAATAGTTTGCTATATATGTTTATTACAATCCTTAGTAGATGTGAATTAATTAGAAATTATCAGTGTGCAATTAAGGACATTAATTTAAAGAACAAACATTAGATATTTATGTCTTTGCCATAGGATTCTTTTTGAGAGTTTAAAATCCCACGTGAAAAGTATGTCTTCTTTTCTTACTTCTAGTGATTTTTCTATTTTTCTCAGTTTTTTTCCCCAGAGAATATTACTCCAGTATTTCTACTTTTAAGTATTCATTGTGTGATATTTTTCCTTCTATTTTTCTAATGTCTTCAAACTAATGTATTTTTAGTTTTCTTTCTGTCTCATGTGTTAATTTTGTGCTTTAAAACTGTTGTCATATCACGAGATGTGTCGATGTCATGACTTAGTATGTGCACTGGGGTTAAGACTGTGTGTATTGAGAAGTATGAAGTCTTCCCTTTGATCTTTGATTTTTTTTGTGTGTGATGAATTATGTCATCTTAGTTCATTCACAAAATTGTATTATCACAATCTCTACTTTTTGGGCATTTGTTTAAGTATGACTTTTATTTTCATTTTTTTTGAGATATTTATGTTAGCAGCCTCTCCAGTAAAGGCTCATATTTTATAGGTCAATATGAAATTGATTTTTTAAATCATTAGATGAGTTGAAGTTTTATGTGCACTAAAAGGAAAGCAATATTGACCCTCATTCTTTTGATTTAAAAACGACTTCTTGAAGAAGAAAAAAAAAGTAGCCAGGGTCTGGTTTTCAGGCAGAGAAGCACACTATCGGCCTCTGTAATTTTGGGTAAAAATACAGCGAGTTTTGAGCTGATTCTTAAGCCGTTCTATCTGGGATTTGAAACTTTGATTTATGACATTCAAACTCACCACCTAGCTTATTCATGATGTCTTAATTTCGGGGTTAGGTTATGCTGCAGAATTAAGTGTCAAGTACTTTTTGACATTTCATGCAGTCACAGATGATTTGGTTATGCAACTGTGCCTAAGTTACATTTTGGATATTGTGCTGGTTTGTTTTTTGTCAGTTTGACACACAGTCAGGTCATCTCGGAAGAAGGATCAGTGATTGAGAAGACACTTCTATCAGAAGTCTACAGATTTTTCTTTACAGATGATCGATAAGGAGGCGCCCAGACCGCAGTGCTTGGTGCCACCTCGGGCAGGTATTCCTGTAAGAAAGCAGGCTGAGAAGCCGTAGGAAGCAAGCCCGTCAGAAGTATCACGCCATGGCCTCTGCTTCAGTTTCTATTTGCAGTTTTCTGTCTTGAGTTCCTGCTTCGGCTTCCCTTGGTGATGGTCTGTGAGGTGCAAAACCTCTTTCCCCCCCGATGTTGCGTTTGCTCATGGTGTTCATCACACCAGCGGAAAGCAAGCGAGGGCAGATATTAGAAAGTAGACGCATCCATGATACTTGGCTAAGGGGGAAAAAGGTGGTTGTAATGATGTTGATGATGATAAGAAAATGGGTGATGATAGTAGGAAAAAGAATTGCTTGAAAGTGTAACTGCATTATAGCAAAGGGGCAGAAATCCAGGAGCACACAGCCAGAAACTGGAGACTGGATAGCCCAGAGAACCAGGGCAGGACAGACATGACTGGTCTAAATAGATAGACAGATCAATAAATGAAAGAGATGATTCCTGATGATATTCTGCTATACTCACAGATTGGTGCCTTGTCTGGTCTTCGTCAGGAAGGCTTCCTCTGGCAGCAGATGGCGGTGGATGCAGAGACCCACAGTCAGACATTATGTGGAGGTCTCTATTGGAGGTCTCCATCAGGTCTCTCCCCTCAGAACTGGGGGAGTCCATGGAAGAGGGGGATGGAAGATTGTTGGAGAGAGAGGGGACAGAGGGCATCAACAGAACATGACCCGCTGACTCAACCCAACGGGGCGCATATGGGCTCACAGAGACTGAAAAGGCAAGCCTGGGGTCTGCATGGATCTGCACCAGGTCCTCTTCCTATACACTGTGACTGCTAGCTTTGCGTTTTTATGGGAATGCTAAGTGTGGGAGCAGGTGTGTCTCTGACTAATTTGCCTGCTATTGGGACTTGATTCTTCCTGTTGGGTTGCTGTGTCCAGCCTAGGTGTGAGGGCTTTGCCTTGTCTTACTGTATCCTGTTTTGTCTTGTTTGGTTGTTGTCTATTGGAAGGCTGATCTTTTCCGAAGGGAGACATGGTGGTGGTGGGGGGTGGGGGTGGGACGGAGGTTTACTAGGGAGAAAGGAGGTGGTGGGAGCTGGGAGAAGTTGAGGTAGGAGAAGCTGAGGTTGGGATGTATTGTATAAGAGAACAATCTACTTTCAATTAAAAAATAGACATAGGTAAAGAATAAATAAGCTCCCCCCCAAAAAAAAAAATCAGAAAGAGAAAAGAAAAAAAGAAAGAAAATAAAGACAGACAGAAAGAAAACTATTTGGTACAGCTTAGAGGATTCAGGAAACGTGTTATCTATTGACAAATATATTATTGAAAGTAACCAAGGAGACTGTAATAGAGGCTAAAACTTGACTGCAGCCAGGTGGAAGAGGCGTCGTGGATGAGTCTGAGAGAAGCAGTGCAGGCTTTGTCTTACCTCTCTGAGAATATTCTCCTCTAAAAGCCTCCACATCCTCAACAAACAGGAAACTCCCAAAAGCCTGCGCACGCATTTTCGTGAGGTACCAATGCACAGGCACGCTTGATTAAATCACCCACCAGTTGTTCAATGCAACCTCCAGCTCTTCTCCTCTCCCTGGAACTGGGAACCAGCTCCTACCTTGAGGATTTCAGGATGTCACAGGCCAACTTGTTTTTTACAGAAGATTCAACCTGTACTCAAACTCACTATTCTTTTGTCTCTAACTCCTGAGTGCTGCTATTACAAATGTCTGCTTCCTAACTGCCTAAAATCTCTATTTCTTAATATATCACACAGCGCAACTTCAAACTCATTTCTAATTGATGATATTCTACATTCCTCAGTTTAAATACTTTAAAAAATTTTTAATAAATTTATGTGTATGTGTAAAAAAAATAAAACATTTCCCCCCCGCTCCCCCTAAAAGTTCAGAGGGTGATTGAATCATCCAGCAAAGACGGCAGAATTTCCTGAAGTCATTTCCCACTTCCATAACTCCTACCATGGCCCAACTGCACTTCGGATCCCTCTTCCTTACCGGGCAGTAGACGATGGGTTGTCCTGCGATCTTCTTTCATGAAAGAGTTGAAGGTGCAGAAACAGAACTACATTGGACCGAAGGAATTCACTACAGATCCAAGTTGTAAGGCAAGGGATTTTGCTCTCAGGAACTGAGTCCCTGTGTAAACACCCAGGACTGTGACTTCACATTCGAGTCCCTCGGGCCTCAGCCTAGGGGTATACTGGAGAACCACCAGCTCTCCTTTGCTTGGTTCGTGGGTTGTTCGTTTATTTTGTTTTGACAGGGGGCCTTGTAATATTTGCCTGGTTGAACAAAACTGCTGGACTAAAGCAGACTCCTCAGCCTCTCTTGTGTCCAGAGCTGGTGTCACTCCTGCTGAGAACGAATGGTATTTTGCTTCTGTTTCTGAAGCAGGCACCCTATGTGGCTCAAATTGGCCTCCAGTCTTTCTGGTTCTGCCTTCTAATTGGCTGTAGTGTTCCACACATACACCACTATTTTGAGCAAACAGTAGCGTTTTTGAAATCTATCCTCCCTAAGACTGACTTAGCCATGTAGAGGAACACTTGGAAGGAGCTTTTGTTATTTTGGTTTCTTTAAAAATGCAAAATGGCGTTTGGATTAGGTTTGTGTTCCCACCCTAGGTGTGGTATAGTTGTTTACCAGTTGGAATCCGAATGCTTGATGCAGGTGGCTATGATTTGGTTAGGTGCAGTCGTTCTGGCACCTGTAGCTTGTTTTGGGGATTGTGTGCAGCATGGGTTTATGGAAATTTTGGCTTAGGGTATAAAAGGTCTAAAGCCCCAAGAATTGGTATGGGTGTTGGTGGGTGGTTCATTGGTTGGGGTGTCATTATTAATGTGTTAATTCTTAAAAGAACAAAGGTTGAGGGATTGAGTTTACAGACCATGAGCTGAGACGCTAGTCTGACTCACTGCCAGCTTGTCTTCTTCAAGCTTAGGCCAGTCGAAATGAGGCTGTGAAGATTTCTACCTTGCTCTCATTCTATATCAAGGCCGCTTGCAAAATTGGTGAAAATTTCTTTCTGTCTTTCCTTTCTCCTTCCCTAAATTGAGGGTAAAAGATTGTAGTTTACCTCTACACAGTCAGAGACAGATTCTCTTGGCTTTACACATGTCACCTCTGACCCCAGTGAGACAGCTCCAAGGTTATGCCAGGTGCCCACAATCTCTGCCCACCAACACCACAAAGAACAGTTTTTAGAAATTCAGTACTGTCCAAAGACACCTGATTGAACATTGCTTCCTGAATATTTTCACCAATACCAGTGTAATCTTTCCCTCTGGTGAACCGACACCGAGGTCCTTGGGGACCTGGCACTGTGCGCCGTTTCCCTCCCTCCATGGTGTTCTAGGGCTCTCTGGACTAGGGTTTTGAGCATTCTGAGTATCTGGGATGGGATTTAGACACACAGCCTGGCAATTCCTTCAATTTCCTAGGTGCCACATACATGGATGGGAAAGATAGTCGTGAATAAATTATGGGCGCTGGATCCAAGCATACTTTAAAAAAATCACATACAAATTGTACAAAATGGCTTTGTCATGCACATTGCACATCTATCTCATAGTATAGATTGATTTTGTGATCATTAAATAAATTAGAGTCAAAAGGTAAAGATGAACCCCTAAATTATTGTGAATGCAACATGGCTAGGTCTCAAAAAGTATTCTTTAGAATTATTTTATTTTATTTTACTCTTTAATTTATTTTCTTTCCTCTTGCAATACATCTTGACCTGAGCATCCCCTCTGACCCCTGAGCCCATCTCCCCCTCATATCCCCTCTCCTACAGATCTGCCTCACCTTCCCTTATTCCCCCCAGAAAGGAACAGACTTCCCCGAGTTACCAATGGAACAGGGCTAACAAGATGGAACTAGGCCAGGCATGAGTGCCTACATTCAGTCTGGATGAGGAAACTCAGAAGGAGAAAAAGGTTTCCAAGGGAAGATAAAAGGGTCAGACCCCATCACCACCACATACACACTCTGATATGTATCAGTTGCATAGGTTTGATGCCTAGGTATATTCAGTAACTTAAAAAAAATCTTCTGTATTAGTCAGGATTCTTTAGAGGAACAGAACTTACAGGATAAATCTCTCTTTCTATATAAAGGGGATTTATTAGCATGGTTCATAGGCTATAGTTTTCCCAATCCAACAATGGATGCCTATGAACTAAAGGACTAAGAATCCAGTAGTTGTTCAGCCCATGAGGCTGGATGGCACAGCTAGTCTTGAGTATATACCAAAATCCTGAAGAAGTAGAAGCTAATACCTGTGAAGCAGTGGGTTTGCTAGGTAAAGTGGAGACAAAATGGTAAAGAGAGAGCTTCCT
This sequence comes from Cricetomys ansorgei, assembly GCA_026225945.1. NCBI lineage: Eukaryota > Metazoa > Chordata > Mammalia > Rodentia > Nesomyidae > Cricetomys > Cricetomys ansorgei. Next base: position 1,906,764 of record JAMJFZ010000183.1, on the reverse strand, counting down.
TCTTCCATATCTTTGTAGACAGTGCCAGCAGAAGGTGAAGCCCAGACTAAAGTTGGATCTTCCAACCTCCAAAGACCTGAATTAAAGGTATTTCTTCCCACTTCAAAGGTCTGGATTAGAAGAATTAGAAGTGAATCTTCCCAGTTCAAATAAATTAATAAAGAAATCATCCATCTGTTCTAGTACCTGTGGGATGTCTGAGTGCCTGTGTGATGTCAGGATGCCTGTGGGATACCATGGTACCACAGGATGTCCTGGTGTCTGTGTGATATCTGAGGGCCCATGTGATGTCCACTTTTCATGAATACACTCTGAGAATGTATAAATTAATGGAAAAATTTCACATTTATATTTTGAAGTTAAAATTGGTTAATTGTGTATTAGTTTTTAAAATTATTTGTGAGGGCCAGTGAGATGGTTTAGTGGGTAAAAGACACTGGCTGCCAAGACCTGAGTTTGATCCCTAGTTTTTGATCCCCGGGATTGACTGAAGAAGATAACTGATTCTTGGGAATTGTCCTCTGACCACCATACATGTGCAATGGTCTGTGCATGTGTACAACACCCCGTCCCCAAAATAAATTAAAAATGTAAACCATAAATATATTTTGAAAATAAAATTTTAGATTAACTGACTTAGTTGAATCTGAGGACTCTTCCTTTTCTTTGTTAGCATTCACTTAGACCAATACAAATTTTTGAGCTCTTTGATTCATAAATTTTGGGTTTGGGATATAGAACACCAGTAGAACATTTGTGATTTTTTTTTGAGTTGCTATTAGTTCATAAATGGTGCAGCAAAAATTTCAAGAAAATATCTTTCACAGGTGTGCCCAGCCTTTTTGGGTTTGGTTAATTCCAGATGTAGTCAAGTTAGACAACCAAGAATAGCCATCACACCTCCAATTAGATTGAAATTTTATGAAATCTGCTCATAGAGAAATTTGTGTCTGTTTACATTTTTTTTTCAACCTTGCATATCCACTTGAGCATGGATGAGGCAAAGTGTAGACTCTCCTGCCCTAGATGAAGACAGAGTAGCCAGCACTCTGGACCTGTGTTCCAATGGGCCTTCCCATACTCTATTTCTTCTTCCACCATTTCTCTCATCACTAACACATTCTTACTATCCTGGAGCTTGCAGATCTGTCTCTTTCAGAACCTTCCCATTTGTAGTTATACACTGCATATAGTAACAAGGGCACTGTATTAGTCAGGGTTCTCTATAAAAGAAGAACGTAAAGAACGGATCTCTCTTTTTCACTGGTTCTCATCAGCTCTAATGCTGCTACCCTTTTAATACGGTTCCAGGTACTCCTATGTGACTGTATCTGTCTGTGGGCAGACCTGCCTGGAGACAGAGTGGTTATCTCATTTCCTAAGACAATTGGAAATATGTGTTTTCTTGTGACTCACAGGTTAAGAACCACTGTGCTATACAGATAGAAAGAGGATTTAACAGAATGAATTACATGCCGTGAGCTAGCTAATACAATGATGGTTGCCTATAAAGGTAAGGTCTAAGAATCTACTATTTGTGAAGTCCATGAGGCTGACTGGCACAGCTGTTCTCCAGTACAAACCAGAATCCTGAAGAAGTAGGCTCTAATGCCAGGGAAGGAATGAACTTGATAGAGAGAGCAAAACTAACCAGGAGAGGGAGAGGGAGAGAGAGAAAAAGAGAGAGAAAGAGAGAGAGGAAAGAGGGGAGACCAAGAGTGAGCGAGAGAGCTTCCCTCTTCCAGGTGCTCTATATAGGCAGGCAGCAGAAGGAATATCACAGAATAGAGTTGGCTCTTCCTACCTCAACAGATCTGGTTTCAAGGTGTGTCTTACCAACTCAAAGATACAGATTAGAAGTGGATTTTCCCAAGTCAAATGATTTAATTAAGTAAAATCTCTCACAGTTGTGCCTAGACATTTTTGGGCTTTAGTTATTTCCAGATGTAGTCATGTTTCAAAAATGCCTTAATACTTGTATTTTTGTAGTACCTTAGTGCAAAATGATTACAATAACCAAAGTATTATAGCAATGTGGTTATACTATCAAGAAGAAAGGGTAAATAAAAAAGATCCTCTTTTGAAAAATAAAAGGTCTTTAGATCATAGGATAGAGTTTCACATTTTTTCAACATAATACTTTTCTAGTACTTGAGAGTTTCCTACCATGAGCTTCGATCATACCACCTTCCAAATCCCCCTGGTCCAGCATCTCACCCCTGTGCCTTCCAAAAAAAACATAATTCCAGCCTGTGTGGCAGAAGCATGGATCATGGGTATGGCCATGTTTTTTGGAGGCAGCAGGTAGCTGAGATCATCAACATCTACCTGGCTTGTATTCACCTGAGATTAAGCATGACAAAGTTTATCCTGAAGTTAGACTTCACTGCTCAAATAAGCAGCACCTGGACATCACACAGGCAGTTGGACATTCCGTAGGCACCCAGACATCATGCAGGAACCTGTACATCCTGCTGGCACCCAGACATCTCACAGGTACCCAAACATCAAACAGGCACTCTGACAAGAGTTTCAGGTTTTTAATGTTTATTTGTTTAGCATCTACAAGCAGTATTAACATCTATGAGGTACTGACAAAGTTGTGGGTGGTAAACAACAAAATTTTATTACGGAAGATATTGTTTGAGGACAGTCAGGTACCAGTGTTGGGTGAAGCTAGAGTATGGGCTCTCTCATGCTGCTTGAGGTAATTTAATCTGGAAAAATTTTTGTTGCACTTGGTACACGGGTAGGGCCTTTCTGCACTGTGCCTCGTGGCTTTGTGTCTTCTGAGATCTACTGCGCGGTAGAAGCTCCAATGGCATTCATTCCCATCACACACATAAGACTTCTTCCCAGTGTGTCTTAACATGTGGTCTTTGAGGTGGTGAGCCCTTGTGTAAGATTTCCCACAACCCTCGTGGGGGCACATGTGTCGCCTCACACTATTAGAGTTCTCCTGGGACACATGACTCTGGGTCTTGAGGTCTGACTTTGTTTGTGGAAGCTGTCCCTGGACTAAAGAGGAAACCTCAAAACTTTCTGAAGATTGGCTTGGGCTCAAAGAGGAACTTGGAGGGCTAGGGTATATACCTCCATATGGGGTTTGGTTACTAAATGAAGCCATCTGAGGATTGGGGCTTTCTTTAACATTCAATGATCTCTTCTGTCCTTGATAGACATTCTGATTCACAGAGGTCTTTACCTGAGCACCATATGAAGTCTCTTCACAACTGGCAGTTGTCTGCTGAAGCCAACACTGGTTCCCTTCTGCACTGGAATTCGTTGTCTTGTTCCCCTGAAGAGTGTCCAAACCGGAGCTTGGCATCTGATAGTCATAGAGAGGCTGGCCACCAATTGGGGTTGTCATCTGATGATCTACACTGGGATTCTGGTCACCACTCAAGACTGATGTCTGATATCCATAGAGGCTGTGTTCACCACCCTCTATGGTCATCTGACCTCTGTAGACATTGTGACTGCTGGAGGATGCCATCTGACTATAGTGGTTTATCTGGTCACCGGGGTCTGTCATCTGCTGCTCAGACAAAGCCTGATATCCATCAGGAGCTATCATCTGACCACTAGAAAAGGTCATATCAGCTATTGGGGGCCTCTGCTGATCCCCACAAAGAGTCTGTTCAGATAATGATGCTGTGACTGGACTGGTAAGAAGGGTCTGGCTACAACTCGGAGCTGTGAAATGGCTTCTATCAAGAATCTGCTCACCATGTCTGGTGGTCACCTGTCTATAGTTAGCTGTTTGGTCACCACTGACAGGCATCTCCTGTTCAGCACTGAAGATCTGGTTGCTCACAGAAGTAACTAGCTGATCCTTGTATGGGTTCTGGTCAGCACTGAATGGCATGACATGATTCCCTCCCAGTGTTGCCAGCTGCCCTCCATAGAGAGCAACTTGATCACCACCAAGGGCGACCCTCTGACGTCCATACATGGCTGTACTGCGGATCCCAGGAGACCTGTGAGCAGTCAGGGTTGTCATCAGGTCTTCCTTGTAGACTGTCTCCTGGGTGCCAGGAACTGCTGTCTGCTGGAAAGCAGTGGGTAAGGTCTTCGGGATGTTGTTGAACCCTGTCAGCTGAGAAACTGCTGGGTATTTTGTCTGGTCAGCAGGCACAACTGGCTGATTAACACAAAAGGTCTCACCTGGGTCTGCCAAATGGAAATCGATGGAATTTCCTGGGTGTGCTGTAGAGTTCTGGAAGAAGGCTGTCCCAGGGCTGCTATGGTATCCGTATGCCATCACTGTCTGATTTGAGGTTGACATCGCCGGGCTCTGAGCTAACAGAAGCTGTCTGGTGTCCACAGGGTCAGTCCAGTGAGTGCAGGGGCCTGCACTATCAACTGCACAGTCATCGAAGGTTTCTGTCTGGTCCATACCGGGTTCAGAGAAGGACTGGAGAACCTCTTCAATTTCCACAAATAATTGGGAAAAGGGCAACATCTTCTTGTTGAACTAGGTTTTCAGTTTGTGAGTTTATGGTCCTTGAGAGTACTTAAATCCAGGGGACAGCCGGAACCTGGGTGATTGTCTGAATCTGGTTGTTGATGTGAGGTAGATGCCAGGGCTTCAGACTTTCAGGCACTGTGATGAATGTGGACTGGGAGAAAAGACCTCATCTCCAGAGCACTGGAGTCTCCTTTTATACACCATGGCTGGAAGTGGACAGGGCTTCAGGCTATGGTTTGTAAGCCATGCCCTCTGGGGGGGGGGTGGTGGAGCCCTACATCTGTCTCCTCCAAGGCGCTTAGAATTCAGAGGTTGATTGAATCACACAGCAAGGAGGCAGAATTTCTTGAAATCATATCCATAGTTCAACATGACTCGATCATTCTTCCACACCAGGCAGTAGTTGTCCTGTGTTAGTGAGATCTTCCTTGACAAGTGAGCACAGAAACAGAACAGAATTGGCCAAAGGAATTCACTACAGACCAAAGTTTTCAAAGAGTTTTGCTCTTAGGTGCTGAGTCTCTATGTAAACACCAAGGGTGTGATATCTAGATCTAATAAGACCCTGGACCAATCAGATTCTAGTTCGCTGACAGCTGTAATTCATATTGTGCTTCTCTGGATCTAGGAATCAGAACCTGATTTATTCTTTACTTAATGGCTGATATCCACTTATAAGGAAGCATGGATCTCCCAGAGAAGGGGAAATAGAATAGTTTTTGTGGATGGACTGGGGGTGGTGGGAACAGAAGTGGGAGGGATCAGGTGTGGAGGTAGGGTGGAGGGAGAAAGTGCTGGAAGAGACCACTGGGGTTGGAACTGGGGAGCATTTCAGAGATGGTGTGGAAACCTTGTACAATGGAAACTTCCTGGAATCTATGAGGGTGATCCTAGTGAGCACTCCTAGGAAAGGAGGGTCTGAAGTAGCCATCTCTTTTAGCCAGGCAAAGCTCCCAGTTGTGGGACTGCATTGCATTTGCTTGAGTTGGGTCCTGTAGAGATCTCCAAACAACTCAGGCTGATGCTAGGATGGAGGCTGCTGCTCTGCTGAGGACGTCTGAACGACTCACTGAACATGGGGAGCTGAGCGGGTGAAGCACCTGCCTGACTCCACTTTGAGGCAGAAGCCATCATACATCATACTCTTATAAGTAGCTGTGTTTTGGGATTTGTTTCCTGGAATCTGCCCTCCCTAAACCATGACCTTGAGAGAATACCCTGACCATTTCAGTTAATCCCACCAGGGGAGAATAAGATGGCTACCAGGATTTGAGCCAAATTGGAGCAAGCTAGCTTTTTATTTTTAGGTGCACTGACATCTGGCCAGAGACTGCCTCCTAAACAGGGTAAAAGAGAGCAGCTCTGATTCCACATCGTGGACTCCCTTTAAGGAGTCAAATCACATGCAGGTTTTACCATGGGAGACAGTGGGAAAATAAGCAAGTACAGGAAAATCTCAAAGACACAACATGGGGCTCATGGGATCTGGGAGGGTGTCTAGGTAGGGTCTGGAAGTAGTGAGGGAGGGTCTGGAAGTGGTGAGGGAGGGTCTGGGAGGTGGTAAGAGAGGCTCAGGGTGATCTCAAAGTCAAGGTCATGGGTCAAAGTAGGTCAAATTCCAGGAGACAACTAAAACAAACAACATATTTTAAACTACATGGCATAATTGAATCAGGTAGGTTCCTCATGCCCCCCTTGACTCAGGGAGTGCTCTTTTTAATTCTATCAATAGATTGTAAAGACTTTCTGAGTAAAAGAGGTGTAACACTTCTTATCCCACATAAACCCTTAGACACCGCAGGGAGAGCAGAATACATATTATTCTCACAGAAAAATGTCCATTCTAAGTGCAATTGCTTACCAAAGGGGAAAGGTGTGGTAGGAAGTGGAACACAATAACAAGGGACATTTGTGAAATTGAAACATAGACAGTGAAGAAAAAACACATTATTCACGGGAATATGACCCACAGCCTGTAAAACATTTGTGGGGGCATGTTCTTTTTTGTCCCCCCTAAACCTTGAACAATTTTCATATGAAACCCCTATTTCATTCAAATTTCTTTTTAATAGTCCAGGAATAGCGGGCTCTCCTCTGATACAGAAGGAGTTTTCTAACTAGCTTTTTAGTGCTACATGGAGACAGAGATCATATGCCATACTACTAGTTACAGACAGGCTTACTCTGGGTATGTTGAGACCAATTGAAGCCATTTCTAAATCTTCCCTTCCCCTTCTTATTTTAGCACACCTGTAATTTCCATTATCAGAACTTTCAAAGAATATTTGCTAAAATCTGTATTATTTCATTGGGATTGGTCAGTTAGATCAGTCCATCCCAAATATCCTCTATCCATAGGGATGGATAAATGCTATTTGTTCCCCTCCTTTTCCTTTTGTCCAAAATATGGACTCAGATTGGAGTGGGACAATTGGTAACAGTTCATCATGTACCCAAGGGGTGAACTTCTCTCAGTAGGGAGTCCTTTAGAATACTCAAATCCAAGGGACATCAAAAGTTAGGTGGTTACCTGAATCTGGTTGCTGATGTGAAGTAGATGCCAGGGCTTCAGATCTTCAGGGACTGCGAGAAGGTCGGCTGGGAGACAGGAACTGATCTCTAGAGCAGGAGAGTCTCTGCTTGTAAACTTTGGCTAGGAGTGGGCAGGGCTTCAGAGCCTATGGCTTGGTAAGCCACGCCCTCCTGGGGGTGGAGCCCTACACCTTGAGTACTTGCTCTTCTCCTCTAAGGCTCTTAGAATTCGAGGGTGAATGATTGAATGGCCTACAAAACTTATGGCTTTCTCTTCTGTAACTCCCTGTAGACTAGGCTGACCTTGAATTCACAGAGTCTCCTGAAACAAGGAGACAAAGGCTTGAGTACCCCCATTGTAAAGGTGACATAGCTTAACTGCTAAAAAATTGTGAGATGAGACTGGGCTATAGGTGTCCTTCATTATGCAAATATGCCTTTGGATGCTGTGGCAGAGTTTTTGTATCAAGAAAACACCTGAGGAGTTTCTGTATTAATAAATATCCCTGCGATCAGGCAATCTGGGTTCCACTGTTCAGCATGGCAATTGCCATTATAGGTGGTTCCCTCTGCTGTGGTCTGGCAGGGTTTGCATCTATGAAAGTGGCTCCTTGTCTTCCTTGGGGGCTACCACAATAGGTGTCAGCTACACACACACACACACACACACACACACACACACACAGAATCCATCTTTAGGGTCCTAATTTGAGGATATAGTCTAACAGGGAAGCAAGAACCATGTATAGTTGGAGAAGCTGGTTATGAGGTGCTCTACTCATTACCGACCATCACAGCCTCATTGTGTTTTCTTGCAATGACTTTCTTTCTGGAATGTAAATTCCTTCTCTAGCAAGCACCAGGCTCTCGCCTTTATTTCTTCTACCCTGAGACCCAGTTCCTAGAGGGAACTGTAGTTCCCTGCTTCAACAGTCCAGATCAGTAGAGTGTGATGAGCAAGTGTTCTCTTCAGAATATCCTCATTTTTTACAGGCTTGCCAGATATATCCCCCCTCCCTTTTTTCTTAACACCTTAATCCTGAGCTGAAATGTCTCCATCTGAAAAAAAAAATGTCATAAGCAGAAGACAAGTAGGGATCAATGTTTATTCCTAGGGATTAAAGGCGTGGATCACCAGGGCCTTCTGAATATTGGGATTAAAGGTGTGTCTACATTTAATCCAGACCAACAACCCTCTGAATGTAGCCCCTGGAATATAGACCTTAGCTTTCACACAGGATTATTTCTTTACATACAATAGTTAATTTGTTGAATTTCCTTAGTCTGTCATCTGCTTTAGAAATTAGGGATATAAGAGGATCTTGTTTCATAACATTTCTGCTGTGTATACACACACACACACACACACACACACATACATACACACATACAATATATCAGGTCTTTCAGAATGACACATCCTTATTTCATTCCTTACTTTTTTTTTTCCCCCAAAGACAGGGTTTCTCTGTTGTAACTCTGTCCTGAAACTCAGTCTGTGGACCAGGCTGGCCTTGAACTCACAGAGATCTGCTTGCCCTTGCCTTCTGAGTGCTGGGATTAAAGACATGCGTCACCACCACTTGGCTCATTCCTCACTTTTAAAAAAAAGGAATCCATAAAATGTGCTAATCACATAAAAAAGTAAGCATTTCAAATTTGTTATTTAGAATTTTATTGATACTCAATTCTCTCTGTGTGTCTAAAAGAATCATGAGTAATAGTTTTATGTATATATATATGTGTGTGTGTGTGTATGTGTGTATGTGTGTGTATTTTACACTAAATCAGAGCCAAAGGCTCACTCTTTCCACAAGCAAGTCGATTTTTCCATCCTATATAGGTGTATGAACATGGATATCCTCCTCTACAAAGAAGATGAAAAAAGTTTGTCTATTCTACAAGTTCTAAGAGGGCACAGGTCATGTATTTAAAACAAAAAACTTTTGAGATGTCAACTTACTATAGTTTCAAGGTTAAATATAGACTCGATGCTGGTGAAGTTTCAAAATCTTCATGTATCTGAAATTTGGTTTTTGTGTAGGACCGATGATTTGTCTGATTCTCAATCTGACATACGTTTTCACTACATTAATGAACCATTCACACTATGACAGGAAGCAGTGAAAAGTAGAATGTGAATGATAATGAAATGTAACTTTAAAGCGTCTTCTCTGGATGTAGATTTTCATTATTGTCCTTGTGTGAAAAATGAAGGTTACTACTTCTTCTCTCCTCTCCTCTGCCCCTTCTTCTCTGTCTCTGCCAGGTGTCTGTAGCCATGACTGGCATTGAACTTAATATGTAGCCAAGGATGATGTTGAATCTCTGATCTGCCTGTCACCCTGGGTATACTGGAGTGTGCTACCTCACCTGTTCTGCCCCCTCCCCATACCAGTGCTGGAACAGAGTCCCAGGGCATAGGACTTGTGCGTGTTAAGTAAGTACTATACTGAGCCATGCCCCAGCTGTCCTACCTCTTAATTTTCAGAAAATCTGAGCTATTAACAGGAAGGAGGGCAGAACAGGAGGTGAGAGGGAGAGATAAAAGGAGGAGGTGGAGGGAGAGTTTCCTGAATAAAATTGTTGAAGCTAGAACATTTTAAAAGATCTAGTTAATAGTGTGACTTTTTTTGTGTGACACATATTCTGAAAACCGGGTCTTTCAAAAGGATACAGGCTTATTTCATTCCTCACTCTTTCTTTTCTTTTTCAAGACTTGGTTTCTCTGTTGTAGCTCTGGCTGTCCTGGAACTCACTCTGTAGAACAGGCTGGCCTCAAATTCACAGAGATCCGCCTGCCTCTGCCTCCCAAGTGCTGGGATTAAAGGTGTGTGCCGCCGCCGCGCCGTCGCCACCACCACCACTACCGCCACCACCCTGCTCATCCCTCACTTTTAAACAAAATGAATGCACAAAATATGCTAATCACAGAGAACATATAAGCATTTCAGATTTGTTCTTCAGAAGTTTACTGATGCTCACTTCTCTGTGTGTCTAAGAGAATCATGAGTAATAATGTTGTTGTGTGGATTAACATATTCTTTAATCAGACCTCCAGAACTGTTTTGGAGCTAACCTTGAGTAGCACATTCTCTCCGCAGGAAGTCTATGAGAGAAGAAAAACAAGGTAGCTCAATAAAAGCATTTCCATCCTTATAACTGTGAGAATCCAGGTCTGATGTCTGAAGCCGGAAGAGCACTTTGGGGCGGCTTCCCCAGCCGCGCTCACTCTGTGCCTCCAGGTGGGACCCCGGAGCTCTCACAGGGTGCTCGGCTTCCTTCCTTTCCTGAGTTTATTCCCCTTTATTTCTATTGCTAGCTCTTAGAGGGATCCTCTTTGCTTTGAATAATTCACCGTCTAAATAAAAGTAACAACATCAAAGCATCCGAGACTTAATACACTCCTTTCCAGCGTGGGCTCCCACAGGCTGATCTGAAGGAGACTGAAGGATTAATCACCCAGGAGAAGAGCCCCCAGCTTCTCCTGTGTTTAACGCTCAAGTCTCTTTCATAAAAAACACTCTCCTCCTCTTTTGTTTTTGTGTTTAGTTTTCTAAACACTGTCATTTTGTTTCCGCTTCAGCTCCAGATCCTGGGGATGTCTTGGCACCAAACGCATGTAAAACAAATAAACACCTTCTTGCACACTCTAACAAGTGCAGCAATTAGTCTCTGAGCACAGCTTGCTCTCCACCGCGGCAACTCATTTGGTGCGGGTTGTTATAGTCGGAGAACAACTTTGAATCAGCAACATTTGTTTGATTCCCCGGTTTTCACCCCTGTCAGCATGGCGGCTTCTGTACACCCTTTCATGTCTCCAGCTCTGCGCCTCTAGAAACTAAACTGCTACTCGGCGGCATGCAGCACTTGACTCTTCCGTTCGTCACCTTGTCACACTCATGGAACGTTTGGCTGTGGGTGCTCTTCACTCCATATGGGCTGTATTAACTACTCACTGTGAATTAGACACGACTTCAGGCTGGACATTTCCCCCCTGTCTTCTGTTATGCAATGGTATTAGCAAGTGTGGGTTATGTCGTTATAAACAGCCTATACTCCGAGACGAAAAATATTATTTGTTGAGGATTCCCCAAGATGGTGTGTTAGGAGGGTGAGAAAACATTGATTTCCATTATATTGCTGTAATAGAAGGGCTGTACTCCTGAATTAGAAAGTCAGAAATAAATCCTTATGTGTAGCTATAGTGTATCTGGAGCATAATCTTTCCAAATGTTTTTTCTGTCTGGAGTGCTAGGGCATGGGGGAACTAAAATATGTTAAAATATTCCTTCTGTTCTGAAACAAGGGTTAGCAAGCCCTTAAGCACAATGCTTGTTTCCATCAGTGATGTCCAATGAGTCAGATTTTCTTGTGTATATTCATGTTGTTTGGAAGCAAAGTCAGTATTTATCCTGCAAGAAAACTTCCTATTCAACTTGGTTTCAGGGTACTAACATCAGCCTTTTCTTAACATGATTAGTCAGTTTCTCTGGCTCCTTTATTCAGTTAGGCTGGACTCAAATACACAAAGAAAATTAAATTTTCCCTATAGCCTAATACTAAACCTATGGCTAATCGTATGACTTGTAGAAACTGAATGACCCCTCTGGGATTCAGAGCCACAACTGTTTATATAACGTGGTAAATTTAAATGCTTTTCTGAATCCCTTTATAGTTCTAGAACTCCATAGCTTTCAATCCTACTGACTATTCCTGCACATAGAAGATGTGATTCTAATGTAACTTGATTCGATTCTTTCATGGGAAGTATAAGAGTAACTAAGTCTCTATAGTACTTCTACTATGTGTTAGACATTGTGCTAAAAGCCAGATTAGGGCAGTGTAACAAGAAAAAGAAGATACATATGGCTCTGCCACTAGAGAGATTATGCTTTTGTGTAAACAAGAGCTACCCAAACAGCCTGAAGAGCAATCCCACACTGTACTGAGTAGAAAGAAGTGAAAAGAGAGTCAAGATAAAGCAGAGAAGGGATGGAGAGGTTATGATTATGATATTTAGAATTCTTAGTCACTAGAAAGCTATATTGAATATTCCTGTTTGGGCAGTAACAGTCTTCTGAGAGGAAATGTCATGGTATGGGAGGAATATCAGGCCTTGCTTTGTTCTCTTACTGTTTGGGTGTTACCAACAGCTGTTCGATGGAACATTGAGGCCTGCTCAGTTGGAGGGGTCATGCCTGATCTTGCAAACCTACTCAACCACTCATGACTGGAGAAGTCACAGATAGGAGAGAAGGACCTACTACTGCTGTTTCTCTAAATCAATATAATTTCTAATTGAATTCTGGATACTTATAATTATACTCACAGGTAAGTGTAGTATTCCTTTCTGGTCCAAGAAGCTTCTCTTTGGAACAGAGGACGACTATTCTAAGACCCCAAACTGGTCAGAATGTAGAGAATACCTGACCATGAGGTGCCCAGTCCCAGTTGATACGTCTGTAATGCAACCGTCAGGGAACATTGGAGAATAGAAGGTATAAGGATTGTAGTAGTCAGAGGACCAGGACACCTTGAGTTAGATAGTGTTGTCTGTTCGTGACAGGGAAGCTACATCCATGAAATACAAACAACATGGCTGTCTAAACAAGACCTGTATAATGACTGCATCAGTCAACGTGCCAATGTGAGTGGGGTAAATTTTGAGAGGTCCCATCTATAGAACTATAGGCAATCAGTGTACAAAAAGATGGGGAAATCAGTGTTCTCCAGGAACAATCGCCCCTTTAGATTATTCAATTCAATTTTCATAGCTAAACACACACACACACACACACACACACACACACACACACACACAGACACACACATACACACATATAAGCAACACTAAATGGAAATTGTATATGTATGTACATATCTATATCAGAAGTTATGTATATATTTGTTTACATATGTACATATACACACACATATATAATAAAATAAATAAGAAGAGGTCATTAATTTGAGAAGGAACAGGGTCACAAGAAGCGTTGAGGGGTAGAAATGAAAAAAATACAGTGCTCATGTATGAAATCCTAAAAACAAAAAGATTTCAACAAACAGCAAAAAAAGGAGTGCGGTCTAGTCGCAGGAAGTTAGGTTACTGGAACTTTTCCTTGAAGGGAATATTGGAAACTCTCTTGCTTTCTTCCTTGCTTCCAGGAGGGGACTAGAGCTCTCTCCATGCAGTCCTGCTACAAGTATGAGCCAGGACACCGTCTGCTGGTTGGGCTTCCTTTGCTCTCCTCCAGTAGAAATTTTGCGTGAGGAAGGAGAGGCTCTTCAAACATTGGTCCCTGGCAGCTTCGGTTCCCTGCGTGCTTGGTAGCAGTGAGCAGCAGCCGTAGTCAGGCGGAGGCGACAGCAAGCGGCTGCCCCCAGTGTTAGTCTCTACGCGGGCCCTCAGGATCAGACCTGTAACCCTTCAAGAATTAAGCTTTCTTGTGGACCTAGGAAGTTGGCCTTCGGAAGCCCTTGGCAGAGGCCAGTGTTTAAGTTTTCAGTCTTGTAACGGATGCCCTTGACCTCGAAGGCTTCACGTCTCTAGTAACTTTTCTGGTGACCAAGCCTCCGTGGTCTCTTCTCTAGATTGTTAAGGTGTTTGTTCTCCTTCAGTCTGAGCGTTCTTGTCCTTTCTTTCTACTTCCCTTAATCCTCTGACTCCTGAGCTGGCTGACCTTTACCTATTCTGGTATCAAATAGCTGCCTTTCTGCTTGGCCCATTCTACAGTTTGGCTACCACTTCAATTTTTTGGCTTTCCTGCCTCTTGGCTTGGGATTCCCGCCAGGACCGTTGGACATGGTGCAGCTGCCGGTACTAGGGCCGTTTTAGACCTACAAACAATGAGGCCGCTCTTCTACTACGAGTCCTGTTTCTCAGCTGCTTCCTTGTCTGGGGGCCTCCTTGGCCCACAATACTAAAAACAAAACAAAACAAAACAAAAGGCAAAGAAGAAGGACAACCACAGCAGAACGGAACAAACAAACAATACCTTTTAATTACAACAAGGAGAGAGTCCTCACAGTAGCGTGTGGTTCTCTGACTCACTGAGACTAAGTTGTTTGCTTAAGCGATACAGGCTGAGAAGGAGTGCTTAGACCAATCACAGCCATTTGTTCGGACCAACCACAGCCCGCTGTCTTTGTACCGATCCCGGTAGTCTCTCTTGTGGGTCCCCAGGTGAAATGTTCCGTGGTCATAGTGAAAACGCTTTCATAGTTCTCTGGAACTCACTCTGGCTTGCGATAGCAAAATATCTGGTAAAAACCGTTTCAAACAGCCTTGACTGAAGCTGTGCATTTAGTGGCACAGAGAATCGGCTCTGGTCATTGGGTCCAGATACTTGGTCCTTACATACCGGTGACCTATCTGGCTATTGACTGACAGGCGCTTCCTTCAAGGCAGGTGAATCAGCAAGGAAAGTCCAAAGCTTAGTGAGTAGGGAGTTAAGTTGCTCTATTTCCAGTATTTTTCCTTATTTACAGGGTGACTGAACATGAGAGAAAGAACACTCACAAGTTAAAAGAACTTGTTGGCAATATTAATAGTGATTTTGAAGAATTTTAACAGTGTTTTCACAGTGCCAGGTACCTCAGGGAGAGGTAGGTCACCCATCTGTCCCTCTCACTACCGTTGACCCAGAGCAGCAGGATGAAGGAAAGGAAACCTCTGTAATCATGAACCAAAACGAACCTTTCCTCTTTTTGAACAGACCGCCTCAGGCATTTTGTCACAGTGATGGAAAGTTGACTAGCCTCGATTTGCCTTGTTACATGGACCCAGCTTCTCCTTGTTTCTTCTCTATGATGCGTATAGCAACATCTACTTGGCAAACTGCCAAGTAGTTGCCAGAGTAGAAAATCTCCTTCCCGTAATTCTCAAAGGAGTGTTTAGCCTTTCTTTAGATGTATATTTTCAGTGAAAGAATGATTTAAAAATCAGTAGACATCAATTTTTCTCTCTTTCCATAACTTTAGCTACAAGCAAGAAAAGCCATGAGTCAGAGAGACACATTCAGGGACCACGCAGATAGCAGGCAAACAGGCTGCTGAATGGAGACACGTTTGCTGCGGTTTAGGGATAGTCAGTGATGTCTTCAGTCTTTAATCCAGCGTCTACCAATACATCTGCGTACCGCTCCTTGCCGAATGATGAAACATTTTAGTTTTTTTTTTTTTTAATTCTTTAAGTGTCGGATAAGCTAGAGTTTAAGTAGTGTGAAATGCTGGGTAGTCTTTCTGCAGCAACATTGTGAGATTTGTAAATTACATTTGTGAAATAGTCTTATCAATGAACAGCTCTGCAACTAAAATTGTAGCACAGATTCAGACCCAACTATGCGTTCATTTCCCAAGAAGTGAATTTATCATGGGTGCCATCTCCTAAGACTTTTAGGTCACCAACTCCATCCACTTTCTTTAGTTACTGAATCAGCAAGAGTAGCTTCTTATTTATTATAAAAGAAAAATCTCATCTTGTTCACTTCCTAGAAAATGTTATTATCAAAATGCCAAGTGTTTTGTGCTGATAGGACTGCACTTGATACCAGTATTAGCAGGTTCTTATTGGTTCTGCACACAGCAAAAGCTAGGGACCCTTGATAAGACTCATCCAGTTCAGTCTATAGCATTACTAGGATGTCTATATCTATAAATATAGAAGCCAGGCTTAGATTTTGAAAGATGCTGATGAAGGGCTGCTTCTATATCTGCTTTGGGGAAAACAGTTAGTTGTTGCCATGTGATATAAAATCAAATCCACACACTTGTAGGAATATTTCAGAGTGTAAGTTATTTCCATGGTGGTAGATTCCTTTCTGGTGGGGTCAGCACACTCTAAATACTTAGCCGTGCTTCAGCATGCTGGATTGAAGTATGATCTGAAGAGAGGTGTTATATGAATGTCCATTGCATGATAGGTACATTTATTAGGCAAGGTCCTCTAGAGAAATAGTCAATATAATGTACGCATGCACTTCAGAAAAGAGAACTTATACAATAGGGCCCAGATAACCCAGTAACGACTGGGCAGGAAGAGCATCAGATAACTAACTGCCCAGTCCAGGAAACTGGATGCCTCAGCAGCCTCAGTTTATAGCACCGGAAGCCTGGGAGTCCATTAGAGAGTTGCTGGTGTCAAGACCACACCTGAAGAAGCTGAAGTCTGAGGTCAGTGGGGATAGCTGCACTGACAGATGTACTCACTCAGAAAGAAAACTGCAGTTGTTAGCCACTGTACGGGCTTACCAAGAGAGGCAAGGAGGCACATTCATAGGTGTGATCCCTGCCAGACCTCAGCAGAGGGAACCACCATCATGGCCATACTGGAGATTAGCACTCTGAGCATCTAAGCGCAGGTGTTTTTATCAATACAGAACTCCTCAGGTGTTCTGCTGATAGCACGTGCAGATCACGAGCAATCAAACATCCCCCACATAAATCCAACACCTGCAGACAGTACAGAATGCCAAGGCCTAGGCAGCCCCTCACCCAAAAGTAGGCAAAACAATTATTTTAAACATAATTAAACTTCCACAACAGAAAATGGCTCACAGGTGCTCACATGCTGCCTCCCTCAGACTTCTTTGCATCCAGGCTGCTGGCCTATTGGAAGTGCTGTCCATATCCAAGGATAGTCTTTCTCCTCTGGTCTTTTTCTCACATGGCAATCTCTAGAATCGCACCACAGACACGCAGGTATGCTTCACTAAGCCTAGGCCAGAGCAAAAATCATAATATCCTTTCTGAAAGATGGGAGAGATTGTGAAAGCGTCTGTCCATAGTTTTGAACAGATGAGCACATTTTATAGATTTTGGATCGATGCCTGGTTCTCCCAGGCTTTTGTCTGTTGTGGCAACCTGTGTCTGTACGTTTTTACTCATTCATTCCTAACTTCTTTCATTTGTCCTCTGTATTCCCAGAATAATGATTCTATAATAATGCTGTTCTTGTTAAAGGATGGGAAGAGAGATTTGAGAATCTGAAATGTGTGAAAGTGTGATTAATGATCTCTCAAGCATCCTTGGGAGGTTTCAACATGTAGTGATTTCTTTAAAAGGTTTCTGTGCTGTGCAGACATCACGTACAGCCCCAGGCCTCGCTGTCCAGACTGACGGGGATAGATGCGCTGAGCCTGAGTCACCAGTGTGCTGGGTGGCATGCTAAATTTTGTGAATTACTTCTTAGTTTTAAAAATTTCTTTATATCTAAAAATTACTTATTAATTAATATCTGATGCCATATTTTCTCCTAGACTAGGAAGCTAAGATTTTATAATTTTGGGGGGAAGTGATGGGAAAGAAATATTTTAAAAAGAATTTTGAAGTAAAACAAAACAAAAGAAACCCAAGTAAATATACCTTTATGTGTTTACTTTTCTATCTTCAACTTTAGTAACTTTAACCACTTTATACATCCCTTTCTCTCTGTGGTACATGTACATGAACATGTGTCTGTGTCTCTGTGTGCTTGTATGTAAATGCCAGAGCAGGTGTTGGGTAACCATGCCTACCACTCTTCACCTTACTGTCTCGCGATTGGCTCTTTCACTGAACTGGAAGCTCCCAGCTTTAATGAGGCTGGCCCCTTAGTTCTTGGGTTACAGCTGTGTTTGCCTCCCAGTGCTATGGATACGCGCACAGGCAGTCATGCCTGAATTTTTCTTCTTTTTATTTGGTTTCCTCATACATGAATTCATTTTATTTTGATCAAATCTACACCTCACTGCCCCCAGCTCCTCCAAGGTCCTTCCCCTTTCCCTCATATTTCTATGTCTCTGTCTTTCTATCTGTCTCTGTCTCTGTCTCTCTCCCTATATATATATTACATATATTCTATATTCTATTATATATGTAACATATTATATATGTAACATATATAATAGAATATAACAATATAATAGAATATGTATATATACATATATATTCTACTATATATGTTTTATATATATTTTATATATTATATACATTCTATATTCTATTATATATAACAAATATAATAGAATATATATACATATATGTATATATATAAAACATATATAGTAGAAGATATATATATATATGCATATATGTGTATATATACACACGCACACACACACACACACACACACACACACATATAGCCTATTGAGTCTAATTAGTGTTATCCAGATGCCTATTACCATAGAGCTGTCCACTGAAACATGAGCAACCTATCAGGGACCTCATCTCTGAAGAAAACTGACTTTTTCCTCCCTTGGCAACCATTTATTTCTCAAGCATGAGTGTCTTTTCTATATCTTCTGCATCAATTCTCTTCTGTGCAGGAATATTTACTAGATTGGTCTTTTATAAGTCTTGTGTAGTAACCACAGTTACTTAGAGTTCATGAATGTATCTGCCTGTGACGTTCAGAAGACATTGTTCTAAAACCTCCCTCCCTAGTCCTTTCTGCTTTCTCTTTCACTATGTTCCCTGAGCCTTGAGTGTGTGTGTGTGATGCAGATGTCTCTCTTGGAGATGAGAACACCATCGTCACTTATTCTCTGCAATTTTATCGTTTTTGATTCTCTATTTTAACTCATGTCCACTGCCAAAGAAGCTTCTCTGATGAGCAGCATGAGCTAGACTAATCTATGCATGCAAAGATGAGCATTTAGAATCTCTTAGATAGATATTGATTTAGCAAAAATAATAGCAGCAAGGCGTCCCCTGGGATCTATTGCCTCTCTATTCATGGATTCTTGTCCAGGTTTATAACAGCAGGCATGGATTCCCTTCTTCTGAATAGGACTTAAATCAGTCATATAGCTTTGGCTTGTCTTGAAACACATTCTTGTCACTATTGCAAAAACAAGCATATCCCTCCAAGTAAGTCACGAACGTACTTCCAAGGTCTACAGCTGGGAAGAACTGATGGGGTCTACAGCTGGGAAGGACTGACGGGGTCTACAGCTGGGAAGGACTGACGGGGTCTACAGCTGGGAAGGACTGACGGGGTCTACAGCTGGGACTGACGGGGTCTACAGCTGGGAAGGACGACGGGTCTACAGCTGGGAAGGACTGATGGTACTTTTTCTCTTGCAGCAGCATGCTTAGCATCTTGTGACACCATGAAGGCTGGCCACCAAGGGGAAGGCTTCCAGTTCAGCTTCAGCTTGGTTACTCCAACTCTTCTGACCAATGTGTGTGATGTCTTCAGCAATAGGCTCTTATTTAAGTTATGATGGGCATTCAAGTGCAATAGCAATAGTCTATATTACTTTGGGGGTCTCTTAGACCTCCCTGCCTAACAAACAACTCAAAACAAGGTATCCTGTGCCCAGGACTGTGATTTTTGTTTGAGTATCTGGTTTCTAGAAGGAGCATTGTCTCTGGACACATCATGTGAGATAATTCCAACTAAACTATTTTTAAAAATGCATACTTTTTAGGTTTTCCTTTTATTGAAAATTGATTTTTTTCATATAATATATTTTATTTATGATTTCCACCAGCTCCTCTGAGATTTGACCCACCTCTCCTCTCATCCAAATCCACACCCTTTGTTTGTCAACAGGAGTCAAAATATTAACAATAAATAATATAAAAAGCAAACAAATTGGAATATAACAGATTAACAACAACAAAACAAACCAAACAAACAAAAAAACATAAGACCCCCCCCCAGAAAAAACCCCACAAGCAACATTTATGGAAGCAGAAAGGCATACATTTGCACAAATAGGAACCCCATAAAAGCAATAAACTAGAAGCCATAATGTATATGCAAGAACCTGTAAGGAAAAAAATTAAAAGAATAAAGACAAAAAATAAAACAATGTAAAATACATTTGAAGTGTTGTATGGAAACCTACACACACACACACACACACACACACACACACACACACACACACACACACGAAGGGAATCTAAATGAAATGGCCACCAATTCAGGAGACAGAGTCCCAACTAGACATCTTTCTTCTTCAAATGAAGCTTCTAATACAGGAAATGAGTTAACATTTAATCAAGTTGTTGGCCAAAGGGGCTTCATGGGTACCCCAAACAACTCAGGCTATTGCCAAGGCTCCTGGCTGCTCTCTGCAAACTGGCCTTAAGGCTCTATTGCTGAAGACAATACCCACACAACTCATTGAACACGGAGAAACTGAGTGGTGCCTACTAGAGCTCTCACCCCTACAGTGTTCACAGTATTGGAAGGTACCCTGAATGCTACCAGAGGAGAAACATAAATGTACAGAAAGTTTACTACCTAGATGAACTCTATTGCATAATACATGTTAATAAACTTTATTTTGCATAGGCCCTGAATATAAAATGGTGAATAAAACTGATGTCTTCCATAAAGGACAGACCATTCTCCTTCATATACCTGGTTTGATCAAGCAAGTGATAATTTGCTGTACCAGAAGAGCTTTGAGGAGCACAAACTATGTCAGAACTATTCTCCTCTAAGTGTTTCCATTGCCTGTGCAATATACCTGGCCCTGAAAAAGCTGAATTCCAAAGCCTTTCCCACTTAGAGTATGCACTGAATTTTAAAGCGATGTCCTTTTTTTGCTCCAAAGGTAGCCTGATTGGTTTTATCACGTGTTATTTTCCCATTCCTAAGATGGAAATGATGGGTTATTGCCTTACAATTTCTCAGCTTTCCCAAAGCTTTTAGATTAGGTGTAAATAATAAATCAGAATCCTATGTAAATCTATGTAAACATATGTATTGCAGTTTTGAAAACAGGAAAGAACCCCTATGTGGACATTTGTTTAGCTTTCAAGGAATTAAAAATTATAGTCCTCTTTCCTCTGTATTTACCAATATTTCCTTTATTACTTTAATTGAGAGCTTTTCCTCCAAAATCGACCTATGATTATGTCAGGGAATGCATGTACTTTCAGTAGTGATTTTAGTCCTTACCCTGACCGTCTTCCTTCATGAGTAAATGGAAGGGCGTTTTGAGGTTTTGAGTGTTAGTCTGGGTTTCTGGGTTATATTTGCTATTTTCAAGGTAGTAACCTTATCTGTTTCAATAACAAAATTATCAATAATTCATTAGAACTATTCTCTTCACGAGTAATTAGTTAAGCAGCACTGAAAGAAAGTTTTGAGGGGAAAAATGTTTATAGACCATGAAGTCGAGGTTTTAAATTATGATTACAATTATTTTATTTTAGGAAGCTACAGTGTGTGCTGTTCCCACCACTCAAAGGCCAACAGTGTCGGTGCTGATGATTTACCTGGGTTGTGTTCATCTGTTTATTCTTTTGCATTCAATAAAACTGTACAGTTACTATGGTAACTGGGAGTCTATAGGGTCTGTTTGAAAAAAGTAGTTGGCAGATTATGTGCATAAATCTTTGCTACAAATGATATGTGGCTCTCGTCTTGTGTTTTATTAATTTGTATTTTCTTTGTATCTCAGACAATGTTTTATTTTATAAACTATGAAGTCAAGAAGAAATTGGCTGAACAAACAATTTCTCTTGAGAGTCTAACCTTGCAGTCAGGCTTATTAACGGGAAAACGAAGCATAAATCTTGGCATTCCAGAAATATTACATAAAGTGTCAGCACTAATTTCTTCTACAAACCAGAGTTAGGTATCTGCTAGTTTGCAATTCAGATTACTAAGTAGTTTAACAACTATTCTTATCATACCAAAAGACAAAAGACTCTTAGTCTTCAAAGGAGAATGAGCAGCAATGGGACGAGCCTTTTGTCTTAACTGGTATATGATCTTGCCCTGCTTGCCCTATCTCAAGATGGCCACTGGTGCTAGTGCACAGTTAATGCCCCAGAAGGAAAAAAAGCCATTAGAATTGACTTTAGTAACATGATTCACACAAAGTTAATAAATTAAAAACTCTCTGAAGAGGCCTATGTACATCATAGTCTCTCATAATGGTCTTTAATATTTCCTCCAGCTAATAGTTGAAGCACGCTGAGGAATTGTGGTCGGTGTGTTCTAGTGAGTCTTTAGTGTCAGATGAGATAGACCAGGGTTTCAGAGTTGCCTTTTGTTACTTGTTCAGAGATTCAACTTCATGTTTTGGTGCCTGCTGTCTCACCTGTGAAACAGTAATATGACTATATTTACTGGGTAGTTTGTTAAGTATTTTTAAGATCATAGTAACACATACACATATGTAAACTTTACCATTTTCACACTTGTAAATGCTCAGACATTAAGTTCATTCACATTGTTGAGCAGCCAAAATCTCTATCCATCTCTAGAACCAGTTTATTGGTATACATTCATTTTACATAGGGTTGGGTTTCATACAGACCATTTCTCTTACATACATCATGTATTATGAGCATTTTCATCTCAAACCCCTTTCTCCCCTCCATTGCCCTCATTTCTTTCCTAGTTCACTTTCTAGAGAACTTACCTTGAAAACTGTAACCTGTACCTATTAAACACAGCCCCCGCCTCCTCATCTCCCTAGCCCCTGACAACCGTCTCTCTACTCTTTATTTCTACTGATTTACCTACTGTAGATTGGTAACTCAGGAAAGTCAGATCATAGAATAGTTGTAAATCTACAATTAGTGTCTTTCAATGGGCATTACGTTTTCAAGTTTCATCCAGGTGGTAGTTTGTGTCTGGTTTGTGGTTTTGATTTATACTTCATAATGATTTTTTAAAAAATATCTTCTTCGTGTGCTGTTGCCCATTAATATACTTTCTTTGGAGAAGTACTTAGTCACATCTATTATAGGTTAAGCTGTGTCGTCCTCTTCCCCAGTTCATAGTTCATAGTTGAAGTACTAATCCCTGGTACTTCAGGTGGTAATCTTATTTGGAGATATAATATTTCAAGATGCAAATCAGTTTAAAGGTCTTCAGAGTAGGCCACTCACTTGGAGTCAGAGAATTGGAGGTGATTCATACATGATGTGTCACAGTACTGCTATTTTAACTCCACAGTTACCATCAATATGTTCCACTTCCCTTTCATATGCATGAATTGCAATAATAAGATAATAGCGTTGGAGAGCTCACTTTGTGATTGATGCATCATGCAAATTTCTTCCTTGACTTTCAAGATCTGAAAAGTGGGGCACATTGTCTTCATTTCATATATATGATTATTACGGGATAGTAGGGTAAATCACTTTTCTCCAGTCATGTGACTTCTTAGTGTAGGCTTGGGATTTGAAAAGAAATACTTTGAGGACAGAGAATGCTAACTACCATGTTAAACTTCTTTCTGTTTGCATGTGTGAAATCCTTGACCAAAGTCAAATACAAATTAGACTACTTGTTTTATTACAATTTTTTTTCTTTCCAAAAAAAAAGGTAATTTATTTGTTTCCTCTCTTTGTTATAAAACAGGCTTGCCTCACAGTGTATTTACATGTACTTCAAGATAAGACAAAAGGTGTGGCATAAAGAGGCAAATTGAACTGCTAAGAGGTTTGCAGTTGAGGTGGCCAGA
The DNA here is from genome assembly GCA_026225945.1 of Cricetomys ansorgei. NCBI lineage: Eukaryota > Metazoa > Chordata > Mammalia > Rodentia > Nesomyidae > Cricetomys > Cricetomys ansorgei. The sequence goes on along the minus strand of JAMJFZ010000183.1, from coordinate 1,883,331 downwards.
AAGAAGGTTGCATTAGAGAGCAGAGAAGACAAGATTGTTGTCTTTTCTTTACCTAGATTCATTACAAACCAAGAAGTCCTTCTTATTCTATGTCTGTTCTCTGTCTTCCAAATGAATTAAGGGGTGAGAAACCTGAATTTATCTCTGAGCAGAGATGATAGTCACTCAACAGAGAACAGGTTTGCATTTTAAAATAGTGTGAGTCGACTTATACAAGATTAGAACCTTGCCTTTGCCATTCACTTTTTATTTGATCTTATAATTAATTTTTAGTTATTCTAAGTTTTAGTTTCTTCCCTTGGTCGTATAAAGACATCAGTAACATCTAGTTTGCCTGCCCAAGATAATAAAAATAAAATTATGCACATAAAGCCTTTAATTTCAAGTTTGGAAAAAAACATAAAAATTTCGTAGCTGTTTTAATAGATGCAAATAATTTATGGCTTCTTTTCAGAGGAGTCAGAGAAGAAGCAATCAATATGCCTTGATCATGATAGAGGTACGGAAGGGTTTTTGAGGGATAGAGACTGTCACCATCAGGAATAGATTTGGGATGAGAGAAATAAGGTGTGAAAAATACAAAATGAGGAATTAGCATGATGTGGTTTGGCAGCTCTGGAGTTTTGGCAGGGATATTTGAATGATTCTTCCAGGTTGTCGTCATTCTCCTCCTCCTTCACTTCCTCCTTTTCCGCCTTCTCTTTCTCCTCCTCTTGTTCCTCTTCCTCCTCCTCCTCCTCCTTCTTTAATAGCAAAAAGGGTGAGTTGGTGACCATCATGGAAGGAAACATGGCAGCAGACAGAGAAGCATGGAGCCAGGGCAGTAGCTGAAAGCTTGATTCACAAGCATGAGTCAGAGAGAGAGAAAGAGCAATAACTGGGACTGTTAAGGGCTTTTGGAAACTCAGACCACCATCAGTGACACACCTTCAATGAGGCCACACCTCCTGGTCCTTCCCAATAGTTCCACCAACTGGCTCACTATTCAAATATATGAATTTATGGAAAGTATCCCCATTCAAACTGTCACAATCCACTCCCTGGCCCCCATAGGCTCTTGGCAATATCATAATGCAAAATTCATTTATTCCAACTTCAGCAGTCCCCATAATCTTTCACAGTCTCAACAGTTTAAAAGTAGAAAGTCTCTTATGAGACTTAAGGCAACCTCTTAATTGTAACCCCTTTTAATACAAAAAAGCAAATTATATAATTTCAACATATAATGACACAGAACATACATTGCCATTCCAAAAGGGAGGAATCAGGTTATAGTAAGGAAATACTGGACCAGAGAGAGACCTAAGCCCTGCAGGGCAACCCCCCAAATCCTGTAATTCCATTTCTGATGTCAAAGGGCTCAGTTGACTCTTCTCTTTCAGCTTTGCTGACAACACACTTCTCCTTCTTTGGCTGGTTCTGCTTCCTGTGTTCAGCTCTTCTCAGTAGATATCCCATGGCTCTGGCAGCCCTAACATCTTGGGGTCTCCAACACAATCCAGGCTTCACTTTCAGGGCTTCTTGCAATGACCTCTTAGGGCCTCCATGCAGGAACTTCGTCTCCACATGCCTGGCATCAGGGGCTTTTGTTAACAGCTTCAGTGGGTGAGTCTATGACCACCATAGCTGGGCAAATGGCAGCAGGGAGACAGGCATTGTGCTTGAGCAGTAGTTGAGAGCTTATATCTTGAGTCACAAGCACAACACAATGAGAGTCCCTTTTATCTTTGAACATAGACGTTGGTTCGCAATGTTGTATTATTATTTATGCAAGGGATAAATTAATCTAATGGCTAGAGCAACTTTATCGTGCTAATTATTGTCTCCAATTATTGTGGGTCACAATTTAATGCATATGTCTTATTGTCTGTTGGAAATGTTTCTTTTAGGCTATTTGCATAGTTATTCAGAAGTGATTTATTTACGTATGCAATTCCCAGTGAAAATTGCATAATTGATCATAGATGACAAATGGATTTCATTAAGGTATTTTAACATGTGGTAAATCGGTTATATGAGGAACATGCTTTACTTTCTTTCCCTGTGTGACATAGTTCATGCGGATACTAGTTAACTTGTTTTGCTTTTCCTTGTCTGCGTGCATAGGAGAAAGGTCAGTTGTACACTTGCGTCTACCAAATTATGCATACGTCTGTGTAATTTGCGTTGTATTGATAATCTCTGCGTGGTGTCAGAGAAGATGGCTGTGGAAATGGGGTTGATTGGCCCTGCCAGCCATTTCAGATCCGAGTCTGCTTATCCTATTGTGTTCTCTAAGACCCCTTGTACCAGGATGGACTGTCCCTGGCTGCTCTGTTCCTTGGGAAGAAAGAGAACAGCAAAATAATCTCCAAGTAAAAGCTTTGTGTCCTTGAGAATATCTGGCTGGCAAACAATTTTCAACAGACTTTACTATTGTTTATCCCGTGGTATAAAAGTCCTTGCAGGGAGGGATGGAAGTTAGCCATTCAGGCACGGAAAGCTCATCCCTGGAGGAGGTGTTCTCCTCTTAAGCTCAGCCACGGAGAAATGTCAACTGGGAACTCCACCCGTGTCTGAACCTCCCCGGTTGATTTCAGCCGGATATTTGTAAGCCCCAGTTTGATGATGTTACATTGCTCTCTCAAACGTGATACTTCAGTGATTTCTGTTGTACTTTGTAAGCCGATTTGATGATGTTCTGTTATCACCTGAGACTTAGTTTGCTACTTCCTCTTTATTCTTTTAATTTTGCTTACTATGTACTTATAAACTCCCTTATTTAAAACCCATAACACAGCTGTCATAGATCGTTATCCGGATTGTACGAACAGTTCACTATCCAGACCTTCAACATAATTTGTTGAAGCACTTAGAGATTGCTATTTCTTTCATGAGTACAAAGATTAGGAATCTAGAAACGAGAATTTAATTGAGGATATAGGTTTGGATCGATTTGGCAGATAATTTATTCTGCGTGTGCTGATTGGTGAGAAAAGGTTCGCCTATCATTAAGCTTTTGGCTTGGGGTCATGTAGACTTGTTTGAATATTTTCCCTAGAAATAAAGGATGAAAGTAAGAGAAGATTTACTTTTCTTTCTCATGGGGGATGGGTTGGCACACATTTGAATTTAGATTCTCATTACACTTACAGCGCCATAACACACTCATTTAAAATATTTCTCTCCACTCAAATTATAATTGTAAAAATTGATATTAGTGTCATATCATATTTGCACTTGTGAGGTAATGAGAAAAGGATATTTTATTATCGTGGTGAAGTCCTGCCATGAGCTTAAAGTTAAATCATGAGTGGCTATTTATACAAAAGATGATGATCATAGATAAATATAAAGAAATTATAGCTTTCAAATTCTGTGAGTCTGTATCCATGATGGATATTTATAATATTCCAAAGGCTACCAATCTAACACTTATGGTAAATTGATTATTTTATTCGAACAGATTTTACTGTTTGCCTTTGCCACTCTTTGAAGTCACAGGAGGATTATTTAGAAAACTACTCATTCGGATTAGTGTATGCTGAGGCCACTAAGAGAAAGAAGCATTTAACTATTTTGATTAAAATTAAAGAGTACTTTTCAACTTATCATTGGCAGCTTTTGAAATTTCTCTTGTCACGAACTTATCTTCTGAAGACAGAGAGAAGGCAGCAAGGCATTAATAGTATAATTACGGATTTTATCTCTGAACATGTGTAGAGAGTGTGCTTTAGCCAAATTTGGTCCTGGAGAAAGCCATCCAACTTTTACAGGTAGAAAAGAACTGTGCTCTTAGTCCCAATCCACTTTTGACTGTACAATACTTAAAAAAAAAACCCTCAGCCTCATCTCATATTAAAGGCAAAGGTGACTCAATAGTCAGTAGCACTAAAGATATCTGTCCCCAAATCAAATAGACTGGAGCTATATGAAGAAGTCAACTCCATCTGGAGTTCAATCACACGTTCCCATATGGCTAATCACCAGCTGCTTTTGAAAGAGTGTTGTCAAGACTGGTGGGCCTGAAATTAGCTATGCAGCTGCGTCTTGCCTTGCGTGCAAACCCTGTAACGAGATGAGCAAGTCTGAAGTCAAAGATAACTATGAATCGTGTGCTCCTTTTTCCTTCCAAGGCTAGAAATCTTATATTAATTTTGAACAAGCATCTAAACTTACAGAGAGCAGTCTATCACTTTCTAAACTTCAGGTTAAAGTTAGATGTGTGTACCGACATATAAATAATAACCATACGAGTCTAAAGGCCCTAACTGACATGTTCACACTTCTGAACTTTACTATTGTGACCCATTTTACTCTAATGCATTCCTCTTGACCAAATTGTAGGTACAGAAGTTCGAAGTCTGTTTACAGTTCATCGGCTATGCTTTTTATATTTTGAAAGATAGTAGGTTGGGCAGAATGGTTGAATCGGATTACTAGGGAATGCTTCTGAATGAATGCCTGCAACTCAAAAGTGGATATTAGGGGTGATTATTTGTTCATTAATGCCTGGCTACCTGAACATATTTAGCATTTGTAGATTTCTTAGATGATCATTTCTGGATTTATCACAAATATCTCCATCTCTCAGTTTTAACATTTCGTTTTCAGTGTCATCAGCAATTTTAGCCATAAATAGGAATAGGAGGTGAACTGTTATTCCGTTTTATCCAAGCAGAAAATTGAATTTAGTATCTGGTGTATGTTACGCAGTGACTATTTGGTTAGGGATATTGGACCTTGTTTCCTGTTCACTGAAGCATTATGGGAGTTAATGCCTTCAGACATTTGCCTCTATACGTCTGATATCGAAATACCATTCCATATCTTGTGGGGGATCATTCTTATATTTAAACACTGTCCCGGGCCTTTTAGGGGGTGTCTTTATGCATGGTGACTATGGAGGTATAGCTCACTTTATCTATGCTGTGAGCAAAAAAAAATCAAGGTTGATGTTTGTTGATTATAATGGAGAGCACTTTCCTTTTAGCGTAAGCAATTACCTGTAAGGAAATTGAACTGAAATTGGGATACATTTTGAAATAAGATTTATTTTTCCTGTGGAAGGGTAATTTAATGTGAAACGTGCACAAATCCTTGAGTCTACAACTGGGTAATTTAAATGCCAATATTTTTGATAGAATATCTCTTATTTGTTATTTCGCCATCCCAGACATGTCAATAACACATCTTGGTCATATGCACTCCCAACTCTCCCCACTGGCTTCCCCAAGAGTACCTAAGTCTTTCAACCGGTCCTCAAGGCACCCGACATTCCTACTTCATGACTTTCCTATTTTTTTTCTTGGCAATAACCCACTTTTCCCAATCAGTGATGCCTGCTGGAACGCCAACTGACCTTGCCCACTTGCTCTTGTGCGGTTACCCAGAGTGGCAGGGAGTTAGTGGGTGTAGTGGCCATGTCCTGTGCAGGTGGCAGCACTTCACAGCTCCCCTGCCTCTCCTCCAGCTCTTATACTCTTTCTGCCCCTCTTCCATGATGTTCATTAATCTTGACCTGGGTGATAGACGTTCCATTTAGTGCTAATCTCTCAACAGACAGACACATAATCTCAGCACTTTGACCTGTTGTGTGTCTTTCCGCTAACTGTTGACAGCAGCAGAGAGAAAGTTCTTAGGCCATGATTGTGGAAACGCTAGTCTATGGTATAAGCGTAAATATCGACAGCATGCAGCTCAGTAAATCAACAGTGGTGAAATCCTACCTGGAGCCCACAACCTCTCAAACAATAGGACTTTCGACCAAGTTTACCATACCAGTCATACATTCCTTCCTGTGGAGAAGGCCTTCCATCCAATCCAAAAACTTTCCTCCCATAACCTTCATGGCACTGTTGCTCCTGAGGGTACCTGCTTTCTGATAGGTCAGTCTTATAGCATTTGGGGTTAGCTGCAGGGGTATTATTGATGTCTTTTCTTCCCCAGTACCTTGAAAGACATCTTCTGGCACACTCTGAAAGCTGGTCAGCAGAGAGGAAATCTTCAGGTCAGTTCCAACTTGATTTCTCTATTTCCTGCAGTTAAAGTAAACGGTGATCTTTTAAATGTGATGGCCCACTACTAACTGATTTATGAAATATGTGCGGGAGATCGGAGAAGGAAACTTTAACAAAAATTACCATAATGGAGTAACACATTTTTAAAATGAGAATAATTTGAAGATATGTTTTGACACGGTTTAGGTAAATATACTCATTATAAATTTATCATACGCTTGAGATTTGCACACATGCTTGTGGCTGTATGAGGAGGGCGTTTGACCAGAGCGTTGTTTTCTAATTGTGGATCTTCAGTGGTAATTTGATGCAGCTTGCTCTTATGAAGAAGTAGACATTTTTAATGAGATACAATTATAATATTTCCATGCAACTTCCTGACCAAAGCCTGAATTTAACACACTTTAAAAAATATATGACGTGCCATAGCAATTTTATCTGGTGGAGTCACATTTACCCATATGATAAAAGTGTTTCTAAGTGGTGTTTGAAATTGCATTTCTTTATATTTCTTTTCCTTTATTTTTATTTTGAGTATGGTTGTTTTGCCTGTATGGTTGATGTACAGTGAGGGTGTTCCTGGTGATTGCTCAGGCTGCAGAGGCTGGCCGATCCCCTGAACTGGAGTTCCAGAAAGTTGTGGACGGCCATGTGGCTGCTGGGAATAGAACCAGGGTCCTCTGCAGGAGCAACACGTGTTCTTAACCACAGAGACCTCTCTTCAGCCCTGAAAAATGTATTTCTAAGTATCAACTGAAGAGTAGCTGTGATAGGAGCCTCTCGGTGCACAGAAGTTTATCTGTGCTCTTATAGCGGTCCTGCCCAGAACCCAGAAACATGCAAGTTCCAAGAATTCATTAATGACATTATAAACTCCTGAATTTTATATTGTGATTTATTTTACTCCAATACATTTCTATTGAACAAGATAATTAGTTTTGGATTTTAAAATCTCATTTTTCTTATGACTCACATGCTAGGCAGTCTTCACTGGTGTTTATAATATCATGTGCAAATGTTGTAGCTCATTCAATCCTGAGCATAACCTTAGTGTTGTGCGATGGGAGACCGAAGCTGGGTGTTTCAGCGGCTTGTCCAGTGTCTCCTTATTGAGAAAAAGCAGAGTTGAAATTTGAGGTGAGGTAGTTTGGTTCCCTGGAATGGATTAGGCTGGGCTATTGTAGATGCCTATGGCTAGGTGAAGGGCTGCACTGTCAGAGGCGAGTTTAATTTGTGAACACTTTGTAAATAGAGAAACAGAAATGTATTACTGGTAAGGGATGCCTCTGCTCTGTATGTAGCAGGATAAAGGAGACAAAGACCAGTTTTGAAGCTCAGAGACTTTGACCTCGCTGGTTGCATTGTTCTTCATTTTGTCTGGCCTGTACACAGCCATAACTCACTCTGGTGTTAGACGGTAGATGCTAGAAGAAGGAACGGGAGAGGGGAAAACGATGCAATTGTGTTTTAATTTTAAATAATAAAAAACATCAAATAAGATCTAGACAAGGTTATTTCACTAGTGCCCACGTATCTTTTGAGCTACCGGGATATCCAATGCCAGAAAGGCTGATACGTTATACAATGATCAGGCCGCAGGGAGCTGGGTGCTCAAGGACGCTTTTGAACTTCCCTAGTGGAGTTTAGGCTCAGTGTAGAATCTTTGACAAAGAAAGGAGGAACGTGGGACAAAGGTAGGATAGGTAGAGTGACACATCTGGTGAATGTAGAAAATGCTAACATTTTGTGCACATTATAAAAGTAGAGAATCACAATGTATATTTCTTATGGGTTACAGTTGAAGAACACAACAACAAAAATGACAAATGTCCCTAGAATGTTAGCAAACTTTTAGTAACAGTTGGACAATGTTGGAATATAGGTTATAAGTTACGAAAATGAATTTGGAGGAAATTTTCAAAAAAAATATTCTGATTTTGCTTGCAGTTATTTTCTGTCTTCTAGAAATGAAATATTGTATTGAAAACAATAGAATATTTAAACATTCATTATATGTAGTTCAAGTATGATGTTTAATGAATTATTGTTTAAATTTATCTAAAATATTAGGTCTCCCCAAAGCATGAAATCTGTGAAGGCACCGGCAAGTTGTCATTTCAATTCTAGAAGGATTAACGATCTATGAAGTAACAAGTGTGTGTGAGAAGGGACAGATAGGAGGTGAATAGAGGCCAGCAATAATCTGTACTGGGCACTATGTACTGTGACATACGGACCGTATTCTCCTCCTTGTATCTCCAGTATGCTGCGGAGCAGTACAATCTCAACTGCCTGCACTGTAGTAGAATGTGTGAGTGGCAGCATGCAGAGGAGGCCTAATGGTAAGTCCTGGTCTGATCTGAGACCAGCAATCAAAGGGAAATACAGGCTCAAGCAAGTAGCATGCAGCCTTCCAGTTGCTGCTGTAAGCACTTCATCTAATACTATAAGATTTATGAATCATGTAGTGAACTCTGCATCCAGACCAAAGAAACTGGAAAAGACGAAGAGTCGTTAAATAAGGGTGAATAGGTTAGAGTTACAAATATCCTTGACTTACCTGCAATCTTTGTATACATTCCACCTACAGGAACTGAATTCTTTAGAAACTCAACTGAGAGGAAGTATGCCCTATTAAAAAGTGTTCTTTGGATATCACTTTCTGGATATATATATATATATATATATATTTTGGATTTTAAAATCTCATTTTTCTTACAACTCACATGCTAGGAAGTCTTCACTGGTGTTTATAATATAATAAGCAAATGTTGTAGCTCATTCAGTCCTGAGCATAATCATAGTATTGTGCAATTGGAGACCAAAGCTGGATGTACTGTCTTCTAGAAAGGAAATATTGTATTGAAAACAACTGGGGATATATATATATATATATATATATATATATATATATATATATATATATATATTCAAATCATTCTAGAAAACATATTTGAATGAATTTCCAGGGTAATTTTGGCTATTACTGTTATTATTATTATTGTTGTTGTTATTATTATTATTATAGAATCTCACTTGGTAGATCAGTCTGGCCTATAATATAAACTGTACCTCAGACTGGTCTTGAACTTGAGGTAATGCTCCTGGCTCAGCCTTCCATGTATTGGGATTAAGAGTATAAGCTATCATACCAGCTCCTGATTGCTTCTTATTGAGAACCATTGGTTTAAGAAATTATGAGTTCTGGCATACTCTGCCATGAACCATTATATAATGATGTAATCTCAAAGTACTCAATTATAAATGCATTTCAGAAGTATGGACCAAGAGTTCTGTGGAATCAAATGTTTTTCAAAGAAGACAAGCCATGCCACAATCAAATTTTTGTAAGACCCATCTGATGAAGCACTGTTATAAGAAGTCTAGAGAGGGCTCTTAAAATCCAATACTACTACTGCTAACAGTAATGATGATAATGAGAGGAGGAGAAAAGAGAAAAAAGAGCCAAATATTAACAACAGGTCTCCAAAGGAGATATGCAGATGGAACATTAGAATAAGAAGAGGTGCCTTACAACACTCGTCATTAAAAATCTACAAATTACAACAGTAGTAAGATAGCACTACACACACATTAGGGTGCCCCAAATCCATAACTGCCAACACTAAATGTTGGCCAGAATTTGGAGTAACAGAATATTTTTCATTGTTGGTAAGAATGAAAAATGACATCTGCTCCTTGAAAGCCAGGTTGGGTACTTCATACAAACATATACTTGTTTTTATCATATGATCCTGTAACCACACTCCAAAGGATTTTAAGACTTATGTCCAAATAAAATACTTCTTACAGATGTTTATAGCAGTTCTATTCATAATTGCCAAACTTGGAAGCAATCAAGATGCCCTTCAGTAGATAAATGGATAAATAAGTGGTAGTGTGGCTGGATAAGGAATTATTCAGTGCTAAAAGAAATGAGATATAAAGCTAGAAATAGCCTTACACATATATTACTAAGATAAAAAGCCAATCTATAAAAGGCTCTTAGTCCATGAATCTATGGCATTGAGGAACACAAAGCTATGAAACATTGAAAATTTCAGAGGTTTCAGGGCTAAGGAAGAAAGGAAAAAGAAACAGAGAGCAGCGGACAGCCAAGGTGGAAAAGCAACAGTGTACGATCCCGTAATGCTATACACGTGCCATTATACAATTCATCTACAACTACAGAATATTTGACATTGAGCTAATCCTGTTAAAAACTGTGCGTTTTGTGTAATGCCCTATATATATAGCAACTGTGGGGGTGGGTTTTGCTAGTGGGGGAGATTTAATGTGTGTGAAGGTAAGAGGTGTGCGGGAACTCTGTATCATCCGGTCAGATTTGCTTTGAGCCTAAAATAGTTCTACAAATCTCAATAAATATTGATTTATTCAAAATATTAATTGCACCCTTACTGTGAGTTTGGCACTCTGTCATTGTTTGAGCAAACAAATGTATGTAAACCAGTTTAATTGAATTAATAAAACAGAGTTTTACACAATGTGATGAGCTTTGCAATCGAACAGAAAAAAAACCACTTCATGGCCAATGAAACAACAGCTGCTAGCTAGCTTTAATATTTGAATTTTAGGGAGTCAAAGGACATATCTGAAGCATGATTGTGAATTTTCTACTTGAAATGGTGCCAGCAAATCAGTAGATCCATTAAAACCAGAAGAACTAGTGCTGTAATGTAATAGAGGTGATCGATTTTCTGAATTTCCTCCACTGGACGGCTACCATCATTCTAATTACGGCATTGAAAGACCATGGCTGCGTATTAAATTCTCTTCGACATTTTCGTATATGTTTGCAATGGGATCCCATCCCCATCAACTCACCATCCTCCTTACAAGCTCCCTGTCCATACTTTTTTCTTTTCATAATACTTTCACCTTAGTTTTACATGATGGATCTTGATAACACCCTCTGATGGATCTTGATCACACCCTATTCACATTCCTTCCTGGTCCACTCTTTTACCCCTGTGTCCTCAGAAAAAAAAAAAAAAAAACCAACAAAAAAACAAAAACCCAATAAGAACAAATTTGAGTCCAGCCAAAGTGGCAGGAGCATGGGTCACAGGCATCATCATGGTTCCTGAAGGCAGCAGGCCCCTCCAATCATGGACATTCACCCAGCCCACACCAGCATGAGATCAATCATGTACAAGTTGGGTCCCACTACCCAAACACCTGAATACTACATTGGACTTAACGTAGGCACCTGGAAATCTTGCAGGCACTAGGATATCCCATAAGCACTTAGACCTCATGCAGGTATCTGGCAATCCCCCAGGCACTCAGATATCTTGCAGGCACCTGGGCATCTCATGGATGCCTGGACCAGTCCACAGGCATGAGGGCCTCCCCCAGACATCAGAGTCTCCCATAAACACTTGGACATCCCAGAGGCACCTGGGCATCATGTAGGCACCCAGATATAACCAGGTGCCTGTATGATATCTGGATGCCTGTGTGATGTCTAAGTGCCAGTGTGATGTTCTGGTGCCTGTGGGATGTCTGAGTGCCTATGAGATGTCCTGGTGCCTCTGGGGTATCCTGGTGTCTATGTGATGTCTGGGTGCCTTTTACATATATTTTTATATTGTTTTGAGATGCAATGTGTTTATGGAATTAACAAGGGTTTACTCAATTGATGGTAGTGACTCTCCATTCCCAGTGTCTATCAGTGCCCACAGGGTCTCTGACACCCCTCCCCTGCCTATGGCAGACAGACCCATTCTTGGGCAGGCTCAGTGTAGGCAAATACAGTTGCATTGATTTCATGATTGGAATGGCTGTATGCCCAGATGGCGCAGTCCATAGTCATTCTTCTAGTTCTTACAGTCTTTTAGGGCCCTCTTCTTATAGGGAGTGACATAAATGTCTTGTTTATGACTGGTTACACAACCATCATTTATTCTCAATACCTTGAGCAGTCTTGTATTCTTGTATTCATTGCTTTTCACTGAAAAGCTGTTGTTTCATTGACCATGAAGTGTTTTTGTTTCCACTCAACTGCAATGCTTATCACATTGTGTTAAAAGCTTTCTATTGCTTAATTAAACCAGTTTACTTTTCTGGTAAAGGTTGACAGTAGCATTTTTCTGTGAGTATAATTATAAATAATTAGAAGATAGTTTGATGCTATATCAATTTTAGCTAAACAACATTAAGAGATTTTTTTCTCTTAGGGGCTATTACTGCCCTTGCCATGAGTTTTTTTTTTTAATGCAAATTTATAGTATCATAAATGTATTCCTCTTGTAGCATAGGCCTCAAATCCAATCAGAGGGAGGTTGGTTACCTCCACCACAGCCATGCCACTTTTGCACAAACTGGGCACGTACTGTTTGTCAAGTTGATATTTTAGTTCATAGAGTTTACAGCTGGGTAATAGCATTAATGTTTTTTTTTCCTCCCTCATCAGCTGCTTTGTCCTTTTTATAAAGGACAATAGATAGGGAAAAAATTAACATTAGTTAGTGCTTTTATTATCTGTATCTTGCAATCAGTGACTGCAGTATCTTAACCCACAGAGTCATATTGTCTAGTTCTGGGCAATAGAGAAGAATGATAATAACCTATATTTTTTGACACAGTGGAGCTTTGGGACTTCCCTGGTCAATAACTTGAAAAAGGGATCTCATGCCTGCTGTTGGGATTTTTGTTTGATAAACTATGACTTCCTGAAATAGCCTTGTCCGTCATTGCAGAGCATTGCTCTTTACACTAAGAACATATGTTTTGAAGTTATGTTGTTTTTAAAAATTGAATTACAAGATAATAGGCTTTCTTTTATGGACAATTTATTTACAGTTCATGTAATGGTAGCTCTCTTACATATCACTAGGTATCAGTCTTCAGGCCCAGAAAGATCAACATTACATGTTTTCTCACATATACGGAAAGTAGCCTTTTAGCTTTAGATATGTGTGTTTCATTCTGAATATCTACAGATGTTGGGTAGTAGTAAGGGATCAGAGAGCAGGAAGGGATCTTCCAAGGAAGGTGACATAGAATTTCTTGTTGTAAAGGGATAAAAGGGGAATTCTCATTCCTATTTATGACTTTATACAGCACATTTCCAAATACCCCAGCACTCTCAAAATCTGCGTCCACCATGTCGTTCTTGACCCCTTGTATTGCTTTCTTGTTCCCATTCCCATTGAGAAGGTGTCTAAAACAACAGGTTCTGCCTTCACTTTGTGTTGCACCCACATCCTAGCACTTATTTATAAATGCCCAGAACAAACCACTGTTATATTTAACTGTAATTTAGACTTAGTCTCATGCTGTAATTTACCTTGTTGTCATAATCAGGGTGGAAGTAGTTGAAAAACAACTCCTTTGGTGTTCTTAATTGTCATGGTGGCGTAGCACAAAGCTAGGGGAATCTCTAGCTGTGGAGAACACTCTTGGTACCACGACTCTCCAGAGGAGCAAGATAACATTTTAGGTTTACCTTATTCAGCCTGGTATAGTCTATCAGATTTCCCAGAAGTCATGGGAATGAGGCTTAGAAGGAAAAAGTCCTAAGATTGAGCAGTTTTTCAGGAAAGGCAAAATTTCACTGCTATAGGTCCTTAGAGCAACCACCAAGGACAACCACAGGTATGGAGTGGATGTGGCCTGAGCCTATCAGACAACCTGTGTGCTGAGCAAGACAAGGCTGGACGGGTGGGGCTATTTGAGTTCTTTAGAGGCCAGAAGATTATGAATGATTTCTAAATGTTAGGAATTGAGATTTTATCACTGTTGGGCTTTGACTTAGCTTTTCTTTGATTGTAACTGTTCCCTGGTTCTTCACTTTTAGAACAAATACATATTTAACTTGTTTTTTAATTTTACAGGAGTCCACAGTAAGTAGACTTTGGGTTTTTAAAGAGATTTTGAACTTTTAAAATGTTGACATTTTTAAAGACTGTAAGACTTTTAAAGTTATACTGTTTTTTATATTTTAATATTAACATAAGATCTTGGGGGGAAAAAAACAAGAATGGAAAGGCTAAGGTGGAAAGCTCGGTGTTAAGAGTTGACAGTGGAGGGAATGTAATAGCTAGCTTCAGTTGTCACCTTGATACGTTGATGAGCTGCCTCCATTAGACTGGCCGGTGGGAAGCACCATTCCCGGGCAGGTGAGCCTGGGTTGTATAAGAAAAGTAGCTGAACATGAGCCTGGGAGTAAGATGACAAACAACATTCCTATGTGGCCTTGCTTCAATTCCTGCCTCCGGGTTCCCATCTGGAGTTCCTGCCTTGGCTTCTCTTGATGATAGGCTATGACCTGTAAGATGTAGTTGGTTTGTTCAGTGTTTTCCCACAGCAACAGACAGCAAGCTAGAACTGCAGTAGAATAAGGCAAAATAGACCAATTATTACAAAGTGATTTATTGATTTATTTGGCAACTTACTTAAAGCACTGCTTGTACTGCCTATTTGCCAAGCACACCTTCATTAGTTACCTTAAATAGAATGACCTGGAGAGATAGCTGAAACAAAGGATTGTTGCTTTTAACATTCTGGCTGCCATGTAGAATTTTGCTTGTTTGACCAGTCCACTATGTAGCTTTAAAGTATAAAATGAAAATATAAACTGGACTCAGGACCAAGGTCTTTCAGGAACTATCTGGTCTACCAGTGACATCTCCTCTCGTCTACTTTCACTGGTGCTAGAATGCTTATGTCAGTATCTCAGAGAGATTTGTGCAATAGAACAATCCCTGAAGAACACAGAATGGAAATCTAAGTATTATCTGGCCACCTGGGTTTTACCCACATATCATAGGTCATTGCCTATTAAGCCTGTAAGAGAGGTAATCATGAGGCTGTGTTTGTTTTTTAAGATGAAGTGAAGTCTTTTCTGGAGTAAATACGATTGAAACTACAAAAAAAAGGGTGGGCCTGGGATAGTGAGGCTGGATGTTTTGGTGAGACTATGTGATTGACAAAGGTACCTTTAAAGGATGTAATGTTTTCTGAAAGTGGTAGGCGGGAGAGGACAGAAAAACTGGGATAGAATCTAGAAATGAAGCCGAGTCTCTACCCAGGATCCAACATTATCCTTGAGGGCAAGGAGGGAGATGTGGTGTTTCAGAGAGCTCAGCCAACTGGAGTAGGAAAGTGTAAGTCAAAGAATGTAAGCTGGGAGAGAGGCTTGGGAACCACACGGGTGGCCAGATTTGGAGTTAGAATCTTCTTAGTTTGGAAGCCAGTGGAGGTTCTGGGATCATGAGGATGTTGGGAAAAACAAGAATGGGTCAAAGGCACGGGCCTTTGTCATCATAGAAGCTGTCTCTTGGAGATCGTTGCCCTTAGAATCACAGTACTTCCTACAGAGGGGTAAAACTGTGCTCCAGCTGCTGTTATGTGGGGCCAGTTTGTCTTTGGAAAGGTAGTTTTCCTGACTAAAAGGAGTTTCTTAATATGAGGCTGCGTATATATTTTGGGAACATGATAATACCTATGATTACAGAAATGACTGTTACCTAGCAAGGGTGTATATAAAAAAAAATGTATACTGAAAACCTACTAAACAGAAAATCTGAAATGTGAGAAATTTAAAGCTGTCCTAAATAGTCCACAGAGCTTAGATTTAATCAGGCCAGTGTACACAATGGGAGGACCTGTGCATTTGTTCAATAACCGAATGTTTTAGTCTGTAGATTGTTTTTGAACAAGGTGTTTCCTCACGATGCTATTTGTGTCAATGATCAATCCAGTCTAATGCCTGAATTCCAAGGTCTGTTTCCTTTCCAGTTAAAGTGATAAACACCAATAGTCCAGCACCAACACCTTAATTATATACACTGATGTCTGATATTAGACAAATCCTGTTCTGCTGACTGCTTTCAGTTTTGTGAGTTTTAGCAATTGAAATAAGCTATCTAAAGACAGATAAGTGGTGCAGCCTGCAATATCCATTAACATTAGCATCTCCACAGAATTGGGCCAAGACTTTTCAAAGACTCATTCAGGGTAGAAAGGCCTCCAGACTCGAGTGAACATTTACAGCTTTGTGCTTGCATTTACTTGCTTATGTGCTGTGCACTTACTATAATCTCAATTCTTTATAGTGGCTATTGTCAGCAGAGGAATGCTGTTTTTACATTATGCGGTCATCTTGTGCTTTGGAGAGATAAATACAGTCATCTTCCTGTACAGAGCTAATCACCCTCAAATGTCACTTTTCCTAGGTAAGGTCTAAACTATATAATAACAGAAAGACAGAGACCAGAGGAAAGACTATTTTTCTGCCAGGAGGTATTTAGTCAACAGAGTACATTATGCATGCTTTTAAAAATAAATTATGACCTAGAGGACAAATCAAGGCATAATATTTGAAATTCATAAATTTGGAGCACATTTTTAGATTAAAGGTAATGGGTAAAGGCTAGAGAAATAGCTAGAGAGAATTTTTCTTTCCAGTCTGGTTCTTCTTAGGTAACATCTTTTTTTATAAAATTATAAAACACCTTATTATTTTTTTCCATCTATTATCAACACCCTAGCAAACTAAATAGGGTAACAATTATTTCTGTAAAAGAAACATAAATATTCTTGCTGAATTCCACGGGACATTTGAGAAAGGGCCGTTTTGATCTATTCACACGCAAAAATCTCAGTACATATTCTACAACTGCCACTAGACGTTGAGGTCAATGCACCTGAGCTTCAAGGAATTCAGCGAAAAGCAAGTCGATCCTTTATTAAAATCTTGATAAATTAGTGTACAAAGTAATGTGTTTCGTTATGACATTGGACACACACTTTGCTTTTGATAATCTCCCTCTTTACTCTCCTCCCTCGTCTCTTGCTCTTTGCTGCTCTTCCCTTTCTCTTTGAGAAGCCCCATCTGTTTCACATCACATCTATTGAATTACCCTACTTCTTTTTCTTCCCATTTCTAAAGGTATTGTCTTCCCTATCACAATCTCATGTCTAGTATCATGACCTAAAATCTCCTCTATACACCTATAGAAACATAAATACACGTCAAAAATCTAGAGAGAAATCATGTATGTACCTGTCTTTCTTAGTCTGGATTTATCCTACTTAACACACTAATTGTTTAGTTCCATCTGATTTCCTGAAAGTACCATGATTGTATCCTCTTTACAGCTGAGTAGAATTCCCATGTGCATATGTATCACATTTCCCTTGTACATTCATCTGCTGATAGGTTTCTATGTTGGTTCAATTTTTTAGCTATTGGGAATAAAACATAATAATCAATATAGGTGTGAAAGTCTGTCCATAGTAAGGTTTGAAATCCATTGGGTACTCACCAAGGAGTCATATAGCTGGATAATATGGTAATTTCTGACTTTCGGTCTTTACAACAGTGCCAGCAATAGGGTTTAACAACAACAACAGAAATGTCTTGAAAAGGCTCCTGTGTTAAAGGCTTGGTTACCAGCTGATGGACTCCTGAGAGGCAACTGTGTCGTGTGGACTCCGAGTTCACCAAGAGATTAACACCTTGATGAGTCCTCAGACGGACGGACTATTAGGAGTGAGAGCCTTTTTGAGGAACATGTCCTTGAAGAGTATATCTCATCCTTGTATCACACTCTCCACCTCGCTAGTTTGTCTGCCTGAAGATGAGCCGCTCTGATCTATGATGCCTCTTTAACTACTATGGTTTACCTTATTCTAGATCCAAATCAATAGAGACAACTGACCATGAGCTTGAACCTCTGAAACCACGAGCTAAAATAAACCCCTTATCTCTTAAGTCACTTTTCTCAGTTACTTTGTTATAATGACTAAAGTGTGGTAACACGAACCGTGTAACGTATACTATAGATGGTGTGCTTTGTGCTAAACTGTTTTCACATTACATTATTTTGGCTTACATCAATCCCAAACTATAGAGAACAATATTAATTCCATGCTCTATATAAAAAGACAGGCACAGAAAGGAGTGTGAACATTTTCTAAGGCCTCATGATTAGTATGTGTATGAGGTGAGACATGAACTAGGATTTCTTTCCAAACAATACATACAGACTCAGCCTAAATCCAGTGTGTAGGGTTAGTGGCTGTGTTTATACCTCTAAGAATAATGAGCCTACTCTAGACAGAAGATATAACAAAAATATGAAAAAATAGGAATTTAAAGGGAGTTATTAGTATGCCCCTCTATATAACTCTATTTATGAAATATATAACTCTATATATGAAATATAGAGTTAATGGCTATTAGCAAAGGAAAAGAAGATGGAGCTATATTATTATGGGAAACAGCAAAATGTAATTACTAAAGTAATATATTTGGGTTTTATTAAAAACAAAAACAGAAAGGATAGACTTGAAGCAAATGTCAAGATGAGAATTTAGTAGTAGTAGTATAATCCATGTAAGAGCTGAGGCTTGGACAGGTGAACTAGTAGAAAAGAAATCAAAAGTAGATAAAAAAAATTCCAGAGGCATTTTAATGGCAAACTTGAAAAATCTTTGACTGGAGGAAGGGAGAAGTGTGAATTAACTCCCAGGTTTCCTGTTTCCGTAATTACTGAAAAGTAATATCTGGAAAGATAGCTTTGGTGTAGAGATGGGCTGTTGATAAAAGCCGAGATTCAATAGCATGAATTTGTCAAACCATTAAATGGATCTGGAACAAAAATCCCGGCGATGATCAGCATGTGGGTATTGCCAGCAAGAGTTCACATAAAGTTACCCTAGGAAATGTCACAGAACAGTGAGCACTGAGACTCAAGTAGAGTCTTGGTTATCACAACACACTGCATAATGTTAAAATTAATATGAATTGGGAAAATGAAGACTCTGAGCAGGAGCGGCCTGAAATGAAGGAGGAAAGAAAGAAAAAGAGTAACGAAATAGCGCCTCCTTGTTCAGCGCAGTGGCGCACACAGGAACAGCAATTCCAGAAGTGGCAATTAGAACTCGTTACATAAACTTAATTCTGACTCTTAATTTCTCAAACATTACTTGCCCAAACTTTCCTGTAGCTACTCATTAAAATACCTCTGATCTCAACGTCTCTGTTATTCCTCTCAAGTTGAACCCTTGGATTCATAGGAAGATAGAATTATGCATTCGTAGAAAGAAATACTGTGAACTCCAAGAAGAAAATATGTTAACACAGCGCTCTCTCAGCATTCTGCACAAGATACCCAGAAGTATTCTACTTAATTGCCGTGCCATCATCCCCTCTCATTTATAACCTCTTCTCCAGTTCGTTGACATATAGCACCATCGTGTTAAGCGCAGTGTGAGGCGACTGGAAAGGAGAAAATAGCTCACAGGTCGAGAGAAAAGATACTGTGAAAGCAAAGTTGGGCATCATTTGGGGACCTGCAGCACCTGCTACGTTTCCTGAAGCCTAAAATGGCCCCGGTTGCTTCAAACACTGTTTCCGCCATCTGCTGAGCTGTGCCGAGGTGGGCTGCAGCAGCTGAATGCCTTGGTGAATGCTTCAAGTCAGGCTCACTGGCACAGGGTGGAAGCTGGGGATGTACCAGCGCCAGATGCAGCTCTGTTTTCCCGCTTTGCTGCCACGAAAAGAATTAACCAAGGTCTGAAGAGCTGCCATTGACATAAATATGATTTAATGGCTCTTTAACATTTTCAGAACCACAGCATTAGCAAGAGCCTTGGAGATTTTCAGAGTAGAGTCTCAAAAATAGCTCTCTGGCAAGCCATTTTAAAAGCAGATGTCATGAGCATACTTCTGTACAGCTGCCTATTAGGTGACAGCACTTCACATGCACCAACACGAAGGGAATATATTTGCTGTTTGCTTTATGAAGATGTCAACTGTCACCTGCTTCTCTTAAGGGTGATAACAGATTTTCCTGCTTTCTGCCTGTCCTCCCTCCCATTTTTTCCATGTTGCTTTTAAGCGTGTTGAGAAAGGACTGGTTCAGCTAGCAGAGCTGTCAAAGTGAATCTGTGAGTGCAGTGATTAGTTATTTATTATTTATTTTCATAACCCTCTCTTTGATTATATAGAGAGGGTACGGAGAACCGAAAACAATATTTGGGCTTAAGTACTTGTTTCTAATTCGTTATATTGGAATTGTTTTTCTGTTTGTGTTTGTTTTTGGAAAGGAATCTGGCAACATCTGTTAAGATGAAAAATATATGTAACCTTCAATACTGCAATCTCCTTGCTGAATTCTACCTCATGGAAATAAAAATGTCAGTCTATGAAGATTTATGTTTAAAGATTTGTTTACAGTGGCCAAGAATTGCAAGCACAAATGAATGCTTTTTGGAGTGGAAAAGGTAAATAACAGATGTTCCTGTCATAGCATGTAACACTACGCAGCCACTAAAAGGAATGGGTTAGTGGTAGACACATTTACTTAAAAAGATGACCACAGGGAGTCCATGGATAACACAACAAAAGCTAGAGTTCGTGTGACGTGATTCCATTTCAGGACTAATGGTGATGAGATACGGTGGGTTTATATATAGCTACTAAAATGTTTATGTTTATGAATTATTGTAATATCACAAAGATCACAGGGAAGAATCTGTATACGAAGTAAGTTGTTGACATCGATTCCTTCAGGAGGAGACTGGCGGGAGTGAAGTGGGAGACCGAAGCCAAAATGAGAGAGCAACAAAATAAAACCGCCAGCCATCTCAGCTATCTCATCTCAAAGGTTTTTATTTCTTATAATCTTTACAACGCTCATGAAAATTCAGATTCAAATAAAATCAATAGTAATTTTTGCCTACTAGCGATCATGCAGGTTTGAAGGGGAATTCATTGCTTATTCAGTTTTGACTTTTCTGGAGAAGTTGGTTACTAAGCAGTTCTAGTGCAGCATGAAATACTTCATTGGGTCATGTACCCCAAGCTGGAGGTGGTCAGGAGGACTTAATAGTGAACGGAGAGGATCTCACCCCATTTAAGACTCTACATTGGACTCTCAAACTAAATAAAAAATGGGAAATACGGTAGACTCATAAAATCAAATTAGAAAATTTGGGCATTCAGGTATGTCTATCCCATGGCTCCCAGGCCACAGGCATCCTAGCTGAAACTGTAGAGAAAGCATTTGAGATGATAATGTCATACCACAGTGTCCCGGGTTTGACACCTCTGACAGAGCCACCTATCTGGATGTGGAAAAGCCTTCTCGTATGACCAAATGCCGATAAGTTAATAGTCCTCAAAGAGGTTTTGTGAAACAATATGAGTTATTCTCTCTTTCTTTTCTGTTTTGAAATGGACTTACTCTGTAGCTCTGGCTGGTTGAGCCCACTCTATAGACCAAGGTCAAACTCATAGAGATTGGCTCACCTCTCTCTCCTGAATGCTAGAAGTATCTGGAGATTTCTAAAAATATACCTAACTTTGTTTTTGGATGGGAATTTTGTGCTTCCCTGTCGGGGTCCCCGCAAGAGTCACAGCCAGCAGGGAAACGTGAAGCGAAGAATGAATTCAGGGCAGCACCACTTTCGCAGATGGTGGGTGGAAAACTTCTAGAGTCTGACCTCACAGTTTATTTTTATTTTTTTACACATTTAAACATAGTAAAACTTTGGAAAAAGTTCTTCATGTTAAAATTATCACAACATCAGGGATGGCTACACAGAAACTTCCTTGCAAAGTACATCTATAGCAAAACACCTGTGACCTGCACAATAAGAATGAGGTCTATTGACTGATAAACAGTGCTCGAGGTAAGATCTTGGAGAGGAAGGGTTTTTAATAAGCTTAATGAAGGAATCTATTGATGGAAGATGCAAAATACATAGAATCTTCTTTATAAGGAAGGGTTCTATTTAGTGAGAAACAAAGCTCAGGTAGGGTCTAAATGATACTCAGAATTTGGGGGGATTCAGGTGAAGGCTGGCTCCATAGAACAGGAAAAGATCACCGGGTTGTTAGACTATATCCACTCGAGCCTTCCAGGTGACTGGGTATCAGTTAATTTCTTTCCTTGAAGATAAAAGGCCCGTGAGCTTGCTGTGGGTTTTCTGATGCTTTCTGTGAATTACACATGTGTATTAATCTCTGTTCACTGAGAAAAGGAGCTTCTCTGATCAGAGTTGAGAGCTACACTAATCTATGGGTGAAAAGGTTAGTACTTAAAAGGTAGATTGATACTTGTCTACCTAATAAAATAGTAGTAAGTTTTCCCCTAGAGTCAAGGAACCTCCCAGCCACGGATTTTTGGGCTGGATTAAAGTACCACACATCTAATTTTGTCCTGTAGAGTGGTCCTTGAATCCCATCAGAAAGCATTGGTTATGCTAACAACAGCTGTGACATTATTGTTTCAATGTGCGTATCTTGCCAAGCTGGGCATTGCTGTTCCTTGCAGTGTTAGCACCTAGGTAAAACTGTTGATTGTGTTTCTCCTCCAACAGACTCTGCAGTACCTTTACAGTATTATTTTTTCAAGCCAAGTAATAGGAAAGAGTCTTGTAGGTCAGCACCATCTTGGTTTCTCAACGTCCTGTGACTCAAGTTGTCTTTGGTGTCCTCAGGGATGGAGTATTGCCATCAAGTTGCCATTGACAACCAAGAGCAATGGGAAAACACTGCATGGCTTTGGGGTCTATGAGACCACCTTGGCCAACAAGAGAGGAATTATACACTGGACACCACTTTGATAATCTATTTCATCAGGGACAAGATTATCCACTCACACAGAATAACTTTGTTTAAAAATCTTTCTACATATATGTATAAATATAGATGATGTTTCTAAATTAATAGATTTTTTTAAAAAAAGTAGGCATTTTTCAAATATCTTCAGTATTATTTATCTTGCCCGCAGCCCCTGCCTTCCTCTCCCCTCCCATCCCCCTTCTCACTTGAGTCTTTTTCTCCTTCATTACTCCCTTTTCTTTTTTTTCATACCAATTGTGCTCTAATTAAAATATTTTTCCATTAAAATTTTCCACGTCCAATAGCCCAGTTAGAGTTTCTTGGTTTCTACAGACTCCTCCAACTTAAACAGATAAATCTAAGGATTTAAAGCAAGGACCAGCTTATGAGAGAGAATGTGTAGCATTTGTCTTTCTGGCTCTGGGTTACTTTATTCAGTATGTTTTTTTTCAGTTTCACCAATTTACTGCAAATTTCATAATTTAATTTTTCTTCACAGCTGTGTATATGCAGCACATGTCCGTTACCCATTCATCAGTTGAAGGGTGTCCAGGCTGTTTTCTTATCCCGGATGCTATGAATAGAGCATCAGTGAGCATGGGTGAGCAAGTGTCACTACAGCAGACCATCACGTCTTTTGGGTATATGCTCAGGAGTGCTGTAGCTGTGTCATAGGTAGACCTATTTTTAGCTTTTGGAGGAACGGCCACACGTATTTTCATGATGCTTGTGCCATTTTTCATTCCTATCAACAGTGATTAATTGTCCCCCCCCCCCAGCATTCTCATCAAAATTCGTTGTCATTTGTTTCAATCTCAAAATAATTTTAATTCACATTTTCCTGATGGCTAAAGATGTTGAACACTTAAAATATACTTATTAGCTATTTGTATTCTTCTGAAAAACTCTCCATTTTTAATTGAGTTTTTTTTTTTTTTTTAGTTTAGTTCTTTAAGTCTTGATATAGTTCTTTGTATAAAGGAACCAAAAGACTCCACCAGAAAACACTTATGGTTGAAAAACACTTTCAGCAAAGTGTCATGATATAAAATCAATGCACACACACACACAAAAAAAACAGAAACCTTCTCATTAATGACAAACTGAGAACGAAATATTCCTACTCACAATAGACTGAAAAATTGGAATAAAGGAATCAAGGAAGTTAAATCTTTACAGAGAAAACTTTAAAACAGTGAAGAAACTGAAGATGATCAGAGAGATAATCTTCAGACCTTCGCTCTGCCCCCCTCCTCCACCTGCTATGGCCTCCCTGTCCCCTCCGCCCCATCTCAGGAGGATCTCTTAGGTCTCCTCCCACAGCCATCCTCACCACTGTATCCCTTTAGCTCATCCTCCAGCTCCCACAGGCATTCCCTGGGAGCCAGCAGGTAATGCTGGCCAGAGAAACAGGTTAGTAATCTTCAGATCCTCAATCTCCCTCCTCTTCTTCAAATCCAGTCCCCTAGTTTCATACCCAGCTCTGTAGTAGACGAGCAGTGGTTCCCTCTTCTCCCTCTCTGCCCCCTATTCCCAAGAACTAAGCAGATCCTGGAGGTACACCCTGCTTTTCTTCCTCCTGTGGACCCTTCAGACCCCTCCTTCCAGCGTATCTCCATCTTTAGGTGACGCTAGATAGGCCAGAGGCCTAGAATAAATAAAACACGACTGTTCTAAAGGAGCACAGCAATACGTGACTCCCAACTACATTCTGATACGAGCCTTGTTCAGCCGTCATCAGTGAAGATTACTCCTACAGCACATTGGAACAGATACAGAGATCCACAACTAGACATTATGTAGAGAGTGAGAGACCTTGGAACACTCAGTCCTAATAGGGATGCTCCATCAAATTCCTCCCCTCAGGGCTCAGGGAACCCTGCAGAAAAGGAGGAAGGAACAGAGTTAGAGCCAGAGGCAATGGAGGACACCAAGGCATCAGGGCCTTCAAGTTATCTAACAGGACTTTTGCATTTATGAACTCATAGAAACTTGAGCAGCATCACCGAGCCTGCACGGTCTGCACCAGATGGGGCACTGGAGCTGAAAGGAGAACAGGACACACTCCCCATCCCTAACCTAGAAGCCATCTCCAGTTGACAGCCACTTACAAATGGAAATTTAGTTTTTTTCCAAAGAAGTCTCACTGGGGATTCAAACTACTCTTAAGAGTGGGCCCCATGTCTAGCGCTATATGGCCAACAGAAAGCAAACTCAATAGCCTCTTTAGAGATTCTTTGTCTCATGATATTACTTACTTTCCCCCCTTCCATTGCCTTAAAGGTTCTTTGTATATACTTTATGGCTTCTAATTTTGGGTTTTTAATGGGATTCCTGTGTGTGCAAATGTGTTTGTTTTTGCATCTATATGTAGGGTTTTTTTTTGTGCTTTTTATTTGGCTTTTTTTCTTGTTTTGTTGTTTTGATACATTCTGATTTCTTTGTTTTTTATTTATTCTTATTTTAGATGCCTGTTTATTTTCTAAGGAAAGACAGAAAGGGTGTGGATTCTGGTGGCATGGGAACTGGGGAGGATCTGGGAGGAGTAGGGAAAAGAAAAACCTTAATCAGAATATTTTGTATGAAAAAAAAAATCTATTTTTAATTAAAAAAAAAGAAATAGAAGAAAACACCAGAAAATGGAAAATGCCTTACCCCGTGTTCATGGGTTGCGAGGATTAATGTTGTGAAAATGCCCTTCCTACCAGAAACATCCTAGAAATTCAGTGATTTTTCCGTCAAAATCCCAGTGCCGTTCTCTACAGAAATTGAAAAAATAATCGTAAAATTTGTACAAAAGAACAAAAGGCTGAGGATATCAAAAGGAAAGTTTCTGAACAACAAGAACAAATAGCAATGGAAGGACCAGCATTCCTGATTTCAAATCATGCGACGGAGCCCTAGTCATAAAAACAGCATGGTGCCAGAATAACGAAAGACACATTCAGGAATGGAGGAGAATTATGGGGCCAAAATTACACACCAAAGAAGACAGCATCCTTAACAAATGTAAAAGAGTGAAATTTGATCTTTCTCTCATCCTGCAAAAAAGCACAAAACTCAATTCCAGATAAATCAAGGATCACAACAAACACAACTTCTGGTACAGGAAAAAGTTACGGGTGCACTTTAACTTATGGGGAGAGGCAAGGAGTTTTTGAATAGGATTGTTGTAGAACAGGAAGTAACATCAACAACTGATCAATGAGACTGCATGAAACGAAAAATCGTTGTATAGCAATGACAACCATTAATCAAGTGAAGAGTCAACCTACAGAATGGGAAGCAAAAAGCTTTGCCAGCTAAATCTCTGACAGGGGATTAGGGTCTAGAATATACAGAGAACTAAGAGATATAAGAAAAAATTAAATTATTTATTTATTTACTTCTTATTAAACCATTTCATGGGAAGTTGTTTCAAACAAATCCTTAAAGAAAGTTTATTCTTTTCTTATCCCAGCGAGGCAGACAAACACAGGGAATAGCTTACTAACCACCATTTCTATACATATTCTTGGCCTAATCTATCAGCCTCATAGAAACCTGAAAAACACACTTTCAGCTGCAAGTTTATCTGCATTAAACATTAGGAATGCCAAGAAGGCTGAGCAGCCTCTGAATAATGGGCCATTCAAATATGCCCTGGATGCGTTCTGAAACCAAGGCAGATTGGACTTCCTGGCCTAAACTGGTTTGGGATGTGTGTGCAGTGATATATATATAAACTGTGTCTTCTGAGTGAAGGTTCAGGGAGAATCTCTTGCTTGGCATCGCAAATATCATAAAAATCAGATATGTCATGGGGATAATCATGAAGCAACAAAAGCTTACAAAATCTAAGCCTGTAATCAAAGTAGAGAATTTTCTGGAACATACCCCTTAGCTACCAAATTCCTCTTCTTGAACCCTGTGAAAGGGACCCCCTCCCCCCAATTATTGTGACCCTTCAGTGCTTTCTTATTATGTGGCTCACGTCTGGCTCACAGCATATTCTGGTATATACTATGGCTTTGCTTTTGAATAAAGTTTGTTAGTTTGAAATCTGTATGGGTCTTTATTTCAATTCATATTTAATAAGGAAGACACCAAGGATGTGAACATACCAAGTCTAGACATGGCCTACAAGTACAAACGTAAGAGAAAGAAAATAGAGGCAAATAAAATATATAAAATTAATATTGATTATTATATCTTTAATTTTTTTTAACTGCACTATGTTCAATAACAACTTTAGGCTTAGGTTATTTTTAATAATCAAAGAAATAATGGAATACGTTGGATGAAGGCTGAGACAGGAAGAGAGGAATTCCAGGCCGTCCTGGGCTGTGTGTTTGGGATCTTGTCTTAAAGATAACAAATAATTCGTCTAGTTTCTATAGAGGTTAATTGAGATGGATCATTCAGTGCCTCAGACAAACTCTCTGCTTTGGAAATGGATCTGGGGATCTTGTGTGGTACCTGGAATGGTCCACAAAGACTCGAATTCCTTTACAAGGAATCGTACTCGCAGCAAGGCTGAGGATGATTTTACAGTGGTTTAGTGCAGCAGCCTTCTGTGTGCTTAATGAATGTATGGGTCAGTGTCTAGTATGGAAAGATAAAAGCTGCTGTCTGGGTACAGCTAGTCATCGCAGTATTTAAGTGTGACGTTTTCTCATCAGAAAGAGATGGTTAAAATAAAGGATATGGTTGCGTTTTGTAGAAAAAAAACCCTAGTAATTCCTTAGATAAAAGTAGAACAAAAGGGCATTCTGATAAGAACACTGACAGGTAGTATTCAGAGTAGGAAGAAAGCGTCTGCACAATGCTAATTAAGTAAGAGGAATGTGATCTCATTGATTTTTGTTTTTTAGTGGTAAATGGAGCCTGCTCATGTGATGATTTCTTATTGGTTTGAGTGCCTTTTGTAACCGGAATGGCTTAACTTTGGATGCAGCCTTTATCTTGGAACTCTCTAGAAGGAAAAGTTTACTTTTTAATTCATGTCTTATGTCATGTTTCTTTGATAGGGCCATTGCGATAAAATGCCACAGGCTGAAGTCCTTAAGCCATGCAAATTTATTCTTTTACAACCCGGAAGCTGGAAGTTCAAGGTCAGGTTGTTGAAAGTATTGGTTTCCCCACCAGGCTGCTCTGCTTAGCATGAGGAGAGCTGTACCCTCAAAGGTCTTTTGTGTGAGTACACCCTGTTGTTTTTGCCTCTTGTTAGAACACACATTAGATCACATATGCACAAAAAGGCCCTCAATTTTACCCAGATCACTTAATTGAGTTTCTTGAGACAGAACCCTTGGATATAGACCAGGTTGGTCTGGAATTCCCCATCTTCCTGCCTCAGCCTCCTGAGTGCTCAGATTACAAACTACATTTCCCACTCCGTTTTGTGGTTTAACCACAGCTTTGGAGGCCTCTGCCCAAACACAGATCCATGCTGAGTGCCGGCTCCTGGAACTTTAATGTATGTATTTGGACAGGAGCACACAAATCAAAAAGGAACACTTGTGTTAGTACTAAAAATACAAATTCTTAGGTCAGACTCCTGTAACCAAGTGCTACTAATTCACATCTCAGTGAGTGCAAAGCCAAATAAAGTACGGCCAATAATAAAATGGAAATGAAGGATTTATTATCTGCAGCAGGTCCGGGGAGCACAGGGCCATGTCCAAAAGTGATGCCTTCTTCAACAGAGGATGCAGGGCGATTTTACTGGAGAAATTTATACATGTTCATATAGAAAAGCACTTTAGAGGTAAGGACATCATGTGCATGCTCAATTTAATGTCATCCAGTATATTTGACAAGTTAAAATAGTGGAGAGTAGCATATTTGGGTCAATTTGTACAGTCAATTTGTGTTATAAATATAGCAGACAAGAATGTCTGGGGTCATGACCAGTTTGCCTCAAGATATTTGAAAAGAAGTATAAGACACTTTGAAGCCATATTCCTATAGGTCTTTTCTGCCAAGGGTGCCTGTTTTCTTTGATAGTTAACAATTACCTGGGTTTAAACTCAGACTTTTCTATGTCTTAGCTGTGAACTAAGTTGTCTGGGCTTTGTCAGGAAGAGGTGCTCAGTTAAAATTAATAATCATTGCTTCAAATTTCCGAGTGTTTTCAGGCAGCCGTGAGATGTCATTTTCTATCTTAGTGGATGAGTTGTAGGCTGTTCAGCAGTTTGTCTAAATTATCTTGGTCAGCGTGTAAACAGAGATGTTTTCGCTATGAGTTTCTTTTAGGGTTTTTCTGAGGCATAAATTGACTTTAAAGTCTTTTTACACTTACACCAAAGAATGGAAAGACTAGGACCTCCAAAGCTTTATTGGATTGAGACAGCAGCATTCCGTTTTAGAACCCGCTATCATGATCCTAGGCAGGAAGTCCATTAGAGGAAATGGCCACAGTTAGTTTGAGGGTTTTGGCAGAAACTGACAGAATTTTCTCATTTTGTGCAAGAGAAAAGGAATAAAATGGTAAAAAAAAAAAAAAAAAACCATGTTCTTTTATTTTAGCACAGCTTTCCAAAATACATGGTATGCACCAAAGGAAATCCTTTTGATATGCCAATGCGTGGGGAGAACGGTGGTTCTGTGCTGTGGGACACTTTTCTTGGAGAGATGTGAACAAATATCTACTCTCTCCACGTGGGAGCAAGACCAAAGCAACAATACCACCAGAGTCTAACTTAGTGAAACAAGTTTATCGGCGTTGCCCACAGGGATACGGGTGAGGAGTTACTTGTAAGCACATGGATGACTCCAACGTAGCTGGGACATCCAGAGCCCAGGCCAACACGTGTGAAACGCCATCAAGTCCGGAGCCCTGGAGTTCTCTTCAGGACTCACAGGCGGTCTGACAGGTCCAAGGGTCTCTCCTTGGCACCTGGGCTGGCCAGAGTCTCTTCTGCTAGTCGCTGTTTGTGACATCAATAACCTTGGGAATGGTCCTCAGAAATTTTACAAGTTTCAGATTTTCCAGACAACCCACCTGTGTGCTGCGTGTTAGTTAGACAAGGAATATTTCTACGGCTCTTTGTGTGTTAAATCTGCATCCAAGGGAATCTTTACATATAATAAACACTCGTGTCAGACCTGAGTGTCATGAACACAGACATAATCTATAGTTGGTGATAGTGCTGCGTACCCATGACCGTCTCTGGCATTTTTTGGCATCTTTTTCCAAATATCAGGCTATCTAATTGTGCTTTAGGAGGTTTCTTCGGGAGGTGGCAGACCGTTCTTATGAGTGTGTCTCTTGGAGCCAGCCTTACAGGATCTAAAATCTGAGTTTCTCTACTGAGAGGTCCATGAATCTTTGAAGATACTTTAGTCTTCCCATCGATTAAGTGGGAGCAACAAAATAAAATCACGTGAGTACTATTATGAGAATTTCACAAACTACATCATCATCTTTAAGTGTTTGGAAAAGCCTATAACACACCGTCATTGCTATTATTAATTCACTGTTAGTTGAATAAGATTTTAGGGTTCCTTTCCTACCATAAGAAGGGTACCGTCTACATTTCTTTATTAAAATTTTAACTCTTATCATCACTTTATTTTAAGTGTATGGGTGTTAAGACTGCATATATATCTGTGCACCACATGTGTGCCTGGTACCCATGTAGTGGAGAGCAGAAGAACGTGTCCAATCTCCTGGTAGTGGAGTTACAGTTGGTTGTGAGCCGTGTGGATGCTTGGAGTTGAATCTGTGTCCTCAGAGCAGTCAGTGCTTTGAACTGACAAGCCCTCTTTCCCTTCTCCTTGTATATTTCTGATGTGAGACATAATGGGCAACCCCAAATGATAAAGGTCTACAACAAATATTGGAAACTCCAATAAAGGAAGGAGTGTAAACTTTCCTAAATAAGTCGGTAAATGCAAACTAAAACTAAAATCTAGGTCTAGGCCCTTGGACAGTGGAGTATGAAAAGGCACTAAAGTAGATGTCTTTAAATTTTTAAGTTTCAATAACAACATAATTGCTTCCTTGTGTTTGTTTGCTATTGTGTAGTTATTTCATATGAATATGAGCATTTCGCATACATACCTTATTATTCCAGGAAATGTCACAACCCATCCACTGATACTGCAAAGTTTGTATTTTATCAACATTTTTTTTTTTTTTTGAGAATAGTTGAATTGACATCTGCTTTCTTATTGACAACCAGAGATGTCAGAGATTGGAAAAGCTGGATCTCTTAGTCACTTTGTCTTCTTCCTAGAATGTATCTTTTAGGACCGTGGAGGTCCATTATAAAGAATGTCAACATGAAGGAAGTACTTGGTAGGAGTCTTTAAGAAGCACAACAAGTGCTCACAATTGTAATGGACCCTTGTGTTGTGATATGTACCCAAAATATTATGCTTCCATAAATTAGAAGACTTTGTGCCTTAAAGACACACAGCAGTTATGTTTATAAAACAGACAGCACTGCTGAGGATATTCCAGAAAAATGTACCAACCTTATACCGACCTTTGTGGATTTACTCTTAGTGGAACACTCGCTGGTATTTTCTTACAAGGATAGATTTTCTTTTAAAAATTAATTGACTGGTAAATTTTCCTATTTGTGTTTTTCTAATGAATAAAAGGAAATGGTAAGATTTGTTTCGCTTGAAATTCACTCTCCACATTGATGATCTATTGTCAATTATCATTACTCGATTATCCATGATATTTCTCTGGAAAGAGCCATGAATGAAATCTCCCTGATGCATCAATTTTTCCTAGGAGTTTTTGTCTCTGTTGCTTAGTTACTGTATAGTTGTAAATTATAAGCTGATCGTATTAATTATTATCAAATAAACAAGATGCTAAATCATTTGCAGAATCATCATCTAATTTACATAGTGGCCTAGGTATAAAAGTCTAAATTAATACTCTTCAAACTGCAAGTGTGGACCTAGGTGTCTGGATGTGGCCCATCCTGAATTACGTAAACACCAAAGAAACTATGTGCACACAACATTAATACAGAAATTATAAGTTTTGAGAGATGCTTATGGCTTCAACATTGCTGAGGTATCAGAGTACTCTATTTTTTATATAAATACACGAGTCTCCAATTGATGGAGAAATTTTAACATCTGGTCTTTTACCGTAGAGTTTGAGGTTGGGGAAGTTTCGCGGGGGGGAAGTAGGGGACTTGGCAGATATCACAAGGGCTACTTCCTGATAGCCAGGTGATAAAAGAAGCCAGTCTAAGATCTCCGTGCTCCCAACCCACTCTTCATGGGGTCAGTCAAGCCATTGCATTGATCCTCTTTGTTCCTAAGGCAGCACTGAATATTCCATGCTTTAATTTGAGAACAGCTTTTCATGAAAAAAAAAAAAAAAAAGAAGTCAAAGCAAATACAATCATGGTCAAAGCAAACAGTACCATAGTCAATATTCACACCAATGAAGAGACGCCTTTATTTCTAAAAAAAAAAAAAAAAAAAAAAAAAAAATGTATGGAAATGCATAGCACAAATGTAAAGCCAGGCAAGCTTACTCTATTTGTTGCCATAGCTTTCAATGTCAAGAACTCAATTTTAGTGCTGAAATCGGATTAGATGAGAGATCTATGGGGTGGCGTCAGCTCATCGATACTTATTTCAAATGATCCTGTGTAAAAGAGTTGGGTTAGTGAACTGTCCTATGTACAGAAGGTTTAAAACAGAGCAGGCACATGCGTACGAGCTCTAATACACGCTATCATGTCCTCTGTGTTTAAGTAATCCCGAGTGAGCCACATCCAGGCATGTAGGAAAGTTTCACGCTGCTAGCGGTAACCAGCTTACTCTCAAACCTGCTTTTCTGAGCAGAAAGTTTACTAAAGTATTTTATGTGGATGTGGATGTTTCTTTATAGAGTGTTTTACATGAAATACTGTTTCTGTGGTATGAATTAGTTATGGGCGGGAGTTCTGTGTCCTATGTGATAATCTAGATAATTTCACAAAAGAGTTAGTGATCTGGGCTGGACCTTGAAGAAAGGTAATTTTAAGAATTACCATGCTTCGCTTTCCTTGTAGTGTGTTCAGTATCTTGAAGACTGCTCGTCCTGAATACTCCCTTATACCTGGATTAGACAGATCAAAATAATAAAAATTAAGCATGGATCCCATAATAAGAAGTGAACTGGAATACATAGTTATACTGTTTTTGTAAGGATTTTTCTAGTAATTGTACATGGTAAAAAAAACCGGCAATTGTTTCTCTTGCTTCACTGTGAAATCATTTGCTCTAATGAGAATGAAGAGTGTGTTTTAATTTTTTTCCTCTGATACACAGTACTAATAGTGTACTACGAGAACAAAAGAGTAGTGTTTATATATCTGATTATACTCTAAATTTTCCATCGTTCCTTGCTGCTAACTGTGATTATGTGGCTGGTGGATCCCATGAGATGCAAACTAGAAAATACGGGCATCTTAGGTAAGGATGCTCATTTGGTGATAGAAACAACAGCAGCTGTCTTTGATATGCAAACAGAGTATTGAGGATGAAAAGCAACATGACAGAAAAAGGTCTGAATCTCTGATATCCTCAAGTGGTTGGACTAGCTCCGAAACTGAGAATGCCTGGACTCTTCGTCCATAGCGAAGGACCCCATGATGTCCAAGACATTATCCACTCTGCATTGCACTTTGCTTTTGAGTACCCAGCATTCCCAGGGGTTCTTCCTAGATCATGGAATTGTAAGGCAGCAAAATGATGATCTAATGCAGAGAAGACTGTGGGGTGATCTTATTGGCTGGATGGTGGCTGTGCGTTCGCTCAAGAAGAGTGTGGGGTGATCTTATTGGCCAGAGGGTGGCTGTGCGTTCTCTCAAGATCGCAGAGAATGGGGTTTCCAAATGCTTGATACCATCTTTGTGAGAGCACATGAACACCTGTAGATATGTGTTTTAATTGAAGCTGAATTTATCAAAGCTGCAAAATCTAAAACCCTAGGTTTTCTAAGCCCTTAATTTCTGGGTTTTTTTTTTTTTTTTGGTAAATACAGTATTTTTAAAAGTCTTTCAGTAAATTTTTCATTAGTTTCTAATTTGATACTAGTCAACACCACTTATTACTTCATGAATGACTAAATTATCTACAGTTAAATACACACTTTAATGTTTTACAAAATTCATTATTTTCAGGGTTCAAACTATTAATTTTAAGTAAAAACAAAACTTTAAAAGAAAAATCTAGCAAGAACCCTGTATACCATGCCACCACAGCTGGCTACCAGGGGCTTACTTTAAACTCTGAGAGAAATTTATTGTATGTTTCATTCACATATTCTTGAGAGTATCTTCTTGGACTGATGTAGCATTCAGACACTCTGATTTGATTACTGTAAGGCATTCTGCTCTTCTGGGCTCATAAGATTCAACTCAAGCGAGTCTCCCCAATATTACAAGAGAGGGGTTTTGTTAGTTTATGGAGTTAGGAGTTAGTTAGGAGACTAGTTTATGGAAAGAAGCTGATATCTGTTATCCTTCTGAATGACCTTCTTTAGGAGGGAAAGCCAAACAGCTATGGGGTTCTCAATCAGGTCTTGAAGTGGGAGAGAAATTAATAGAGAAAAACCATCATGGCAAAGACAACATGACAAGATTTTGAAAGAGAGGCTTTGTTGTAGTACACTGCTGTGGCAGCTCACCAAACAGGGCAAGGAGGTGTATCCATTGGTACAAACTCTGCCAGACCTCCGCAGAGGGAACCACCATCATGGCCAGTGAAACCTGAGTATCTACCCCAGGTTTTATTGATCAGGACTCCTCAGGTACAGATCATAAGCAATCAAACTTCCCCCACAGAAATCCAACACCTGCAGACAATACAAAACACCAAGACCTAGAATAGCCCCTCACCCAGCAGTATATAAACCAATTTCGAGCATAACTAAAAATAAACTCCCACAACAAGGCTTCCCATCAAGAAACCAGAGAGGAGCTTAATAATAAAAGATTCTTAGTGTACAGGAGAGAGGGAGAGAGAGGGGGGAACAGAGAGAGAGAGAGAGGGAGAGAGGGAGAGAGGGAGAGAGGGAGAGAGGGAGAGAGAGAGAGAGAGGGAGCTGCTATACACAACAGAAAAAGGAACTTTGAAGGAGAAAGGGCCTTTGGAGAAGTCACTCAAATGAAGAGGATTTTCTGAGTTTTATAGGTTTTGGGGGGCAACGTGAGAAATTCCATATGTTTTAGTCTGGTATAGCCAATAGGCCAAGAGCCAGGTATTGGGTACGTCCATAAATTTATCTTTCAGATAGGAGGAGGAAATACAGAACTTACTTTTGTTTCTGTAGAGACCCACAGCAGTGTAGCATAGAAAGAGAGAGAGACAGACAGAGAGGGGGGTGCGCAGGAGAGGGAGAGTCTAGGCACCTGAAAGTTTTCCATCATCATCAAAGTTTTATTGTTATTATTTTTATTCATTGAAAAATTCACACAATGTATATATTTAATCTTGGAATCCATTCCCCATGATGACTGTCTCTACCTATTGATTCTTGAATAACCATATTTATTTCTCTTTATGTGAGCGGATTCTCATGGGAGGAGCTTGTTTCTTGAAGAACAGAGATTCTTGCCCCAGTAGGTTGACTGCTATGTGTATTCCTCACGGAACACACAATATCATGCGAGTGGGTGGATTTTCACATGAGTTTATTGATTTTTAGAAGTATGCTTGTCATCTTCAGAAAACAGAGATTCTTGTATAAACGAGTTGATTTTGTCCTCATGGTTTAATTCTCTCATAATAAGAAAGTTTTGGTGGGAATGTGATGATTATCCCTACCTTCTCACGTGGAGAGGTTGTCTTTGGGTGAGAAATTGTAGAGTTCTTTAAGCATGGAATTTTTGGTAGTGATAAAGTATTGACAGCTAAGGACACCATGTTGTAGCTAAGCATAGCAAGCAAGTCTCCTCTCTGTTACCTTTAGAAGAACTTTAGATTGTAGATAAAGGATTTGAGATTGGAATGTTTGCACCTCAATAACTCAGTAAGCATGCATATATATATACATATACATATATATATATATATATATATATATATGTATATATATATGTCTGCTTATATATATCTTATGGGTAAGAAAGATAGGTGTGATCTGAATGTCCTTACCAATCAAGGATCTGATTAATAGATACTCATCGACCTGGAGAGAAATTGCTATTGACAACCTCAGGATCTGCCAGTTTTGTCATTATTCCTTGTTTTTTTATTCTTTTAGGAAGCAAAGTTGAAGT